>CAWUFW010005352.1:0-600000 GCA_963921515.1 Calotriton arnoldi
CACACCTACCCAACTACGCCGAACAGCTCAAGCTGTACCAAACCAACACGATACATACATTGGGATGCGATCTCCTGTCCCTGCTGAACGTAAGTTACCGACTGACTTACCGCATCACATTGTTCAGCTGCGTCATGCCCGTCTTCTACTGTCGGAGGTGTCCCTACCAGCATCCCGTCGAGATATGCCTCTCCAACCCGGCATGTCTGAAGGCGGACCTGCTACCACTACTCCTCCCTCTGGACGCACACGACAGGGCCTGCTCTGCCTATGGGGGCATGGCGTATGTGGCCAACATCGCACGCGCACTGAAATGGAACCACTGTGCCTCCACACGACGGATCATCGAGAACAGCTACATCGAATGTCACCCAGCATGCCCCATCATGGTCCTCCAAGGGACAACCTACGAACAACACCTTGACAGCCACCATCCGCTTCATTGGCTGGCAAACATGTACACCACCAATGACATGGAAGCCCTGCTGGACGGCATCGCATACCTGACAACCTGTAAATACGTCGGACCACAACGCAGGTTCCCCGAGTGACCTATGAAGTCCAACCCCGCACCCATGCTCAGCTTCCGCACGGACTGGCCAGTCACCACCACAACAGCCATACCAAACGACCGGCAACTGTAACCACACCATCAACGACATCGCCATGACATCGGATATGACCGGGACATGCACACTGTTCCCCATCACATCCAGGAACACCGCATGCATCGTGGGAGGCAGTGGCATGGGCTCTGTGCATCGCACCCACATGGACGGAACTGCACGAACAACCAGGACACGACATGGATCCAGCGCACATGGACACACACACCGCTCAGTGGACATGAATAGGTCAGCCTGGAGTCTGTGGGTGCTGCACCCTCCCACCCCCGCCCCGGGAATCCCATACCAGGACCTTTGCATGGACGACAAGTGCATACAACAACAACACGACCCCAGTGACTGTGACATGTCCAGTAACCACCACAGTGCAACAACAAGTGGCACGCCGCTGCATGCACGCAAGCACATGCCCTGATGTCATCTCACATGCACGCGTGCATGAGGAACAACCGCAGCAAACCTGTCACATGGAACTGAGATGGACTGTGCCCATGATGCCGAGCGGTCTGGTAGGCTACATGTATACCGTCTGTGTCAAAGTCCGCAGCTCCGCAGCTATACGTAAATGTACATTAGCACAGCCTTGGCCAAGCAGATGTAACCCCACACCCTATCCCATTTGTAATCATGCTCAGTATATCCTCAACATGTATTCCGCTGCCAGTAGTGTCCACTATACTGCATCACAGAGGACAGAAGACTCAATATAATGTTTGAAACCAAAACTGTCTCCGCTGACTCATTTCACAAGTACGAATGAGAGAGGATGAGAGTATGTGAAGTACACGGCAGTCGTGACATGACCATGTAGTCCACTGGTATTGGATGTCAACGCAAATGAGTAGCACTACTGTGGAAGACACACATGTGTCGTGTGAAGTCGTATGGACGCAGTGCTCAGGTGGGTGGGTGCGACGGGTAGATGCGCACATGCCAAGTTGGAGCACGCCATGTTGGGAGGGGTCATGAACAGTACACCACCGCTTCCCTGGGCATTGTGAGAGGACACCTGTCGGGGGGAGTGAACACGTGTGTGCACAGCACCCGGGCACACGTACAAAGCGGTACCAGGCGCACCTCAGCCCACCCTCTGTGGACAAGCTGGATCCTGTTGTGCGCCCGCCATGCCCCTTGACAAGGCACACACAGCCCCAGTCGACCAGGTGTAACCCCAACATAGTCAATCCGCACAGGCGATACAGGGCACGGGATGGCAGTGGAGCATGGTGTGTGAGAGGTCTCCTCGCGCTCCTCCTGGTCATATCACGCAGGCAATAGAACCTCAATGTCTAGCATGGCACAAGTCAAATGGAAGTGTAGGGGGACGCACCACAGCATGAGCAGCACTGACGTCACGGGAGGTGGCTCGCACCATCCCATCCATTGCCCATCATACCAACCACGACACATGCCATTGCGACTAAGTGCAAGCGCGTGCGCCACCACCCCCGAGCCCTCCCCAGAGAGGCCAAAGAGTGAATGTGTGGGCCAACAGCCACAGACGGACGCGGCCTGGCCGCAAGGGCAGCCACAGCCACTGGGTGTCGCAGGTGGCGGATCCGGAAGGCGAAGACTGTGATGCATAGTCCATGCAGGCCGGGTCTCCATTTGGGGCACCACGCAGGTGGACGGCGTCCCGCCACACATCATACCCTGAGACAGCCCACTCGTGCAACTGGACCCACACATACACTCCTTGCCCTCTCTGGTGCGAGCTTGGGGCTGCCTGTGCAAGCGCTAGCCTCGCAGGTGAGCATGCATATTGGGGGGGCGAGGGGAGGACATGAGGGCTGGGGCGAAGATGACTGTATCACTGTCAGTTAGTACAAGGGATGACCCAGATGTGGAAAGGAAGAGACGTGTCCCGTGTGTACTGCAACTAGTCGCCAATCCAACTACCCCCCATGTCCGGAATGTAAGCCCGCACCTAGGCCCGCCCATCCGCCACATCGAACATACCACCAGCACGACAACCTTCCCATTCGAAACACTGACTGGGGGTGGCGACCAGTGAACAATCATGTGTAGCCTACCCACGCGTACATGTGGGCCCTCCATGATCCATGTCACCTGCGGCAAAGACATGACATGCGCAATGAGGGAAGTGAGGAGAGCTGCCCGCCCCACGCGCAGAAGGTGCATCAGCTCCACAGACCCAGCAGCGAGTCCAGCAGGGGTCACATGTGCAGGGGCAGCTGTGCCTGGTGTGAAGGCACATGCATATAGACAGCACAAAGACCAATGTGTAGTCTGCCCACATCCACAGTCCATCATCATGCGGACATAGGAATTGAACACAGGGCAACACATCTTAGTTGGTGCACCCACCGTGACCAACAATGCGCAATCATCGACGTACCCGCCCTGTGCATGGCCCCCACCCAACGGAGGCACATCCAGTGCCACCATCCCACACACACAAGCCTTCCACGGAACATGCTGTGTCCAATGGTCAGTACAGAGTCAGCGCCCATCTGGTGGATCCTGAACAGGAGACACATGCACACACATGCCAGCTCCCACTATGTACGTCTGCCACCTGGCACGTGCAATGTAACCTCTCACCTGTGACGTGTGACTGCAAGCACACAGCCGTCTTGGCATGGGGCTGTCAATGTGGACACCAGTCAATGTTTCGGGAGCTGTGATCCGTACAGTGCTGTACATAGGGTGCAGTGCTGACACCTACTACTGTCTCATATCCCCTCGTGCCACAGGTCCCACTTGTATTGGCCGCTCAGCCCGTGCCCACATCGTCGTCGTCGTGTGCCATACTCATCCAGCCTCGGAAGCAGTTCCATGCTCAGCAGACACTCATGTTGCCGTGGCGTTGCCGCTTGACGAATATGCAGTCAGTCCCCGTCAGCACGCCCCGCAAGTCATTGGGGCCTAGATCCCCATGTGCATGCACATGGCAGTGGTATGTCTCACTTGCCATTGTTGGGAGACCTGTGTAAGTGTATTGTGGCCGTGCCGTCCCAGCTTGACAGCTGGGCTGTGGCTCATGTGCTTGCTCAGTCATGTCAGTGATGTGTATGCGAAATTGCTATGTGCCGTGTTGCTTTGACATGTGTCCTCTGCCATTTAACCCAGGCGGAGACCGAACATTGACCGCCCATACCAATTGCTGGCGGACATGGACGATACAGAGGTAATCAGGAAGTTTCGGCTGGACAGGCCAACTCTGCATCGACTGTGTGCCATGTTAGAGCCCCATCTCCGTCCCCGCAGGGTGTATCCGACTGCTGTCACCCCCACGGCTAAGGTGATGGCCGCCATGCATTTCTTCGCCACTGGGTCATTCCAGCACACAGTGGGCAGTGGAGGAGGGATGTCCCAGCCCATGTTCAGCAAGGTGCTGAGGGATGTACTGGCAGCCATGATGCTGTACCGGAACAGGTACATCAGATTCCCCAGGGCTCGTGAATTGGCGGCAGTGAAGGGTGCATTCTATGCCCTTGGCAGAATCCCACACGTCGTGGGAGCCATTGACTGCACTCATGTTGGCCTTGTTCCACCACAGGCCACTGAGCACCTGTACCGCAACAGGAAGCACACGCACTCCCTGAATGTGCAAGTGGTGTGCCTTGCGGACATGGTGATCACCCACGTGTGTGCCAAGTTTCCAGGCTCGGCCCATGACGCACACATAATGCGCAACAGCATCTTGCCACGACTGATGGCCAATCTGCAACAGGATCGTGCCTGTATTGTCGGTGAGTATGTGGAGTGGTGTAGCGTGCTGGTTGTGCGATGCTGTCCCCTGTCCAGTTGGAATTGCAACGGTTCTCTGTGTCCCTCACACCCAGGTGACTCTGCGTATCCGAATGGGGCATGGCTGCTCAGTCCATTGAGGAATCCTCGCACCCCAGCAGACGATCGATACAATGAGGCACATGGGAGGACCAGACGTGTGGTCGAGCGTACCTTTGGCCTCCTCAAGTCCAGGTTCAGGTGCCTGGACCGCACCGGGGTGCACTGGCGTACTCCCCACAGAAGGTGTGCCAGATAGTGGTGGCGTGCTGCATGCTGCACAATCTGGCCATTCGGAAGCAGATCCCCCTCATTGTGGATGACGGAGATCAACCAGGGCCCCAGCCCGCAGACCAGGACAGCTCGAGTGAGGTGGACAGCGGAGAGGAGGAAGCTGGGAATGTGCGCCAGCAGCTCATCGCCCGCTACTTCACTTGACGGTGAGTGTCCATGTACGACGGATGATGTGTCTGTATCTGTGCAGGTGTGTGTGTGCTGTGTCAGGGTGGCCGTATGTTCACTGCGTGCAGTGTGTCAACGCTCCATGGCCAGGGTAGTATGCCACTGTTGGTGACTGTGGCATTGTGCCCTATTGCTCTGTGCGATGTGTGTACATTGCTTGTAGTTGTTGACATGTACTGTGTGATGGGTGTGTGACACACTCATTGAATGTGCTCCTGTTCTGTCTCCCACCCCTAGGTCCCTACAGGCCCTCCGGATTCCATTGCCATGCCACGCATCAGGTGCCTTTCCGCCCAAGGTGGCCGTTGTATTCCGTACAAATAAAACACAGGGCACAAACAGCAGTTAGTGAAAAAGGTGCATTTATTACAAACTGTGACATGTGATTGTGTGTAAGGTGATGACAAAAGTGGTGCGTGCAGTGACAATGAGCTGTCGGTCATGGCTGCGTGATGATCAGGGTGTACCCACTGGTTCTATGTCCATAGTCCAACACACACATGCCATCCAGCTGGCTGTGTGGAGTGGGATCGTAGAGCAAGTCAATGCAGTGGCTGGTCAAGGAAGGCTGGCGGAAGGCTGGCTGGCTGCCTCACTTGCGACTGGAGCGTGCGAAGTCCTCCCGGGAGATCTGTTTCCTCTTCGGACGGCCCCTTCCACGTTTGGGAGGGGGTGTGTGGTGGCGACCTGCTGGTGGTAGTGAGGTGTGCTCACTGGCTGTGGACGCAGGGGAAGTGGACACTGCTGCCCGAGCCTGCGCCCTAGCAGGTGGTGGCGGAGGTGGTGTTGCTGGCCTTGCCTGTGACCCCACCGCCACCACCAGCTGGCCCATGAGGTCCACGAGTTGGTCCATACAGGACACGAATTGGCCCATATGGGCGTCCATGGACCTCAGCACCCCCAGCACCTCCCGCGTGTCAGTAGCAGACCTGGCCCATTGTCCTTGGGCCTCTTCATAGGCCCCAAGGACTCTGGCCATTTGAGGCAGGGCATGGCTCCCAGGGAGGCTGGCGTTTCCCTGACCCTGCTCCTCCTACCAGTCCTGCTGCCACCGGCCTGCCCACTAGCCACATTGCACACCACGGTCCTCGCTGTGGCTCCCAGGGTGGATCCAGTCGGCCGGGCCACCACCTGCGCTGGGGCTGGTGCCAGCGAAGACGTGGTGGTGGTGGAGGCGGTGGTGGTCGGTGCGGCGATGGTGGCGGTTGCGGCAGTGGTAGTGGCCGCAATGACCGTGGGTGTGGCCGCAACGACAGTGGCAGCAGGGGACTGGGACTGTTCAGCATCCCTGGATGATGGGTTGGTGGGTAGGAGGGGTCCTGGGGAGCGGCTGGGCCCTGCCACGCCAGATGGGCCAGCTTGGTGGTCCGTGTCCGAAGAGGAGGACAGATCCTCCAGATCCGTGTGTCCTCGTTGGGGGCTTGTAGGCTGGCTGTGCTGGCTGCTGTCTCCATCCCCAGCATCCAGCAGTTCGTCACCTGTGGAGAGAATGAGATTTGTTATTGTGTTGCACCTGGCGAAGTATGTATTAGTCGTCTGACATTGGCAGTTCGTGCAATCTCGTACATGGGTTTCCCGGAGGCGAGTGTGTGGCTGTGGCATCTGTAGTTGTGTGTGCTAGGCAATGGGACTGTGTGCTGTGCACATGTGGCATGGGACGGATTGGCCATGCCGATGGGTGTGTTGCTGTGCCCCTACTCATTGTGACTCTGGTGTATGCGGGCTCCTGGCCCATCCTGGGTCTGGTTTGTACTTTGCTTTTGGAGTTCATATGGAACGCTTAGGAACGCATATGGCAACATGGGGGCCATGCCCCAGATTCGCATTTGGGAGGGGATATGCTTTTGGGGTTCAAATGGAACGCTTAGGAACGCATATGGCAACATGGGGGCCATGCCCCAGATTCGCATTTGGGAGGGGATATGCTTTTGGGGTTCAAATGGAACGCTTAGGAACGCATATGGCAACATGGGGGCCATGCCCCAGATTCGCATTTGGGAGGGATATGCTTTTGGGGTTCAAATGGAACGCTTAGGAATGCATATGGCAACATGGGGGCCATGCCCCAGATTCGCATTTGGGAGGGGATATGCTTTTGGGGTTCAAATGGAACGCTTAGGAACGCATATGGCAACATGGGGGCCATGCCCCAGATTCGCATTTGGGAGGGGATATGCTTTTGGGGTTCAAATGGAACGCTTAGGAACGCATATGGCAACATGGGGGCCATGCCCCAGATTCGCATTTGGGAGGGGATATGCTTTTGGGGTACATGCTGTGAGCCATGGGTGCCGAACGTGACATGTGTTGTGGCAGCATGACAGTGCATGGTCTGAGGTGTGTGCATGCCTGACATGCCCTGCATATTTGCTGTCTGTTGTGGTTACTGGACATGGCATTGGACGCATCGTTATGAGTGAGTGATAGTTGTGTGCCAGCCAACGTATTGCAGTTGTCCCATCTCCTTGGTGTGCGTGCTGCCCTGTGCCATGTGCATCACTGCAGTGCTCGGGGGGGTGTGGCCCATGTTGTGTGTTGTTGCTCACAGTGTGTCGTGCGCTTAATTGACTTCTGGCACATGGTTGGTCATGGGCATGTGTCTTAGCGTGACTGCTGTATGTGTGGCAGCTGTGCGGATGACATGCCTTTCATGAGACTGGGGCTGACGGATGGGACGGATGGGATGGATGGTATGTTGTATGTGCATGGTGTGTCTGTGAGTTTGATGGGTTCAGTGGTGTTCGTGTGCATTTGTGTTGTTCCGCTCTGTTGCGTCTAGTGTTGTTTGTCTTACATAGGCTTAGTTGTGGGGTGTGTGGTTGACAGGCAGTGGGGGCTACATGGACAGGACTTCAATGGTGTTTCGGTTGTGTGTGATGAGTTGCACAGTGGCTGCCGTGTGGGACTATATTCAGTGTGGCTTGTGCATGCAGACGTGGCTCCTTGGGTGTTGCTATGTCTGTGATGGGTCATGTGGGGTGTGAGTCTGTTGTTCATGTCCGTGTGCACATTGTTCACTTGTTCGTGACGGTGGGCGGTGCTGCGTGTTCGTCTGCTACGTGACATGTCCCATGTGTTGGTGGTGTTATGGTCCTCATGCCTCCAGTAATCCAGCCCTGTCCAGTTTCCCACCTGCAAGTTGTTCGTGCGTGCACTGTACTGGATGCCACATGGCTCTAAGCGGGGGTGCTCCATGTTGCAGGTCTGTGGGGGTGGGGGGTGTAGTGGGTCGTGGGGGTGGCTGTACACCCACTGACACCGATTGCTGTGGACCGTGATGTCTGCCTTTCGGCTGTCGTTGTGCACTGCGGTGGCTGACACGTGGCTGTGGGGGATGCTCCTCCTTGCTGTGCTGTGGGACTGGGGCCTGGTGTGTGTTGTACTTGGGCTGTCCACCGTCCCACCCACTGCACTTTGTGTTCCTGCCACTTACCTGTTACTTGTCGGTTAGTGCAGCTGTGGCGGACACATGGGTGTGGTGGGTGCTCGTTGTGGCGCTTCTGGCATATTTGGGGACCTGTTGGTGGTTACGTGGCTGGCTTAGTGTACACATGTCCCCACGCATCTTACAGTTGTTCGGTTTGGGCTGTGTGTGGTAGTGTCTGTTGCATGTGTGTGTGATGTGTTGTGTATTGTGTGCTGGACATGGGGGTGTTTGTCCCTGGGAGCTGTGGCATGGTAGTTGCGCATGTGAGTACATAGCGGTGTGCTGGTATACATTAGTTTGTACTTACCAGCCTCCACTCCCCCTGCTAATCCGGCGAGGATCTCCGGATGGATTACGACTCGCACCTTCTCCTCCCACGCTTTGAAGGTCTTAAAGAGCGCGGGATTCCCTCCGCCAGTGACGGCAGCCAGCTCTCTGTTTTTGCCCTCCTTCTTCTTGACCAGGCTCTTTACGTCATTCCAACGTTTGTTTATCTCGACTCTGTTCCTGGGCAGGGTCCCGACTGCATTGACCTGGTCTACGATCCGGTTCCACATTCTGTTTCTGGTGGCTAGTGGTGTGTGCTGGACCATGTTCCCATAGATTTGTGGGTACACCTTGATGATCTCGTCGACCATGACCGTCAGCTCCATGGGCGTGAACTTGGGCATCCTTTGTGGTGCCATGGTGTTTGTGGTGCTGGTGCGGTGTGTGTTGTGTAATGTGCAGGGGGTTTGTGGTGCCGGTGTTTGGTGGTGGTGGTGGTGGTTGTGATGTGTGCGTTTCTGTGGTGTGCTGCTGTCCTTGCTGTGTCACTGTGTCCTCTCCTCTCCTCTCTGGTTTGCAATGTAGCAAGGGGTTGTGGTCTGTGGGAGTGCTGCTTTTGTACTCACCTATGTGGGTGTGTCCTCATGGTCTGTTGTTTTCAGGTGTGTTGTGTCTGGGGTTCTGGCCTTTGTATTTTTTGTTTGTCCGGGGGTGTTTTCGGGATGTGTACTGTGCTTGTGTATTTGTGTGTGCCTTGCTGTGTGGACTTGTTGGCCATGTTGTGTGCTATTGGTTTTGTGTGCGGATGGTTTCTGTGCAGGTACGTTGGCGCCATGGCTTCTGCCGTGTCGATTCTCATCGGCGTTGTTTGCGCTGGCGGGCGGTATATTTGTTGTTTTTCCGCGCTCATGGCGGTGCGATCGTAATTTCACGTGCGGTGTGTCAGCCGTGTGGGCGGGCGGTTTTGTGTTGTCGTGCGTGTTTCCGTCCGTGGCGGGCGGTTTGACTCCGACTCGGACGATGGCGGGCGGTATTTTGTGTGATTTTTCCGCCGATGGCGGTTTTCGGTTTGTGTACTCATAATGGCGTGGTCGGTGTTCAGGCGGTGTGTGCGGGCGGATTTTTGCCGCTTCCATGCCTGGCGGATTTATTTACGCCGGGTATCGTAATGGGCCCCTAAATCACTTGTGTTTCCTGCCTTCCAGTAATTCAGAGCTTTCCTTGTCACTGTGTACATGTTGGTGCAGGGAACAAGCAACTGGAAAAACAACTCTCTTTTACTCACTAGTTATTACACCACATATTGGACGGCATGCACTACTAAGAGTTACACACCCATTTCACTTCAACATCAGAATATATTTCAGAACCTGAAGCCATCATGGATTACGTAACTGCTCACAACCAGACTGCACTGTAAGATAGCAGAAGGGTTTAAGAAGTGGTTTCAGTGGGCTGAGAAAAATGGGAGCTAGAGGCATAAGAAAAGCAACTAAGAGTCACTTGAAGGGTTGTGGCTTGAACATCTAAGGGCATGTTGTAGCACCAAGCGAAAGGGCAACATAAAATTAAGTACAGTAGAAAGGCTTAAATAATGGTAGAAGCCTACGACAGCACTTTCTCCAGGTCCAACCTTAACAGAAGTCAACAGTGAAGACTGGAACCTTAGAAAAAAAGTCATGGAACATAAATATCCTCATTACACAAATGAAAACAGAATGCTGAGAGCTGGGACAAGATAATATAAAAGGAACTACACTAGTATAGACCAAAAATAAGCAGGAATGAAACTTACAAACACACAGGACCAAGAAGTAGTTTGAAGAAAAGATGAAGATTTATTCTCCAGCTAGATAACCCTGGTAGTGCTCCTCAAAGTCTGGATGCTCTAGTCCTTATGACCAGTGCTTCAAGCCACACTTTCCAAATGGAATGCATGATGCCACAGCAGCTGTGGGCTGTAGAAGAACCTACATCATCTTCTTTCTTTACAGAACAATCAAAAAATGAGTAAAATCATTTTAACAACATGCCATCCTTACTTACATGGCATATAGACTTTTGTTGAACAGCTATTCAAAACAGGTTACTACGTACAATGCAGTCTCTGAATAAGAATATAAATATAAAACATTTCTTTTGATGAAAATATAACAAAAAGCCAGTAATGAAGACCTGACATTTTCTGGGAAGGACAATCCTACTGGTCCTTCAAACATTTTAATGAGAAATTTCAAACTCACTCTGAGTTACCTTCCTGATAACGTTGTCATTGCGATCAAAGCTAGCCTCATCGGATATGCCAGAAGCACCATCTTGAATGCTCTTGAGTCTCAAATCTTATTCAATATACCTGGGTGAACCCAACTTAATGTCAGCAAGAGATGCTCCTCCCACTTCTGCATCATCAAGTACTTCGCCATCACCAGACATTACAAGTATCATTCTCAAACTCACTTTCCACAATCCTAACCTGTTTCAAACATTCGCATCAGTCAGTTTAGCAGAGTTCCTTAACATTTTCACAGCCTTGAACGGTACCATAAATTTAATTTCAAATTTGGGTACCATACTCCCTGTCTTCACCCACACATATAGTTCACTTGTCAAACAATAAACCTTCACTCTATATTATTCCTTGTAAGTCTTCTGAGCTTTTATAATGATCTCTCACATCACATAAGAACACCATTGCACAATCTTGCTTTCTGTCCAGTTTAGATTATTTTCAGTAAACGGCTCACTGCCTCTCAAAATAACACTATATCTTGTTATCGTGTGTAACAACCTATAAATCCACACCATTTTCCAGAACTCAACTTTCCTGTTTCTATGGCTGTTGTTAGCTAACCAACAGCACATAGAAGTAGCAAATCGTCATTAGTTAATGATTGTTTATGTGCAGGAAGGGACACCATCCTGCACATAACCAATCATTAATGGCATTTTACTCTTTCTATGTGTGCTGCAGAATGCAAAAACATGCAGAATGCAAAAATAAAAATATTTCTCCTCGCTGTGCTATTCTAACGCCTACTTTTGCATGACACTAGTTTTTGACACTGCCTCTGATTTACACATCCTTGTAAATCTGGGGCAGTGTCAAAATGCAATGGGTGTTGTGGTGGAACGCCCACAGCAACACCCATTCCACACCCTTTCACGCAAAGTGATGCGTTAAAGGGGCTGTATTTACAAGATGGCGTTAAGCCACTAAAAGTGGCTTAGTGCCACTTTGTAAATATGGAGAAGGGCATATCGCCACCAGAACGTCACTCGAAGGGACGTTCTGGTGGTGCTATCCCCTTGTAGATATACCCTTTAGTATTCCTTGTCCCCACAACATTGGCATTAATACTTGAGACAACTATATTTTAGTATTTTGGACACTTTTTGACTAAAGGTTAGCATCACTATCATTCACACACTTAACCCTAGTGCTTGTTAAACCTTTTATACACACTCTTGTGAAATGTCCCACTGTTCCACAGTTCAAACAATTCTAACCCAAGGCTGGCCTTTCTTTTATAATTGGCCATATGGTCAGCACTACCAAAACGGTAGCATTTTCCAACAATTCTGAAGCTTTTGGGAATCCTTTTTCTTCACACTCAGTTTACTCTTACTCTTAGAACATAAAGATCTACCCTTATTTTGTTTGATGCTGTACAAAACATTACAAAAACAGATTCTTCAGACTTGGATCTTTCTAAAACTTACCTGGCACACCTTTTCCAGTTAATTATGATTTGTCCACAATAGCAACCACATACTTAAGGAACAATCTCCATACGACTGCAGCCTTTCCTGTATCACAGAGTTATTTGTATGCATGATACCTTGGGGGCTAACTTAGAGTTTGACGTATGCGGACGGGACATCTATTTACCTGTCCACCACCGTGGAGGTCCCTCTGTCAGAATTACATTATGCTGAGTTGACAGACAAAAGTCTGTCAACCGTCTGCTGTTTCAGCGGCATCTTAATTTCTCCCAAGTACAGATTTATACTACCCAGTCACTGAGATGTTATGCCTCAAACTATAACATATTGTATCACGGGCTGGACTCACACACTCACATGCAAAGCATTTCACTCATTGCCTTAACCATGGTGTCAGCATACATAATGTATGGCGTGGACTATATAGGAAGCACTACATCATAACATTGCATTGTATTGTAATTGCATTTATATAGCGCTTACTACCCCTGATGATGCGTTGAAGCGCTTTTTCGGCGAGTAGCACGCTACTCCGGAACCCAATAAGGATTAGTGTTGAATTAGTATAGTGAAATATTTATTTATTTATTTATTTAAAGTTTTGTATAGCGCGAACATGACCCAGGTGGGTATCAGAGCACTTTACATACGGTAGAGAAAGACATATGAAAACAGCTAGTGGGGAAAAATCAAGGTAACAGTGGGACATTATACAACAGGAGCAGGATAAAATTAAGTTGGACATAGGAAGCAGGTTGGGTGAGAACGAAAAGTAGGGCAATATACATCAAGAGTAAACAAGACAATATGGCAGGCGACAATGGGTCGCAACAAATGACATGTATACAGTAAGCTATAGGCAGGAGGAGCAAAGCATCTAGTTCAAGGCATTGTTCATTAGTAGAGCTTTAACTTCCCTTTCGAAGGCAAGTGTAGAGGGAATCAGTCTTGTTTCCACTGGAAGGGAGTTCCAGATTCTCGGGGCGATGCCAGAGAATGAGCGATTGTAAGTTTTAAGCTTATTAAATTTCTTTGGCTTGAGCAGCAGTGTGCCAGTGCTCCTTGTGGACCTGGAGCCACCGGATAGTTCCAGCTTGTTTGTCAGGTAGAGTGGGGTGTTGAAATGTAGAGCTCTATGGGTCATACAAGCGATCTTTAGTTGGATCCTTGCCTCAAAGGGAAGCCAATTGAGCGATTTCAGGTCAGGCGAAATGTGGTTGGTCTTTTAAGAACCCGTGATGAGTCTAGTAGCAGCATTTAGAGATGCTCTGATGGGGGCTAAACTGTGTTTCGGCAGTCCGCAAAGAGTAGCACTGCCGTATTCATGTCTAGAGATGACAAGTGCTTGCACCGCCGATTTAAAGTCGTCTTGGGGAAGGTAGGGTTTGAGTTTCCTTAGGATGCAGAGTTGGAAGTTCGCTCCTTTGGTCGATGATCTGATGTGGTCTTGCATGTTTAGGTTTTTGTCTAGCACAACTCCCAGTGATTTAGTGGAGTCAATGATGTGTGGTGTGCAGTTGAGGGCGGTGAGGTTACAGAGATATTTCGCAACAGTGGGGGTTTGCCTAGCGGGTGCAATGAGGAGGAATTCCGTCTTGAGGGCTTTTAATTTAAGATGGTTGGAGGTTAGCCAGTTTAGGGTTTTGAGAAGGGTTCCGTTGAGGGATTTGATGTTGTCGGGGGAGGAGATTTTCATGTAGAGTTGGGTGTCGTCAGCATACATGTGATATTGGATGTTGGAGGCTTTAAGAATTACAGTCAATGGTTCCAGGAAAAGGTTAAAGAGTGTGGGGGAGAGTGAGGAACCTTGGGGTGCACCCAGTTTGCATGGACTAGGGTTGGATAGAGACTGGTTGGATTTGATTCTTTGAGTTCTGTTGTTGAGGAAAGAGGAAAACCATTTAAGGACCGTGCCTGAGAGGCCCATCCTGTGTTCCAAGAGGTAGAGTAGATTGTCATGTTTGACAGTGTTGAATGCAGATGAGAGATCGAGCAGAATTAAAAGGCAGGCTTCATTTTGGTCAAGTAAAGTGAGAGCGTCGTCCACTATGTGAGTGATGGCCGTTTCAGTGCTGTGGCCAGTGCGGAATCCCAATTGGAATAGGTTGAGAAGCTGGAATTGCTCAATGTGTTTGCGTAGTTGTTCATGAACACATTTCTCCAGAAGTTTAGCCAGGGTGGGTATGTTTGTGATTGGTCGGTAGTTGTTCAGGTCAACAGGGTCAGCCAAGGGTTTTTTGAGAATAGGGAGCTCTAGGCCGGCCTTCAAGCAGTCCGGGATCTCACCTTGAAGAAGTGAGGCATTGATGATCTTGGAGCAGAGCGGTGCTAGTGATCCTATCATGTCTTTAAAGAAGTTGGGGGGGAGGGGGTCATTGAAGTGATTGGAGGGTTTACGGGTCGAGAGAACATTGAGGATGGTAATATCATTGAGTAGAGTGAATTGACTCCATGAAGCATTGTTTTTGAGGGAGAGATCATGAGGCGAGGTCAGGTGTGTGGAGACAGAGGAGTCGAGAGAGGGCGAGAGATTGAGTGCAGCAGACCTTAGATCTGATTCAATTTTGTTCGTCTTTTCGAGGAAGAATTCAGCAACCGCATCGCAGTTTGGTTGCGGGCGAGAGAGGTGCTGAGATTGGGTAGAGGTGTTGTTGGATTGAGATTTAATCAGCTCAAAAAGTTGTTTCGGGCGATTTTTGGCTTTGTCAAGTTGGTACTTGAAGAAGTTGGCTTTCTCCGATCTAATGAGTTTGTTGTATCTACTTCTTTTGAATCTTAGAGTTTTTAGAAGATCCGTGGAGGGAGTGGATCTCCAGGTGCTTTCCGCTAGTCTTAGGCTGCGTCTGTCCGCATTTAGTCTGTCATTGAACCAAGGTTTGGAGTCTTTTATGGGAATTCTTTTTAGTTGAAGGGGGGTCGTGGCATTCAAGGCAGAAAGCATGGTGTTGTTATTGTGTTCAGTGAGGTCGTGAACGTCGTTCATGTTTGCGGGCGGTGGAAGGGAGAAATTGCAGCGCTCGATGAGCTCATTTACGCTTGTGTTATGGAGCGATCTTTTCCAGTGTTTTAGTTTTAGTGGTTGTGCACTTTTGTGGTTCCAACTTTCAAGAATCAGGAAGTTGATATAGTGATGGTCAGACCAGTCACAGGGGAGAATGGATTCGAGATGGATGGAGTTGGGGTTGGAGATGATTAGATCCAGTATCGAGCCTAAGTTGTGTGTGGGACTGTCACAGAATTGGGTCAGAGAGAGGTCGGTTAGGAAGTTTTTGAGGGTTGTAACTGCCTGATCATGAGGGTCATTCCAGTGGAGACTGAAGTCACCAAGGAAGATCTGAGGGCAGTGTCAGCCCAGATTGGAGGAGATGGTTTCCATAGTTTGTTCAATTAGAGGGAGGTTATCACCTGGGGGGTGGTAGAAGATGTAAAGGCTGCATAAGGGTCTGTGTGTGCTAGTGATATCGATGCATAAGTATTCGCAGGATGAGAGACTGGCTGAAGGGGACTGTTTTGCTGTGAGAGAGTTGCGGAAGATACAGGCTATGCCCCCTCCCGTTTTCTTAACTCGGTTGAGTCTGATAATGTTGTGACTGGAAGGGACTAATAAGTCAAGGATAGGGCCAGAGGAGTCGTTGAGCCATGTTTCTGTGAGGATAAGGAGGTCCAGATCTTGGGCAAGGATGAGATCAGCAAGGTCTGTGGCATGTTTCACCGCTGATCTACAGTTAAGTAACATGTATTTCAGGTGTGATTTGTGCAGGGTGTCTGTGAGCGCGGGCTGTGTAGTGGGGATCTGCGTGAGGTTATTAATGTTTATGGTATTGGCGTTGAGTCTTGGAGCTCTATGAGGGTTGGGTGTGATGCTTTGAATGAGTTCTGAATTACCATTTTTAGGGAATGTCGCGCTAGGGTCAAATAGTGGGGCTGTTTGTGAGGATCTAGTAGGGGCTGAGATGGCCGAATGAGGAGAGGTGTACTCAAGGAGGAGGGAGAGAATATCAGGTTCTGACAATGGGTTTTTGGATCTGGCAGGTCTAGATGGGGCGTTGGGGTAGGGAGTGGTATTCCACTTCTGGGCAGGGGGTATCAGCTGGATCATATGCAGGATCTCCAGTGATGTCCTGTTGGGGGAGGGATGAGGGATCTCATGTGTGGCCATGTTGGAAGAGAGGTCACGGGCTAGCTCTTCGGTGAACTTAATTAGTTTTTGGATGACAGTTTTGAGAGTTAGAAGTTCCTGGTTTATTTTCTTGAGCTTGGAAGCAGTATCTGAGTGTGGATTATGGGTCACGTGGAGGGGAGGCGGAGGGTTGGTCAGTGGGGAGGGCAGAGGGGAGATCAGGGCAGGCGGGCGGGGGGATGGGGGAAATACGCTAATGGAGAGTTCCCTCTCCGAAGTACGGGCGCGCAGGGAGAGTGGGCGATGGAGGGGAGGGTAGGTGAAGGGAGGTTGGATGAGTTCCTGTTGCAAAGTGGGGAGGCCTGCTGTCGAGTGAGGGAGTTATGTAGGCAAGGGCTATTGGGAGAGGGGGTGGGGGAAGTGTCGGAGAGGTGGTCGGAGCGAGGGATAACAAATGCTCCGTGATTACTGGCAATAGTATGGGCAGGTCGTGGCACGATGGGTGAGTTAGGGGAGCCTGGGGTTGGAGGAACTATAGTCCTGTGTAGATCGGGGTAGGAGAGGCAGTCCTCAGGTTGTGGGCCGTTAGCGAGGGATCAGGGACCTCCTGAGACGGGGTAGGGGGAAGTCCGTACCTAGATTGAATAGGGGGGTCGCTAGTGACCAAAGATCTTTTAAAGAGGGCAAATATGTCATCAAAGATGACCAGGTTGCGATCTGTGGCCTGAACTAGTATAGTCCCATTGTTGTAGATGGATATAGTGGCATTTGCTCTAAAAGTGGGAGACTTCGTAGCCAGAAGTCACAGACCGTGAGGGAATTTTTTGGCCAAGGTGATTCTGGGTAGGGAGAGGAACGGCGATCTCCACTGAGCTCTTCTTTTAGTGTAGAAGATCAGGTCGCTCGTAATAGTGCCTTTTTTTGGACAGAGGTAGGGGTGAGAGATAAGGGTTTCTGGGTTGGCTTTGAGGAGTCTATGTTTCAGGGTTTTAGTCGCATTTTTGGAGAGATTGGTCGGATAGATAATTGTGTAGCTGTTAGTGCCAAACTTTTCAAGTCTGGAGTCCATACTGCACTGTGTAAGGGTGGACGTGGAGGACAGAGCTTAGGATACGTGATTGGCAGTGAGGTAGGAGTGAGCAGGTGTCCACAGATTGATCCTCCCAGAGGGTGAGTCTTGAAGGTGCACTTTAATTTAGGCACGGTCAGATTGGCTAGGTCAAGTACTGAGATATCGCATGTACATGACTTAATGGTGTCCCCATGGTGGAACACAGTGGGAGCTCTGCGGGGGGAGCGGTCTACTAATATGGCCTGGGGTTGGACCTTTGGACTGGGCGTGGGGATTATAGCAGTTGTCCGCTAAAATTGGCCTTAGGGAATCTTCTAACAAATATATTAGTAGGGTGCAGTAAGTTCTAGAGAGAGATCAGAATTATTGGGGAAGTGGGGTCAAGCAATCGGCCCAGTTATTATAGTGAGGAGCGGGGGCGGCTATTTACAACCCTTGAGACCCGGGGGCCTCCTAATGAAGAGATCAGGGATATGCTGGATAGTGGTCATGTGCTCGGTCCCATTATAGTGTTTAGGAGAGTGTGGTGCAGGGGTCATGAGTCAGCTCAGCTACAGCACTAATGGGCCGGGAGCGGCCATTTTAGAGAGAGGGTACTAGAATAGTGGTAGTGGGGTCAAACCAATCTACCCAGTTATTCAAGAGAGAAGCAGGGGGCGGCCATTTTAGAGAGAGGGAGGGGTCATTAATAGTGGAAGGGGTCATGAACTCGCCCCAGATGTTCCAGAGAGGCGGGGCGGCCATTTTAAACATTTCAGTATTGCAAGGAGACAGTAATGCAGTATTCAGTATTCAGTATTG
This sequence comes from Calotriton arnoldi, assembly GCA_963921515.1. Classification (NCBI taxonomy): domain Eukaryota; kingdom Metazoa; phylum Chordata; class Amphibia; order Caudata; family Salamandridae; genus Calotriton; species Calotriton arnoldi. The sequence continues at coordinate 18,252 of CAWUFW010005352.1, forward strand.
CAAGGCGGCCATTTTAGACAATTCAGTATTGCAAGGAGACAGGGGCCTGAAGTCATTCATGGGGCACTTACCCCAAGGTCAGCGTGTGGAGGGAAATTCGAGAGTGAGGCCATTAATCACCGATCCTCAGAGCGAGAGCAGACAGCTCTCGGCGTCGGGGCTGTAAGATCTGTGAACTCCTCTGCAGCAGGAGGCAGGAGCGATCGATTGTGGGCATCAGAGTCATAAAGCTGAGGCCCTGGGCAATACGGCACCTCTCTGAAACTCCTCTGCAGCAGGAGGCGGGAGCGATCGATCGTGGGCATCAGAGTCACAAAGCCGAGGCCCTGAGCAATACGGCACCTCTCTGAAACGGCCAGATGCATGCCAGGGGGCTGAGGGCACAGAGAAGTGTGGTTATACCGGCGTGGTGGCAGCAGGGTGCGGGGACATCGGTGGGCACAGCGCTGGCCTTGCGACCCACGGATTAAACACGGGAAGTGGCTGGGGGCTCAGAGCCCTGACATCACAGCGGGGCCGAAGGAACACAGGGGGTAGAGCGTCACGGGGATGTTCGGGCTACGTCCAGCCATTCGGCGTTGCGAGCGCCGTCAACCTCGGCTCGATGTGGGGGGGAGGGTCGCGTTTGATCGCAGAGACCAAAAGCGGCTTTTGATGCGAAGCGGAGGGCCGGGCCGCATCAAGCCAGTCACGGAGGGATCCCCGGCCTCAGCCTCAGCGTAGTGGCAGGGGGCCAGAGAGCAGGGGGAAAAAGGAAATCAAGATCAGCCCCGTGCCACGGGCAGCGCACAGGGTCGAGGCAGAGGTCAGCAGCAGCTATCTTTGGTCTGCCGAGACCAGTGGGGGGACAGCAGGGAGCAGCGTCACAGACGAGTCGGGGACACCAGTGGGCACCCGGGGCAGCAAGCCGGCATAGGACGGGTCTTAGTCCCAGATGGAAGGCAGTCGGGCAGGCGAGGACATGTCCGTAGGGACGAATCAGCTCCGTGCGTGTAGGGTAGGGGTCGGCTGGCAAGGGACGTCTCTCCCCGGGATCAGTGATCGGCACAGCCTTTGGCCCCAACGAGCACGGCGAGAAGGCCCATCGGCATCTGGTGTAATTTGAGTGGTTAATAAGTTAGTCAGTTATTTGGATTCAGAAGGATAGCGGAGGGATAGAAGAGGGAAAAAGGTTTGCATTTATATAGCGCTTGTTACCCCTGATTAGGTATTGAAGCGCTTTTTTTTTTACGAGTAGCACGTTTCTCAGGAATCCATTAAGGATTAGTGGTGAATTAGTATAGTGAAATATGAAAGTAATTTGAGTGGTGGATATTAGTCAGTTATTTGGATTGAGAAGGATAGCGGAGGGATAGAAGAGGGAAAAAAGGTTTTCATTTATATGGCGCTTGTTACCCATAATGGGGTGGTGAAGCATTTTCTTGGTGAGTTGCACGCTACTCCGGAACCCATAAGGATTAGTGGTGAATTGGTATAGTGAAATATGAAAGTAATTTGAGTGGTGGATATTAATCAGTTATTTGGATTGAGAAGGATTGCGGAGGGATAGAGGAGGGAAAAAGGTTTGCATTTATATAGTGCTTGTTAGTCCTGTTGGGGTGTTGAAGTGCTTTTTTGGCAAGTAGCATGCTACTCCAGAACCCATTAAAGGATTAGTGTTGAATTAGTATAGTGAAATATGAAAGTAATTTGAGTGGTGGATGACATGTTAGTCGGTTATTTGGATTGAGAAGGATAGCAGAGGGATAGAAGAGGGAAAGAGGTTTGCATATATATATATAGCGCTTGTTACCCCTGATGGGGTGTTGGAGCGCCTTTTCGGCGAGTAGCACGCTACTCCGGAACCCATAAAGGATTAGTGGTGAATTAGTATGGTGAAATATAAAAGCAATTTGAGTGGTGGATATTAGTCAGTTATTTGGATTGAGAAGGATAGCGGAGGGATAGAAGAGGGAAAAAGGGTTGCATTTATATAGTGCTTGCACCCCTAATGAGGTGTTGAAGCGCTTTTTCGGCGAGTAGCACGCCATTGAGGATCAGTGGTGAATTAGTATAGTGAAATATGAAATTTGATAAGTGGACATGTTAGTCTGTTATTTTGATTGAAAATGATAGTGGAGGGATAGAAGAGTGAAGGATTTCGAGGATTTTTTAATTATTTTTTTGTTTTTTGGGACGTCATAGCAGTAGTGGGAGGCTTGGGATGAGTAAAAAGGGATGTGGAGGGGAAGAGTCGGAGGGAAGAGTTTAGAAAGGCTTGTTTTGGGGGATCATTATAGTAAAAAAGGTGTCAGATGGTGCAAGGAGGGGTAGAGTAGGGGAGAGTCTAGAAAGGGCTATTTTGGGGGTCATAAGTGGTATGGGGTTTGAGATGAATGAGAGAGTGGATGTAGAGGATATATTGATAGAGGTATAGGTTAAGGAATAGGGTAGTGCATTGGAAAGAGTAGTAGAAAGAGGTTGGAGATGAGTCAGAGAGTTGAGGTAGAAGATATATTGAGAGAGGTATAGGGTGAGAAATAGGGTAGTGCATTGGATATGCTGAATTAGAAGAAAGTAATAAATAAATAGATCCATAAGTACATGGAAAGTTTATAGATGCATAAAGGAAGTAAGTATATGTAGATTAAAGATATTGATAGAGGTATAGGGTGAGAAATAGGGTAGTGCATTTATTTTTTTAGGAAAGTAATAAATACATAGATCCAAGTACATGGAAGGTATATAGATGCATAAAGGAAGGAAGTATAAGTAGATTAAAGATGCATTCAATAAACTGTTGTACTTATGAATAAATAAAGATTTTTTGTTTTTATACATAATTATTTGACATGTTAATACAAAGCAATACACATATATAGGTACATATCTAAAGTACAAATAAATGCTTATATACAGAGGGATATGCTGTATATTTCTGTTTGGGTATGGTGCTTATGTGGGGAAGAGCCAATTCTTGAGTAGTTTTCTGAAGATAAGGTGGTTGTCGATGGATCTTATGTTGGGGGGTAAAGAGTTCCATATTTTGGCTGCTTGAACAGAGAAGGATGTGCCACCCATGTTTTTTTTCTTGTATCTTGGGATTGTGAGGCGAGGTGCCACTCTAGAGCGGAGGTTCCTATAATGAATGTTTGGTGATTTTATTCCTGATGAAGAGCGGTCCCATTCCATGTATCGCTTTGTGGGTGATACAAAGCAGCTTGAACGTGGATCTTCTGGCAACCGGTAACCAATGCAGGGCTTTCAAGGCAGGGGAGATGTGGTCTCGCGGTTTGATATGTCTGGCAGCCGAGTTTTGAATCTGTTATAGTCTTTTCATAGTCATTAAAGGTGATCCGTGGTAGAGGCTATTGGTGTAATCGAGTTTGGACAGAACAAGGGTGATGGTAGCTTGGACCTTGTGTGTAAATCCCAAATGGGGGAAGATTCGTTGCAGAGTTTTTATAGTAACAACGCTTGATCTTGCAAGTTTGTCCACTTGGGCATTCATCGACAGCTTGGAGTCCATGGTCATTCCGAGGTTTGTTACTTCCTTCGATACTTTAGGAGGTGATCCAAGTTCATCAGGCCAGGCGGCAAGTGGGTCATAATGTTTCCAATCGCCACACGTGAGTATTTCCGTTTTGGAAGCATTCAATTTGAGATGGCTCCACGCCATCCATTGATCCACGGCTCTGACACAACTGAAAATTGGCGAGTTTCCAATGTCTTTGGGGCATTCCAGTTGAAGGAGTATTTGCGTGTCATCTGCATAGTTATAACACGTGAGGTGAAATTGATTGATCAGTACCGGTAATGACTTCATGTAGATGTTGAAAAGGAAAGGCGAGATGATAGAGCCTTTAGGGACCCCAGCTTTTGTGGAGTACAGTTTGGACGAGAAAGGTGGGGTATGGATGACATTAGTTCTGTTTCGAAGGTAGGATGTGATCCAGTCTAAAGCAGTCCCCTCTATGCTGGCTTCGTAGAGTCTTTGTACCAGAGTGTCATGGTCAACCGTGTCAAAGGCAGCCAAGAGGTCCAAGAGGAGTAGCGCAGCAACCCCGTTGCGGTCAACTGCGTTCTTCAGGTCATCCCAGATGGCTAGGAGGGCAGATTCTGTGCCTCTTCCCGGACGGAATCCCGTTTGGATTTCTGAAAGTATGGTATCGTCTTCAATGAATTGTGACATCTGGGCGAACGCTGATCTTTCTATCAGTTTGCCCAGGAAAGGTCCATTTGTAATGGGTCTGTAGTTGTCAGGGTTCAGCGGGTCCAAGTTTGTTTTCTTCAGTAAAGGACGTATGTATGACTTTTTGAGTTCTTCTGGAAATATTCCGATAGTTAAGGAATCATTGAGGATTCTTCTTACTGGATTGGCAGCAGAGGTTCTTAGAAGAATTGTCTTGAAAGTTTGCGGTGGACACGGGTCAGAAGGGCTGCGGGCAGGCCTGCTTGCTTTGACCAGGTCCATAAATTCATTGTGTGAGATGTGTTGGAAGGAACGGAGAGGCTGAGTTAGAGTATTCTTGGATTGTTGTTTTGTAAAAGGGTTAGTACTGGTGCTTTGTCTCTGTTTTAAGTACGAGTCAAACGTGTCTGCTTTGTCTGTGTAATGATTTGCTAGTTTGACTGTGAAATCTTGAGTAACGGGATGAGTTCCTTCTAGGCAATTTGGTTTACGAACTTCATTGAGTATTTTATAGAATTCTTTATTTGCACATTTAGCATTTTGAATTCTGTCTGAATAGTACCTTTTCTTTGCTTTTTTGAAAGCTGACCTGTATAATCTGTTAATTTTCTGTAGGTAAAAGTCTGTCTTGTTTGTTTTTTGTTTTGAGCCAGGCACGTTGCAGCTTTCTAATTTGTAGTTTTATGTATTTTATCTCTGTATTTCTCCAAGGTGCTTATTTTCTTTTGTTCTGTTGTGTGGTTTTGAGTGTTATCAGGATATCAAAAGCTTCCTGTAGCCACTCATTTAGTTTTTGAACAGAATTTATTGTTTCCAGATCTCTACTGGATGTTAGTTGTGTTTCTAAGTGTTCCAAATTGAGTTTGTTCCACTGTCGATTGGTGGATGCACGTAAGGTGGTTTTAGGTGAATCGCTTAGTGTTGTTTTATGTTGGAAAGCGAGCAAATGGTGGTCTGACCATGTGACCGGAGTTATAGTTTGAAAGGTAACTAGTTTGGTATTAGCAAAAATGAAATCTAGGATATGTCCAGCGATGTGTGTGGGTTTGTGGACAATCTGATGCAGGTTCAGTGAGTCTAGGCCATTGATTATTGTTTTTGGATGGGTCATATTGGCTTTGTCAAACCAAATGTTGAGGTCACCCAGAACGCATAGGTTGGAGTGTATTGTTATCAGGTTTGAAACCGTGTCTAGAAGTGCGTCTGGGAATGTCGCCTTGCTAGGTGGAGGTCTGTAAAGGAGCAGGAAGTTACAGGAGGAAGACGGTGTAGGATTGCATCTTGTGAGAAGAGCCTCACAATTCTTTATGGCGATGTCGTCAACTTTAGTGATAGGTAATGTTTGCCTGAACACAACAGCTAGACCACCTCCCTTTTTGCCTATACGATTTTGGGTGATCGTTTGATAGCCTAGAGGAATGGCTTCATGCAGGACTGGAGCCTTGTCATCGCCCAAGCATGATTCAGTTATGAATAGTATGTCTGGTTTTGCATCGGTGAGAAGGTCGTAGATGTGATGTTTGTTTTTAGTGAGTAATCGAGCATTTATTAGTAGACAGTTTAGAGTATGTGCTTTGGTGACAGTGAGAATTAGTTTTGTAGAAGAGTGATCAGTATTGTGTGGGTTAGTAGCAGGTGTGTTTTTAGTGCTGGTATTATCTGTATTAGGTTAGCAATCGTGTAGCTGTTCTGTAATGTGTTCCTCGTCCAGCAGGCTAAGAAGGCATTTTGATGGGTCTGCGTGCGTAGGTGGTGGAGACGGTGTTTGAGAGTGAGTTGGTGTGTTGTATTGTTTTTGTGGTGTAACCTTGTTGTGCAGTAGACACGGAGAAGCAAAGTTGTGATGTGTGGCACGTTGCTTATATTGTTTGCGTATGTTTAGGGCAGAAGGTGTATGAGTCAGTGGTGGTGGTGCAGCATGTGGGTCATGTAGTAAGCTTCTAAATTGTCCAATGGATGAGAGGCGGTTGGAAGAGAGTTGCTGTGTTGCTGTATGTGTGTTAGGTGTGGTGGAAGAGAGAACGCTTGGCATTGTGGTGTGTTCCTTTGTGTAGTTTGAAAGGTGGGTGTATGATTGTATTTTGTGACTGTAAGTATTATGAGGTGTTGTGCTTGAGAGATTTTGTTGTGCTGATGTGTGTGATATGTTTTGTTTTTGAGGAGTAGTGAAAAGAGTTGCAGATGTATTTGTTTCATCAGATGGATTGGTTTGTATACTATTATTTGTGAGTGGAATTTGTAAGGTAAAAGGGTGGTGTGTTTGTGAGTAGAGTGTATGTTGTGTGTAGGAGGGGATGAAGTAGATTTAAGACTCTTTGGGCCCGATTCACAGAACTAATCTGAGACAAAATCCTAAACTTACTACTTTTGGTATTCACAGAAGGCATTTAGTGATAGTAAAGTTAGGATTTTGTCTTAAGTTTGACTTAAGACAAACTTAAGACAGACTTAAGACAAACTTAAGACAGACTTAAGACAGACTTAAGACAAAATCCTAACTTTACTACTACTAAATGCCTTCTGTGAATACCAAAAGTAGTAAGTTTAGGATTTTGTCTCAGATTAGTTCTGTGAATCGGGCCCTTTGTTTTAGACCTGTTTGCTGCAAGAGTTAAAATGTGTGGTGCTGTGGCATGTAAGTGTTGTGTTGTTGTGTTATTGTGGTAGAAAGAAGAGGAGGCTGTTGGTTGGACAAATGATGGAAGGCTGAGTATGGGTGTGTTAATGATAAAAGGGGGACTGTTAGGAGTAATTAGAGTGGGGAGTGTGTGTCTGGATGGGTTGTATTTAAGTATGGTATGGATTTTGGTTGTGTTTGTGATGAGTGCATTGGTTAGTGATATAGGATAGAGTTGTGTACTGTTCGTAGGTTACGGTGGAAATGTGTGATACCTTTGCAAGTTAAATATATTCTTGTTAAATGTAGTCACACACAAAATACCACTCTAAATACTACTGAATCTAGTCACTCACAACAACACTGCCACTTCCTTTAACACACATGTGAAATACAATGAACTACATCTCCCTAAATGCAGTATATGGTAAATGTCAAAACCTGGAAAAGGAGCCAAATATTTGTCAATTACTTGCATGCATAGACATAAACTAAATATTCTTTAATGTATACCTTTTTTAAATTAATTAAACACCTAGTACACAGGTCTAGATCCCTTGAAGCAGTTGTTCTTAACTTTTTCACTTCTGTGAACTCCCAATGAATCCCTGCTGTGCGCCGGAGACACCAACCTAACTAATCTTTACTATTTTAATCTCAAAACCGAACACAAAAATACAGAATCAATTATACATTAAGCAAAAACACACATTATGAAATATTTTGATTCATTCATAAAGAAAAACATATTAAAAAAATTAAATTTTAATCGAAATGTACTTTTAATTGTTGGAGCTTTTTAAAATGTGGTTCTATTTCTAAAAGACGAAATGATATGCTGGGTACTATATTATCCCTTGGTCTTTTTCGCTCCAAAAGCATCAACTAGGGCCCTCATAACTCTTGTGGTTTCTTTAGTACACCAGGCAGAGAGCACAAAGCTAGTATGGCCGAAAAGAAAAGCAGACAAGATTAGAATGCTTACCAAGGTCGGGGCGCTCATTCTTCGGTTGTCATTGGGTGAAGCCTGCAAGAGAGTGACAGAAATATGTTTTTAAATATAATTCATATATTTTTTCAACTAAGTTGTCTCTTCTATATAGGTTTAGGCTCTTTCGAAATGTGAGACCATTTAAAAATAATAGAGTATTTCTTTGAAAGTAACTAAGTTATAATAAAATGTATAGTACCATGAGTGAGCTGTTTTCTAGGTAGAGAGCAAACTCCTCTTTCACTGATGTGCTGTCACTCTCTTCTCTCCCTTAGGACCTCATAACAAGTTGCCTTTTGGGTAGGTGTGCGCATTGTACATACCACACACTTTTATACCTATATACATACAGAAGAGTGTGTGGTTGTATTGAGAGAAACAATGTTTTTTCAACTTGTCTTTCTGCTGTTCCTCCGTGCCTGTCATCTTTGTATCTACATGGCAAAGTAATCCTCACAAACAAACAGCCATCCACTGCAGATAAACTATCAGTCATCTATCATGGCTTCTGAGAGACTGAGGAAAGACAAATTCGGAGAAGCAGAACTGCAAGAAGTAGCTGAAGAAATTGTGAAGGAAGAGACAAGTCTAATTGTGCACTTAGAACAAAAACAGTGCCATGGTGAGAAGAAGAATTTGGCAGCAGATTATCAACAAGTTAATTCTGTTTCTTCACTCTTCCAGAGAGTGGAGTACTGTAAAAATTGTTTATAGAACTTTAATGTTGAGTTAGAGATTTGCTTTCTAAACACTGAAAAGAATGTTTAGATGCAGTAGGAGGACCACCACCAAAATGAAACTTAGCACCTAGGAAGAGCAAATCAGGAGAATCATAAATAAAACACTTTTTGGAGTGATAAAGGAAGTTACAGAAGGTGGTGGAGAAGAAGAACAAGGTAAGAGACAAACACACCTTTCTCATGCCTACATGTATATCTTGATGTATGTAAAGTAATGATAATATACCACCCACCTCCAAGACTTCTGTTTCCTCTGCCCACTCTCAAAATCCCTACCTTTCTACTTCCTAGGGCAGCCTTTATCTTACATTTTTCACCTGCTCAGAGCAGGTGCTGAATATGAGCATGTGCTTAATTTGTAATGCAATAAGGGCCGGTACCCAAACCTCCGCTCTGAAACCCTCGTCCGGTACAATTAAGTGTGGGCGCACGGAATACCAAGGTTGCATAGTCTTGAATTCACCAACAGACCCTCACTGCCCCTTTATCTCACTCTTGCAGGCTCCTGTTTTATTTGTTTTTCTGTCTCTTGCTCTATTGTACCACTCCCCAAAAATAGGTGGCGGTGCCCCCCACCGGGAACTCAAGGCTCAAATTAAGCACTGATGTGAGATATATTCCTGTTTAAAAAAAAGGAATATCATCCAGAATTCTGTCGGGTGGGCAGCAGTTCCACACGGTTATTCAACATTCCATGAGTATAAACTCTTTATTCAACAGTATTAAAAGGGTTTTATAAATAGGTACTGGTTTTGATTTAACATGCCACCATCAAAGTCTAACTATTATTTGGGGCCGATGACATTAGACAAAATTGATTAAGATTTTTTGGTTATATCATTCCTTAACTGTAAACATATGTTACATTTTCATTACACATCATTTTATTGCATTATCATAAAAATGTACATATAACTTTAATTCTTCATTAAAACATTTGTTTTGATTGTAGGTGGCCAACACAGCAGAGGTCCTCTGCATACCGTGCACCACCACCTCCTAGAAGATCAAGCAGCAGACTATCAGTAACAGCTCTGTTACTTCTTGGTCCACAGTAACAACCACTCCAGCTCTACCACTGTAACCACAGTTTCTGTTGACACTACTGCCACAGCTTCAGTTTCCCATCAAATCCATCCAGAAGGTAGATCTTCAACTAGTGTTATGATGACCCTTTGCGTGCCAACTGTTTTCGCTCCCCTTTCACAACCTCTGGAGAAATAGCCATGTAAGAGCTCAAAATGTATGAAGAACAGGATATAGAAATAACTGACATATAGCATGTTATTTCCCGCTGCTGGTCCTCTTACAGAGGAATAGACTATACCAACAACTCCTGCCAAATATGGATAATGGTACCAGCAGCAGCACTGTGGTACAGACATTAGAACTAACGTCACACAGAATCTCTACTATGGAGGCAGCTGCTTACAAAATATGGAGGATACACAGAAGCTATTGGAGGTGTTTCAAACCAACTACAATATCTCACAATAGCCAAAGAACTTTGTATGAAAATCATAATTACAGCTTGTAGATTTCTGAATGGTATTATCAAAAGGTTTATCACATGTATTTTTTTCACATGTGAGTTTACGCAAAAAAATAACATGCATGAAACTTGCTAATGTGTGGGGGAAAATTAACACAATGAACCATGTATTATTTCACTTGACACGACTTGTAATCAGGGCCTTAGTCTGTGTCAAGTTCTGATGAGGGTGACAGGGTCTAGCTATGCTGAATTACTCAGATGAAGGTTGTACTTGATGGACGGGAGAGTTGTGAGTTTACATAGTTAAATATTTCTCTGATGAAGATCCCATAATTCTTGCAAATGCCAACCAAATATTTGTGAAGCCTTGTAATTGTTGGATTCCCCTTTTAGGTTATTGAGAGAAAAGAAAGATAACCAACATCCATCCAGTTTGAAAGTAAAAAAAAAAGTTTTTAAAGTTATCTGACTGGAAAACAGCACATACATTTCAGTTCCAACGAGCGAGGAAATATTGCTGGTAAAAAGTACACCAAGATGTAAAAGTAGGAAATACAGGAAACTCCAAGAGATAAGGTTATCCCATTATCATCTCCTCTTCCTTCATCATTCCAGTCCTTACTCCTGAGTGAGTATCATCACTCGAACAAGCTGCTCTGATAGAGGTTTTTCCTGACTTTTTATTAATTGTAGTCCTGGACTTCTGGCTTTCACCTCTCCTCTGACCTCGGACATAACCTGATTTCATTTCTGTCAACAGGTACCGAGCAGCACACCCCTTTCTATGTGGAAAATAGGTACATTAATTTTCAGTAAAGATAAAGGGCCTGGTTTTGAGATTGGTGTAGAGGGTACTCTGTCCAAACGGAGTACCCACTTCATCAAACTGAAGGTCTGACCTCCTGATTTACAGGCAGGTAGACCTTAGGTATGTCAGCAATACCGGAGTAGCCATCCATTGCTGAGATACTCCTTCCAAAGACCAACGCAATATTGGCAATCAGAGGTTCGCTTATAACACCATTTAGACAGGATGGTGTTATAAGCTTTTTTGCTCTTCGTCACCACAAGGTAAAACCTGGAGGAGAGAGACAGTAAAAAAGAAATATATATATATATATATATATCCCAAGCACAGCGGTTCCATCTCTGCCGCTAAATGAATAGAGTGCACTCTGAAGTGTGTATTAATCAAAGATTTTAAATCCACAGCACATTAAGTTTGACAGACACGTTTCGGCATGGTCGCCTTCCTCAATGTCAGTTACATCAATGCATTTTCAGTTCATTTAAATAAAGTTATCAGAATTCATTCAGGAGTTTAGCGAAATCGAGAAGGGTTAATGTGCCATAAAGATGTTAGTTTTTATGGCGGCCATCTTTAAACATGTTCATTGCTGAAGGATACTTGTGAAGGATGTACAGAATAACAGTTTTCCTCAATTCATTGCTCCAAACAATATACAGTACTAGTCAATGTAAAGAATAAAACAGCATAATAATTATTCGATGTTCATAATTGCGCCCTGGTTGGGCTCTCACACTTCAATGCATCTATTCCTTAGTTACTGTCATTAGAGTCAATATCAAACTGAGTAAGATGATTTCTGGGAAACATGTATCTACATGATGAATTCTTAAATCAATCATCATGCTTTTCTAAATAGCGCCCTGAATGGGCCTGTTATTACTTGCATATTCAAAGTCTCTTCATCCCATTTTCTTACTCTTTCCTTCTATGCAAAGTTTTCGAAATACATGATGGTCTATATCACATTGTGCCAACAAGCAACATATCCATTGACTTTATTCCATCCCTCATGGCTTCAACCTCAACATCCTCCCTCATCCTATATGGATCCACATCTCGCCTTCATTATTTAGTCCTCTCGAGCCTCACTCTGCAACTGTATTATATATCTGGACTCCAGGGTTCTGAGTTTTCTCACTCGGCCCCTTCACCTCCCCTCTCTTCCTTTCTTTTTTTTTTTGAATTTTTCAAAAACCTTTATTGACAAGATTGCATAGACAGGTTACATACTTGCACCGAATCTGAGCACCATATACATGAATACGATCAAATATGACGAGGTTGACCAATAGTACAAATCATCAGAAAGCGACAACAAGACAGATATAACTTAGGCGCACCAGGGTGGTGAACAGGAATTGATGAGAGGCGCCCAAGCTGCGGGAGAAGGGACAGGCCAAGCTGAAGGGAGTAGGAACAGGGGGAAAGCCAATTACTGACCTACACCGGCGGCTGCCGCGGGCGGAGCTCCGGTGGGGAGCGCGGGAGAGGCCACTGGGCTTTGGGAGGTACGACCCAGGAGGCAAGACACAAGAGGGCCCCATATGTCGAGTGGGCGAGATCTAGCTGGCATAAGTTCCCAGAATTCAGACAGTAGGGTCTGGCAGTGCGATGCATCCTCGAGCCAATGAGCGAACTTAGGTGCAAGTTTGCGACCCCAGCACATGGAAACCCTACGCCGTGCGAGGACAAGCAGCATGGCAATCAAGCGGCGTGAGGCGTCTGGGCAGAATTTAACAAAGCCTATGAGGCAGAGCGGGGGGTCGGGCTGGACCGGCGATGAAGTGATCTCAGAGATAGCAGCACAGACCTCACACCAGTAAGCGGAGACCTTGGGGCACAGCCAGGCAAGGTGGGAGAAGTCCGCCGCAGGAGCAGAGCAGCGCAGGCATCTATCACTGGGGATGAGTCCCAACTTGTGCAGCTGAACGGGAGTACGTTAGAGCCTATGAAAATATTTAAAATGAATGAGGTGCAGGCGGTAGTTTGGGGACAATCGCTTAGACTGGTTGCAACAGTAAAGCCAATCAGCTTGGGAGATTTCCACACCAAGGTCCACGCCCCATGTCATGCGTGCACGGTCAGTGGAGCTGGAGGTAGCTGCCAGCGTAAAGGCATAAAGTTTGGTCACCAACTTCCGAGGGGAGGAAGACGAGTACAGGAAATCAAGAGCGGCCATCGAGGGGGGAGGCTGGGGGAACGCAGGATGTAGCTCCCTGCAGATCGCCCTGAGTTGATAATAAAGTAAAGTGTCCATAGGACCAGAATCTTCAGCGAGAGAGAAGAATGTGTTCCCCGGGTAGAGATCCGCTACTGTAGTCTACCCCAGATGGGTGGCGTGTTTAACCATTCCGGAAGGCTGGAGAGGAGGGAAAACCAGATGCTGAGCGATCGGCATCGTATTCGCCGAAAGCATAGGAGCACCGGAAAAGCGGCGGAGTCCCTCCCAGGCCCGGCGTAGGGTCTCGACTGTGTCAATCTCAGTGCGTGGGAGTTTGGCTGGGGCAAACAGGACAGTGGTAAGCGGCCACGGGGCAGCAAGATCAGCCTCTACCGCCACATGTGGCTGGAAAGGAGTGGGGTGAAGCCAAAAATGCAGAAAACTGGCCTGAGCACACACAGCGTAGAGCTTAAAGTTGGGAGCGCCAAGGCCTACACGCGACATCGGAAGAGTGAGAGTGTCATACGCGATCCTGGGCTGCCTGCCAGCCCAGACCAAAGAGATAAGCAAAGAGCGGACCCTGCAAAAAAAGTTGGCAGTGAGGGGAACAGGTACATTCAGGAATAAATATAAAAATTTCGGGAGCACAACCATCTTGGCAATTGCTATTCGACCGGCTAACGACAGGGGCAGCCGGCTCCATAGGGGAATCTTGGACTCGAACCAGTCCATGGTGCGACCAAAGTTAGCCCTCCAGAGTTCGTCCATGTCCCTGCTCAGCCAGATACCTAAATAGCGTGTAGGGCCTGACGCCCACACGAAGGGGTACTCCGGGGTGAAAGCCGTGGTGGCGTCAGTAAGAGGGAAGAGGACTGACTTGTTCCAGTTCACCTGTATACCTGAATAGCCACCAAACCGTATAATCTTGCGCACCAGAGGGCTAAGATTTTCCTTCGGGGTTGCGGACATATAAAGTGACGTCGTCCGCGTACAAGGAGACCAAGAGGGCGCGGGCTGAGAATCCGATGCCCCTCTGGGTGTGATGTTGACGGAGTCTAGCCGCCAGTGGTTCCATCGCGATGGCGAAGAGCATAGGTGATAGCGGGCACCCCTGACGGGTGCCTCGCCCGATGGGGATGGGATCAGAGATTAGGCCATTGATCCGGAGACGGGCAGTGGGAAGGGTATACAGGAGTAAGATTTTGCGTATAAAGACCGGGCTGAAGCCCAGACGTGGAAGGAGAAAAAAAAGGAAGGGCCATTCTAGGGTATCAAAGGCTTTGGTGGCGTCAAGCAGGGCGGCCACTGCAGGGAGCGCTGGGTTAATTTGGTGGAGAACGGAGAAGATGGTCCGAAGATTGTGGGAAGTTGCACGGCCAGGAATAAAACCGGACTGGTCCGGGCGGGCAATGTGCGGCATGAGAAGGAGAAGGCGCGAAGCAAGCAATTTGGCGAAGATTTTGTTATCCGTATTAATAAGGGACAAGGGGCGGTAGGAATCTCGCAACTTGGGAGGTTTGTCCGGCTTGAGAAGGAGAGTAAGCATAGCCTCGCGGAGCGAAGGGGGGAACTGACCGCTCTCAAAGGACTCATTGTACATGGCGGCCAGGTGCGGTACCAAAAGCGGGGGGGAGGTCTTGTAGAAGGAGACAGGCAAGCCGTCCAGACTGGGGGCCTTGTCACCAGGCATACCATTGATGGCAGCCAAGATAGAAAAGGGCTCGTCAAGGAATTCCCGGTGATAATTTTCAAGCCAAAGGAGTTCAAGGGTATCAAAATATTGGTCGAGGACCTCACGCGGGGGGCGGATCCGGCCGAGTACAATTGCGTGTAAAAATCTGTAAATTGTGCCTTGATTTCTTATGGGGAGGTGGTCCGAGCTGGGCCACCATCTTGGAGGGCTGTTATATAGGATGCTAGCGTGAGGCCGACGGAGGAGGTTGGCCAGGGTTTTACCGGGCCAATCCCCCTCGCCGAAGCGGCACGCTCGGGCCTCCCTACCGAGGAACGAGAGCTCTCTATTGGCCTCGTCGGCAAATTCAGTGTGTTTCTCACGGAGTTGGGCAAGCGTGTCGGTGCTGGGGTCAAGAGCGTGGGAGGAGTCCAAAGATTTAATTTCCATTTCCAGTTTATCGAGAGTGCTGCGAATGGAGCGTAGGACGCCGGACTGTTTAGAAATACATTCCCCGCGAATGACAACTTTGAAACCCTCCCAGAGAGTAGAGGGGGAGTCCACTGTACCCTCGTTAAGCTCGAAGTAATTAGTGATCGCGGTCTGGACCTCGTCACAAAAGACAGAGTCTCGCAACGCATTGGAAGGGAGCCGCCAGGAGAAAGCGCGCCGAGAGGACTGGGGGAGACAGAAACTAAGCTGAACCGGCGCGTGATCTGAGAGGGTGCGCGCCATATGATCGACAGAGGTGAGCCAGGAGAGAGCATCTGGAGTGGTGATCCAGAGAGCCAGACGGGACCAACAACCGCGTGTGCCAGTAACGCAAGTGCCCTCGCGAGCCTCAGGGCGCATGTGACGCCAAGCGTCAAATAGGGAGTTCTCAACAAGAATAGAGCTAAGGAGTGCCGCAGCGCATGGGTGGGAGGCGTGGGGGCCAGAACGATCTAAGACAGTGGACAGTGTTACATTAAAGTCCCCACCCCAGAGGAGCGCAGCAGGGCCAAGGGACGAAATGTGGTGCCACACTTGCGCAAAGAAGTCTGGGTAGTCATTATTGGGGCCGTACATTGCAGCGATCGTCAAAGGTTGGGCCTGGAGGGAGCCGTGGAGGATAACAAAACGCCCGGCGGGGTCAGCAATTACCTGGGAAGTTTGCCAAGGAAGTCCTCTGCGTATAAGGATGGATACACCCCGGGAGTAGTTGGAGTAAAAAGAAGAGTGTGATTCACCCCAGTGCCAGGAGAGGAGTCTGGAGGCGGATGCAGGGAGCAGGTGGGTCTCCTAGAGAAGACAGATATCCACTTTGTGCCGGAGGAGATGAGCGTGTACCAGTCGAGCCTTGCGGTGATCAGTGAGACCACGGACATTCCAAGTCCAAAAGATAGTGTCTGACATAGAGTCATATAATGGGAAATAGTGGCACGGGATGTGATGAATAGGGCCTGAACCCTCGTGCAGATGCGTGTGATGGTGCAGCATAAGAGAGAGAGAGATGAGCAGTGCAACAACATAGGGGGTGCAAGAAAACTACCCGGAATGTGCCGTGACAAACAATTCGGCTTCAAAGGGGAACCACAAGTCCCACACACAAGACGGGAAATATCGAAGAGTGTAGTACACAAGGAAATAACCTTGAGTGAGTGCGGGGAGCGATGCAACATAACACAGCAGAGCAAGTATGGTACAGCATCGTAAGACATGCAAGAGAACAACAGAGTGCATACTAACAAAGTCAGGAGCGCCTCAGAAGGAGGCCGCGAACACCCAAATCCCCCCTCCCACCGCCCACACCAACCCCCCAAACAGGTTGAGAAACCACCCACAACCACCCCAGGGAACCACAACTGGGAAGGGGAAAGTTTATAGCCAAAGTGGGAATCATCCCGCGGAGGCATGGCGTCGCTCGGCATACACCCCTGCCGACAAGGCAGGGTGGCCAAGCCAGGTGTAGTAGCAGACATCAGGGTAGAGAGTATCCAAAAAAGAAACAGAAGTGCCTAGCCTCTAAGCGTTGCAGTGGGGGGCAAGCCATCATGGAGGCAGGAGGTGTAGATAAGGCCAGGCTAAACCGGTGAACAGGCAGCTATGGCAAAAACAAGCTGGCAAAGTCACGGGAGGAAACAGAGTCAGTCATTGTCGCTTAGGTTGCCGGTAGCAGAGTCTTGAGAATTTGCAGGGGAGGAGCGATGTGTGAGATCAAGCTTCTTGGCAAAGACAAGGGCGTCCTTAGGATCTGGGAAGATGAGTGTCTTGGAGCCCTGCCTGACTCGTAGCTTGGCCGGATATGCCAGAGAATATGGGATCTCGTGTTTTGGGAGAATACACTTCGCAGGCAGGAACTCGCGGCGGGCAGCCTGTACCGCCAGGGTGTAATCGGGGTAAAACGACAAGGAATTGCCCTGGTGGCGGATTTCACCTTTCTCCCTGGCCGCCCGGAGAATTGCGTCACAATCCTGGAAATTAAGGATTTTGGCGATAATCGGGCGAACCGGCAATCCGGGGCCTGGGCGAGGGCCGAGGGAGCGGTGGGCTCTCTCCACAATGAAGACCGGAGAATGCACGTTGCCAAACAATTCACGCACAAGTTGTTCCACGAAGTCCTCCATCCGCGAGATGTTGGTGAACTCGGGCACACCCGTGATGCGGAGGCTGCTCCTGCGGGAGCGCGCTTCCAAATCCTCGTTTTTGGTGTGTATTAGTTCCAGGATTTTGTCCATTTGAAGGAGTTTTTGTCGATCCTGTGTGGCGGCGTCTTCAACGTCAGAGACCCTCGACTCGACGTGCAGCAAGCGAGTGTCGTGCAAGTTCACCCGAGACTTGACCACATCCAGGCGTGAAGACAACTGTTCCAGCTGGGCTGCTATGCGAGAGACGGCGGACTTAACCTCCAACATGATGGACTTGAGGTCATCCTCCCGAGAGGGGGCCATCTCAGCGGGGGTAGGTGAGTCACCCCCGTCGGTGACCGCGCCGTCCTGGCGCGTCTGTCGGCGCTGGTCAAATGTGAGCCTGGGTTGCTTGGGGTCAGTCCTACCCATGTCAGGCACCGGCTGTGAAGAGAGTGGAAGGAGGACACAACTGGATGGCGAAGTGGCAGTGCCCAAAGTTGGCAGAGAGCCGACCCGGGTTGAGAAGAAACGAATCAGGAGGGCAGTGCCAGGTGAGATGCCGGGAGCCAGTGAGCGGCGTTGGGCTGCGCACCCGCCAGCCGCCCGCCACAAAAGGCACCAACCGGGACCGCTGGGTCAGTCAGGCGAGTGGTCCAGAGAAGTGCGCCCCCACGCTGGCAGGCTTGGCCTGAAGGAGTGAACTGCTGGCAGAGCTCTGTGCCGCCCAGCGGGGGGCAATCCCCGCAACGTCAGTCCAGGTGAGGCACTCGCAGAGGGGGTGCAGCCACGGGGACGGGGCAGCGGAGATGCACGGAGGGCATGCGGCCTCCCACACGGGGCCAGAACCACGGGGCCAAAGGGCGATGTAGCAGAGGCAGTACCGGCAGTTAGGAGCAGGGCCCCATGGTATGACGCGCACGCCCTCAACCCAGACGCGGCGGCCCCCGCAGCAAATGCACTTACCCCTGGCAGCAGGTGGGTCCCAGCAGGTGCAGACAGGCGGATGGTACGCCGAGAGGGGATGAGGAGGCCAGTCAGGTTGAGCTGCTATGTGCAGGGGCCCCCGCTGGCATCCGGTGGCAGTCGGCGCTGGGCCAAGAGGAGGACTGGAGCAAGATCCAATGTGGCTTTAGACGATGAGCGCTGCACGGGCCAGCGCGTTAGTAGCGTCTGGGGCGGATGGACGGCCCAGATGAGCAGACAGTGAGTCAGGGAAGAGAGGCAGGCCGCAGAGGGGCCGGGTCCGCCGTGCACAAGAGGTCGGTCAGGAAGACTGCATCTGGGCTTTGTAGGGGGGCGGGTGCCGCGGAACCAGGAGGCGGGCAGCAGCGAGGAGACACGGGGGGCGCGCCACCCACGTCACCCGGTCCGGTGGGGGAGAGGCAGTCTCGGCGGGCGCCGGAGCCCAGATGAACGGCGCCTGCACGGAGAAGCAGCAAAGGGCCAGGCGGTGCGGCACGTGAGCCCCAGCCCCGCCGCCGAGAGCCCCCGGCGGCCGCAACACTCACCGGCACTTCCCAGCAGCGAAGGAGGGCAGACCACGGGTTGGCGCTCCAGGCACGGTGCGTCGCAGCAGTGCAGAGGCAGGTAGGCCCTGTGGCATCAGCGGGAAGGCCCGACCTCGAGGAACAGGCCCAGGAGCGGATCTCGGCCCAAGAGCAGCGAGGGGGGCCGAAGATGGTAACAGGCAATGCCCCGGGACACGGTGAGTGCTAATATACAGGAGCCAGGTGGTTTCGGGGATGCTATCTGCAGGATTCTGGCGGATGATGAGCTTGGCCGGCAGAGCCCACTTAAAGTGCGGCCATTTCGCAGCCGGCTAAGCCACGCCCCCCCCTCTCTTCCTTTCTTACTTGATCTAGACCGAAAAATTTCAGGCGACTGCTGTTACTGTTATGTTCCTGTTCAAAGTGGCGGGCCACCGGATATGTCTGATGTCTATTAGCAATTGCCCGCATATGTTTTAATGTTCTTTTTTTGGTAGGATGTATTGTTCTTTCTATATATTGTCTCCCACAGGGACATGTTAGACAGTATACTGTGAAATCAGAGTTACAAGTGAGTAACTTGTTGATCTGCATATTCGTTTTTTTACCAGGGACCATATATTCCCGTACCTTTTGGGTGTTCTTACATCCTTTGCAGCATGTACATGGAAAAAAACCCTTTATTGGGTCCTTTTTACTTGCTCTGTCTATATAGTGACTCCGTACTAGATGTTCTTTTAAGGATGCGCCTGTCCTGTAAGTGATCATTGGTGCATCTGACAAAGTCTTACCAATTATATTATCAGATTTCAGAATGCGCCAGTTTCTTCTAAAAATCTGATAAATTTCTAATGCTCTCTCCGTGTAATCAGTGATCATTCTTACATTTCCTTTCCCCTGCAATTCTTCTATTTTGGCTTTCTTTTTTGCTCCCTATCAAGGAGTAATTGGCCTCTGGGTTTGAATTCGCTCTTGTGTTTCGCTTTGCTCAACACTCCTTTGGAGTATCCTCTCTCTCGAAATCTACCTATTGCATTGGTTTTGGTTTTGTTGTACTTGCTAGGTGAGGAGCAGTTCAGTTTTATACATAATCACTCTCCATATGGAATGTTGTCAATCACACTCCGTGGATGGCAAATTCATGCATGGAGTATGGAATTCCCTGCTGTTGGTTTGCGGTATAAGGTCGTTTGTAGTGTGTTCTTTTCTATATACACTGTCAGATCTAAATACACTACATGTTTCTCGCTAATGCAGCTCGTGAACTGTAAGTTCAAATCATTCTCATTTAGAGCCGCTATGTATTTCTCTGCTTCATTACGGGGGCCTTTCCATTATTGCTTCTCGACAGTACTATAGAAATGTGTTATATTCTGACCTGGCATAGACTTTGCAGAAGAGACTATATACAATCCAGAATGTGGCTGCCTGCCTGTTATTGTGTTTTTCTACACATCAACCAGTCTCTTCTCATTTAAGAGACTTTCACTGGCTGGCAGTGGAACAATGTATAAAATTCAAACCTCTGTTTTGTGTCCCACACATTCCACAATACAGGTCCTGCCTTTCTCAGTCAGTTGTTACAGCATTTCTCTCCGTCAAGGAGTTCTAGATCTGTCAAGCTAATGTTTATACATGCCCAGGATCTGAAAAGATTGAGCGAGAGGGCATTTGTTCAGGCTCCTAGCAGCTAAACTATGGAACTCCCTGCCTCTCAGACTGTGTTTAAGGCCGAACAAGCCAGCTTAAGAAACAGTTCATAAAATAGCTTTTCTGATTCAACTTCAGGTCAGCTATGAAATTTAGCAGGTTTGTTCAGCACTAGGATGCCCTAGTTGGGCAGACACATGCTCTATAAGTCATAAACATAAAGCATTTTTTTATTACTCTTTTTATTGAACAAAGTAACAAAATCACAGCAGTATAGTTAGCCATTTGACAACGTCTAGTCACAGTGTAAGTACATTTAATCTGCAGAACAGCCATTCTGACCATAAGCTACTATCTTATCTCTAACCCTCTTCGTGTAACAGGTTTTGCAGCCCCTCCACCCTCCTACGAAGTTCGACCGTGGGGGACAGGCATATCTCGCCTCTGTGTTTATTCTATGCCGCCCACTTTTGATACCATTTTTTGGGGCAGCCTCTATTCTTGAAAACGTCCTTCTCTGCTATCAAAGCCCTATCCATATCGCTTACCCATCTGTGTAGCAGCGGTGGTTCTCCAATTCCCCATTTTTGTGCTATATTGCGTTTCGCTAGTGCCCACCCCAGCGAAGCCCATGATTGTTCAGTTTGGGTTAAGTCTGTGGCCTCCCATATATTTAATAGGCAGAGTTTCGGGGTGGGATTCAGCTTTTTCCCCCCTACGTTCTCCATTCGTGTTGTGACCACATCCCAGTATGTTTTGATTATTGGGCATTCCCATATTGTGTGGAAGAAGGTACCCTCCAGCGCGCATCGTCTGAGACAGTAAGTATCTGCCCTCCTTCCCATCTTCACCAGAACACTCGTGGCAAGATAGACTCGGTGTAGGGTCTTGAGCTGGATCAGCCTCAGTCTCATGGGGATGGCAATTTCCCTGGGGGAAGCCAAAGCGTTGCGCCAATCGTCATCGAGAGGGGATGCTTCGGGCAGTGGGCCTCCCCCAGGTATTGCTGCTTTGAGGGCATGGCTAATTTGCAGGTATCTGAAAGTTTCGGACTGTGCAAGCTGATATTCTTTCTGGAGGTCTGCGAATGTAACCAATCCTTTTTTACTCCACATATTTCCTACTAATGAAATGCCTATTAGGTCCCATTTATCGAACCCGAGGCAGGTACTCTATCGGCCCAGCCACTTGGGTTCCCAGAGGGGGGTTGCTAATGTGATTTTTTTTATCCCAGCCGAGTCTTTTATTGACTGTATGTCAAATTTCTACTGTTCGGGTCATAGGTACCGATAGACCTAGTCATTTCGGGTTTGTATATAGTGCTCTTTGGTATCCTCCCAGCCCCATCAGCCACCTATCTGTGCGGAGGCTCGTCTCGTCACGGGAGCCATACACCCAACGATTAATCACTTTTAATTGCGATGCCCAGTAATAAAGTTTAAGATCTGGCAGTGCAATCCTGCCATCTTACCATCCTGCCGTTACGTTCTGCATTGCAATACGCGGTGCCCATCTGTCCCATACTAAAGTATGCACTTCGCTATCGATGTTTGAGAAATAGGAATCTGGGACTCTATAAGGGGTATTTTGCAGTGCGTACAGGAAGCCGGGTAGCGCTAGTAATTTAAAGAGAGCTGTCCTACCCAGCAGAGTCAGCGGGAGGCCTCACCAGTTCCTGACGTCGGTTTGCAGGCGTGTCAAGGGGCCAATTAAGTTGGTTTCATAGAATTTTGCCGGGTCCATGGTTATAAATATCCCCAAATAAGGAAATCCGTCTGTTGCAACAGGTATATCATAGCCTTTTGGTAATTTGCACTGGAAATAATTGAGACTTGGACCAATTCATTGTATATCCCGAGTGGTTACCGAATATGCGGAAGATATGAAGGATAGGGTGGATTGAGGATGCGGGGGACGCCATGTATAATAAAATGTCGTCTGCATAAAGGGATATTCTGTCTTCGTGCTGTTCAGTCCATTTCAATCCCCATATCAAAGGGTCACCCCGGACCCATATTGCCTGGGGTTCCAACACTGGTGCAAAAATCAATGGCGAGAGTGGGCACCTCTGTCCAACCGAAATAGCCGTGATGTGTGACCTTTTACCACGATTTGTGCTATTGGATCCCTATATAAGAGCTGGATCCATTTTATAAATTTGGGTCCAAAACCCATTCGCTCCAACACAGCAAAGAGGTATGGCCATTCGATGACATCAAAGGCCATTTTGGAATCTAAGGACAGGAGGGCTAGATCCTCTCTTAATGTGTCCTTCCTACCCAGGACGCCGTGCAGGCGAAGTAGGTTTAAAGCAGTGTTTCGACCGGGCATGAAGCAAGATTGATCCGGGTGTACCAATTTAGTGATCAGTGGAATGAGTCTGTTCGCTAATACATTTGCAAGTATTTTGGCCTCCGCAGTGAGGAAGGAAATGGGTCTATATGCCCCACAATCATTTGCTGGTTTGCCCTGCTTGTGTATTACCACGATCATGGCTAATGGGATCTCCGCTGGCAGGAGAACTTTTTCGTAGCTCTCCAGGTACATTTGGTGAGGGGTGTCAACTTGGTTGCTGCCAACTTGAAAAATTCGATCGGGAGCCCATTGGGCCCCATTGCTTTGCCCGAGCTGATGTTTCGGATCGCTAGTTGTATTTCTTCTACTGTGGGGTCTCCCTCAAGGGAAGCTCGCTCCTCAGATGAAAGGCCTGTGACCTGGATGGTAGCTTGGAGGTTTTGATTGTCAACGAGTGTTGCTCCCGCTGCGGAAGTGTAGATTGTTTCGAAGTGGGTAGCAAATGTCTCAGGGATCTCTTGTGGATGGATTATGTCCTCACCCGTCGAACCCCTGAGCTGGTGAACCCACCTGCTCGTCTGCTCCCCCCTCTCGAGCCATGCCAATAGCTTGCCTTGTTGTAATTTGGCAGCACTTAAGTTAAGCATTAGCCGAAGACATCCTGTATTCAGAGACTAAATTGTCCGCTTTGTGGAATCCATTTTATATTTCTGGCAGCCATTTTGGTTGCCATGTGCTCGTCATGTGCTCTGTCCTACCTTCCTGTTAACTGCTCTTGAAATCTGCCTAGAGACGAGTTATATTTAGTTATTTTTGCTTTACACATGCTCAGTTGAGCTCGCAGCTGTCCATGCAGCTGTTCCGAGTTTATAAATGTCAGGATGTGTCTGCTAGAAGTAGAAACTTTTAGCTCCACCCACTTGTCTACTGTGCATTTTTGTATGACCTTATATGTACCTAAAACCAGCATTTTGTGTTTGTACCGCCTTCATTTGAGCCCCTGTGTGGGTATAAAAGGACCAAGGTCCTTCCATTCGGTGTGCTACTTCATGCATTACCGAAGGGTGCTGTGTGAATGTAGTTCCACCTCATGAGGTTTAATAAACTCTGTCTTTTTCTATTCCAGTTTCTGTGCCAACTTCTTCCTATTGGTCTGAGGACTCTGTGCAGAAAGGGAGAACCCCTAAGCACTGGTAGGCCTTGTTGAGGCTCACCACCACAGCCTGTTCTCCCCCCATGTTCGTATATCCTATGGTATATATTCTTTTGTCCAGCTCTAGCTGACTCCGTGAGTAGTTGCCTGTAATCTAGTCTCTTGGCCTCTAGCGCTTGTTGGGCTATGTCGTCAGTAGCTTGGGCCAGGTTGTTCTCACCTAGTAAAATCTCTTCCTCCAATTGTTCAATGCGTTTTACTAGTTCTCTTTTATGCCCCACCATTAGTGCCAGCGCTCGTCCTTTAATGACCGTACCGATAGCTCCCCACAGAGTCTGGGATGAAGCAACCCAGCCTACGCTTTCCTGGAAATATAAGTCTACGTTTTGTAACAGATCTGTTTTAATGTGTGGAATTTGTAGCGCGCATGGAGTGATGGTGAGTGTAGTGCGTCTGGGCTGAAGACCCACAGACATTCTAGTCAGTACTGGGGAGTGGTCCGAGATGCCCCTTGCCAAGCACCGGGCTTCGGTAAAGTCGGGAATATTGGCCGCGTGAGTGAGTATATAGCCGATGCGAGATTGACTTTTGTGGGCTCCCGTGTGGAAGGTGAATTGGCTGGACGCCGGGTTGAGTTTTCGCCATACGTCGACCAGGCCAAGGGCTGAGGGAAAATCTGCCAATTTAGACCCGGTGACTTGGTCTCTGCGTGGGGGTAGCCGGTCATAAAGTCCGTTTAGAGCCAGATTAAAGTCGCCCCGATCACCAAGGTGCCCACTGGAAGGTCTAGGATAAACTAGCACAGGTCCTGCAGTGTAGTTTGTTGTAGTGCGGGGGGAACATATATTGACAGTACGGTTAAAGGTCTCCCTTCCCATATACCAGTGGCTGCAGCGAACCGGTCCAGGTCATCCACCCACATTCTACTGATCATGTATGGGCAGTTTTTACAGAGAAGTATACCGGTCCCCAGGGAACTGGGAGTGAAGCCCGAGTGTGTGACCAGTCGATAGCCCCATCTGTTTAATGCTTTACATGTATTACCTATTAGATGCGTTTCTTGCACTAGGGCTATATCTGGGGCTTTCCTTTTTATATACTGTAGGACCATTCCTCTCTTCAGTTTATCCCCAAGTCCATTCACGTTCCATGTGAGGATCTTCATGTCCCTACCCAAGTTTCTCGCCATAGCCGCGGGAGTGTACTATTCGTAGGTGCATAATGTGATATTTGTCTGATTTCCTTGTCACAGGTGCATGCCAGTTTTGTTTTAAGTACGCTTTGTTTTTTTAAAATCTGGCGCCTTGGTTTATCCACCCACTCAAAGCCCCTTGACCGTGCAGAGTGCATATGTGGTTCTATTCCTGTTCTAAGTTGTAGCGCCTTGAGGGTATGTGGTTGTATGCTTGGTCCTGACCTTACTTCATATGGTGTGCTTCGGTGCTGTGCTAACATAAAACGATTAACTATTCTATCCCTCCCCAAAA
Organism: Calotriton arnoldi; assembly: GCA_963921515.1. Lineage (NCBI taxonomy): Eukaryota > Metazoa > Chordata > Amphibia > Caudata > Salamandridae > Calotriton > Calotriton arnoldi. The sequence continues at coordinate 43,591 of CAWUFW010005352.1, forward strand.
AAAACTCCCTCCACCCCCCCTGCCTCCCTGCATAACGGACTCAAACGGCCCGCTTCCCCAACTGTGCAGAGTGCCTGTCGCCCTCCCCACCCTGTGTGGAGTAGTCGTGGCTCAACATTGCCCCCCCCCCGCCTCCCCCACTCAATCGGACTTTCTGCTACCTAAGTCATTAAATACAGTTAATTTTGTACTCATCACTTTCCTTGATGATCGTTACAGAGTGTTGCTTCCTCGAATGTTCATATCTTTTTTATTTCTACCAGTTCTTCGAGGTCTATGGAGTTTCGGCTCACTTTTTAGTTGCTTCTTAGTCCATGATGCCGCTCCTTAGATGGGATTGTCTTTGTCTTCTCTTGCAGGTTGACTCATCACCTCAGTTCTATTTTCAAAACCCTTCGAATGAGTTCAGGATCCTCCCGCTACGTATTGGTCCCCATTTCCTTGTGTAGGGTCTTGTCTTTTCTGCTGCTGCCCGACTCGTCGCTCATGCCGGTCCGAGTTCCCTTTGGCTCCCACTCTCTGCCATCCCTCTAGCCAGTCCCGTGCCTCTTCTGGCTCCACAAAGAAGCAGAGTTTTCCCTCCGCTTCCACTCGCAGCTTCGCTGGAAACAGCATGTCGTATTTAATATCTTCATAAAGCATTTCTTAAAGGACTTTTGTTAGATGTGAAATAATTCAACTGGGACATTTTTTAAATAATTCTGCCAGGAAACCATCTGGACCGTGAAAACGTCTCAGACTGAAAGTCAAAGATGCCACCCTCTTTTTATTCTCAGTGACATCCCCTTCTAGCAACTCTCTATCTGATTCACAGAGTCTCTGAATTGGGGGATCTACTACAGAGTTGCAGACCTCTTTCTGTGGATGAGTACATCTAGCTTCATAAATGTCTTGTTAACAATCAGCAAAGAACTCTATCATCTTGTGACTCTTAGTGAGCACTTTTCCAGTACAATCCCTTGCCCCAGAAATCCATGAGTCTTCAATCTCCCTTTTGCTCAACTAAACCAGAGAATTCCCACCTTTATTGTTAGCATCATAAATATGGCACTGACAGTTTGGGAATTGGGCTTTGGCCTCATCTGTCACTAAATTCCTATCATCTTGCCTCGCTGTCACTGCCCCACTCTACTGTCTTAATATTTTGTTTTCTCACTCTACATTTTAATGAATCTATAACAATAGTCTGCCCTCTAAATACTGTCTTAAATGCATCCACCCTTTTTTCTAAAAATACTGATTGATGTCTTTCACTATTTTTTTTCAGAGTGGCTGTGCCTTGTAAATCTGATGCATTCATTTTCTATCCCTCCTTTCTTCTATCTTCTCTGGCACTAACAGATATCCCCAGATCTAGGAAGTCAGAGTCCCTGCACCTATTGATTACTGCCCCTGAGTAGTAAGAGAACTGTGCCTTCATCAGGTGTCTGGCACACCAGACATCTATGACTCATCCAAGCGGTCCAATGAAAGCCACCCAACTGGCTGATTGTTGTTGCCTCTAAGACTTTTATCAGCCTGCCCCTCACATCATTCAGAGGTCTTCAGCTTTTTAATGATTGCAACAGCATCTCTTCAATGCCTCCCCACCAGCCGGTCTAAGACACCACCTTGCTGTTGCTGACTCTCCTTTATCCACCAGCTTTCACCACGGGGCCTTCATTTCATCTGCAGTCATTGAGCTGTAGCTGATTCCTCATGGTGGTGGGTGACCAGATCCACTGCAAGAATACGAGCATGACACATCCATACCATTGTATTGTCATCTGCTGTCTTGAATCTTGCTCTGCTCTGGCACCTGATTCCGATGGGTTAATAAAACGATTATGCTCATCCCAAATGTGTGGAGACAGGGGATCCAATAATATCCTTATGAAGATTTGGGTGAGTTCAAAACACGTTGATGAAACCCAGGAGAATGCACAAGAACTGAAGGGCTTTTACATAACAAAAGGACCCCAGTTAACTGTAAAGATCACACAACCCAAAATAAGGAACATAGGTGTTATCTCCAGGAGCGTCTCACTTTGGCACTGGTACAACTTAACTTCTATATTTGCATGTGAGGTCCCCTGTGATCCTCAGAACACTTACTTACTGACTTACTCAGAACACTTTGTGATGAATGTCCTGCTTAATTTACAATGAGATAATCTGTTTCTTTGATTGGAGAATCCAATACTTTTTTATGAAAGAAAAAGTGTACATAGTGGTACCAAAGCAACTGGGTGGCAGGTTTCTTTCAATGCTTTCACTATTATGGATAATTATTCACCTGAAGCTATGAACCAATCTTTTAGATATCTGCTATTTGTTTAAAAGGTCAGATTTTACTACCAAAAAAAGATTTCCTGACTGTTTAAAAAATAATTCATAAATTGAATAAATAACTATTCTGGATGTGCTGAGTTGGGTTTTACATCTATGTTATGAATGTTTATTGATCCATGGTCAGTGGGACATCTCTAGCCCCCTTCTTCCTTGAGTCACATGAGAGGGGGGCAACCTTTTAGATTCTCCTTCTGCCCCTATCCTTGCAGGAAGCTAGGGCTCCAGCACCAGGCCGCATCACAAAGACAGAGGCAGATGAACTGGGGGTGGGGGGTAGGGCCGGGCACAGCCCAACTGTGCAGTTTAACTCCCCAGGAATGCATAGAACCACTGTCTGCAATCAGGCCTCCCTTCCTCTTCAGTTTCCCAGCTCTGTTTAGTCAGGAGTTGCCCATAACTGGCATAAAGCACAGCCATTTTTCTCCATGCTTAGCCACGCCCTTTTACCTTTATTCAGGACTCTCTCAATAAACTCAATAAAATATTCTGGATGGTTTAAAGTATGTCAACTCAGGTGCAGATCCGTTGGTTTGTCTGTTGTTCTGTTGTATGACAAACATACCCTTCCTGGTAACGGTCTTGGAAACTGGGTGGTGGCTCAAAAAATGTATAGCAGATAATTACCTTGTAGATGACTTCCGTTCTGGCTTCAGGCTGACTGCGGTACAATAATAGCAGCACTACAAATGATTAATGACACACTCAGCATTCTGGACAAAAGTGATTTATGTCTTTTCATTTGCCTTGAGCTGTCAGTGATATTTGGCACACTAAATCATTTCTCCTTCCCAAACATTATTTTTTACATAATGTGAATAAAAGAATTTGTCCTCAGATAGTTCTCCTCATCCTTATATTATAAAATATTACAAATTAAAATATCTGTCTCTTTCTGATACTCTGCTCCTTTTCAATAAGGAGTTCCCCTAGACTATATCCTCTCTGTTATATTTTAGATCTGTATGGAGCATCAGTTACTTTTCTGACGAACCTTAGTACTCTTTTATTTCTATGCTAATGATACTCAAAATATATACGAAAATATCCCTCCTAGAGAACTTCGTTTTCCTCTTCTAGGTTGTTGAAGCTATTCAGTTATAACTTTCCCACCACCACTTAAAGTCAATGATTACTGATTGATCTTGCTCAGTGCACCATTTTAGTACAATCCTGGCTAAACTCACATACCCTGCTTCATGCAGACTCCTCATTATTTATTGTGCTAAGTTTTTTGGCTTTGTGCTGGATAGAAATTTGAACTTTCACTCCAACATTAAAACCCTAGGTAAAGGTAGGCAGTTTCAACTCAAGTATCTTAGAGAAATAATGTCTTATATCCTGGAAACAAACTTCTAAACAGTTTTACAATCTCTATTTTTGTATGGCAACGTTTTACTCCCAATACCCACCTTCACCTCTCATGGTGTCACTACATTCGGCCAACAGGATGGTCTCAGGCTGTCAGAAACGAATTGGTGCTAACATATCACATTGAACTGGTATTATAATTTAATCTAGTGGTGCAAAGCTATCACACAGGAGAGGCCAGCATTTTCTGATTAATGCACATTGGATTGACGACTTCCTTTAACACATTCCAGATGCCCATCTACGTACTATTTGTGCCGGAAAACTTTAGTGGTACCTACCTGGATGACACTACAGTCTATATGTGTATAGCTCCAGTTGTGAAGATCAGCTTACACACCTCAGATTTATACTTTTAGCCCTGAAGTATGCAAACCTGAATATCTAATTGGGCTCTGTGGTGTGCCTTGGCAACCAGGTTGGCAGGTGACACATGTATCCTCTCTAGCTAAAGATCAAGACCATTATTGCACGGCAGCTTTGCAACATTCAGACTTATGTTAGGGTATTTTTGGGTTTCATTGGGTGTAACAAAAGGTTTGTGAATGGGGAAGGAGAATGGTACATAGCTCTTGGCTTGACTATTCTTAATTTTAGAATAGAGCTCAAAAAAGAAAAGTCAGTCAGAGAGTTCAGAAGTACTTTGACACCCTGAGGGAAGCAATGGTACAGAACAAATATTTAAGGCACCTGGGGTCAGGGAATAGGGTTCAGACAGATACTTCAGAATGTGGAAAAAGGGCATGATCGACTCCTAGGGACTGATTCACAAAGGTAACTGACACTTTTGAGTAAGTTTACACTTTGGAGTACGTGTACTACTTTTAGTATTCACAAACTCTGAGTGTAAACATACTACAAAAGTGTAAATTACATGTCTCTACCCTCAGAGTAAAGCAATTGACTTACTCTTGTGTGAGTAAGTGATGTCCCTCTCCAAGCCCCTCCCTGGTCCTCCCTTTATCCCTCTTACTTCTGTATAATCTCATCTACTTTAGGAGGAAATCTGCCCCTTTTCCCACCCACTCTCAGTGACCCTCTTACATCTACTACTAAAACCTATTCCTATTTGTACGGAGATGGCACAGTCTGGGCTGAGCACTCCACTTACTCAAGTATAGGAAAAGTAAGTTGGTGCAGGAAGTGCATCTGTAGCATGGAAGTTAAGTGTCACATGTGGGATAAAGTGTAGTTTTACATACCACCACATATACAAATAGAAATTATGGCATCAGATTCACCATTGTGGTCTGTCTATGCAATGCAGTAGCACATGTCAGCAAAAAGTGCTCTTCATGTAAGACACCTATAAGTGTGCCATGCAGCCTAAAGTGGGACATGCTAATTATTAAGGAAATGCATTTCCCTACAGTGAGTAACTATAAAGAATTGTTTTCATTGCAGAAGTAAAGCAGAGATGCCTGGGTGCTAATACAATCTGTTTTTATAATGTTGTCCAGGAAAGAACTAAAAAATGGATTCAACAATCATCATTTTTGTTTATTAAAAATCTAGTCCAATGGTAAATTTAGATTTCTGATCATTAGACTGAAATTGTAATTTAGAAAAAAATAAAATAATCTGCGCTACCTGGAAGTTCCAATAGTAATTAATTCATTTCTACTGGGCTTCCCTCCCCAAAGTGATCAAGTCTTGATGAGGACTGAAAATTCATCTGCCAGCTGAGCAATGAGGCTGCCTCTGCGAGCCTCAGGAATGGAGCAGAGTAGTTGTTGATTACTTATGTGGGGGTGAGCCACTTGAGAGAGGACAGACACAGCCAAAACAAAGGGTACAGGCTGAAGGCTGGTTTTTGACATGGTTATAGCAAAAAGAGTCATAGGTGACAGGGCCATAAAGCCCTCTCAGACATTTGTCTCTGCTTCTCATTTCCTTAGTGCTGGATCTGGTAGAGGGCTAGGAATGCTGGAGAAGGGATCAGGATGACAGATAGTCTTTGAACCACTCACTTGCAGCAAGGTGTGGACCAAAGACCAATAGCAGACACATTTACTCAGCTTATTGTCAATTATGATTCTGATCAAAGTCTGATACATTGGTTTGAGTACCAGCTTTACTTGTCTTCATTCCATTTGCATAACATTCTTCTTTTTGGCTTTATGTACAAGTGAATCTATATATTAATTATAAAATGGTATTAAGGAAAGATTTATAAGAATCAGTTAAAACTCACCTTCTAGTGAATGCCCACTTGTCCTCATGGGTAGTGTGGATATTGAAAGATACATTCTTTACAAGACTTTGAAACCACAAATGTATTGCCAGTGAATTAAGTCAGCAAGAGTGAACTGAGAAGCAGATTTTAATACCTCTTTTCAATTAGTTCAGGGGGTTCCAAAGGTTTTTCGGAAAAACTCTATAGAAATGTGAGCCCTCTATGAAATAAATAAAATCTCAAAATGGCACACAAAACATTAGAATGCTAGAATCTGCCATCACCTTTAATTAACCTGATCCATAGTCTGGCAGACATACAAACAGTTGTGGCCACTGCCGACACAGTCTTGTCGTCAACTGGCGAATAAATAGCTACAGAAAACGTCACTTAAACTCACAATGGTATCAGCTACTGCCTTTCATAGATGAAGACACATAGGAATCATAAGAATGTATCTGATCCTTCGCTGAACTTTAGCTAAATCCTTACATCTTTCAAAAAGAACCCTAAACCTGCTCTTTAGGGAGGACCTTAGAGCATAGACTGCCATTGGCCCTATAACTAAAACCTTTCTTCGACCAAACTACTTGCAGGTCTTTAAACAACTTCAAATTGCGTATCAGCTGCAGACAGACCCAGTCCACGTGCGGCACTACAACTTTGATATGTCGATCGGTTCTCCAACATCCAATAAACCACAAGAAGAATGTTGCTCTTTTCAAATGGTTCCATGATAGCATTACCCAAAAATAAAAATAATGGGCCCGATTCACAAAGGTAAACTGAGACGAAAGTCTAACTTTACGACTTTCGGTATTCATAAAGGGCATTTATGAGTAGCAAAGTTAGTCTTTTGGTCTCAGTTAAACTTAAGACCAATACTTAAGATTAACTGAGACAAAAGTATAACTTTACTACTCATAAGTGCCCTTTGTGAATACCGAAATTCATGAAGTTAGACTTTCGTCTCAGTTTATCCTTGTGAATCGGGCCCAATGTGTTGCATACAGGGACACATCTTTATGCCTGTATTGACAGCTTTAGCTGTCTGCAGTGAATTATCAGGGCTGTGCAGCTGGCGCTTGTGGTGGTGAACAGACTGGGAGAAACAGTGCTAATTCTGTATGTGTTTAGATATTGACCAGCTTAGCGGCCTGTGGCAGTGGGGTCTAGTGCAGGAAGGGAGGTTAATCCCAAGTGCAGCAGGCAGGGGTGTTGATAGTCAGGACATGAGTGCGTAGTGGCCGAAGAAGGAAGAGAAAGCTCCTGGCATTGGGGATATTGCAGAGAGAGAAGGCGAAGGTCAAGTGTGAGTGGGCATCTGTGTGTTACTGCAGACAGGCATGTCTACAGACATGACACGTTTGCACACCTTTCTCTCTCTCTCTCGCTCTCTCTTTATATTGAACTACCCTGGTTTATCTTGCTGACCTTTACAATCTCATGCTCTATCTTGTCACCTCAGTGTCCCTGATCCAGATTTTCCTGTTTGACTGCCAAGACTATCTCTATGGCTATCTTTTTCTGGCTAGAGATGCAAGTTTCAGCATCACTATCTTTTTTCTAATGCTGCATCTTCCAAACTCTACTTTGATCACAGTTGTTCTTCTGTCTCACGACCCTTCTCTCTGACTTGGCCTCCAGCAGGATTTGTAATCATTTTATAGTAGCATTCGATGTGAGGGCTCGTGACCACCTACTTATACATTTGTGTTTGCTTTCTTTTTCTATATGTGGTCTATTAATTGCCAAATAAGTCTTTTAATTAATGTTTGAGCATTTGAGAACATAATGTAAGTAGCCAGTAATGAACATCAATTCACCAAAAAGCCTGGGGTAGCGGAAGAAACATCACATGCCATTTGACCTTTATGTTCACTCACACATACACACATGCTTACAAATACACACAGAAGCACACATACACACTGTCTCTCACATAAACACACTCTCACCTGCATGCATGCACACAACATACATTCAAAAGCATTTTTTATTTACCTTTGTTGCCAGGGAGGATCCTATCCCATTTTTATTACACTTATATTGAATAATATATTATTTAGTATTAGTGTAATAAAAAATGATTACAAAAAAAGGAGATTGGAGCCTCAACCGATATCCATAAGGACGAGCTACCCCTGTGTTCCTGGCACTGATGTTGCTACCTCTGGAGAAAGGGTCGCAAATGGAGTGCCAGGGTTGCAAGGGGCAATCCAGGGGTTGCAGCTGCAACCCCTGGAGACCCCCTAAACGAAATCCATGCAGCCTGTGCTGAAAATACATACTGTTAGGCAAACCTTCCTGCACAAAAACAATCAAACGTGACTTTTTCCTCTTTCAAAATGTGGCGCCCCGGCGGCGCAAGGGGCTTAGAAACAAACTCCTCAATGTTTTGTGACCGAATTTCAGTCTGATAACAATGGTGCATATAATACCAATTTGGTATTTAGAAGGGACACCTATAATACACTCCTTCCAGATATCAATTCTATATCCATTCAGAATCCAGTTTTACGAGTCAGAAAACATTTTCGACATGTGCTCTGGATTGTACCACAACCTTCTGCGTATTCAGTTATGAAATAACACACAAGTGAACTTCCACTTCAAGATATAGTGTCTTTATGTTTTCCTCATTTTGTACTTTTATTTTTGCATTTCTAAATTCTACTGAACCCCCATTAATCATTGTGCACTTTACTTGCTAAAACGAATGCAAACACAACACTGTTTTCATAATGTGTTATATATAATAAATCACCTGCTTCCCAACGGTGGCACCCATGAGGGCATATTGACTTGCAAAACAGGCAATCTTCCAAAGATCGAACTTGTGCACATTCGGGTCTTTCAAGTTGAATGACACAGCCACTCCGCCTGAAAAGTTCACAAACGCCTCTGACGGGTCCCCCCAGTGCAGGTTCTGGTAGGAGCCCTGGAGCCTGCAGGGTAGACATGAGCAGTGTTATTAGACGAGTGATTCACCGAGGCTGTCAGAGGGAGTTCAAAGAGGTGGAATTAAAGGGTCTTTGTTACAGCACATATTTGAGTACAACTCTACTACAGAGACATGATGAAGAAATACTTTTCAGTAACCGCAACCGACCTACACCCATCACAATTCTGCCTCGAGGGTGGCAATTATCAGAATCCAAAACGCTTTTAATTACCATGGTTTGAGCTCAAGAACAGGATAAACTGGTTAAGAGGTACAGCTGTGAACTACAAGAAGTCTTACTTTCTTTGCTGGGTTCCCCAAGCAGTACTGGTAGACAACCATAACAATTCTTGTTGAACATGTATTATGTATGTCACGCATTCTTTGTCAGGCACCTGCACACTATTCCCCGTTTGCCTTTTGCACATCGTTGTGATCTGTCTGTATTTTGGTAACAAATCTGCACTCGTAGAAGTACTCCATGTAGATTTACACCATTTTACAATTCACAAACGTTGACAGTAGTATGCTTAGGAGCTGCAGTCACTGTTTCCCATGTGCCCTACTGGCAATGCATGTGACAAGTTTTACACGCTGCTGTTTCCGCACTGTGGTATTGTAAATTGAATACATTTTCACAATGGAGAAATTAGCCCTGCTGTACAATTGCACGTTTCTATTTAATTTTTTTCCTATATGGCGGAAAACATTTTTCATCATGGAGAAACCCTGTTGTCCTGCCCCCCATGACGTTTGAGGTGGGTTTTTTTTGGCTTCCCAAAATGGAAGGGGATATACTCCATTCTCTTTGCTAGTGAAAATGTCTGAACATTTCCAAGGTGGGAAAGAGTTGGAGCAGTTTGTGAATGCCAATAAACTCACAAGTGTGTGGCTGTTCACCAACTCTCAAGCCAAATCATGCCTTCATCCACCGTCTTTACACCCTTGAGTGCAGTTTCCTAGTGCAGAAATGTAAACAACCATGACTTAAAGTTAGGTTGGTGTTTGGACAGAATATTGGAATAAAAATATTGTGATCCAAAAATATTGTGTCAAGATTATTGGGACATCAAAAATATCAGTCGACAGGAATATCGATAGTAAAAATGTCGGTTTTAGTGTTGTTTTTGATATTGTTGTAAAAATATCAATGTACAAAATATCGTTGACCATAATATTGATTATTCCAAATAGTATGTAATGTATTGTATTTTTTCTTTTATCTGTATATATTCTTTTAGGTTAGTGTTTTTGTAAGCTAAATTTTAAGCTATGAAATTGTTGAAATTTGTATATTTAGTTGTAATAATATATATATATATATAAATAATATTAAATTTTTTTGCAGCGAGATATTTGTTTTTTAGGGGATAAGGGTGAGGGCATTTTTAAAATATTTATATTTTAAAATAAAAACGAGTTTAATAATTTTGAAGATATGCAATATATAAATTAGATTTTTAAAAAGTGTTTTGTTTTTTAATATTTAGCAAACAGATTATATTCATTAAGAAAAAAATTGAAACAAATATTAGACACGCTTTTATACAAAAATGTATAATTTTTGTAATTTTATTTCAAACTTGTAGACCTTTGTTAATAATTGTTCTAAAATTTTAGTTGTATTTTAAATACATGTTTTACATTTATAAACATATAACATTTATAAAATATTTTTTGATTTTATGATTGTTAATTTTGAAATCATAGTTATTTATTTTATGGTTCATAGTTTTGAAAAGGTTGAAAAATTATTTCATAAATATTTTAATTATGTATATAAATAAAATATTTCTTTCAATTTTAATATGCCAGTTTGTATATATGGATGTGTAGTTTAGGCTAGTTTGTTTTTATGATTACATAATGTTTTAATAAAACAAATGTGTGTGAGTATTTGAGGATTGATTGTGTTTTGCAATTATTTATTTTGTATTACCTTGTTTAAAAAAATGTTATATTGAAGTGGATATTGGTAAATTTCACATCTTTACCATCCAACATCTTTTTCAAATATCCTTAGATTAGAGTTGAAATAGTAAATGTCACCCCTTTAGTGTCCAACACTTTCCCCAAATCGGTTTCACCTGGAGTGGGAATAGTAAATGTTACCCCTTTAGTGTCCAACACCTTCCCCTAGTAGGGTTGGGTTGGAGTGGGCCAAGTAAATGTCCCCCTTCATTGTTCAACACCTTCCTCCAATATGGTTGTGGCAGTAGTAAATTACATCCCTTTAGTGTGAAACCCGGGCATGTAAATTAAATGCATCTAGTGGGCTGCAGCACCCATTGTGCCACCAAAATAGCACTGTAAAACATGCTTCAGGCCTTACACTGCAGCCTGTAGTCCAGTTTTGAACTGCAACTGGCAAACAAAACCTATTGCTAGGCCTTATACATCCTTTTTTAATACTCAGAAGACGCTTTAAGGTAGGCCCCAAAAGATCATAGGACAAGGTGCATGGTATTTAAAAAGTAGGATGTGTGTACTTACACTTTACATGTCCTAACAGTGAAAAACTCCCAAAGTCGTTTTTTAACTGTAGCAAGGCTAACTCTCCCATAGGCCAACACTGTGTTAACGTATTACACTTAATAACAGATATCTTCAGTTTGGGAGCAGATAGAAAGTACTTCCTCTACTCATTTGAATTGTAATTTAAAATCCTCAGACTTTAAGTTACTATTCGGAAAATGCCACTTTCAGAAAGTTGGAATTTTCTGCCTAAACCAAATGTGCCTTTCTGCCAGTGTCCAGGGTCACATGACTGTTAATGGCTCTCCTGTGGTGTGATGGGTATTAGGGGAAAAAAGCACTTTGGATGTGCGGAGGGTGTTCCTCTACTGAGTGAGATGGCCTGGAGGGTTGTACTCAGACCTTCCTGAGCTTCAAAGGGTGGCTGAGGGCTGTGTCCACCTCCCCCCTGACGTTTGAGCCCGCCTGCCCTGTCACTGGCAAATACAGTCCACATCTGAGTCTGCTTGCCCTTCGTTATCCTAGACAGCTTGGACTCAGACCAGGGAGAAGGTGAAATACTGACCAGGACCAGTTTAGGGGTAGACATCGTGGGCCCCCTATACAGGCTGGCACTGGGTATAAAAAAGGCATCCTCAGAACCTCTTATCAGAACACTCCTGAACCTGTGGAAAATCCAGGAGATTGACTGCCCAGCTGTCTGAAGAAGGAAGACTGGATCTACTTGCCTTGAACCCGGGAACCAAGAAGTGACTCCAAGGGTCAGTTAGCTGACCTCCTGTCTGAGTTGCAGGGACACAACAAGCTTCCAGAGGCCTTTCCTTCAACTGCCTAGCTGACCAATCAGACCACCTTGAGCCCTGCTACTGGCCTCTGCTAGAGTGAGTACTGAATCCTATGAGGTGACTACCTGGGTCCTGGTCCCTTTGCTGGTGTCTGTACTCCTCCATCCTGAAAACGACATGAAATGGACTCAAGGTGAAAATCCAGAGATTCAGTGTTCTTCGCATCATAAACGACCGCCAGCGTGAAGCTCTGAGGGCGACCTGCTCTTCACTTCGACAATGAGCCCCTCGCAACCCAGCTCTGGCTGAGGGTCCTCACACAGAAGTGTACTATGTGAGAAGGTAAACTCTCCACTGTGACAAACCTGGTTCTTGTGCCTGACCTGCACTCCATTGCGGTCGCCCTGAACTTTTGATTTTGACCTGGTCTAGCGCGATCAGATAAATGTGAATGGCACATTTTGCTTCTTGGCACTATTTTCTCCTCAAACTTTTTACTTATTGGATTTTTGTTATTTTGGAGTTCTTTTATGTATGAATGCCATTCTATTGTTCTACGTTGGTTTGTGATTTTTCTAATGTTGTTTTTTCACTTTATTACTGATTGAGTGCTGCATAAATACTTTACACATTGGGGCCGATTCCGATTCAGGCCGGAAATCACTCCGACCGAGCCGGACCCAAAGAGATTTCCGACCGAATCGGACTCTAGCAGCCCGACCGAACGAGTACGATGCGGACGCATGCTATCGGACTCGATTCGGTCGGACTCCCATTGAAGTCAATGGGAGCCGGTCGTACAACGCGTACGCGGGCTCCCATTGACTCAATGGGTGCGAGGCGAACAAGGGCGCCACCTAAAGCGGGTACGCGTTGATGCGAATCGCGCCGTACATGCACCGGTAGGGGGGACCTATGGGTCCCCCCTGTGTGCGACTCGCGTGGCTACGCGTACAGGGGGGTCCGACACGGACCCCCAAAGTCCGGCTCCGACTGCTCTTTCGAGCCGGATGGCGCAAGTCGGTCGGACTGCTCGAGGCGCGCATCGTACTTGCCCGGCCGGGAAATGTCTCCATTGCGCGGTGCGAGCCGTGTCCGTGCGAGTCGGTCGGAGCGGGTCGGACCCGCGTACGAGTCGGTCGGCGATTTCGTGAGCGCTCGCATCGTACTCGCTCGCCCGGACGCACGTACGAATCGGTCGGGAAAGAGGGCTCCGAATCGGATCCGGTTAAGCCAAATCCGATTCGGTGCCCTACCGGCCGAGATCGGAATCGGCCCCTATGTCTTTAGTTTGAGCCTGACTTCTTTTATGCTAAGCTGCCAGAGGGTTAAGCTTAGGTTTCCTTAGTGACCTCTGTGGTTCACCCCGAAAAGGATTGTGTTTATTAATTGAGTGGAGCTCTCACTCCCTCACAACTAATAACCCAATTTCTTAAGAGGACACCTATGCACAATAATGAGCCATTCAGTTATGAAGTCCGCAGCAAGATCCCACCCATTTCCGTGCCTTCTAAGGCCTTCAGGCCCTGCATGTTGGTACCAACCTAGCTGAATGCGAGTTCAGTAACTAGAGACTGCACATGACTTTCCCCTTCTCAACTTCACAGCCCACAACTTAGCCAGTAAGTCATTCCAACATACCATTTACTGTCTTCACAGCAGGCTCAATGCCCACTATCTAGTCAGCAATGTCAGAGACAGCACCACTATTTTACTCATTAGAGCATGCTCTCTGAATGTAAGTCCAGCCTTGACAGCCAGCTCCTCAGCACCTCTTCTGCCCCTTTTTAGAAGTGCCTCCAGGAGACTCAAAAAAGACCTCCTTTCATCTCCTCTGATATGATTTGTTCATTGTCACTGTACAGACTCCAAAAAGTGTCAGCAGAAAAGAACACCTCCAGTGCGACCTGTGTTGTTTGTAGAGGCCCAACAACTGCTGGTCATCCAGCTTGGGCAGTGCCATTAGTTACTGGCATATCTCTGCAGACTTGTGAGTAAGTGGACCCTCTCCCATGGTGGACTTCCCACTTGCAAGGAAACTCTTTCAAAGCCTGTGGCTCCTCTTCATCCGAGGCACTCCTAGCAGCACACTGTCACTTGCCCTCAGGTCCTTAGGGTCACACGTTCACAGTGTCTCTGAACCCTGCCAATGAACCTCACCAAGCTGGGCTCAGAATTACCACTGGCAATCCCATCGCAAATGTGTGGCCTGAGCACCAGGGAAGTCCACAGAGGGCAAAAAGTGAAGAGGGACATCAACAATTCATTCCACTGAAGAAGAAAGAACTGTGATGAGAAATAATATGAAAGAATGAATATATAAAATGCTTATTTTTATAACCTAAACATGAGCACTTTTTTACAGATGCTGACTAGTAATTAGCTTGAAGACTATATAATTTTAGTACGCTTGAGATTAGGTTAATTCAGCCTGTTTGGAGGATGTATTGTGATAGTATTTGCTGGACCGGGCCCTTTCTACAGGGTCACCCCAGACTTTTGCCTTTCTTTGCTGAACCCGTTTTTGTTGGCTTTAAGGACTCAGCGTACTTTCCTCCGGCTGACCAGAGGTAAAGCGTTCTCCCTTAAACATGGTAAAATTGGTATGCCCATAGCTGGCACATTTAATTTACTTATAAGCCCCTAGTATATCGTACTACATGCACCCTGGGCCTGCAAATTAAATGCTACAAGTGGGCCTGCAGCTCTCATTGTATCACCCACTAAAGTAGTCTTGTAAAACATGTCTCTGTCCTGCCACTGCAGCCTGTAGCGCAGTTTTATAGTGCCACTTCAACCTGGCAAAATAAACCTTTTTCCCAGGCCTAAACCTTCCATTTTAATAATTATAAGTGACCCCTAAGGTAGGCTCTAAAGGCTAGGGTGTATGGTATACAAAAAGAGGACATGTATACTTAGGTTCTGCATATTCTGACAATGAAAAACTCCCAAAGTCGTTTTTCTTACTGTAGAAAGGCTATCCCTTCCGTTGACTAACACTGGGTTGCCTTATTACACTTAATTCAGTTACTAAGCAAATTGAAAAACACTTCTTCTAGTCATTTGAATTGTAGTTTGAAATCCTCTTTAATGGTAAAGTTGGAATTTAAGCTACCATTCTGAAAATGCCATTTTTAGAAAGATGGCATTTTTCTGCCTAAAACAAAAGTGCCTTTTTGCCAGTCCCCAGGATCATAAGACGATGCATGGCTCTCCTGTGATGTATTGTGCATTGTTTCCATACATGGGAACAAAAGTGCATTTAGTGTGGGGCAGGGTGTTCCTCTTCTGAACTGATGGCCTGGGGGATTATACTCAGCTCTTCCTGAGCTCCAAAGGGTAGTCTGAAGTCTATGCCTACCTGCTTCCTGAATTAGAAGGGCTGTTTACCCTACCACTGACAAATGCAGCTCACACCTAGGCCTGCCTGCCTATGCCCCACTAGACAGAGAGCCAAATATAGGAAAGGGGAAAGGTTAGACAAAGCAGGCATCTCCCCACCTACAGATTGGCACTGGGCATAAGAGTGGCACCTTCAGAATCTCTCATTGGCACACTCCTGGGCCAGTGGCGGATTCAGAAAAAGGACTGCCTTGCTGTCTGAAGGAAGACTGGACCTGCTTGCGTTGAACCGAGGATGCCCAACAAAGGGTCACTTGACTGTCCTCCTGTTTGTGCTACAGGGACATAACAATCTTCCAGAGGTCTCCCTGCAGTTGCCCAACTGACCGCGTCTCCTGCCACCGCAAATCTCAAGCAGCGAACCAAAAACGATCTCCTTGCGACAGCCGGTAACGCGAAGCTCCAGCTGAGGCTCTCACGTGTACTTGCACTCAAAGAGGATAAATCGGGACGAACCTGGTCCCTGTATCCAACCCATGCTTCATCGGAGTTGGCCTGAACTTGTGAGTTTGGTCCGGCTGAGAGTGACCAGTGTCGCATTGTGCTTTTTTACAATATTTTCACTTGGACATTTAAAAATGTATAAATTTGTTTATACTTATTTGATTTTCATTGATCTGGTATCATTTAATTTACTAAATTTTACTCTATTTTTCTGGATTGGTTTGGGATTTTTGTTTGTGTTATGGTTTCACTTTATTACTTTATGAGTGCTGCATAAATGCTTTACACATTGCCTCCAAGTTAAGCCTGGCTGTTTTACTACCCAGCTACAGGAAGGATAGGCACAAGTTTATTTAGTGCCTTTTGTGGTTTACCTTGCCTAGGATTGTGTTTATTATTTGTGGGGGGCATCACCCTCTCAACGAATAAACCCGATATCTTACCGTATTCTTTGTTTTCCAAATTACTTTAACATTTTAAAAATAATTTAGCATTAGTAGCCAGTGTGGCATCTCCATAATATCACACTGCTGCTACAAATAAGGCACCACCAGCATAGCAAAATTATTGACAGTTCTCCAGGAAATTAAACGTGTAAGGTTACTTTTTCTCAAATAGCATTGAAAAGTGGTGCAAAAATACAGGAAGGAGCAGGGGGTGGAAAGGTTCAGGACTTGTTTGTTACTTGCCCTTACCAGTTACGCCTGCTGATTAGCATTATTGACCTCTTAAACAGGGGCGGAAATCCCATGTTCTTGCTTCTAAAGACAAAAATCCCAATCTACCGATTTTAGTCCACCAACTAAGGGGCATATTAACAAGGCGGCGATAAACAATTATCGCCGCTTTTGCGGCCGTTTTCGGCCGAAAAGCGGCGATAATTATATCGCCTTATCAGCAAAGACACGCTATCGCGTGTTTTGCTGATTTTGCTCCCGTTCCAGCACGCCTGACTTCGCATCGATAATGAGATGCAAAGTAGGCGTGTCTGTGGAAACAACATGGGTAAATATCGCGAAGGCAGCTTCGCGATATTTACAATGCGGGAAGAGATTATTTTAATCGCGTTAAGTATGCCTTAACGCAGGAATTTAACGTCTGTTAAATTCCTGACTAAGGCATACTTAACATGGGGGTGGATTCTGTGGCTAAGACCACAGGCCCTATCATCTAGGATATCGCCGTTTTCCCATGGAAAACGGCGATATCCACGCTATCTCTGACATTTTTATCGCCTCGGCGATGCGCGTTGTTAATAACGCGCTAACCGGGCGATAAATTCCAGAGATAGCCGGCGATAAATATGCAAGCGCTAAGCGCGCTTTGCGATATTTATCGCCGGCCCTTGATAATATGCCCCTTAGATGTCTATGCAAAATCAAGTAGGTAAAGAATAGACAGCATTGTGGCTAGTAAAAGCTATCACTTCAAGCATGTGATAAGGTTTTGTTTATAGCATTCAGTCAGGAATGAACTCTGTTTGCTCTAAGATGGACATTGTAAATAGACAGGTAAGAGGCACAAGTATCAAAAATGTCTTATCAGCAAAAGGATTCACATTTCCAAATATCGTTGTTGGGTTTTGCGAAATTGTCAGAACCCTTCCTATGAAGAAGGTAGACGTTCTTTCCGCGGTTGAACACAGTGTGTTAATTCAGTACAATACGTTTTATAAAAATTAATTGTATTTTAGTAAGAAATTTGATTGCTTCAATTTCACAGTGTCTTTCACAAAGAAGATATCAAAAATAGATAATTACTTGGCATATGCTTTCTCAAGAAGACATGGCCAAAATTCATTTTTACTACATGGCTGCACGGACAGGTACTTCCCGTCGATAAATGGTAATTGATCATCGATAACCACGTCCACCCATTCTCCGAAATGCCAGAACTGAAATATAAAAAGACATTAACTTAGAGATAAGAACAATTTAAATATATTTGAAAGCATTTGTTAAGCTTGCCTCGGCTTAGCATTCTTGGATGCAATCATAGAGGCAGTAATTAAAAAAATTAATTTTAAATCTGGCTCTTCTTCAATTCGTGCCTAGTTGGCACAGATTTGGGTTGAGTAACACCAGTGAGTACAATGAAAATCTATAAAGAAACGAATAAATCATGACTAGGTAAACATTTTAAAAACTACAGCCTTTCCATCTTGGTTCAGAAAAGACGTGAGGTGAAGGACAGGATTATAGTTGTTTAAATAACATTTGTCTGGCACATTGATTGTCTTATTCAAAGCGTGTTTGGTTTATGGAAATGGTAATTATGTCTGTCTAGCTGCTACTTTCATTTGATATTACTTTTTCTCATACTGCATAAAGCTAGATTTTGCATTTTTTACCACGTTACAGTCACACTGTCATCACCCCTTGAATCAATATTTAATAAAGAAATATCGGTCGCCCTTATGATTCTAGAAACATTGCTAACCATTTGTTTGTTCCATTGCAAGAAACTGGATAATTAATTGGGGTAGGTGACTACACAACTTAAGGAATAATCACAACCTTTGTCATGGTAAACCCTCAAAAATCACTATAATTAACCTGGGCTATGGCACAGAGCAGAAAAGCTTAGGGCAATATGTAAAGTATTTATGCTGTAACAAAACAGTAATAAAGTAAAAATTCAAAACATTAAAAACCCAAAGCAAAATTAGGAAACTAGAGTAAAATGTGATAAAATGACACCAAAATGACAAACATCCAATGTGGGAAACCGGAAATACACATTTTAAAAGTTTAAATAGAAATAGTTCCAAAAGGCACAAAGTGCCAATAAAGCCACTGGTCGCAGTAGATCGGTACCTAGGCGAAACCTGAAGCTGACCACATCGGAGTGCGGGTCTGATACACCAACAAGGTTCTTTCTGGTCAGATTTTACCTCCTGAGTTAGAACCACAGGAGCACACTTCTAAAGCTTCCTGGGACTTCAGGGGAGGCTCTTAGAGACTCACCGGGTGTCAGGCAAAGGCCAAGCAAGCTCCAGTCTAGGACCAGGTGCCACTGGTCCGCTTGGTGCTTCCAGGATAAGGCCTCTTGCAGCTTATTCTAACCCTGAAGATTACACAGGGGATCTGCCAATTAACTTGTGGACTCCACTTCTTTGTCTGGGGTACACAAGGGCAGGTCCGGTCCTTCAGGGATCCTCTCAGGGCATAGACAGCAGGTCCAGTCCTATTCTGATCTTCCGCAGGTCCAGAAAGTGTTCTGAATGGGTAGCTGGAGGTTGCACATTTATGCCTGGAACTACTCAGTGGGTGGGAATGACTCATGGGCACACCCTAACCAAAGGGGTACAGTTACTGGGGACCATCCTACCCACTTTGGGCATTTTCAAGATGGCAAAAGACTTTGACCACACTAAACTCGGGCTCTGAGGGCTAGGGGTGTGTTGGCTGTGTGCTATGGAATTTCTAGTGTCCTCCTACATCTAACACTAAATTCCAGCTTGAAGCAGCCACTGTACTCACCGTAGTGTAAAAAAGGATGCCCACAGTACCCACCCTGCAAACTCTGCAGAGTTCAGAGGAGTCATCTTTGCACATTTTGGTCAGCCTATTTTTGCACTATCATCAAAGCCTGATGATGTGGCCATGAAATTTAATAACTTTATGGTCCACATCATCAGATGGATGCAGGACAATTGTTTAAAGTTAACTACCAATAAAACCGAGGTGCTACTATTTGGTAAAAATACCACATTCTGGAACAACTCCTGGTGGCCAGAGGTAGCCTGAACTTGTCCATCCCCAGTAAGGAAGGTAAAAATCTGGGAGTTACTCTAGACGATCAGCTATCCTTATCAGACCAGGTCAATTCTATTACATCATTCTGCTTCTACACTTTGAAGATCCTAAAAAAGTCTTACCTTTTATCCCGAGGGATTTACGGAAAACAGTGATCGTAGCCCTGGTACTATTGATGGAGCAAGGTTTCATAAATGAAACTTGCTTGGATTCAATCTTACTCATAGTATTAATATTAAAACTTGTATTGTCTATATTAATCCTTGCACACACTACATGAATAGTCAGGATGCTTGCCTATGTGTTTTACTAACGAATAACGCTTGTTTCTAGTCTAAAATGGCCGCTTAAGCGCGGGATCTTCTCTGCGCATGTCGCAACCTGATCACATGGTGTGACGTCTTTCTTTGCTTGGTGGGAAATTTCTGCTACTGCGCAGTGTGTCTTAAAATGGCTGCTCAATGTTTTCACATGCTTCAGCTTGCTCTCGTGTCATTACTAATTTGTCGTTTCTTAACGCTATTAATGCGGGATAGGATTTATAATTAAATGGGATTAGAAATAAGAAAAGTGGGTATACAGTGAAACGTTTTATTTGTGGCCTGGGTTGGTGACTTGAAACTCGAGAAGCAGAAGGTTCTGCGCATGTGTCCTGAATGACTGCCAAAATGAAGTCAACTTGGACGCTTCACAAGGCCGTGACCTGATGGCCAAAGATGTTATAACTACTGTATTTCCTGCCACGCATAGATACATTGTCTATGAAAATTGGTGTACATTTGTCGTGAGACGGGTGGGAAATAAAGCGAATGTATTAATTTGAAGGGTGGGAACGTAAAGACAATAGGCTTTACAATTTAGGCCAAATCTGTCATAGTGCGAGAATCCACCCCCTGTCCCTGCCCAATCAGAAGTAGTGGTCCCATATTTTAGCAACATTAAGGGGAGGTACATGGGCGTAGAAGGGTATAATAGAATATAGCATTAGTAATTAGTTAGCACAGACTCTCAGAACATACAGAAGAGCTCCAGGCTGCCATGCTGATCGGTTGCTGACTGAATCCCTATCCGGAAGAGGTCCTGAGGAGGGGGCGGCGGAGTCCATTACACGGGAGAATCGAGGAGAATCCAAGTGCCAGAGAGGGGAACGGCGCAGGCGTCGTTGTAGAGAGGTCACCAGTCCTGTCCTGATCCTGAAGAAGGTCCTTGCTCTTCATCCTTCCAGGGTCCTATTCTTTCCAACTCCTTGGCTAAGGGCTTGGTTCTCGCATTTAGGTAACTATAATGCAACCTTTAGTTGCGCTGCTGTTTCTATCCTCTCTTTCTTAAACACCGTCATTTATTAGCAATAATTATTCTAAGCTTTCACGTGGGTGTTCTGATCAAATACCGTGTCTTTTTCTGTATTTTACTCTGCTAAAACTTTAGATAAACATTTTAAAACTTCCTGACTCAGTGGTTATTTCAGGATTATGTATAATAGTGAATGTCACTCATTTTAAATTTCCCAATTAGCAAGGGGATCCATTGGTAAGTTATTACTCTTCAATCAGAAGGTAATTGGTAGCAGGGATTTTGATACAAGAGTACAACTGACACTCCAGCGTAAGTATTAGCGTAGTATGAATGTATGGGCCCAAGTGAGTATCTGGTGTATGGATGCTGTTTGCTAATATCGCGCTGGATCAGTTTTCTGGTAAGCAGAGGACGGTTTTTGTTACTCTTTGTTAATTGGGTAATGAGAAATTTTATTTGTATTTTGATGAACTAACATCCGCTTATTCTTGAGTTTTGTTTTATGTTGTCCAGAATACCCCGGGGTAGGGAAAAGAATAGTGGGTGGCAAGTGGAAGCCATACTGCAGTGAGGTTATCTGTCAGGCAGAAATAGTACTGAGAAGTTAAGCAGGACTTCAAGTACTTGTTAGGGACTCTATCCGTGTGAGTAATAGCAAAAAGAGTACGCTGATAAAAATCTGATGTTATATCACCTAGTAAGGGTAACATTGGAGAGGTAAGAGGTACTTCTGGAGCTTGTGTGAAGAGTAGACGGAAGTGTTTTACTCATAGTGTATGTATTAGTAAACGGAAGGTTTTACTAAGTGTGAGAGAAACTATCTTTTCGAAATTAGTGGAAACTGGCACAATAGCGAATGTTTTATGTTGTTACTGAATTTTAATTAAGAACTATAGAGAAAATAAGTTTTGCGTAAGATTTTGTAAAGGGAGGGTCAGTTGCCGGAGAGGGAGCTGATGTCACAAAACGCCGCACTGGGATTGGTTGGATCCACGGGCGTGGGAAAACCCTTGTAAAGGAGGGGTCAGTAGTCAGGAGTAGTACTGATATCATAGGTGCCGCGCTAGGATTGGTTGAATCAGCGTGGGAACAGAAAAGAGCAGATTGTAAAGGAGGGGTTGACAGAGAAACGTCACCAAAAAGGCCGCGCAAGGATTGGCTTAGAATTAAAAGTTAGCAGACATTTGATTGGTTGAGAATTTAGAAGCGAAATTCTAAGTGGATAAGGATTGCATGTTAAAACGCGATCCGACTTTAACAGGGAATCGTCCAGATAGGAGATTCCTAGGGTTTGCAGAATATAATTTTGTACACAGAAGATTAGATAGAATGTACGGAGAAAGAAGAAAAATGTCATTCTTACAAAAGATTAAGAATTATTTCAAAAAGGACAAACCAATCAAGACTAGGGAGGGAATTATTATTCCCCCAGCCAAAACGCCCGCATCATTCATGATGATGGAGAGAGGTTATCATACTTGTGTATGGATGGAGAATTGGATAGAATACACCAAAAATGATGGAGTATTAGCATTTCCTGAAAATGGCACGTTCAATGGGCGAATTCTTCAAAATTTGAGATTAAGGATGAATGACTTAGAACCCAGACCAAGATTAACTCAATATGAAGCTTTAGAAGAGTGGGAAACTGAGGCGTTTGAACGTGACCGATCTAGAAGTAATAGGAGTTACCCAGGGTTTTATCCTAGATATTTACGTGAGTCTAGAGAAGGTCAGATGAAACAATGGAGAAGGGCAATGATTACAGAGGGATTGTATCCATTATTCACAGAAGGAGAGAAATCAGGAGGAAAATGTACAGAAAAGACAAAACATTTGATGAGAAATGAGGATTCAGAAGATGAATTTATGGAAGAAATGTTAAGAAATCCCCCACCATATCAGGAAGGAGCAAGTGGATGCCCTCCTAGTGCACCACCACAAACTCCAATGGTACCAAAAGTAATACATGAATTTACCCCGACTAGAATACTTCATGACAAAGAAAAGGAAGCTTTAGAAAAGACCAGAGCAGAGTTAGTACGGAAAATAACTCAGATAAAAGTACATCCTGATTCATTAACTATTCCGGTAACAATTGGTCCAGTAGTGCCATTATATGGTACGCAAGGAAATTGTCCTCCTCTAATACCCGTACCTACTCCTATGAATACTCCTATAAATCCTTCCCAACACGAAACTCCAGTAATAATTGAAGATCAATTTAGTGACTGTGAATCCACAATATCACTCATGGATTTACCTATTCGAGGTTCTGTAAATAATACTCCAAGAAGAGATGTACCTGGAGGTTCAAAGGATGTAAGTTTAGTAACTTCATCAGGGGCAAAGAGTGCTACCATAGTAACACCTGAAGATCTAGAGAGATGGGTACAAGGGTCAGTCAAACAGTGCACACCTCCAAAAGTACTGGATATCCATAAATTAAAAGTGGAATTAGAAGAAATAATAGCAGGAAATGTAGGAGTAGAACGCTTAAATTCCTATGATGAAGAAGAATTATTATTCCTGTGTAGGAGTATCACTAGAAATGTGAGGATATTTCATGAAAAACTGTCAAATCTAGCACTACAGATGGGAATCGAAATAGGGAGATCCAAAGTACTACAGAAACCCTATAGAGCAGAATTTTCAGACAAAGATTTAGAAAATATGAATGCATCTGGAAGATGACTGCAAATAAGAGAATTAATGCTAGTTTTGCAAAAATGGGGAGATCTAGATAAATGGAAATCTAGGTGGGCCAAGAAAAAGGAAGAAGCACGAAGAAGTAGAACAGCATCTGAATATGTGATGAAAGAAGTGGGAAAAGCAGATCAAATGTATCCCATGCGAGAAGTAGCGGGAGGTGGATATGTACATGTCCCATGGAGCAGACAGGATATTTTATCATTTACGAATGATTTTCCAAAGCTGAGAGAAAAACCAATTGAATGGTACAAGCAGGTTGAGAGGTTTGTGAAAGTATCAAAGGTATTGTTGAAGGATTTGGATGGTCTGTTTGACATAGTGGTACCTGCCGATTTATGGACAGATTGTAAGATCACAGTCGATTGGCCAAGTGATGAATATCCCAGAGATCCAAAAACAGGTGCCCCGGCAAGTGAGGTGATGAAAAAGTATCAGCAGGTGATAACATACCTGAAAGGAAAGATTCCCCGAAAGAAACAGATTGGGTAAAAATAGATCGAACTACCCAAGAAGCCAGTGAAACAGTTCATTCGTATTATGAGCGCCTCTTACAGGTGTTCAAACAGTACAGTGGGTTTGAAGACATTGGAGACAAAAACATGAGTCAGTTTGTTTACCGATTCGTGTACGGTTTGAAGCCCGAGATTTGCCAGATGATTAAGCAGCATATGCTTTGCTGGCAAGGGAAACCGATCGACGAGATTCTGAAATATGCAAAATATTGTGGGGATGATATCGAAGACAGACACAAGAAATTACAAGAAAAAGTAATGTGGGCACAGGTAAAAATGGCTGAGAAGCAGGGGATTAACTTAGATAATCCTAATGAAACTCAGGGAAAAGACTCTGGAACGAATGGTGATTCTGAAAATGGTGGAAGAATGAAAGGACGAATGAGTAGAGAAGAGGCTAAAAAGAAATTTCCTTGTCATGGATGCGGAAAATTGGGGCATTGGAAGGACGAGTGTAAAAAGATTAGAAATAATAATGGCCCAAATCAAAATTTAAATTCACAGACGCAGAATGACTCACAGCAGGGGTAAATCCTCAGAGTCAGTTACCATCTCCACCTGTTCAGGGTAATGTAAGCAGAGCAAAACACGGTACAGACATCGGATACCCAGGAGGAAGTGGTAAGAATGATTATATGAATTCACAATTTCTTTTGCAGGATGAATTTTGCAGGTTTGATGCATGACGGTGCCTAGGAGAGGGGGAGCAGGAGTGCGTACTTGGCGCATCCTTACAGGTAGATCAGTCTGGTCCATTTGTTGAAGGAAATGTGAAAGGTAATGATATTACTTTCCTTTTGGACACTGGTGCTACCAGGTCTACTGTGAGATCAGCAGACATCCCAGACCTTCCTCTCTCGGGTGAAGATATCCAAGTAGTAGGTGTTGCTAATCAAAGGATTAGAACACCTCTTACCAAACCAATGGAAGTTAAAATTGGAAAGTTCAGAGAAATGCATCAATTTGTAGTGTGTAATTCTAGCCCAGTGAACTTACTAGGTAGGGATTTATTGTGTAAGATGAATTGCACAATTTTCTGCACACCGGATGGTGTGGCAGTACAAACCCCAGATGAAGATCATGTATATAAAATTATGGTTGCAAAACAAGGTACTGAAGTAGATGAGATGTTCTCGTTAATAACAAGAGATGAGTTGCCAGAAGAATTAAAAGGTACAGTAAACCCCATAGTATGGGATTTCACCGGAAAAGAAGTAGGACTTATGGCTAAAATAGATCCAGTTCAAATTACTGTAAAGGAAGGTGCAATCTTCCCAAATACGAAACAGTACAAAATGAGTGCAGAAGTAAAAGCAGGAGTCATTGAAGAAATCAACCGGATGGTTGAGCAAAACATACTGAAAGAAGTAATGAGTAGCCCATGTAATTCACCAATAATGGGTTTAAAGAAACCTAGCGGAAAATATAGGATTGTTCAAGATCTGAGGAAAATTAACAAAATTGTGGAACCATGTTGTCCTATAGTGCCAAATCCTGCAGTAATTCTGTACCAGATTCCTTGGAGTGCAGGATGGTTTACAGTAATTGATTTGTGTCAAGCATTCTTTTCAATTCCGTTGCACCCAGACAGCAAATATTTGTTTTAATTTAAATTAGAAAACAAGGTCTATGTGTGGAATCGTGTTCCTCAGGGGTACACAGAAAGTCCTTCCATTTTTAATCAGATATTGAAAAAGTGCCTTGAAAAATTAGTGATGACAGGAAGCTCAGTCTTAGTACAGTATATTGACGACTTATTAGTCGCGTCAAACACCAGAGAAGATTGTGTTGTTGATTCCATAGCACTCTTAAACCTTTTGGCAGAGGAAGGGCATAAAGTCTCACCTGAGAAATTACAGTTCTGTACCACAACTGTTAAATACCTGGGACACCAAATTGAGAGGGGAAAAAGAAGAGTAACCTCTGAAAGAGTAGCATTAATCAAAAGAATGCAAATGCCGGTAACCCAAAGACAAGTAAGAATGTTCTTAGGAATAGTAGGATACTGTCGACAATGGATACCAAGTTTTTCCATGTTGGCTAAGCCTTTGATTAACATGACCAAAAAGAAGGCAAAGGATCCTGTGGAATGGGAAGATGAAAGTGTAGAAGCCTTTGTAAAATTGAGAAATGCTCTTTGTTCACCACCTGCCTTAGGCATGCCTGATTATAAAAGAGAATTCGCACTATTCTGTCATGAGAGAGAAAATTGTGCACTTTCTGTCCTGACTCAGAGACACGGACTGGACAGACGTCCTATAGCATATTTTTCTGCTACATTGGACCCAGTAGCATCTGCATTGCCAGGATGCTTAAAAGCAGTGGCAGCAACTTGTTTGAGCATTGAACAAAGTGAGTCAATTGTGATGGGACATCCTGTAAAAGTCTATGTTCCACATGCAGTTGTGATTCTGTTGACAAGAACCCGAACGCAGCATCTTACTCCTAGTCGGCTGACTAAGTACGAAAGAATAATAATGGGTGCTGAGAATGTGACAATGATAAGGTGTACAATAATAAATCCAGCAACCTTACTACCAGAACCATATCATGAGACAAACAAAGATGACGAAGAAGATGAACATGATTGTGTACAGATTACAGAATTATGCACAAAACCTCACCCAGATATAGAGGAACAGCCTCTTAAAAAGCCAGACAGGGAGCTATTTGTTGATGGTTCATGTCAGAGACATGAAGACGGTAAACTAACTGCTGCCTATGCAGTATGCGAATTAACTGGAATAGTCGAAGCATCCTATTTACCAGGAGTAAAATCTGCACAAGTAGCTGAATTGATTGCACTAATAAAAGCATGCAAAATTGGGAGGAATCAGAGAATAACCATATTCACTGACAGTCCATATGGTTATGGGGTTGTGCATGATTTTGGCCAATTATGGATGCAGAGGGATTTCATGACTTCTTCAGGATCCCCCATTAAAAATGGACAATTTGTAAGGGAATTGCTAGAAGCAATACAATCACCAAAAGAATTGGCTGTGGTGAAGTGTGCCGCACATCAGTCAGGAGATGACTGGGTGGTAGTTGGCAACAGATATGCGGATCTGGTGGCTCAATATTGTGCAAAGACCAGAACGTCAGTCAATAAGAGGGTGGAAAGAATGGGAATCAGCTGCCAACTCATGCTGTTTATGCCACCTGAAACTTGGAATGAAGTAAAAAGATTGCAAGATGAGGTTGATGTAGTTGAAAGAAATGTATGGATCAAAGTAGGTTGTTCTCAAAGAAGAGAGGATGAAGTATGGGTCAGTACAGATGGCAGACCAGTCATGCCAGATTGTTTACTCTCACAAATGGCCAGAATGTATCATGGAGACACACACATAGGGAGAGATGCAATGATTAGATTGTTCAAACAAAATTGGTACAATCCCAAATTCAGAGCTGTTACAGAGAGTCTTTGCCAGAGATGTCTAATTTGCCAAATGCACAACACAGGCAGGAAAACGATAATTGGATTTGGGAAAATTGGGAAAGCAGAGGGTCCATTCATAAGACTCCAGTTTGACTTCATACAGTTACCACCATGCAGAGGGTTGAAATATGTACTAGTCATAGTATGTCTGTTTTCAAAGTGGGTGGAGGCTTATCCAACTAGAAGAAATGACAGCATTACAGTTGCAAAACTGCTACTAAGAGAGCTCATACCTAGGTTTGGTTTCCCAGTATCTTTGGAATCAGATAGAGGAAAACACTTTAACAATGAAGTGATCCTGATAATCTGTGAAGCATTTCAAATCAAACAGAAACTGCATTGTGCATATCGTCCAGAGGCTTCTGGAGTGGTTGAACAATTGAATGGCACTATAAAATCGAGGTTGGGAAAAATGTGTGCATCGACATCATTGGAGTGGCCTGATGCATTGCCACTTGTTCTGATGGGACTCAGAAGCATACCTGACAGAACAACAGGATTGAGCCCACAGTGAAATTATGATGGGAAGAGCAATGAGACAAACACATGTTCCCACAAACAAACTGGTGAATATATCTGATGATATGGTGCTGGACTATTGTAAAGGATTGGCTGACCTAGTGCGTTCTGTCTCTCACCAGGTTGGAGAAGACGCAGTTTCCAGGCAGCCTGAACTAGAACATGATCTGAATCCTGGTGATTGGGTGGTAGTGAAGAATCACACCAGAGAAACGTGTCTATCACCCAGGTGGAGCAGACCTTGTCAAGTCATATTGACCACCAATACAGCAGTGAAGTGTGCAGGATTTCCGAATTGGATTCACGTAAGCCACACAAAGAGAGTACCAGACCATGAAGAAGAGAACCCTCAGACAACGCCAATCACTGAAGAAGCTGAAGGTTGCCCAGCTGAAGAATCTCAGGCTCGAGGTTCGAGAGAGGCTGACGGAGAACAACCGAGCACAAGTCAGGATTGGATACCAGTAGTCGAAGTGCCTGAGGTTTTCCACCGAACAAGAAGTAAAGAGAAATTAAAAACAATTAAAGAAGATCAAATAGGTGAAGAAGAAGGGGTTCAGGATCAAGAAGACAAGCTAGTAAACGACCCTGAACAAAATCAGATAGGGAAAGAAAACTGGACTGAAAACAGTGAAGATTTAATAGAGTTTGAACAGGGAGAGACAGGTTTAGAAGAAGCAGGTCAGGCTGCAGAAGTACACAGTGCAATAAGCCCTGATCAGAAGCAGTTAGGTCAAGAAGAATATACAGAAGAAAAAGAGTCTGATAAAAATGAACATGAAGAATTAAACAAAGAACAAAGTCAACTATTGGAAACTCACAGTGGTGCTGTTACAGAGAAACCAATCAGACCTGAAAAAGAACAAACAAAAGAAGCAGTAAACAAAGAAAATAAAGAATTACAAAGCAGTGAAAATAACGAGAACATTGAAGACAAAGACAGAGAAACATGCCAACAAAGAAAACAAGAAAAGGAGACCATTGGCCAAGTGTCATCAAAAGAGTAAAATACCACATAACAACCAGAAGTGAAGATCCAGAGCAAGTACCTGAAGTGACAAGTCAAACAGAACAAGAGAAAAAGTCTGGGAAGAGAAAAAGTAAAAGGTTAAGACTCGTGAATAACAAATTCAAGGGTCCTGATTGGACTTATATTATTCTTGAAGACTTTGAAAGCTCAGAATCAAGTGACAGTGGTGGTGAAGGAACAAGTGCAGAACTAACTTACGAAGAAGAAACAAGACCACCCTGACTAAGCAAAAGAATCCGCTGAAGAAGAGGAATAGAGATAAGAAGAGCAATCTTCCTTGTCGAAAAATGCCTGATGATAGAGTTACTGGGAGACCAAAGCGAAAATGTTGTAGAAGATGCTGTGCAATTTGCATATGTAGTCTAGTATTGGTGCTTATAGTATGGTTAGTCCTGATTGTAGCAGTTCCTTACCTGATGATAATAGATAAAAAGAACAATAATGAAACTATAGGGAGGACAGCAAACATGAAGGGCAATAGAGTAGAGCTAATGGCAGAAGATGAAGCAGAAATTCATCATGAGATAGCTGATAATGACACTAGTTTAAATGTTTTCACAAAATTATTGTTGCAGTATGTAGACACCATGGAAGTTAGTAATTGTTATGTCTGTATGAAGTTACCTGAATCAGTAGCAGAAGGATTAACATACCATCACTTACCATTGACATATGGCATTTCATGTAGTGTATTAACAAGTTTATTTTATAGTACAGGTAGATTACAATATTACTATTCGAATATAGATGTGATATTTTCTGAGGTTCCGATTCGCAAAAGTATGAACCCAGTTCTTAGAGCTTTAGATGCACAGTTTATGGGAGAATTTTTCTTAACAATGAAAACAATAGACATAACACATGCACGTAGACACAATCTAACATGTTCTTTACTAGAAGAAGAGAAAATATTTTTGAATTTAGTAGAAGATAGAAGACAGGATTTTCAAAAGAAAGCTTCTGAGCATAAGGCTCATTTACCACCTTGGGCTGAGAAAGAGGGAAGTTACACACCTGGCAAAGCTCAAGCTGCTATGGCTCTGGATTTCGTAAAGACAGGAAAAATTTGTCTTCATAGTTTAAAGACTGACTATAACAATATTTTCATCGGTACCAGTGAATGTGAACACAATTTTTTAATTCTGGGAGGTTGGGGACTCAAAGGAGGAACAGATTCTGTTTTTCCTGGAATCTATTATGTCTGCGGGAATAAGGCTTACTTTAAGCTTCCTGCACGGTGGTATGGAAGTTGTTATTTTGGAATAGTTTTTCCAAAAATATACCAAGTAAAAAGAAACACTGGAAGCAATGAAAACAATGGCGAATTAATACGTAGTAAAAGAGCTAGTTTTTCTGAAATAGTAGGTGATATATTTGGTGCATTAATACCCTCAGTGGGAATAATTCTGAACTCAAGGAAAATATGTAAATTGTCTACAGTGGTTGATCGTTTATCAACGGATACTGCTGGAGGTTTTCTAATGATTAATGCGGAAATGGTTGCGATTAGGTCTATGGTAATGCAAAATCGACTTGCTCTTGACATTCTATTGGCAAAAGAGGGCGGAGTCTGTAAATTATTGAAGACGAAACATTGTTGCACTTATATTCCTGATAAGAGTGCAGAAATTGGAACGTATATTCAAAACATAACTAAACTTGAGAAGGAACTTAAACCACTGGAAGTTGATAGTGTATGGGAAAAATTGACAAATAGTATATCGTCAATTGGAACCTGGTTTGCTAATATAGGTAAAGGACTTATAGGTCAAATACTAGTTCCCTTAGCAGGAATAGCTATAATAGTTCTGACAATAGTATTTTGGTGCAAATGTTGTAGAAAGAATGGAACGTATAAAGTGACAGAAAAAGGGAAAAAGAGAAAGAGGGACGAAATCGAACTTGAAGAATGGAGAAGTGAACTGTACAAAAAGCTGAAAGGAGATTGTAAAAGTAGAAAAGCTAAAAATGAAAATGAGAATGAAGTGATTTGCTAGAAGTTGGCATCTGATTGAGGGTAGTTTTTTGATGGCTCAGAAACGCCATCAGAGAGGGGATTGATGGAGCAAGGTTTCATAAATGAAACTTGCTTGGATTCAATCTTACTCATAGTATTAATATTAAAACTTGTATTGTCTATATTAATCCTTGCACACACTACATGAATAGTCAGGATGCTTGCCTATGTGTTTTACTAACGAATAACGCTTGTTTCTAGTCTAAAATGGCCGCTTAAGCGCAGGATCTTCTCTGTGCATGTCGCAACCTGATCACATGGTGTGACGTCTTTCTTTGCTTGGTGGGAAATTTCTGCTACTGCGCAGTGTGTCTTAAAATGGCTGCTCAATGTTTTCACATGCTTCAGCTTGCTCTCGTGTCATTACTAATTTCTCGTTTCTTAACGCTATTAATGCGGGATAGGATTTATAATTAAATGGGATTAGAAATAAGAAAAGTGGGTATACAGTGAAACGTTTTATTTGTGATATTAATATTTTCTTCTTGCACTTTTAGTAACTCGTAATCTTGGGCCTGGGTTGGTG
This sequence comes from Calotriton arnoldi, assembly GCA_963921515.1. NCBI lineage: Eukaryota > Metazoa > Chordata > Amphibia > Caudata > Salamandridae > Calotriton > Calotriton arnoldi. The sequence continues at coordinate 75,325 of CAWUFW010005352.1, forward strand.
ACTTGAAACTCGAGAAGCAGAAGGTTCTGCGCATGTGTCCTGAATGACTGCCAAAATGAAGTCAACTTGGACGCTTCACAAGGCCGTGACCTGATGGCCAAAGATGTTATAACTACTGTATTTCCTGCCACGCATAGATACATTGTCTATGAAAATTGGTGTACATTTGTCGTGAGACAGGTGGGAAATAAAGCGAATGTATTAATTTGAAGGGTGGGAACGTAAAGACAATAGGCTTTACAATTTAGGCCAAATCTGTCATAGTGCGAGAATCCACCCCTGTCCCTGCCCAATCAGAAGTAGTGGTCCCATATTTTAGCAACATTAAGGGGAGGTACATGGGCGTAGAAGGGTATAATAGAATATAGCATTAGTAATTAGTTAGCACAGACTCTCAGAACATACAGAAGAGCTCCAGGCTGCCATGCTGATCGGTTGCTGACTGAATCCCTATCCGGAAGAGGTCCTGAGGAGGGGGCGGCGGAGTCCATTAGACGGGAGAATCGAGGAGAATCCAAGTGCCAGAGAGGGGAACGGCGCAGGCGTCGTTGTAGAGAGGTCACCAGTCCTGTCCTGATCCTGAAGAAGGTCCTTGCTCTTCATCCTTCCAGGGTCCTATTCTTTCCAACTCCTTGGCTAAGGGGCTTGGTTCTCGCATTTAGGTAACTATAATGCAACCTTTAGTTGCGCTGCTGTTTCTATCCTCTCTTTCTTAAACACCGTCATTTATTAGCAATAATTATTCTAAGCTTTCACATGGGTGTTCTGATCAAATACTGTGTCTTTTTCTGTATTTTACTCTGCTAAAACTTTAGGTAAACATTTTAAAACTTCCTGACTCAGTGGTTATTTCAGGATTATGTATAATAGTGAATGTCACTCATTTTAAATTTCCCAATTAGCAAGGGGATCCATTGGTAAGTTATTACTCTTCAATCAGAAGGTAATTGGTAGCAGGGATTTTGATACAAGAGTACAACTGACACTCCAGCCTAAGTATTAGCGTAGTATGAATGTATGGGCCCAAGTGAGTATCTGGTGTATGAATGCTGTTTGCTAATATCGCGCTGGATCACTATCGAAGATAGATTACTGTAACACCCTCTACCTGGGAGCAAAAAAGAGGACCCTATGCAAGCTACAATCACTTCAAAATGCAGCAGCACATTTACTGCTTAAAATCCCTAAATGTATTCCAGTGTCCCAAAGTATTTGGGATTTGCATTGGCTGCCAGTCCAAGTGAGGGTCCAATTCGAGTCCCTGTGTATTGTTCACAAGGCCCTCTATGGCTCTGGCCCTGCCTACTTCAGCAAATTCATCAGATGGTACATCCCACAACGCAACCTTAGATCATCGACTGCTTGTCAATTGGTCATCCCTAGGGTAAAGACCATAAAATGGGGGGGGCAGAAGCTTTTTCCATCTGGCCTGTAAACTCTGGAACACTTTGCCTCTTACACTGAGGAGCCAAACCAACAGACAGTTGTTTAGAAAATCATTAAAAATATGGTTGATTGTGCCTAAGCCTTAAGCCTGTGCTTGTCCCTCTGCTCGATCACAAAGACAGCCCTAGTGCTAAGACCAGGGGCGGTGCGTCCATTGGGGCGTTGGGGCGTTGCCCCCCCGCCCGCAGCTGCTCCCTCGGTGTCTCTGAACTTAAGTAAACTCTCAGTTTACTTAAGTTCAGAGACGCCGAGGGAGAACTGACAATCATGTCAGTCAGCATGACGCTGACCGCCCACCTCCTTCAGAGTCTGAAGGGGTGGGCGGTCCGGTGTCATGTTGACTGACATGATTGTCAGACCAGGGGCAGCAGCACAAATGCGCATGAGTGGGGAAGGTCAGCGAATTTTTCGCCCGTGCCCAGTCATGCGCACTGGTGTCTGCTGTGGTTGGCGCATGCTCATTAGGGAGAGCGAGGGTTGAGCAAAGGCTCAAACCACGCTCTCCTAATGGGCAGGCGGGCGGAGAGTAACCATGCCCTCAGTCAATCCTGGCGCTGCCAGCAGCGCCAGGATTGGCTGACAGGGGTTTGCCACTTGCCAGAAGTGATGCAGCTGTTCCTAGGCGCCAGAACGGACCCGAGGCGGCGCGTTCTACGGAGAGGATTTAGTTAAAAATGCTCGTACAGTCTGTACATTCGAGTGGATGCAAGCACGTCTGATCTAGTGCCTCGTTCTCAGTAATGGTAAGTGATTGCAAACTAATGCTGTGTTCTGGTCTTCAAGGTCTTTGAAGGTGAAGTGTCCTCTAAGCAGTTGCCCCTAACGTGTGGAGTTCCCCAGGGCTCCTCCCTAAGCCCCACACTATTTAATATCTACATGAGCCCCCTGGCTGAGATCGTCCACCCATTTGGCATCAAAATCATTACCTATGCAGATGATACCCAGCTCGTGGTGGCACTTAACCACCCCGATGGGTCATCCTGCACTCTAGGCCATTGCCTAGAGGAGGTTGCCAGATGGATGGAACTCTCATGCCTTAAACTCAACGAGGATAAAACGGAACTCATGCTCCTGGGCAACTCTCCCTCTTTCAACTCGACGACACTCTGGCCCAATTGTCTTGGACCGGCTCCCGCCCCAAAAGACCAGATAAAGAGCCTTGGTATCTGGCTAGACCCCTCCCTTACCTTCAATCATCAAGCAGCTAAGCTTGCGGCTACCTGCTTTGGGTTACTCAGACTGCTGCGAAAAATTCTGCCCCTCCTCCCTTTCCAAGCCAGAAGGATCATGGTCCAAGCCCTCGTCCTCTCTCGCCTGGTCTATGGTAACATCCTCTTTCTGGGAGCCCCTCAATATACCATCAATAAGCTCCAGATTATTCAAAACTGCGCCGCCCGCCTGCTTCTTCAGATCCCCCGCCAACAGTCAGCCAGATCAGCCCTGGTGTCTCTGCATTGGCTGCCAATAAAGCAAAGGATCCAGTTCAAGACACTGTGTACTGCCCACAAAGCGTTTTGGAAGACAGGCCCAGCTGTTATCCAATCCTTGATTACCCCATACCAACCTTCAAGAAATCTCCGCTCATCGACTGCCTTTCTCACCCTACCACCAAAAATAACAAGAGCTAGATGTGGCGGTCGGTCCTTTGCCCACAAAGCGGCCATTCTCTGGAATTCCCTTCCACTTCATATTCGAAGTGAACCTAATCTGCTGTCTTTTCGGAAGTGTCTAAAAACGTACCTCTTCAGAAATGGGGTCTAACTAACTCTCAGACTTGCCCATCCAATGGCTGTGCCGTTCTGCAGCGCTGGGAGGCCTTAGGGTAGCCATTGCGCTTTACAAATCTCATTTCATTCATTCATTTCATTCATTCTGTATATTGTGCCGAGACCCCTCATCACTCTAACCTCCCCCACTGACACCCCAGGCCCTTGCTGAAGATTGCTGGCTCCATTAGAAGTGGAGCTGCAACATTTGCTCCCTTGTGAAATGGATCCAAATATCTGAGTCAGGCCCGAAACGAGAGATATGTGCTTTCTGTGTAACATGTGCCTACAGTGGCCAGTTATCTGATGTATGGCATTAAAACTGGCCCTGTGTACATGCCCCTGAGTTAACAGTGATGCCAAAAACATCGATTGACTTGCAAACAATGAATGTTAAAAACGTCGAGGGAATACATTTCAGCGATTTAGTTCCTCTCTTATCTTACATGCTTTACTTAATCTTGCATTCCCCACGAATTAGCTATTTTATAATTTTGTTGTTTATCTGTATTTTTTTCTGTGTATGCTTTGAAGCTTGAGCCATGCCAGGTGTTGATGAGGGGCTTTGATTGAGCGCTCAGACGCTAAGGCTGAAGCCAAACAAAGTGCCGGTCACTGGGTTGGCCTCTCTGGAGAACACACAGAAGGAACAATGTTTGTGTATTCCATTTGCAACTGAAATTCTGTGGATGTGTGTGTGTGAAGGGGGTACACTGATGTCAAAATATTTGCAAGGCAATAGTAAGAGAAATTAAAGTGCTTAAATTTGAGGGAGTGCAGTGCATCTTGGGGGGGTGAAGTGACAGATGCGAGGAAGGACATTCGGGGAAGAGTGTAAAGAGGATGTTGAAGAGGAAAGAGAGGTGGTTGAAGAAGTGCAGATGGACAAGATAGGCAGAGAAAAAGAGGATACATATCTAACATAAAGCACACATAACTGAAGTCCAAAACTCCTTCCACAGGCCTCAATGCTATTTAATTCACAGACTCACTATTTCAGAATTTCAGAATTTAAACATTTTCAATGTCAATTATTCATAAGAAATCATTGTTGTTACTCATTTATGTTAAACAGCTAACACCCAGTGACAAAGCCAATCATACTGACAGGCTTTAGGCGTATGTCAGTTGCTGTGCCATTTATCTGGATAAAATTACTTCTCAGCGAGAAACCAAAATACAGGTCTGATGGCACACTATGGGAATCACAGAAATGTATTTGGCATGTTCCTTTATAGGGAGCACCCAATGTTTTCATCTCACTTAAAGACCTGTCTGCACATATTTCTATATGACTGGTTACAGCCAGCAGCTGTGGGTGCTTCCCGAAGTCTGGTTAGAGCATATTTTTCCAAAGTTAATGCTGCATGCAGTGCAAGACACTGGGCAAGCATACATTTTAAAAGGCTAAGGTTGTCATGCAGAACAATTTACATATTCCAGTAACTGTTGAACAAATTAATGCAAGAAGATACGGGGCAGTTTTTAATGTGTTTAATATTTCAAGACTATACGTTCCCACTGCTTAATAAGCCTTGCTTTATCGCTGCATTCATTTGCTTTAAAATGCACCATTTGCCAATCTTTTTTAAATTTCTTTCTCAGGAGAGGGACTCTCCCTAGACCCCAGGTTTGTCCATTGAACTTGTTCACATCGCTAACTAGTGTTTTCTATTGGAAAGGGTAGAGCCAAAGCAGTCTTGCTTAGTACCCTAGCCCTCTTCAGAAGTCAGACTTGCTTGGCAACCCAGAAATTCTCTGAAATAATGTATGAGTTTTCTTTTATGAATGCCTAGAAGAACTGAATTTTTAGTCCATTTATCACAGAAATAGTGCTGAAAATCACACCAAAAAGATGCCAATTTTTTTTTAAATTCTTCACGGGGGGAGAACCCCCCCGCACCCTCCTGATTGCCGTCGTGCTCGCTCGCTGCGCTCGCTCGCATACGTTGATTCGTTCTGCATACGCCTCACTAGTTTCAAATTCCACCAGCCGCCACTGGCTAAGACGCCTCGGTATACATGCGCTTTATAAAACTTTCATTCATTCATTCATTCATTTATTCTCCTGTGAGGCATTTCATACCTATTCACACCAATTAAAGGCTAGGAGCTGGGAGAGGCTTATGTTAATCTGCCTTCTGACAGTTTAGGCAGATAAAGGGGAAGTTTCTAACATTCTAAATTTCCATAATAAATATTGAAAATACAACTTCACCATTGAATTGAATTTTTATTAACTATTAAAAATGGTTGTTTAACTAGTTTTCTAGCTGGTCCTTTCCCAGAGATCCAGTATTAGTAGTTTAATATGTACTGTTCTTTTGTACTTTGGACAGCTAGGCTGGTCACAGCAAAAATACTTTTTAGGTTATAGCCATTGTAAGGAGATGCTAACATTACATTTTTACAAGTCCTACTTTTAAATACCATGCACCGTGCTTTCTGGGCTACAAAGCTTATATAGTCGAGATTTCTTAATATTTAAAAGGAAGGTTTTAACTTCCAACAGGCCAAATTGTAGTTTTTATACGTCTACAGTCAGGCTACAATGTTAGGCCTGAAGCAATGTTTACACTGCCATTAAGGCAAATGGCAGACTAGGTGCTGCAGTCCACTAGTAGCATCTAACTTCCAAGTCCTTGTTACAACTAAGGACTTATAGGCAAGTTAAAAATGTCCCAATTAGGAGCATGCCCATTTGACCATGTTAAAAGGAAGAGCACAGACACTTGATTGCTGTTTAGCATGGTCAACGTGCACAGAGTCCTAAAGCTAACAAAAATGCAGGTTCCAGTCAAAGGCGAAAAATCAATGGTGACCACACATAAAAGGGGGATTTCCCACCTCCATGTTTTATAGTGCACAAACAAGACCATCTGTGGCTTTGAAACACTAGGAATGGTGGTATGCATAATAAAACACTTTACCAACATTCCCTTGCAGAGGGGGGTTTATTTATGGAAAGGAATATAAAAATAATAAGTATTGGCAAAGTCAATAGGTATGGCTATATTCTGAGTCAAAGTGTTTCCTCAATGACTGATAAGTTTATGTGTGTGGTTCTGTGAATGGGTGCGTGAAGCTGGAAATGTATAAGGGCTTAGATAGATGAATGATCACACAGATGAATGCATAGGTGACTGAATGCATGGATAGCTTATGAGTGAGTAAGTGCTGGGATGGGTGGTTGAAAGGATGAGTAGTAGATGAATGAATGGATGAATAGGCAAGTGAAAGCATGGATGAATGACTAGCTGGATGGAGGAGTGAGTGAGTGCATGGATAAATGCAATGCGATTACAGAAATCTAAAAGGATGAGGCCTCTACAAAATTTTCCACTACAATGACAGAAAGGTTCAAATAATAAATTGTTGCGACCAAAGATTACCCAACAACTGGAAAAGATGCAGAAAATATTTGCCACCGCTTCTCACCTCCCAACAGAGACATGAGATGACTGTGGTTAAAATCTCATGGATGTAAATCTAAGTTTTTCACATAACACACATACACAGTACTTGTACCTAAATTGCCACTTCTGAGTAAGCCAAAGCAGGGGATGCCTTAACACGCAATAAAATTCACCACTTACTATGCTTCAGTGAGGGGCATAACTTGCGTAATTCTATGTAGTGTAATCACGTGGAATTATCAAAAAATTCCGTGAGATTATGCGGAATTACACAAGAAGAGTAATTTTGCATTTAGTTCTATTTTCTTAGCTCGCAAAAGCCCCCCTGTTTCCAAAATTAAAGCAAGGATGCATTTTGCGCTAAGAAATAGCGCTGAATGCAAGAGAACATGAATAGTGAGCAGCCGCCACACTTGCTAAATGTGCACTCGGGATAAGAGCTTCCTAAACTTACTCCTGGTATTTAGCTCTATTTTCTTAGCGCGAAATGCAGCCTCCCATCTAAAATGGATGTGGGGAAGCATTTAGCACTAAGAAATAGTGCTAAATGCAACCAAACGTGAATAGCAAGAGGCTGGTCACGCTCGCTAAATGTTCTCTTGTGGTGGGTTTTTCCCCCCACAAATTGCTCTCAATTACCCGAGCATGTGTAATCGCATTCTTATCCGTAAATCCACGTCAAAGCACAATGCAAAATTACCGAAATTACTCCGATTACTCTGGTGCAATTGAAATTCCGTCAAGGCCTAGTCACCAAGGCAGTACTTGGGCAGAGGAGAATGTTAATAATCTAGAACAAGTACCAGCATTATTGTCACAGGTGCTATAAACCACATAATGTGCATCAAGAATAACAACAATCAGGGAAACCAAGCTAGTGGCTAACAGCAACACTGACACGCCCAGCCCAAATCACCTAAGCCTGAGGTGAAGAAGACACATATTAGAAGCTGACTCTGTGGCACTAATGTTAATAAACATTGAAAGATAAAGGGCTCAATCTAGTCTTCTGACTGTATAACGTGCACACGTATCTGAAGCAGACATGTAACCTACTGAGCAGCTACCTAACTAGATGTCAATGGCAACCCTGTCTGGTGTGACTTTTTCAATGTGAGTGGTTATGGCAGGACCCGAGCTTGAATGTTGACATCAATCACTTATCCTGCTGCAAAAATGTCTGCTTCTCACATTGTTACAAGAATCAGTGATGGTGGAATAGCTATTGTGAAAGGGATGCCACTGGCAAGTGCTGGTGCAACACCTTAATCTGAATCAATGAGACCTTCAAATAAAGTAAGATGTCTCAAATAGAGGTCTAATGTGAACTAACATTTCTGGAGAGAAGTACAATGTTGTGCAATTATTGTGGCGATAATGAAATCATGACAAACTGAACAGAAAGGAGGAAAACTCCCAGAAAGTTATCAGACAGGAGAGGGGCTGTAATGACCTCAATGTTTGCAAACAGCATTGCAGGAAACTGAGCAGTCAAATGAATGTTGGGGTGCATGTGAAGGATCAAAGATAAGAAAAAAGAAAGATTAGTTATCACTGAACAACTCAATGAAAAAGAAACATAACAGCAGCTATTGTTCTCTACTATAGTAGCCACAACTCTCGAACAATGTAGATATTTAGTGAAGGAGGGCTACCAAAACTGCATAAGATCTGCAACCAAAACCTTACTAGAGATTCTTGCTGAAAAAAATAATGCTGACATCACGAGGATAAGGCCATCAAATAAACATGTGAAATTCATACTACTGGTAAAGGGAGGGAATAAACTTTAAATGCATTTAGATAGTGAACCATTTTGACATTTTCCTAAACAGATCTTGTGAGAAACTGGGCTCCTGGTTGAGGGGGTGAAACTTAGTGACTACAATCCTTGCCAGGGTGAGGCACAAGCAAACCTGTGTGCAACCCTCTGGTAGCTTGGCGCAGATCAGTCAGGCTTAAAGGAGAGGACTGTGTAAAGTATTTATGCAGCTCTTCAAACAGCAATAAAGTGAAAACACAACTCAAAAAAATCCCATACCAAGTAAAATTTTATAAAAAATGCAAGACCAAAACAACAAAAAGCTAATCAGTAGGACCAGAGTTGCGCAATTTCAAAGTGTAAATATTTAAGTGGAAATAGCGTCAAAAAGTCCAATAAGCCACTTGTGGCTATCTGGTCATGCAAGATTGGGAGAAAGTCACAGGTTCGGGTCGACCACGATGAAGCATGTGTCAGATACAGGGACCAGGTTAGTTCAGTTGAAAAGTTACCTTCTCAGTCCAGAGCAAGGAGTCCCATTTGAGGTGGAGGGGGCCGCAAGAAACAGTGAAGAGCTGGTCTGGCATCACGGACGAGGGTCACTATATTTCAAAGATCCTGTTGTCGTTGCAAGCGGGTGGGCTGGAGCTCTGCGGTGGTGCTCTCCGATGCTGTAGTGTGAAGAGTCGAATTGATGGAACTTTGCATTGGCGGGCTGTGCAAGCAACAATCGTTTGGCACCAACGGGCCCGTTTGCACTCGCTAAGAGCCCAAAAACTTAAATTCAGTCTCTCGAAGGCCACACCGAGGGTCTAGAATCTGAGGGGCATGACTAAGGGGGGAAGGGGGCTTGATCCAGCTGGAATTTGATGCCATTTCAGGTGGTTTGGAGCCTGTTATGTCCCTGTGACTCTGAAAAGTAGGCAGCAGACTAGACCTTGGAGTCATTCTGGGAATCCTGGGTTCAGGTGCAGGTCCAATCCCTCTGACTCAGGCAGGAGGGCAGCAAGGCAGCATTCCAGAAAGGCAGCAGTCCAGCAAGGTAGTAGTCCAGGAAGGCAGCAGCCGGCAGAGTGGCAGTTCTTTCAGCAGCACAGTAATCCTTCTTCTAGGCAGAGTCTCCACAGGACCAGAAGTGTACTGCAGATTTGATGTCTGAGGGCCAATATTTACACCTCGGTCTTCCTTTGAAGTTGGGGAAGCTTCTAGAGGTTTCCCTTTGAAGTGCACAGGTGTCCTGCCTTCTCTGCCTTGGCTCCAGGCTAACTACAGGGTATATGCAGCCCTTTTTGGGGAGGGAGGGCACAGCCTATTCAAGTGTAAGCAGGGTTGTGCCCAGCTACGCCCTCCCATACTGCCAGTGAAGGCCCATCCAGGCACACCAAAGCTCTCTATTGTGTGTGGCTATCCAAAATGAATACACAAAGCCCAACTGTCAGCTACACCCATTCATGTGACCGAAAGACAGGCTGCAGACACTAAATGGCTAAGGTAGGAACATACCAACTTCCTAAAAGTGGCATTTTCAAAATTGTAATTTAAATTCAGAATTTGCCATAAGAGGGTTTTTCACTACAATTCCACGACATCAAACATGAACTGGTTACCTGTTCCCATTTGGAAGTTACAGCTTATTAAATGTAATAAATGAACTCCAATATTATCATATGGGAAAGGTGAGCCTTGCAGTAGTAAAAAACACTTTTAAGAGTTTTTCACTACCAGGACATGTAAAAATGAAGAGTACATGTCCAACCTTTTAAATACACTGCACCCTGCCCTCTGGGCTGTCCAGGGCCTATAGTAGGGGTGTCTAATTTGTATTAGAAAGGAAGGCTTGGTCCTGTTAAAAGGTTTATTTTGCCAGGTCAAAATGGCAGTTAAAGCTACACACACTGGTTGCAATGGCAGGCCTGAGCCATGTTTAAAGGGCTATTTAAGTAAGTGGCAAAATCAGTATTTCAGGCCCACTAGTAGCATTTAATTTACAGGCCTGGGGCACAGGTAGTGCCCCTTTAATAGGGACTTACAAGTAAATTAAATATACCAATTGGGTATACGTCACTTTAGCACTGTTTAGCAGTGGTAAAGTGTGCCGAGTCTTAATGCCCTCAAAAATGAAGTCAGCAAAACAGGAGGGTTGAAGACAAAACATTAGGGAGAAAACCACGCCAAGGGTACCAGGTCCTTTTGGGAAAAACAGCAAGGCCATCATGTCAGTCTATCTCCTATGATATGTGGCCTTGCTAACTGTATTTTCTTATTCCAGTCGATGGTATATTGGTAGTACTGCAGCTAACAACCAAAGCATGGCTGAGGACTGTTGAAAACACACATTTTATCAGTTTAGGGTTTGTACAATGGGAGCATTCAAAAACACTTTCACACATGCCCAGGTGTCTTTGCTTGCAAACACGTTTACCACATGCTCGTATGGAAAAATACAGCATTTACCTAAAATACAATTTCGAACCTATGCTTCACACTTGGAATCATTCAATGAAGGCAAACCTGCGTTTAGTGCTCTATAACAGCCAAAAAATATAAAGCAGCTGCTCCCAGTATAACACTGTGAAAAGATAGGATGAGGAAGCAAGGCAACTCCAGAGGGGAGGCGGAGTAAGAGAGAGAGAGAAAGAGAGAGAGAGAGAGAGAGAGAGAGAGAGAGAGAAAGCTAGCCAAAGATGGGGCCAGGAGCACAAACATGTCATATGGATGCTACTATTTAGAACTATGATAGGAGTACAGGCTGGTTGGCTTGCCACAGGTTTGCAGGTATGAATATTACTAACAATGGACTACTACATTGCTAACAAAAATATCCTTTCTCATAAATATGGTAGCCTAAATATCATTTGCAAAACATATTGCTCCTTTGGGTTTAGATTTTTTATTACCAACTCCAATGGACCAATGGTTTTGTAAGCAATATTTACGACACAACATTTTTGTCAGGTAATATGTAGGCTACAATATTCTGGTACCATACCTCCCAAAAGGACAACTCAAAGGCCCCGCTCCCACCAGACTTAGATCGTCATGCCAATGTCATTTAGCTCCTTTCTATACAAGCCATTAGGACAGATCAGCAGTCTCTTGTTCTACCACCTGTGCTTGCTCTACGCAGCATTTATATAGAAGGCAGGTGGAGACATACAGGAGCAGATGTAGATGTTATAGTGAAAAAGTCCAGAGAAAAGCATTAAAAAAGCCTAAAAAACAAATGTAAAAAGACTGAAACAATTAAGAAGGAATTGCATTTTGTATACAAAGCACGTATTACATAAAGATTCTGACTAAATATATTTTTGAGATGTAAAATAGCCCTTGTGCATTTCAATGCAAGCTTCCTAAAGAAGGTGGAATGATACACCAAAAAGCCAATAGTATGGAGTAAGGGTAATACTCTTCTAGGAAGGAACAATGCCCCTCTATGGATATGTCTAAGTATTAACAACATTAAGTTTTGAAGTGAGGTGCTCTGTCAAGCCAGCCCTAAATATAACACAATTTAACTGGTAATTGGTTATGAGACAATGAGTATTTCATTAGTGACAGTTTGCTCATAAAAAATCACTATGTAGAGGTAAATGTTGTATATGGTATGTGTCACCTCTAGCAGGCATGCAACAATTTTAAGACTCAATATTTACATGAGGACATTCCCATGGATGTGATCTTTGGATTTTCTGCTTATGTAATTTATAAATGTGTGCTGCATTTATTATTAGTTTAACATGTAAAATGTTGCATCATTATAGTTGGATCATAGTTGGATGTTTCATCAATTATTCACATATATGTATTAATGTGATTAATACATATAGTGAAGGTGCAACAGAATGAATATGCACATTTTGCATTTTACAGCATTCATCATGAGGTTTGCCCTTTTCAAAATAATCAGCAAAGTGTATTTAAGCCTAATACAGAGAGGTGTTAGGCAGAGATGTACCTTTATCTTCCTGTGAGACTGGGAAAGCGTGTGCGCTGAGTTGAAAACATCCCTGGCAAAGGCCATGGATTCCTCAGAGCCAGTACGGTCCACCTCAGAATCACCATAACTGAGACATAGAGCAACCTTCTCGAAGTACAGAAGCTAACTAAAAAAATAATCCCTGTGTTCACCTAAAGTATGTGGACTAAAGGCCATGTAAGGAAACTCAAAAAGGTGCCTTTGATGTTGAAATAGATTTGTGATTGGATATAATGTAGGGGGAGGGGGCTGGTTACCAAAGATTGGTTCCATCATTTGATGTAATGAATTACACAATCTTGTAATTACTTTTAATATATATTTTTTTTAATTTCTTTTGCAGCTATTATTTTGTTTGTCCTCATTATTTTGTCTATAGATATTATCTACACTACATTTGGATATTGATTTTATTAACCTCTTTAAGATATAGAGTGTGGGTGTTGTGTGTGTGCCCAAAAAATACTCATTGACATATTAGTTATCCTGCTACATGAGCTTACAAGGTACACTTCATAGGTGACTTTTTATACATTAAGATTAATTTTCTTACATGGCAAAGGCACTTTTATTTGCCTTGTGTTATTGCAGAACCTTTAAACTGCTGTGACATAATTTTCATGCATTTGGGTGGTGTAAATGCATACTACAGTCCACTTGTGACATCTGTGCATTTTCTATGCCATTTACTATGGCCTTATAGGAAAGATAACTAGACCAGTTGGGTAATACCAAATTACCCCCATCATTTTAGGGTCAGGGCACAGACACTGTGGCACTGAATAGCAGTTTCACAGGGCATAGAGTCCTAATACCAGCCAGAAACTGTTCCCAGAAAAGTTGAAGAGTCAGTGGTGACCATGCAGAAAGGCAGATTTCCTCCAAATTTCTACATCCAACAACTTGTTCTTTCCAAGATGCTGAGAGTCAACAATGACCAGATTTCTCTGGAGGGGAAGGATATTATGTGAGCCAGAGGGACTGTTTCTCCAGCTCTAATATTAAACTGAGGTATCCTGATAAGAACTGAGGCAGTAATGAATCTGTTAATTTGATAGAGAATTGACCATAATTTGATCAGAAAGAGGAGATCAAGATTGGGCTTAATGACTGTTTATTTCTGTAGGACGTTTCCAAACTTCTATAAGTACATGCACTTCAAAGGCCAGCCCAGGGAAGGGACAGTCTAGATGTTCAGTGGGTAGCCAGTAAAGATTTAGGGAAGGTTGTACAAATATGCAGGACTAGAACCATGTGTAAGTAGGGTGAATGAATGAGGGTACTGCATACACACACAAGTGCCCTGGGGGCGCAATAGGCATGTGTGCCTGCTTTGTGCGCTTTGGTATTACAGAAGGGGCTGCAGACACTTGTGTTGCCTATTCTATAATACTGAAAGCCCTGGTGCACATGTAGCACCAGCGCTGTTTTGAGAGGGCATTCCCTCATTTGCATGGGGGCATAGCCTCATGCAAATGAGGCAATCGATTTGACTTTGCGCCTGCGCCCTATTATGGACGTGGCTGTAAAGGCAAAGAAGTATTCAGGAGGCGCACTCACAGTGCGCCACAAAAAGGTGGCGCATTGCCAGTGCGTTCTCTGAGGGCAGCCCTCAGGAGGGGACAAAAGGGTTCTGATGGACCCCCCAGATATCCCACTGCAAGCGGGTGCAGTCACTCACTGCTCCCATTTGCAAGGGGTTCTCTCTCCCCTTTTGAAAGTGTAGGCAGATTACAGCCTGCACTGTGAAACACAGAGTGGCTTTGAAGCAGCAGATCTGTATTTCACTGGAATGCACTGCTCCCAAGGCAGCTCGAGTCCGGGTCCACCCTTGGGGCAGTGCATTTGTAATATGGTGCATAGTTGTTTGTGCCCAGCACACCTTTGCAAGGCGTGCCGTGGTGCAAACAAGGAAAGTGCTCCAGATGCATAATATTCCCTAAAAATTAAGTTTGATATTGAGGAGGTTATTAAGGCCATCAATATTAGCCCTTCTAATAAAACCCCAGGCTCAGGTGGGGTTTCCATGGATATGTATAAAGGTAATATTGATCTGTGGGCCCCCATCATCACAACTGCCCTGAATGCTGCAGTCGCTATCCAGATCCCCGCTTCCTGACAAAAAGTTACCATAGTTCCTATATTTAAGAAAGGCCTTCGGCAGGACCCCTGGTGCTATAGGCCCATCTCACTCCTTGATTCTGTAGTCAAGGTAACAGGTAGGGCGATCCTCCATAGGACAGATGGCTGGCTCAAGTTAAACAGAGTCCTGAGTAGGGCCCAATATGGGTTTCGGGTAGGTTTGGGGACACAGGAGCCATGCGTCAACTTGAACTTAATTGTGGGGAAATACATAACTGCCAAAAAATGTCCACTATATCTCGCATTCATGGACCTGAGCCAACCGTTCCAAACTGTGGACCATTCTTGAGCAGACTCGTATGATGCAGGATCTAGTTGACTTTTTGTGTGCACTGTACTGGGAGGTCTCAGCCAGGGTGATATGTGGTACAGATGGAGAATGTACTCCACTGTTCTCCTTACCTCATGGCGTTAGTCAAGAGTGTGTCACGGCCCCCATTCTTTTTCTTCTTTATATACATGACCTAGACTCCTCTCTTACTATTAACTGCAGAGACCTAGTTAGAATCAAGGCCACCCCCATGCCGGCGCTTCTTTACACCTATGATGCGGTGCTGCTTGCTCGCACACCCAATGGGATTCGGGCCCCTGTTGACAATTTCATATTCTTCATGGATAAACTTGACCTGGATACCTTCTATATCAAGTCACATTATATGGTGTACCGCCCACTGCGCAGCAAGGTGAGAACAATAGCCATCAAAGGCACTAATATCACCAAGGTCAGTGGATTCCCCTATCTGGTTGTGATTTGTAACTCCAACAATAACTTTGTGCCCTGTCTCTCGGACAGATGCTCACGATTTAACTGTGCAATGGGGGCTCTATTTAATGTATCTACCAGAGTAGGCAGCAAACCCATTGCCCCCTTTTGGAGATCGATAAACTAAAAGGCCTACCTGTTCTCAATTTTGTGGAGGGAGTTTGGGGAATAGAGATTGCTGTAGCCTCCAGAGGGAGGAAAACTGCTTTTGTAGCCAGTTACTTGGCCTTGGCAGATCACGGCACTTCATACATGATGAGCTAGGTCTGGCCTACATTTCAGATCAGGTGGGGCTCACCCCTCTACTTTTAAGAATATTTATTTGGAGTAACCCAGAGGCCTCCCTTAATAATGAGATCATTGAGGACTGTCTGTCCTGTGACTATGGCCTAAGAATCCCATGGCTGAACTACTTACTAAAAACTTTGAAAGCCATAAGTTGACCCGACCTGTTTTTCAATCTGGAATCCATCTCAAGGGGGGAATCCGCAAAAGTAAAAGACCTGTTTTTAACAAAGGCAGTATCTAATAGGGTAGAAAAGGAGGTTATGAGACCCAACATGAAAGAAGTGATGGGCTTACAATTGACAGATGGAGTAGAGCCATACTTGTCATATATCAACAATATAAGGGAGAGAGCCTTATTGACGCAGTTTCATCTAGGCCCCATTAGATGTCAACTGAGCTAACCCCTTGATCAATTTGACTCCAAAAACATCAACCTTCACCCCAAACTCTAGCACATTTCATGTTCTTCTATAATTTTTACGAGGCACCTAGGAAACCTTTATTAGTGTCGATACTCAAAAATGTGTGTTTTCGCCAGTATAGAACAGCTATATATTGCCTATGGATGCTCCTAAATCCTCAAGCAAATTATGCAGTGGGCGCCTTTTTGAAACATGCAATTCATTGGCATAATTATATTGCCTTTTAGGATTTTTTCAGCTGATTGGAGTTTGCACTGACTTATTTTTTACAATTTCCATTGTACTTTTATGTGTTTTTTACTTATTATCCTTTTCTTTCTCATGAATTTTAAACCACTTTTCTTTGCATTTGGCTAAATTTAATGATGAATGTAACCTGGTGCTTTTAAATTAGTCTCTTTGCACTTTTATGATTATATACTGTAATCAAAAAAAGTATTTTGAACATTAAGAGTGCATTTGAGTGTATGAGTACACCCACATTAAGTGGATTTGTGTGGACATAGATAGTGTTCGACATCCCCTTCATCACAATACAGCATTTTACAATAGAAGCAGAAAATACAATAATTGACTAAAGAGAGGATGACTATTGGAAGTGTGGAATGTGAAAATAGGGATTTTCCTATTTAACAACCCATTTAAATATAGTTAAATCTATAAATTTAAACTAATACTATTTTGAAAGGTGTATTTTAATTTAATGCACATCAAATCAAAGCATATGAATATCGGTGTTTTCAGTAAAGGTAATTTGAAATAATCACAGTTTCCTCCCAAATGAGCTGTGTGTAGCCTTACTGCAACCAACATGGGGCTGTATTACACAAGTCCCCTGGGGGCTATTTGGGATGTGGACCAGATTTGTGCACTTTGGTATTATAGAAGAGGCTGCAGACACGTCTGCGGCCCCTTCTGTAATACTGATAGCGCTGGCGCCCATGTAGCGCCAACGCTATCTTGAGAGGGCCTTCCCTCAATTGCATGGGGGCATAGCCTCATGCAAATGAGGCAATCTCTTTGACTTTGCGCTCGTGCCATATTATGGACGTGGGCGGAAAGGCGAAGAAATCATCAGGAGGCGCACTGCTAGTGCGCCACAAAAAGGTGGGGCACTGTCAGTGGTTTTCTGAGGGGAGCCCTCTGGATGGGACAAAATGGTCCCCGTAGACCCCCGCCCCCAGACATCCCACTGCAAGCAGGTGCAGTCACTTACTACTCCCACCTGCAAGGGGTTCTCTCTCCCCTCTTGAAAGTGCAGATGGATTACAGCTAGCACTCTGAAACACCGAGTGGCTTTGAAGCAGCAGCTCTGCATTTTACTGTAATGTGCTGCTCCCAAGGCAGCATGAGTTCTAGTCCAACCTGGGGGCAGTGCATTTGTAATATGGTGCATAGTTGGGTGCGCCCACCACACCTTTTTGCAAAATGCGCGTTGGTGCAAACAGGGAAAGTACTCCATATGCATAACACAGACCCAGTATGTTAGAAAATTCATTTCTGATATCACCAGGCATTTACATACTAAGGGAACATGAAGGATGTTTAATACATGTTTAAAGTCTGTTTTAGTGCTCTACTGTGCAAGTTCGCATTTTCTCAGACAACACATTTCTATGGATGTTATAATGGAAGCTGACTGCCTGGTGTTAAAGTGATAAATGCTTTACAGTGTTTGATAACTATGTGAACTTCAATTGGATTAAGTACAGTGTTGCAAAACATTGTATTGATTTTGATTTTTTTGACCCTAAACATCTATTGAACATAGCCATATTTAGAATTCAAATTTCATCCAATTAAAGATTAAATATGGAATGCCATTTATTATATTAGCAAATGAAAAGTGACTTATCAATTAATCGTTTTTACTGCAATGCTGTCATAACTACCAGTATTCATGCAAGTTTCATGAAAGATGAAAGTTACTTTGCTGAATGCTAAGAAATAAATAAGAAAGTGATGCAGCACAAAAGCTGATCATACCTTAAACAACACGTAATCTAAAAGTGACAATGAAAAGTCTAATGTGCATTTTGCACGCATTTTGTAAAACAACACTGAAACTGAGAAAAGTGGAAGTACCAGCACCGTAAAAGTGTGCTTGAATTGGTAGTAATACCAAGATTAATCAAATAGTGAATTTAACATGTTCAATTTACTGATTATCTTGTATCTTAACAAAATCGTCCTAAAAATGTTTGTTGAAGTTTAACATTTCTATTGATTCCATTATAATGTGCCATAACAAGGTTATGAAATGGTGCAAAAAGTCTACGAAATGTGCTTCAGTATAAATGCTTAACAATATTAGGAACTTATATTTAGTCAAACAATTTTATTTTAATGATTTTTAGAAATAATTTACATGTAGGTTTAATGTTTTTCTTTCCTCCTTCTCCATTATTATTTAATAGCCTTCTTTAAATGTTGCTTTATTTGTTCCATTCATGCAACATTCTTTACCCACTGAGAAACATTTCCTTAATACTTCATCGTTGAAATTGGTGGGAAAGCGACCGCTGGGCTATATTCATGAAGTGCAACAAAGTAAATAAATTCATGTCAACTAACCTTTGAGGACCAAATGAACAGTCATTTATCATGAGTCGCATGGGAAAGAACGTTGGTGTAACAATTTGTACCTGATGAGCGAACGAACAGTCACATTATGATCAGACCATTGTGGAGTGACTACAGATGACATCACTCAACCTTTTGCAGGTATTATATTGACACTTCTAGGAGGATCTCTAAGCAGAGCAGATTTAGCTAGGGAGCAGATTCATTGAGTCTGTCCCTTCTTTCCTTGCCTCCGGACTGCTTTCCGGACTATCTTTCTTTATGCCCCTTCCCTTTTTTGCCCTTGCGAATGAGCTTGCCTGTTGGATGATTTGGAGCAGTTAGGTGAGAAACCAGACTTGAACTTTCCTAATTCATGCTCCATTCCCCTTGCCCATGCCCATGGACTTTTCCCTAGTGGACTTAAACCTGATCCCTTTGCCCATGCTAACAGAACTGTTGGGAACCATTCTCTTGTCTTTGTTGATGGTAGGAATCTTTAGTGGTTATGAACCATCCTCTTATGAATGCCTGTATTTTGCAATTGATGTACTTTGACTAGATGCGTGGTTTTGTATTTCAAGCTGTCAGAATTATGACTGAGCTTCTTAATGTTACTTATATGCATTGATTTTGAATTATTAATATAATACTCAAATTATATAAATGTGTCTGAGACTCTTATTTTTTCTTAATGTTCTTTAAGCAGAAACTGTGCCTTTTGATTGTATGATTTCTAAGTGCTTTGTAGAGAGAGTCATGGATTATTTTCAGAACATTAGAATCTATTGCTTCTGTTCTGTGTAGCCACATCAAAGCTCTTAGTGTGCATAATTCTGGTTAGACTGAACTTCTTTAGGAGGTTGGGCCTTCCAAATTGCAATACTTTATTTCTATCGTATGGTAATGAGACTAGTGTATTTGAATTTGATTTCCAGTTTGTAAAGTTGGCTACCAATTATTTGTCCTCATTGGTAGCCGACAGCGGGACACCCTGATTGCTCTCACACCCCACTACGATGAAGAAAGGTCCATATGAGGACCAGTGTCTCTTAGGAGAGTGATTACGGGCCCAGTGTGAGTAAACCCGTTAAAAGTAATGCTTCAGCCGCAACAGAAGTATAGCTTTGAAAAGAGCTATGAGGGGGCACACATGGGATTCTTTAAAACATAAGGAAAACAGGATTCAACCACATCTGTAGAAATCTGTCTGCATGTAAGTCAGCTGAGAAGCAAAATCATGGCTATTAGGAGGCATAAACATGAGGTTACTGAGATGCAGATTCAAAGGAGCTCAGCAAGTCTGTAGTTTTGGAGAGGCACCCTGATTTATTAGTATTAGCTATATGAAGGGTAATATAGTGCTAACCACATCAGGATGGCGCTTACAGTAGTATTAGGAAATGCAACATAACTGTTTATATAGATATTTACATAGTTAGACTTTGCACCCATTCCGATATTCTGACTATGCAATTATTTTGTACACACTAACTATTTCACAATGAAATGTCCAACTAATATACTGTGAAATGTACATTGTGAAAAGGATTTGTCATCAGATTGGGAGCATCAGGAGCTAAACACATTTTACTCTGAAACGTACTGCAAGACAGAGGATGAGGATTGAACATTCCAAGTGGATAGTGTTATAGCCGCTTCCCAACCCTGCCGTCCATTCCTGGTATTTACTCTGTAGTTGCAAAAATCCATGTTATCTCCAGGTAGATATGGTAACTACCAGGCTCTGCTCCAGGTACCAATCAATGCTCACTCTCCTCTGCCAGTGTGATGCTAGGAGCCTTTCAGAGGAATCCCGGAAGATGTCAGAAGTCATTATCAAAATAGGGCCACAAAACTGCTCACTTGTACCACTGCAGCCAATAAAGCAGATAACCAAGAATTCATGTAGTGAGTGCAGAGTCTCCTGGCCTTCGATACAAGCTCTGCCTGACACTGGCTAATTAGGGTAAGAGAACCCTTTAACAAAGCATTCTGAAGACGAAGCGCAAAAAGTAAAGGAAATTGTTTTGGATGTCTCATTTCTGATGGCTATGGCTGCTGGAGGAAGCTGGAATGGAATGACTCGGAAGAGGGGAGGAAATAAGGTTTAATTGAGGCAGGGGTGTATACTATGTTGACACAAGATGGAACCTACTTCAAAAGGAAGTTGTGGTGAAGAAATAATAATATAAGGGGTAAGACCACAAAAACAAATTGAATGGGTCTATTTCACGTCCTTGGAGACCATAAATGCAGTGCTAAACTGATTTGATTTGCAGGTCTGCAATTTTACACCAATGTAGACAACACAAAACTGATTTTTTTATCTGAATGGCTCATAGGGGTTTGCTGAGAAATGTAGACAGTTCCACCAGGACTTAAAACATTGGATGAGTATATACTGGGTCAAACTTAATGCAGCCATAACAGGGGTTCTGATAATAGGTAAAAAAACATCATTATGGACAATAAATCTCTGGCCAGCAGAAATAGTCTTACTTTCAGTACCCAGTCAGATGGTGGAAATACAAGGGAGTCAAATCAGACATGAAATTAGAGATGGTCCAACAAGTATCTTCAGTTGCAACTGCCTGTAAGTATCAATTGAGGAGACTACAAAAGCTAATGCTCTTCTCTCCAGGATGATCATCTCCACAATGTCTCCTCTAACCATGCCCAAAATTGTTAATTGTGATACACTACAGGCTGGTATATACATATATACATATGTATATAGCTGTTTATTACATACATTGAAATGCATACACAATCAAGCTGACAAATTAGTTCTTCAAGCTCCACGCTTCTCAAGAGCAATCACCTTCTTTGGCTTCCTATCATATCCAGAATTCAATTTAAAATGTATTCTCTGGTCCAAAAAAGATATTACAATTCTCATCCTCATTGTCTGTCTGATAAACTACAATTCTAAAACCATATTCGTCCCTTTGTTCTCCTAAATTGTTGCTTTTGAAATTTCCGAAAACAACTATGGGAGATCATTTTATTACCATGCTACAAAAGCATAGAACTTCCTTCCTATCCCTTAGATCCACCAACCTGCTATCAGCATCATACGATCTTGCAGTGTCTGAGCACTTTATAGGTTTCTAAACATAAACATTGCTGCAAACACCTTTTAACACTGTATCTTGAAAGCAGATTACTGGAGGTGGCAATGTGTGACAAGAAGGTTTGTGCATATTTGTTATGTGGCATTTTGTTGGAGTGGTAATGTGATGTGTTTTTGTTTTGTTTTTGTATGCTGCATAATTGCATTGCAATTTATTGTGTTGTACTCTGATTGTTGTATTGTGTTCACACTTTGACTGCTTTGTTCTGTTGTTCGCTATTATGTCTTAGTGTGTGGATGTGTTGCTTTGTGTCTGCTATTTTGTTATGTTAGAAATGACAACAAATGTTGCTACGTTTCCAGCCAAAGCAGCATTTGCCTTTACAGTTTTCGTGACAAGCTGCCATTTACCACTTTCCATGGTTGTAAAAGAACTGCTCCCAGTCTTCAACTCATTAAGACATGAGTCAATCCTAAACTGTAACCTGTCTAAAATTAGCAATTCCAGAGTTCACATTCCAGTGCTCATGTTCTATGAGTCAACCAGTGCTTAATTTGTAAAGAAAACAATAAGTGCCAGGGCCCTCGTCAGGAGCCATCTGCAACTTGCACAACCCATTGACCCTGCCATCTCTGCCAATGACAGTACCAACACAACTATTAAGCATCACACTGCTACAAGTGTAACAATTCAGACTATTCCAGACCCCCAGAGCTATTACAAAGGCTTGGGCAGCAGGTATTAGCCATTTTTAATGTATATTGAATTAATAAATAACTCTTGTTTTGCTCATCTCTAAATTAGACTGACAGCACCACCTAATGGCAGACTGTCACATGCACCAGTGTTAACAATTAAGTGCCAGTGCTAAGCACCGGAAACCACTGGCTCAAATTAAGCACTGGATGCAACCCAATACATTAGAGCCCGACCAAATGATAAACTTGTAGTCTTTTGTTAAATGCGATAGTCACATTTCTTCGATGAATGGCTATTGAATATTAATTTATTTGTAAATACTGACTTTGCTCAACAGATTGAAATTTTCTGGATCCATCTTTAAATCATTAACTAGCATTTATCACGACAGCCCCTACAAATACCTATGCAGATTTACAGATGGCCAAGTATATACTTGAGAGCATAACACGTTGTTCTGGAAAGCAAATGTTGAGCCAGGTTGCTCTCAATAACATATACCATGTTGATGTAGAAAACGTCACATCAATATTCCGCGCTGTAATTAAATATGTGATGATGACATTCTAAACTAAATTCCAATTCTTTAAGTTCAAAGATAAACTTATACAATTTAGGCCAACAATATGTTGAATGCTTAAAACAAAATGAACATTCGGTGATATATAAAATACATACCCTAAAGTGGAAAATGCCAGCGTACTTTGAAGTATACCCTTGATTGCGTGGTATTATATTCCAGAGAAATGTCTGTTTTAAAGCCAAGGCACCCATTGATGACAGGACCCAGCAATTACCTTTAGAGAGAACAATATTAACATAAAGAAATTAGGATCATGAATAGATTAGAATTTTCACCACAACTGTATGACCAGTTAACACTGTATTAATGTTTTGGTTGCTTACTGATAATCCCCATTATACCTTGGTCCATCATCCTCTTTCTATTATTTACAATAAGTGATGACACAGCAAACTATATTAACATAAAGAAATTAGGATCATGAATAGATTAGAATTTTCACCACAACTGTATGACCAGTTAACACTGTATTAATGTTTTGGTTGCTTACTGATAATCCCCATTATACCTTGGTCCATCATCCTATTATTTACAATAAGTGATGACACAGCAAACTGACATGCAGGCAATGTAGTAATTTCAAATAGCTTTACTATTCATCTTTTAATGGAGCCAAACTGGTAACCCCTTGTCAGAATGTCTACAGTAAGTACTAAAGTCAACAAACGATTGACTACAATCTGGCTTTTTGTACAACCCCCCCATTTAGGTAGCCTCCCCTGGCTCAGAAACACAAGAAACCTAAACAATGTCAGGTAACTCCCAATAAAACTAATGATCGCCGTTTCCACCAACCAATATCTGTCTCCAAATTCCGTAGCACCCTGTCCCTATCCAGATACTAGTTAGACCCCCCCCCATAAAACCTAAGGGACAACCCTAGGGGCCAACAGCAAATTGTGCACATTATCAAGGACTACAGTGACTTTACTGCTGCTATTACCTCCTTGAGCACAGTAAAATATACATTATACCACAGAATATCGGCACTCCAGGGATGGAAGTTAAACCAATATCTGCTCTGGCTGTGATGTGGAAAGCAGCCCCATATGGCTAGGACCAGTCAGGAGGACTGGTTGGGTCAAGGTAGCCCATCCTCCTTGGAAAACAGCCCTCAAGCATGCAGCCTTACATTCTAGCCCAGCTGCAATGAACCAACATGGATAAATATCAGACATTAATATTGACTCTGATCCAAAAGTGCTCTAACTTACTGACTTCTGGTTAAATAACAAATTACAGATGATCCTCGGTTTTCAATCTCTTCAAAAGTATTCCACTATCAAATCAGACAGAAGAAAATTTCTGAATGTAGAAACTCATCTAATCCACCATACTTACTTCATTGCAAGTAATGCAACAGCCCAAATTACTTGACTTTTGAATATCTGACACTCACCTGGAGCCTGTGTCCATCAGAGACCATATACTTACACATAATATACCATCCTCCCTAGATGAACAAAAACTTTGCAGCTGAGGTACAGGAACATATAACCTCCTAGCAAAATCTCTCTTCCAAAATTTTCTATATAGGAGATTTCACCGTCAGCTGGAGGAGAAATTACAACCTTCTAGTCAGATCTTTATTGAAAGTGCCAGTCCAAAATTAACTGAAACAGGCCAGATGCCAATAGCAAAAATCTTGAGCTTATGCTCTCAAACCTCACAAATGTCAAATGCCACAAATCTCTTGAAGTGGAATGGTCTGATAATTTAAATATTTCATTTAGCAATCAACTACACAGATCTTATAGCTGTACTCAACCCCAAAATAAAACTTTCCATAAAAGAGCGTTGAATGAAATACCCATAGTCACCTTATCTGCAACTCTAAAATTAACACTATTCAATACAAATGAATCCCACAAGTGTAACTCTACTGTTGAAAAATACAATATAGCCATCCAAAATGATATTGACTAGACCCCTTTAAACCAAAAAGAGCCATATAAACCCTGAAAAACCCCATTTCACTTCTAATTTATTTTAAAAAGATTTAAGTAAAAATAGTGCCCAAAAGAGTGAAGCTCCAATAGTAGGCAAAGGTCGTAGTAGGCGCAGTTTGAGGTCGACCATGATGGAACCCAGGTCAGACACACCAAGTAGATTGGCCCCACTGAAGCCTGGAAGTAGACAAGTAAAAAAAAATCCCAATTCAAAAAGGGAATTTGTTATTTTTTTACTTTGAAAATCCTCTCAGTGCAGATGGAAGCTGAAACTCCAGCTGCTGCTGCTGTGGAACCAGGGTTAGTTAATGGAAGCATGCTGGTTCGGCTAACACTCTGAAGGTTTTCATTTTTAGTCACTAAATCTTCTAAGCTCCAAAGCAGAAAGGGACTTTGTCATTTTTTAGAGGTCTCTTCTCAGGACAAGAGTGAAATTCAGTCGGACGCTGTGGAAATGTGGGTCGGATATTTTTTGTAGAGTATATCACTGAGAATATGGAGCCGTGGAGTAAAAATCTTTAAAAGTTTCCAGACTTTCTTCTGGAGCCCAAACAGCCATGGGATTCGATTTCTAAGGCCCCCTGGACCTCAAGGGAGGGCAATTAGAAACTCTCAGGGTGTCAGGCAGAAGTCAATCGCAAAGTCCAATTCAGTTCCAGTTGCCAATGGTCATCTGGGCATTTCAGGATAGACCCACTTGCAGCTTGTTGTGTCCCTTTAGCTACACAGAAGATTAGCCAATCCTTGGAGTTCACTTTCTGATTACAAGAGAGAGCAGGTCCAATACTTCAGGGCTCCTCAGGTCAAAGACAGCAGTTCCAGTCCACTTCTAATCTTTCACTGGTGCAGAAAATGTTCTGAGGAGGTGCCTTGTGGTGCCACATTTATGCCTGGCACCAGCTTTTGGGCGGTAGTGACTCTTCCGCTATGCCAAACTAATGAGGTAAAAGTTTGCGGGTGCAGTCCTACCCAATTTTTAAGCAGTTCCTGTTTGCCCTAGGGCAAACAATTCCACATTGCCTCTCACTCTCAAATTCCAAAACCCTTGTCGCCTTGTGCAAAGCCTGAGTGCCCCCCACCCCACACAGAGGTGT
Source organism: Calotriton arnoldi (assembly GCA_963921515.1). Classification (NCBI taxonomy): domain Eukaryota; kingdom Metazoa; phylum Chordata; class Amphibia; order Caudata; family Salamandridae; genus Calotriton; species Calotriton arnoldi. Next base: position 101,270 of record CAWUFW010005352.1, read on the forward strand.
AGCTAGGGTAATGAACAGTGCACTCCTCTGTGGTCACTCAAAACCTGTTCTTGGGTAGCTTTCCTCCCACCAGGACTGGTGACAGCCTGACCAGAGGAACCAAAGCTGAGGCCTTTTCAACAGTCACTTAACAATTGCTCGTGACAGGGCAGGCTCCTATGAGTAATTAAGTTCTGGGGCACAATCAAACTGGCAGGGGTGTAGCTCATTCAGTGAGATTTGGGGGAGTGGAGGGGCGGCTGTGAATCTCAAATTTCCCATCTAAAATACCAGTGGGCTGCAGGGTGGAGGGGTGAGATGACTATGGTTCAGAATGCACTGTTTACATGAGGAACTGTGTCAGTACTGATTTGCATTACATGGTCCTCTGTCCATATTGGTAAAGTGGGCCAAAAAACAATGGGTTAGAATGCTATTGTTTGCCACTGGTTAGACTATTTGCAAGCATTCATACCATCACCTTTTGGGTGTTTAATACTCCACACACTCTTCTTCATCTCTGCTACAAGAAGTCTTGATGGAAGAGTTGTCAAATCAGTGCATGTGGCAGGGCTCCATTTTTCTAGTCCTTGCCTTTTGCAAATCACTTTATCAAGTGACGGTTATGTTATATTATGTAGATTGGTGAAGTTAGACTTATCAACTGGTAGGGTATCTAGGCGCTGGAGTACGTGTATAATGCAAGGGATTAAGGGTGTAGTGAATCTGCCTTGGAGAATTATTTGAAGATCCAGGCCTTCAGCTTCTTGCAGAAATTAAGAAGCAAAGAGGAGGCCCTGATGTGTAGCAGGAGGTCGTTCCAGGTTGTAGTTGCAATGTGGGAGAATGCCAGACCTCCAGTTTGACTTTTGCAGGTACTGGGTGTGTGTTCAAGTGACAGTATGGCTGAGCATAGGTATCTTATGGGTTGATGGAAGCGGGGTGAGAATCGCAAATTTCCCAACCAAAAAAGCAGTGGGTTGCAGGGTGGACAGACGGATGTACTAAGCCCAAGTTGCATATAGAGGAGGGCGCATAGGAAAATCAATAGGGCGAGTTGAGCCAGAGCAGACACACTGATCTGGCTTAGGTCTAACAGTATGTGCACAAGCCGAGCCATGTAAATGTTTGGCATGTATATCATGCAAGAAACATAATGTAAAAATATATTACAATCCCTTCAAAATTTAAAAAAGTGTAGTTCTTTAATATGCAGAAGACTTTCACTTAAGTACATCAAATTATATCAGTGATTGGAGAGCCATTTATAAAAAGTGATTTGAAGTGCTTTTAGAAACATTCATGGCTCGCCCCAATGACAATGCCATAAGTGAACGAAGAAGCAAGTCAGTAGTCATTTAAACACTAAATGTGGCCTAGAATCTTCTTATAGATCGAGCAAGATTACAGTTTATTTAATAAAATATATGAGGTTTTTGTACAGTGCACAACCTTAAGTCAAGTATTTAAAAGTGCGCTCATATGTTATGATAAAGAAATAGTAGGCTCGGTGACATAAAATATGTGCCTAGGCTCACATAATTTGGACAAGCAAGGAAGTCGGTACTACACTACAATGTCTTTTATTCTGTGACTCATGACAAAAAAACAACACAGACAAATACAGGCCTGACTCAGGGCCCTCGTCTCAACTGCCACTTAAAACCTCTCACCCACTACACAAAGCTACGTCCCTGCAAACTGGTCTTCCTGCCAGGGAAAGCAAACACCTTTTCACTCCCATGTCATTGTCCCTGATCTGGGAGAAGTTTTCACACCTCTTTCAAACCTAATTCACACCACGTACAGGCTGAGCAGTTGCTGGCGAGCTAATACAAATTTTCTTCCAGCAGCTTCATACAGTGTGTCGTGTAGTTCTTACTAATCCGTAGGATCTGCGCATTTGTTGGACAACATAACCTAAGGGCTTGGTGTCTAGACTGATTCTGGACATTCCCGCAGGATATGTTGGCCTACAGACCAGCTAGCTCACAGAGCCACCGTAAGCCCCATTACCCTTACCAGGGAGCGAATGGTTTCTGGCAACCACTGAACATGATAACCCTGACCTCTCAGGGATTGTGGAAACAGTACAGAACCTTTTGCTCAGTCACTCATGCTCACTTATACTCAGAGAAGTATACAGAGAATACACAGTGGGATATTTTCAAGACGTTATTCTTGTATAAAATATGTGTGCTGCAATGATTAATAGACAGAAGCAGATCAAAGTGATTACAAGCACCAAAAGTGTAGATAGTAGATATAGTTCTACCATGGTGCTAAAACAGTGCATATATGCAGGCATATAAAACAAGGCAGTAATCAAGCTTACTCCTACTATGCGAACCCTACTCTGACTGTACCTAGACTATGTGCAGATGTAGAGCCAATAATCCCCCCAAGGGATGAGCCAACCCCATTACCTGGTGAAAAAGAATGTAGGAGCCCGTCTTGGTCACAAACTGCAACCCCCTCACGGAGTTATCAGACCACTGCATGGTGAACTCTCAGCATGCAGGAACCATTGATGTCAGTTGAAGTGCCTCCTCTCCTAATCTATTGGGGTGCTCATCTTTTCATAATAGAAAGCAGCCTTGCGATGTGCGTATAGATTAGTGATGGTATGGATATGTAGATAGCCCAGTCGCCCCATGGATGAACACAGAGATGATGTTTGTACATAGTGCGAAAAGAGACCTTGTACATGTTCAGGGCATAATGTAGTGCAAAGCTAGATGTGTAAACAAGTGTAGTTTCATAGAAACTAATCCAACATTGTCGCGCACACAGTATGTGCAAAATGTTACTGCTGAAATGTTAGTGTAAAAAATAGGACAATGTAAGAAATGAGCTGCTTCGCTAGATGGGCCTCACCCAGAAACATAACAAGTGTAAAGGTAGGATTTCCCATACCTTTAATAAAAGTCCAACTTTACCAGGAGACTGAGTTTTTATTAAATATAAAAATGTCTTTGAATGGAGTCTGTAGCTGGTACAGATAAAACGGTATAGAATAAAGTGTATAATGTGTAATTTGACTTTCCCTATTTGCCAACTACAGCCTGACCAGTGGCAATGTATTTTTGGGCATCATCACTGGGGTAACATGCCATTTCTAATGCCACACATGTTCCAATCTTAAATTATGCACCCTACAAGGTGTGGCAGCCAGGTGCATTTAAGGGTGACATATAATATTTAAAATTATTTTTTTCCTACCTGTCTAAAGGGTGATTTTGACAGGTCTGGAGCAGGGTTCAAGCTGCTGCTATCAGGCTACATAGTGTAGGCCTAAATTCATGTTTTCACTGCCACTTTATGAATAGCACGATAGGTGTTGCAGTCTAAAAGTGGTATTTAACTTTCCATGCCCGGGTTGTTTTTCTGCATCATATACCCGGCTCTTATAGGAAAGTTAAATATGTGACTCAGGTTTTAAGCTAATTTCGACATGTTTTAGGGGTCAGAGCTCTTATTCAGGGCACTGGATAGCCTTGACCTAGTGTTAGAGTAAAAGATACTAGCAGGTGAGCCCCAACTAAAAATGAAAAACTAGGGATGACCACCCTAAAATGGGCTACTTTTTAGCAATGAATAATTAACCAAAGCGGTTATTGAGCTGGAACCAATTCTTTACTGTGATGAGTTTGGTCTGACGACAATGATTAAAAATAACTTTAACAACTACTATTTAAAAAAATTACTAACTTCTCTTTTAGAAATGGAATTTGCTCTAAATTTCTATGTCTGTTTAATTAGTCCTCTTTCTAAAGAAATGCCAGTCAGAGACAAATCTACTTGTCTAAACTTGTCATGAGTGAAAAATATCTTTAACTCATTCATTGAGAACAATTAGCTTCTAACATCATACCAATATGGCTTGTGTAAACTATGCAGCAGAGACACTGCCACTGTAAAAATGCTTTATGGCACTGTTAGACTTGGCATCCTTTGTGTGAATTTACCCCTCACATTTTGCCTTCAACCCTTCTGGTTTGCTGGCTTTGTTTTTGCTGGCTTTAGGACTCTGCACACTTTACCACTGCTAACTAGTGCTAACTAGCTTGTGCTCTCTCATTAAAATGTGGCACAATTGGTGTGTACCCCATTAGCATATTTAATATACCTGTAAGTTACTGGTAAAGAGGCACTCCTTTGCCCAGGGCCTGTAAATTAAATGCTACTCGTGGGCCTGCAGCTCGCATTGTGCCACCCACTTTAGTAGCACTTTAAACATGTCCCAGGCCTGTCATTGCAACCTGTTTATTTCGAACTGGCAAAATAATCACTTTGTCAGGTACAAACTTTCCATTTTAATACATATAGACAATCTCTATAGTAGGCCCTGGACAGCCCAGAGGGCAAAGTTGGACAGGTACTTTTAAGTTTTACATGTCCTAGTAGAAAAACGTCTCAAATTCATTTTTCTCTAGTGCGAGGGCTACCTCTCCCATAGGATAACACTGGAGTTGCCTTTTTACATTTGATAAGCTGTAATTTCCAAATGGGAACAGGTAACCAGTTCATGTTTGGTGTATTTGGAATTGTAATGAATAATCCTCACTTGTGATGAAGTCGGATTTTAAAATACTATTTTGAAAATGGCACTTTTAAAAAGTTGGCATTTCCTGCATTAGCCATTTAGTGCCTGCAGCCTCTCTGGGTCACATGACTGGTTGAGGCTGACAGTTAGGCTTTGTGTATGCCTCCTAGATAGCCAAACAAAAATAGACAACTTAGGCGTGCCTGGATGGACCATCACTGGCGGGATGGGAGGGCAGAGCAGACACAGCTCTACTTACACTTGAATAGGCTGTGTCCTGTCTCCACACAAAGGGATGCATTACCCATGTAGTTAGTCTGTAGCCAGGACTGGGAAGGCAGGATGCCTGTGGACTTCAATGGGAAAGCTCTTGAAGCTTCTCTCCCACATCAAAGGCACAACTGGGTATAAGTATTGGACCTTATAAATCAACTCTTCAGTACACTTCTAGAACTGTGGATATCCTGCATGGAAGAAGGACTGCTTTGCTGCTGAAAGGACTGCCACTCTGCTGGACTGCTGCTCTGAAGATACTGCTGCCCTGCTGTGCTGACCTGCTGCCCTTGTGCCTAGGCGAGAAGGACTGGGCCTGCATCTGTTTAATCCAGGACTCCAGAGTGACTACAAGGGATAGCTGGCTGGCCTCCTGACTTCAGCCTCAGGGACAGAAGGCCCAGCAACCTCGACCCTAGCATCCAGACTCTGCCATCTGTAAGTCTATCCTGCCAAGTGGTGCCACCCCAATCCTGGACCCTTGGAAGTGGGCCTCAGGTGCTCTGTCAGCTTCTGTGGATCCAGTGGAACCGACGGATCTTCTTTACTGTGCCGCACAACCCCGAGCAGAACCAATGCAATTCCACTGCTGCATGGATCGGTTCCATTGTAAACACCCACATCACAGCCTGTCGCCTCATCGGAATTGTCACTGTGTGACGCATCCTCTGCACAGGCCCTCGCATCTCTTATTGATGGCAGTCTCGATGACGACATTTGACTCGGCATCGCAGCCTCGCAGCTCTTGGGAACCGACACATCGCCCAACTGTGCAATCCATCCTCAACGTAGTACTTTGCATTGCAAACGCTCATCAACAGAATCCTCAACAATAACGCAGGACCGTGCATTGCAGCCTCGCCACATCTCGGAACCAATGCAACACATCATCAACTCAGACCCTCGCAACGCTCTGCCAACCAGAAATTAAGGTACTTTGTTCATCGGGCCTAACTGGCTCTTTGTAGCTAGCTTGTGCTCCATCACGGGCGGCCTGAACTTATGACTTTGTCCCCATTTGGCACGACCAGATATCCACAGTTAACGCTTTACACCTTTTGGCGCTATTTTTACTAAAATCTTCAAAATTCCATATCTCCCGTTCTACTGATTGGATTTTTGTCGTTTTGGCCTTGTTTTATTAATTAGACATAACTCTATTTGTCAAACTTGGGATGGGATACTTTTTGTGTAGTATTTTGCACTTTATTGCTGTTTGAAGTGCTGCACAAATACTTTACATATTGCCTTTAAATTACGTCTGACTTCTCTGAGTCAAGCTACCAGAGGCTTTTCCTCAACTCCTTTTGTTCTTGGTCTAGACAATTGGCAGTGTTGTTGTGGCCCCTGTTTGTGATACATGGGCATGAATATTTGCATGTTATAGCCGTACATCAGGAAGTGGATCTTATCCTGGTCTGTTGGCTGAGCAATGATAGCCTGTCAGCTGAGGCAAGCTCTGCTGCTAGTAATTATATAGGAGCAGACGTTAACCAGATACTGACATTGCACAGAAATTCCCAACAGATAATTTCTGTAGTCTCCATGGACAATTGCATATTATCTCATTCTTTTTAAAACAACAATCTATAGCTTGAAACAACCCCCAATCCAATCAGCAGGCTATCATTATCGATAGTTGCATAGGCTCCCAAGAGATCCAGAAGACTAGAAGACTACTTGCTGTCCCTCATCAAGAGTTGAAAAACTCATCTCAGATGTCAGAAAGAGATTATTCAATCCCTCTGTAACATCAGAAACCTCATTGCAGGTTGTAGAGCAACTTATTGTGATCCATGTAGTAGATTTTTTTATTACTCATGCAAAGTGTCTGGTGGGGCATTGGTGGGGTATTGGAAGCCAGAAATTGGGCAATGGCTGGCCAGGACTTGATGGTCTGCTGTAAGTTTCTATAGAAGTCGGAAGATTATTGTGTGTTTCATTTGGCTAGGGACTAAGGGCCAGATGTACGCGACTCGCAATTAGCGACTCGCAAATTGGGATGCTCAACAGTGTCGGAGACACTGTTTGCGATTCCCAATGGGGTTTCACATTGCATGCCTCATGCACATTAATGAGGCTGGCACTCCCAGGGATGGTGGTCTGCTGGGGTCAGCAGACCACCATGTCTGGGACAGCTTTTAAATAAATCAGTTTTTTTTTTAAATGCATCCCGTTTTCCTAAAAGGAAAACGGGATGCATTTAAAAAATAGAAATGAAACTTTTCAATTTCATTTTTTAATGGCAGGCAGTGGTCCCAAGGACGACTGCCTGCCCTCAAAAAATATTTTTAGAGCCACTCATAAAGGGGAAGGGAACTGCAACTGTTTTGCAACTGCAATTGCGGTTGCAAAACAGTCATACATAGCTTCAGAAGTCGCTATTAGGAAGGGACGCCCTTGGAACGCCCCTTCCTAATAGCGAGTCGCTAATCCTATTTTGTGAGTCGCAAATTGATTTGAGATGCGCAAAATAGGATTAGTACATGGGCCACACGTTTTTTGCAGTCGCAAACGTGTCTAAAATGGATTGGCGCACGCAAAAAACGTTATTACATCTGGCCCCAAGCCAGTCAAAATGGAGGTGCATATCAAAGTGGTGATATTAGATCAGAGAGCAGAATGGATTTGTTTCTTGCAGAATACAGGATATGGACATGGTAGATACTTTGGTCTCAGAAGCTACTCTGATTATCTTCTTCCCAGTGTAAGCTAGAGAATAATGATTGCGCTGAAGTGGGGGGCAGATGGGTTGTGGGTGGTTTACAAATGAGTGCCAGATCTTTGTATTTCTGTTTGCAAAAAACTGCAACATGTCTTTGCAATATTGTGCTGAAGATCATTGTGTATTTTATAGCACGTCTTTTCATCTAGTCATGGTAGGTACTGAGGATTTCTTTGGCTTGGTTTGCAACTGCATCAAAACCTTTTGCTACGGGAGCTTTTTCTCGATTTACAAATGTCTCTTCTACATCTATTGTATGATGCTTTCGCATTGAATTGCAATTTATGCCACTGTTTTTCAAAGATAAGCTTTTTCTTTTTAGAAATAAGGGTTCTTGTTTGAATACCTTGTTAAAGGTTTTAAGACCCTGCTTGTTTTTTTAAATTTTATTTATTATTTAGGACAGAATTGATTACGTGATATATTTTCTCTGGATGTACATCTGGATTAATGTGATGTGTTAATATCGGTTCTGTTGAAATCTAGAATTATTTAAATTTGGTTTTAATGAGTTCTTTCAGAGAGCAGTGGGGCTCAATATTGTAGTATTCTGAAGGTGATATGACTGAGTCTTTAGTTGAACCTGCACATTGACATATTCAATATTTTGAGTGACAATTAAATAAAAATGTACCTTTGTTCTCTGTGTAGGTCCATTAACAATTTGACTCAGCCCAGTTCACACATATTTTTGATGCGGTCTGTTACGACTTTGTTTTTCAGTTTTCTTAGCAACATGCTGAAATCACCAATTAACACAATGCTTTGTGTTAATTGGTTTGGGAGTAAAACCAAGTTGAGGATTTCATTTTAGGGGATTGGGATTGCTTCTTGGAGGTGCTATGTTATGTTGTTGCCATGATAAAGAAGCTGTTCCTGTTAATATAGCATCATGTGACCAAACGTTTTAATAATGAATACATTTGTGTGTGCTTTACTCACAGGGCATGTCATCCTTGTAGAACATGACAAAGTCTCCTTTTTTTCTATAAAAACTAGTTAAATCTTATTGGGATGAGGTCATTGAAAACTGCAGCAGAATCACCATCAGCCCTAGTTTCTGTGAAACTCAGTACATGACAGTATTTTTCAGTGATGAGAGTACGCTTGGCAATAGATTTTTCCCAGCCAAGTGGGTGTTGATAAGCAATTGTAGAATTTCACTGCAGACCCTGGAATGTTTCCAGCCATTTAAGGATGGTAAGGGATCAAGGATTATATTTTCGGACAAAGGAGTTTCTGTTGGTAGAATTATCTATTCCGTATGACCCAGAAGAATCTCATTGGTGCACAGCTGAGGATCAAGTGGTGTATGAAATGGTAAATTGGAGATGCTCATTATAGTAGAATTACAGTGCACTCAATATTTTTGGCAGCGAATATTGTGTTGGTCTTGTTGGAGAAGTACTTGGGTGGGGCGGGGAGGATTTGTAGTTCTAAGAGATTTTGCCTTTAAAAATTGATTATTCATAACTCCTGGTAAAGGGTGAAGGAGACTTGTGTTCTTGTGAAGGGATGGTGTGCTTCAGTTGGAAGATTCTGTGAGTAGTTCTATAGTTTATAGGAAAATCTGTTCGTATTTGTTATTTATTTGGGAGTATCTGTGGCTTCCTATGTGTTAGTCTTGTTGGGTGAAGGGAGGTAGTAGTTAGACAATGTCTGGGGTGTATTTAACTTGCTTACTTTTTTCCCACAACAGTATGTGAAATTTCAATAGAATTAAACAAAATATGTCAGTTATTCTGAGTGAGTGATGTTTCTACAATATTTCTGTTGGAAGAAAGTGTGACAGGTGTACATCTAAGGGCTGAGATTCGGTGATGAATTGGTAACTGGGAATGTGAGTCAATGCCCATACTGGTCCAGATCATAATGCTTGCTTTTGTATGGTGTCTTGAGGTTGCATGAACATGGGCAGGGCAGTCTTAACTTTAAATTGGATAGCAACATTGCTTATGTATGTCGTTATTAAATGTATGGGAAAGGTCAAGGCTGGTGTAGTTGTGTTGTAGCTATTGTGCAACCTCCATTTGATTGAAAGATAACTGAGGCAACATTTTAATGTTAATAGATCAGAACCTTTCAAATTAAAGTAGCAGTCAAAGATGGAATTTTTCATTAGTGTATATTTTTCAAGTTTGTGTTAATTACATTACTTTGTAGAGTAGATTTATGTTGCTCATCAGACAAGGCTGTACCTTTGTTCTCAGAGAGATTCTTTGATGTTGGTAATGAAGCAGTCAGAGAATAAATAAAAAATAACTGTCCTCACCATTATCTTATGAGTGTCCCCACATGAGGCCTAGATTTCAACTGTTTCAGTATGGCTACTGATAGTTGATGTATATATCATAGTAATTGCTGCAAAGCTGGGAGAGAAACAAATATCGAATTTATTATACGCTGATGACATCGTTCTGCTAAGTCAAACAAGGATAGGTCTACAGCGATTAATAAACAAGACATCGTTGTATTCAATGGAGAATAAAATGACAATAAATGAATCAAAAACAAAAGTAATGGAAGCCAGTACCAGGAAACTGAAAGGCAGTAAATATAAATGGTACCTCCAAATACGAGAGCTAGAAAAAGTTCAATGCTATAAATATCTTGGCATACTGTTCGATGCGAATGGATCTTTCTCATCTCATAGAACAGAGACGAAGAAAAGAGCCAATTGTTTACAAGGGGCGTTTCGCGTACTTTATAGCTCCTTGGGAGGTCCAACATATACCCCATTACTAAAAGTAATAAAAGCGAAATTGCTTCCCAGTATTACCTATGGAAGTGAAATCCTGTGTGGTTCAGATTCTACACTATTAAATAATGTCATTACAAAAACTTTTAAACATTTGTTTCGACTTCCTGCTAATGTATCGCCTGCCCAGATTAGGTTGGAATTTGGTTTTTGTAATCAACAGCAAGCAAGAATGGGTCAGTACGTTAAGACTTGGAAACAAATCAAAACTAACATTAATAATCCAATGTGCCGTCTTCTGTGGCAGGAGATGCAACAGAATGAAAAATTGTCATTCTATAAATACCTGCAAAAGGCTCTTGATGAACTGGCAATTTGCGAGATCTGGGAAATGTCTTTTACCGCACAAAGTTTTAAGAAAACAATTAATAAAGTAGTAAAACATTTATCCCTGTTGAAAGACAAAGAACTCTTTATAAAGTGATCTCATGCCTGGATGCTGGTACAGGAATACGCAAGTCTTAAGGTACAACCGTATCTAGAGATACCGTGGTCAATACAAACAAAAAACAGATTTATGAAAGCAAGATTCGGCGACTTGCCAGGCTTAAAACATGCAGTGCCTTGGCTACGACCTGCTATGCCGTCTCCCTGCAGACTATGCAAGTTATGGGATGAAAATATTACTCATTTGGTCTGTATTTGTGCAGCAATGATGGAGGAAAGAAAACGATATTTGAAAAACTGCTTCATTGTCAGAGGGGTTCGTACATGTAGACATGCGATGGTAGTTTGTTTTAGACCAACGGATATTAAAATGAATGCCAATTTTTCGAAATTTTTGATACTCGTAAAAAAGAAACTGGACGCTTGTGAGCCGAGCACAATAAATCCGGAATTTAAAAAAATTAATTAGGGACAATTTTCCTCCTATATAAATGAATTTATAAACAGTAATGTAATAATTTCTGTTATTAACTATTTAAAACGTGGAAAATGTTAAACGAACTGAATGTTTTCTGCTGGGACCTTTGATAAAATTATTTGAATGATATTATCAGGAATTTTAGATGTATTCGTCTGAAAATTTTAATTGGTGTGTTTTATAGCTTGTTCTAATTGTAAGATTTTTATTAATCATGCAATAAAATTTATTTGAATTTGAATAGTAATTGAGTAATTTAGCTGTTTACCACTAAATCCAATAAGGTGACCTTCTTTTTATTTGTATTCTATGAGGCAATATGTGACAGTGATCTTGGATTCAACCATCGGACCACTTATTGTGCCATGCTAATCTGGCTTTCTTCTTCTTTCCTGGAACATCATGGCAGTTCCACTCATATGCACCTGAACCAAGTCTGGAGTGCATAGGCAAGTGGGTAAAGGGAGGAGGAATGCTCACCATCATATATATACTTTAGCCTGGAGGAGATTTCCTCTCTGCTCTCTCACCTAATCTTGGCCAGTTAACCATCTATGGCGGTACGACCTGGTCTGCTAAACAACTTCAATATGTCGATCGCACAGACAAGATGCTGGGTGGTCAGATTGAATCATCAAAATTTGACAGGATGCCTTTATCTGTTGGCGTATGGAGGCTAGTTGACGAGTGGCTGCTGGAACTCAGTGAGGTATGCATTTCTCCATTTCCTAGGGTTTGATGGTGATTTAGTTTGTGGAGGGCACTAGCTAGCAGAGCACCCTACAGAGCTCCATAGAGAGACCCCACAACCCCGATATCATACAGTGCAAATAAGGGATTGTTTATTCTAATTTAACTTCAGCTTCAGAATTAAATGGCTGTAAAATACAGCTGACCTAATCGATTCCAGTTAAAAATGCATTGAGGGTGAGGCCAAGATGGTTGAGGAATAGGAATGAACCTTCGCTGCTCTGCTCCGATCCAGCACCTATCCCACTTAAACATGGCACCTGTGACTCTGCGCAGGTGGGATAACGTCCAGACTTTTAGTGGACCACTGAGGAGCGATCTGGAGCATTGGGAGCACCTCCGGATGTGCTGAAGCACCAGTGGCGGCAGGTGATTGGGATCTTCAAAATGGCAGCACTGCATCTTGGATGTGACAGCGGCCATGCTCACACCTAACTGCTGCAATGAGTATCATCACCCTACACCCGAACCAAGTATACCTGCTTTCGACCCTCCACCGGGACAGGGTGCTGAGAGGGCACTGAGGCTGATCTTGGTCATCGGTGTGGCCGGTGCCCTTGTGTTGGTGTGCGGGGGCACTATATAGACCCATAATCCTCGCACCTGAGTCACTGAAGGGATGATTCAAGTGACAAGAACATTGCCTGGACACAGAATGAGCTATAGGCTAGCTGCTCCACTGCAGTGTAAAGATTGTCATGGCAAAGGCAAGAATCTGCCTTTGAGAGTGGAGGGGGGGTCAACTAAGATCTTAAGGAGTGCATGAGGAACTCACTCTGGCCTTTGAGATCTTAAGCCAAAGGTTGCAGTTGACGGAAGGACCTCTGACAATGGGATTCTTGACACAGGATGTTAGACCTGAGGGCCTCTCTCTTCAACCTGTGGGGCATAGAGGATGTGGATGACAAGAGATCCGATCCATGAACAGCTACCTTGAGGTCTCCATTCAGGATCCAGATAGATCTGCTCCTGTTTGGAGGCCCAAACTTGATCGCCAGATCCAGTAACAATATGCATGTCAGGTGGCTGTAACCCCATGGTCACTTCCGGTCCATGAAGGCCCACCATTGTGGCTTGACCACAATAGAATAGTGATTGCAGGTTGTGGTGAAGTTGCTGTTGCTCGTTGATTCCCAAGAGTAGTGTCAAGGCTAAGCACCATCAGACTGATTGCAATACTCGACCTGATACCAACCAGGTACAGTAAAATGCCCCCACTGTGGCTCGCTTGAGCCAATACTTGTCAACTCTGCATGCTGACAATGGTATTGGAGCACCTACCTGAAGAGACATAGACAGAAGACATGACAGCCCTCAAGAGAAAACGTGAAACCACACTGAAAAACATGCTTGCCAAGTCCGCAGGGAGGAAGCAGAGCTCTCAAAAGGGAATTGTTAAGGAACCACACAAAACTGGAGTGGATTTCCCACAGGGTGAAGCCTGTAAAATGTCAGAGTCCCTGCTCACCCATTCATTTATGAAGGTAATGTTCAATAAGGTGAGGGATGACTTTGCATCACTCAGGAAGGACATGGGCAAAGATTGGAAATAACTCAGACTCAAACTGGGAGATCTGAGCCAGTGTGTGTCCTCTCTGGAGGACTCAGGAGATGCCAGAGGTCAAGAAATCAGATTTGAGAGAGCAAACATCTGTCTCTACCAAGACCTATCTAAAGTGACACTTCTCCAATGCTGGCTCCTTCGCAAGGTGACATACTTCCGACAAGACAAAGGAATTAAGTATAGATGAGAACACCCCTTTTGCATACTTTTCTAGATGAACGTTGCCAGTACACCCTCCCCCCCAGGCCAAGCATATTCTGGGCTTTATGGACTCTGAGGAAGGAGGAACAAGATCTGCCAAATCTCTATCACAAGGAGTATTGTCCCACGTCAACAGGGATGTGGGACCAGAGTGACGTCCATGAAACACTCCCACAAGCCATCCTTAGAAGAAACTCAACAGGAATGAAAGGCTGTCCTCAAAAACGTACAAGCAGACAGACCAACGAAAGAACAGTGAGTCTTGGAATGCTCAGCGGTGAAAAATTTGTGAGATGCTGCCTCCACCTTTGATTTAGAATTCCAGTTCTGAAGGCTTAATGTAAGACTGATACTAGTTGCTATGGGGACTTGGAGATACCACTAGCATTTGGTTTATGAGACAATAGGAGTTGGGGTGGGGGTTGCTTCTTGGAGGGCTGAGTCTAGATGAAATGTATGGGTGCATTTCTAGCACAGTAGTGACCTACACAGTTAGGGAGGTTTTGATTAGGAAGGAAATTGGTTTACTGGTTCAAGTTTAAGGACTCACAGGGAGCCTCCTTTTTTTGTACCAGTCAATATATTATACTCTCACCATGCTCAAGCATGCTAGATGGATTCTTATAAACGAAATGCTGTCAGCCAGATCCCCTACTCAGATGCCTTATGCAATCCTCACCTTCCTAAATATGGTTAGGATCATGAGCTTCAATGTGAGGTGCCTCAACGCAGCTGTGAAATGTATAGTGCTCTTCAGTATACTTAAAGATTCAAAATGAGATATATACCTCCTATAGGAGACATACTTGGCCAAGTGCGACTGGTGGCAGCAGAGACGGCATGGGTGACCATAATATTTTCTAGAACCTTCAGAGCGACAGTTCTGGGCAGTGTTTTGGGGGAAGGCTGTTAGCTTTTTGCATATCTTGAAACAACCATCCTTTTACAATTGCAGTGATCCACGCCTCCAACGAACATCAGGAACAGTTCTTCAGGGAAACCTTACCAAAGATTCTTACAACACCAGACAAAGGGATTTTGATGAGAAAGGACCTTAAAATTGTCTTTGACAACCAGTAGGATAGTCTGCACAAAGGGTGGATCAAACGGGGGAGGTTTTAAATGGAGGTCGAGATTCGTTATGGGATGTGGGACTCCTGGATCTTTGGAGTTTCCAACACATCCCTATTAGAGATTATACATTTCATTTTGCTTCTAGACTGGACTATGCCAGATAAGACTGTTTCTTGGGCTCGCCCCATTTTCCTGAACAAGGTGGACCAAAGTGAGATAGAAATCTCTTCCCTATCAGACCATTCACTAATGTTCATTTAACTTAAGGATGCTAAAAGGGATACCCCTTAATGACCCTGGAGACAGAATGGCTGTCTCCTCAAGAAGCCCTCTGTCAAAATCGTACTATTGGAGTTGATACATAATTTTCTTGGCTTAAACAATACTCCCAACATACAAGTAACTACACTGTAGGAAACTCTTAAATCAGTTGAACAGGGCAACCTTGTGGCTTTATCAACCAACCTCAACAAAGAAAGGGGGTAAATTAGAGGGGGAAATCAGGGTCCTTGAATTAGAGCACAAACATTCTTGGGCACAGAGAGTATGGAATCAGTTAACCCAGCTCAGACAGCAACTTAACGCCCTAGATTATGGAAAAGTGGTATATGCGCTACTACACATGCGTAAACAATTCTACAAGGGAGGCAACAACGCAAGTAGATACTTGGCAAGCACACCTAGAGCAATGGTGCATAGATAAAGAGTATTTCAGATAGTTTTCCTGGAAGACAACACCCTTCATACTGATGGAGAAATCACTCACAACTTTAGGGCCTTCTACGAGACACTATACCCAGCACAGAGTGCTGAAGATCAGAGCATTCCATCTGACCTGGAAATCTCTGGGATGCCCTCACTGTAGCAGGCACAAACAAACACCACCAAAAAAGTCATATCTAATGAGGTAGTGTTACCTGGGATCACCAAACTGGAGCCCGCCAAGGATTTCTGCTGTGCTCTGACACCAATTTTGACATGCACTTGCAACTCAGTGGAGTGCTCTGGCTTATTAACACCTACTATGCAAGAGGCTTAGATAATCATGATACCCAAGCCTGGAAAGGACCCAACATCTTGAGCTTTTTAACACCCTATATCTCTTCTCAATATCGACCATAAGACCGTCAAAGCAGTTCTAGCTTCCTGCCTCAAACTCTTCATGCAGGGGCTCATAGCCCCATGCTGACATGTCTATCCCAGAGTGGGCCTGCGGTGATAATGCTAAAAATATTTACATATTGTAGATAAGGACCCCCACAGTAAGCAAACTATTGTCGAAAGTCGCAGTAAAAGCTGTTGACCGAGTGCATTGGCCTTTTCTTCATAATACTGTCACTAGACTGGGTTTGGGTCCTAGATTCAGGTGTTGGGTACTCAGTAGCTACAGCCCGAGTTAGGATATGTGTTAATGGGGTGATGTCAGACCCTTGACCATTTTCCAGGGGCTTGAGACAGGGCCCACTGTCCCCCTTTTTATTTGCCCAAACATGGAACCCACGCTGGGAAAGTTAGGGCCAACCCCACTATATCTGGGATTATTATTGGCAAACATGAATGCAAATTGACGTTATATACAGATGATGCCATCCTCACCCTAACAAATTTCATATGTCCCTACAAGCTTTGCTGTCAAGAATTTCAGACTTTCAAATGAACCCCAAAAATATCTAATCCTGAATCTTTCGGTTTCACATAAACACAGGACTGCTTACTGCACGTTCTTCCCCTAACATGAGCATGGAAAGGTATCCAACATTTGGGCATCAAATGTTGACCTTCCCAGGACAAGATAGTAACCCTCAACTATAATGACCCAATCCTTCTGGCCCAGCAAGAACCCCCAGTCCTGGCATTTGTCTGGCCTTTCTTGGGTGTGGAGAATTGGAGCAGTTAAGATGACCCACCTACATAGGCTCCTGTATGCATCCCAGAGCAGAGCCTATCTTTACAAAGTCCTGGAAAAGCTACAGAAACAAACCGAGAATTTTCCCTGGGAGGGTAAAAAGCCTTGTGTAGCAAAGAAATATGCTTACCTTCCCCGAGAACTGGGTTGTTTGAAGATTCCAAATATCTCAGATTATTACTGTGCAGCGTAGTTTAGATATGTGGTGAAATGGCATATGGATATCACAGAGAAACATTGGCAATTTACGGACCAATTGACCACAGGGATGCACATATGGAAAGTACCCTGGATCAGCAAAAAACAAGCCATAGGGATTTGCTCTTCTCCGGTCACCAAGGCAATATTACAGACTTGGAATAGGGGTCTCACCACTACTGCCTCCCTGATCAGCCCTATCATAAGCAATCCCAACTTCATACTTGTGGGATCAGGAGAAGCATATATTGTATGGCAGGAAGTGAAATGCAAAATAATTCTGCACTTTTATCATGATAAAGAGGTACAAAGCGTTGAACAACTATGAGAACATTTTGTATATTCCAAAATCGGACAGCCTTCGGTAATGGCATATAAGACAATGGGGTACGCACCAAACCATTCAATGTATGCTTTTGAAGTGTATGACCCGTGACATGGCACTGGCCGCAAAGGTCAAAGGGGCGCCGTCTGCATGACCTGCTGAACTGAGATGAGTGCAGCCACAGAGATCGCTGTGTGCGTGGCATTTTTCACAGGATAATTACAACAGCATAATAACTCTGGTGATTAATAACCTCAACAGTGAGATCCTCAATGTGTCAAGTCACAGTTGTGACTTATGATATAGTAGCAAAGAGGGTTAATGTTCCTGCAGCAAAGCACAATGTGTGACGGATTGCAGATTAGTATTTTATGTAGATGGCTCAGTGGGATATTGCTG
Source organism: Calotriton arnoldi (assembly GCA_963921515.1). Taxonomy (NCBI): domain Eukaryota; kingdom Metazoa; phylum Chordata; class Amphibia; order Caudata; family Salamandridae; genus Calotriton; species Calotriton arnoldi. The sequence continues at coordinate 118,833 of CAWUFW010005352.1, forward strand.
TTGTCACAGATTTTTTAGTTACTTGGAATTCATAAGTAATAAATCCTTCATGGAAATTGAAAGGCATAGGTGTAAAATCTTATTGTTTTCCCCCTCAATCTTTAATTAGTCTAAGGTTTCTAAAAATTGTTGTTTTGGGTAGCAATACAATTTTAGTAGCTTGACAACCTAATCATTGCATTAGATTTATCGGGCGGATTTACTACCACTTTGCGCCTGATAAGCATCAACTGGTGCAAATTGTTGCATTTTGGTGCTGACTTTCCAGCACAAATCCTAAATTGAGTTGTGTTGGACTTGGCCCTCTCTGCACTGTCAACCCATACGTTTTGTTGGCGTTTAGGACTCTGCGCACTTTAACACTACCAACCAGTGCTAAAGTGTTTGTGCTCTCTCCTTTAAAAAGGTAAAATTGGGTTACAGCCAATTGGCACATTTGACTTACTTGTTAGTCCCTAATAAAATGGTACTACATGTACCCAGGGCCTGTAAATTAAATGCTGCACCACTGGTTGAGCCATCCACTGAAACAGATTTTCAAACATGTCTCAGGCCGGTAGTTTTATACTGCCAATTCGACATGGCAAAATAAACTTTTTGCCAGGTCAAACCTTCCTTTTTAAGACATTGACATCACCCCTAGGGTAGGCCACAAACAACCATAGTGCAGGGTGAAGTGCATTTAAAAAGTGTGACATTTACATTTAAGATTTACATGTCCTGGTAGTGAAAAACTCCAAAATTCGTTTTTCACTACTATAAGGCATATGTCTACCATAAAATAACACTGGGCTACCTTATTTCATTTAATAAGTGATTACATTTTGATTGGGAACAGGTAGGAATGCCATGTTTACACTCAAATTAATTGTTATTTAAAACCCTATTTAATGCTAAAGTCAGATTTTAAGTCACAATTCTGAAAATGCCACTTTTAGAAAGTTGCAAAAAGAACAATTGATGGACAGAATGCAGAACAATGTCATACATTCACCCCAGTACAGAGATCTGGGCCTAAATCCATAGTTTTTTGCTCACCATGCCATTCCAGTTTGGACCCAGCCATATGCAAATCATTCTTGACCCTGCGCCCAAAGGGAACAGTCCAGCCCGAACTGCCACGCCAGGTCCTCCCTGGACTGAAAACAAGCATCATAAGACCAGTTTCAGGGTTTCACCCCTCATCAGCCAGGATAGCTTGACTCCAGTGGCATGGAGAGCACGGGACCCACGTCTGGGCATACCCGTCCCACTCGGGGTGACAAATGCAAAAAGAACAATTGATGGACAGAATGCAGAACAGTGTCATACCTTCACCCCAGTACAGAGATCTGTGCCTAAATCCACCGTTTTTTTTTATCACCATGCCTTCCAGTTTGGACCCAGCCATATGCAAATCAGTCTTGACCCTGCACCCAAAGGGAGCAGTCCAGCCCGAACTGCCAGGGCAGGTCCTCCCTGGACTGGAAACAAGCATCCTAAGATCAGTTTTGGGGTTTCACCCCTCATCAGCCAGCATAACTTGACTCCAGTGGCATGGAGAGCACGGGACCCATGTCTGGGCATACCCGTCCCACTCGGGGTGACAAATGCAAAAAGAACAATTGATGGACAGAATGCAGAACAATGTCATACATTCACCCCAGTGCAGAGATCTGGGCCTAAATCCATCGTTTTTTTGCTCACCATTCCATTCCAGTTTGGACCCAGCCATGTACAAATCAGTCTTGACCCTGCGCCCAAAGGGAACAGTCTAGCCTGAACTGCCAGGCCAGGTCCTCCCTGGACTGGAAACAAGCATCCTAAGACCGGTTTCGAGGTTTCACCTCTCATCAGCCAGGGTGGACTCGACTGTTCGGACTCGACTGTTCCCACAAGGAACAGGGTCAAGACTGATTTGCATATGGCTGGGTCCAAACTGGGGTGGTGTGGTGAGCAAAAGAATGATGGATTAAACCCAGATCCTTGTGACTGGGGGTGAATGTTTGCATTGTCCAGCATTCCTTCCATCAATTGTTTCTTTTGCATTTGTCGCCCTAAGTGGGAAGGGTATGCCTAGACGTGGGTCCCGTGCTCACTGCACCACTGGATTCAAGCTAGCCTGGCTGATGAAGGGTGATGCCCTGAAACCGGTTCCAGGATGCTTGTTTCCGGTCCAGGGAGGACCTGGCTTGGCAGTTCGGGCTGGACTGTTCCCACAAGGAACAGGGTCAAGACTGATTTGCATAAGGCTGGGTCCAAACTGGGGTGGTGTGGTGAGCAAAAGAATGATGGATTAAACCCAGATCCTTGTGACTGGGGGTGAATGTTTGCATTGTCCAGCATTCCGTCCATCAATTGTTTCTTTTGCACTTTTAGAAAGTTGACATTTTCTTGCCCTAACCATATGGTTTCTGCATCCTGTATCCTAATCCACATGACTGGGTGTAGTTGGCAGTTGACCTTTGTCTATTCCTCCCAGACAGTGAGACAAAAGGGGACTAACTGTTGTCAGGATGGGCCATCTTGTCAGGATAAGAAGGACAGAGCTGTTTCCTGCCCCAATTATATTTCAAAGGAGCTGCCTCAGCACACTCACAAAGACATTAGACCAGGCTACTGTCCCGCCAGACCCCTTGAAGCCTGGGCATGGGAAAGGAAGGAAATTCCAGAACCAGATATGGGAGGAAGTTTCACCCACTTCAAAGCTGGCCCGAGGTATAAATATTGGCCCCTCAGACCAATTGTTTAGTACACTACTGGACCTGTGAACACAATAAAAGAAGCACTGCCCTGCTGACAGAGGTCTGCCCTACTGCTTAAGGCCTGTGCTGCTCTCTTAGAAGGAAGACTGGACCTGCTCTCTTCATCCCAGGCTTCCCTGAGTGACTCCAAGAGTCAGCTGGCTGTCCTCCTGTTCTGAGTTACAGCGACACAACAAGTTCCAGTGGCGTCCTTGCAACTGCCCAGCGGACCTGTTGCAACTGGACCAGCCTGGACCTGCAACTGCTTGCCTGAGCTCTGCTGGCCTCTGCTAGAGTGAGTCCCTGATTCACAAGACGTGCTTTCCCAGGTCCTGGGCCATTGATTGCCATAAGTGTGTGCTCCTCTGAAGAAAAGGGAGAAATCCTGAAGATTTGGGCTCTTCAGGACCACATTTAGGCCCATTCACCCCAAGATCGTGCTGCCCACAATGACCGCCAACGGAAAGCTCCAGTTATCCATACTCTTTGCACTACAGCGACCGCCAGCAATGACCGGCAAAGTAAAATCTGCACTTCGTGAGACAGCATCGAGAGCCCGAGGTGACCGCCAAAGTGAAGCTCCAGCAACGCCCATCCACAATGCCTGACAGGATCTTCATGCTACAGAAACAACCATTTGCGACACCTGGCCTGCTCTTCACACTACAGTGACTACCCTCCACAACGCTCTCCCTCTCCTTGCGGCCTCCTCAACCTTGAAATAGGACCCTTCGTTCTGGACTTTGTGATGGTAACTTTTTCAACAGACTAATCTGGTCCCTGTATCCGGCCACTGGTCTAGCATGACTAGATGACCGTAAGTGCCTTTCGGCACTACTTTTCATGTTAAACTTTGAAAATTTCATAAACCCGGTTTCCACTGATTGGATTTTTGTCGTTTTTGGTGTCATTTTATTTATTACAATTCACTCTTTTCCCATGCTATTAAATTATGCCAGGCTGCTTTTGAGCTAAGCTACCAACGGGTTAAGCACAGGTTAAGTTATTGACTTTTGTGGTTTACCCTGACAAGGATTGCAGCTGTTGCCTGAGAATGACTCACACCTTCTTCACCCAACAACCTAATTTCTCATATTGGTGGCAGCAGTGGGATTCAGTATGTGTTGCTCAGTGCTATTCAGTGATTTGATGTAACACGAAAATCCAATACAAATAATCTGACACCAGATTCATACTTTTTTAATTTTTCCTTGATTGGCCATAGTTTTTCCCTTTCCAAATTTAATTCCAGCTTCACATTTTGTGTGCCTGTGACTGTTGCCTGCAAAAATAGAGTTGGATCTTGACAGTCTTAAAAGCTGCATTATGGCTAAGCTGAAAAAGTTGTGCAGAGAGAATGGCCTGAAACCACACAAGGGCTCTCCGAAGTTTGAATATGAGATAGCCGTCCGAGCCTTGAAGGAAGTCCACAGCATGCTAACTGTAGCACAGGAGCAAGATGATGATAATGAGGAGGATGATAAAATAGAGGCTGAGGAGTATAACTTTGCAACAGCTCCAGAGATAGAAAGAGTTGAGAATTTTCTCCCCCGGGCTCAGAACCAGAGGAGAGTGGAAGAACCACAGGAGTGAGGTCCCCTACTGGGCCCAGCACAGAAAGCAGTGTGTCCTTCCACCCCCTGTCCCCTGGGAAACTGAAGGACAGGCTCAGCTGGAACTGGCTTCAACAGTGAAAATGGCTGAGGCTGAGAATGCCCAGGAAAGGGACATGGAGGACAAAAGGCTAGCTCTCGAAGAAAATGAACTTTTGTGGGCTCATGAAGTGAGTCTCGAGGACCTGGCCCTAAAGCTCAAACAAGCCTCAGACTGCAGCAGAAATGGTGGTAGCAGCAGCACAGATCCAGTGGAGACAGAAGTTCCCACCTACCCAAAGACCTGGTGCCTAGCTTTGAGGTGGGGAATGATATTGATAGGTGGTTCACAGCCTATGAAGTATCCCTAAGAATGCATAGGGTCGCAGAGGAGTTTTGTGGGGCTAGTCAGTGGCGGCACATGCCAGCTATTTGGAGGGGTACGCTGTTGGCTTTAGAGATGGCTGGCCCGGGGCCGTATTATGGATGTGTCCCAGGGGCGCAATAGGCGTTTGCTCCCACTTTGCGCACCACTGGGGCACTTTGGTTTTACAAACGGGGCTGCAGATGCTTGTGCGACCACTTCTGTACTACCAATTGCGCTGGCGCACATAAATCGCAGCGATATCTTCAGAGTGTGTTCCCTTCTTTGCATGCAAATGAGGGAATCCCTTTGCTTTGCACCCACGCCATATTATAGACACAGGCGGAGAGACAAAGAAGCTGTCATGAGGCGCACTGACAGTGCACCACCTAAAAGTGGGAGCACTGACAGTGCGTCCCTTGATTGCAGCGCTCTGGAGGTAGAAAAGGCGGTCTCACGGACCCCCCCAGGCATCCCCTTGCAGGCGGGTGCAGTCACTCACTGCACCCGCCTGCAAGTGGATCTCTAATCCCCTTTAAAAGTGCAGGTGGGTTGCCGCCTGCATAGTGAAACACAGAGCGACTTCAAAGCAGCCCCTCCATTTTTCACCTGAATGCGCTGCCTCCGGGGCTGCTTGAGTTCTCAGCTGCCCCGGGGACAGCGCATTCCATGTACTAGGGCACACTTTCCCTGTTTTGTCTGGCACACCTGTTTTAAGGTGCGCCGGGCGAAAACAGGGAAAGTGCGCCCTTTACACAATAGGGCCCCAGATGTCCTCCATGAAAGCTGCCTTTATCACAAAGTTTGGTCTCACCTCAGAGAAAAAAAACAGAAAACACAAAGAAACCATGTGGCGCAAGGCTGCGCGGCTGCAAATAAATGCAGCCAAAGCAGCTAATATAATATTCACATTCCCAGCTGGGAGTGCCCCAAAATGCTGTGCAGGTCCTAATTGGTATACATTTCTCCTTTCTGTGATTGCCCCAAAATGGGCAGGGGGACCACCACCGATGTTGTGAGCACAGCTGTCCCCCTTCAGTAACAGTTAAAGACAGACCACCCCCAGGATTTTCATCATGATTTTAAGCACTCCTAAGACTGGAGCTTTTGCTCTTCGGCTGGGAGTGCATCACTCTCTCGGGGCTGGCTCTTTGGAGGCATTATATGTGGCCTGAAAGTGTACAAAACACACACAAACGTTATGTTCAGTTTGTGTGCTTATGAACGATACAATGCCAACAGAGATTCTTCATCAATATTGAAATGCTTTTTTAATATCAATGAGTTCATTTATAGCTGGTTATTGCTAGTTACAGAAATGATGGTGGCTTTAACATGTGGATTATTTGTCTTTTGATGTGGTGACCCTTGACCAAGATAATGGCTTGTCAGATATGTTGTTATGGTGACCCCTTAAAAAAAGCCAATAGACCTGGTTTATTTCATCTAGACCCCACAGAATATGATGTTCTATCTGGTATAGATGGGGGTACTGTGATTTTTGGGGTCATGGCCCTGTAGTGGTCAAATGTTATTTCAGAGAATCACCAAGGTATTGCTATTTGCCTTAAGTAAATATTTGTAACTTAATGCACAATATTTTGTAGTGTGTGTAGTAAAAAGAAAAGGTTCTGACTGGACAATCATTCATGGAGTGCTATTATTGCATGCCAGCGAATGGTGATTACTAGCCGACACCAGCTCCCCATAGTAGGCCCTGGACTGCTCTGCTTTGCTACCCTGAGAGAGTCAAATGCTACAATGGGGTGCTTGGTTCCCAGCAAAGGGGAAATTGTGGACCTATTACTTGCGCTGGCCTAATATCCTGCACAACTAATAACCCAATTTCTTACATATTGGACAGTAGTCTTAAAGTTACACAAAGTTGCACTAAGTGCTGCTTTACGTCACCGAGGCATAACATGGATTTATTTATAAAGTTTTATATAGCGCGTTCTTGATCCCGAGGGATATCAGAGTGCTTTACAATTTGCGGGAAAGGAAGGTAACAGTTCAGTACATGAGTCAAATGGGAATATAACACAGACCGTGAATCAAATAGGGCTCACATAAGGCCAGTTACAAATCCTAGGGGCCAGCAAAGAATGGGCTAGTAACTGATACATAGCGACATAGGAGGAGAGCAAATGATTCAACAAGAGAAGAAGAGAGAAGAAAAGAAAAAGAGAAAAATAAATAAATACATGATGAGCATCAAGCTCTGGGCTTAAAGGAGTAAGTCCAATGCATTAGAGCAGACGATCGCGCACCCTGTTAAGGTAAGAACTTGTTCATGAGGAATCTTTTTACTTCCAATTTGAAAGCAACCTTGGAGGAGATTCTACGAATTTCCTCCAATGGATGGATGGTAAATGGATGTTCCCATACACTCATCCATGTTTTTTTCCACTAATCCTTATCTACTAACCTTGGAAGAAAGGAATTGGCATAAAAAAGGCTGCATTCTCAAGCAAGGTGTAAAGTTGGAGAAAAGATTTATTTTCTACAAATCTTTTCCAAGTTTGCATGTGTGGTGCACATACAAAGTTGGAAAGTGTTACCTTTTTCGAAGCATGTAATTTTATGCTGAAAGAGTACCTTCCAGTAAAGAACCTAAGCTTGGCATCATCACACAAACACCTTTGCACTATCGTGCAAGGGGGTCCGCATTGACTCAGGGCAGCCTAAGGTATGCCAGCACTAAAGGAGAGAGCAACAACAATTTGGTTACTGCACATCGTAAAAACTTAGTTAATCTGCCTCTTCATTTCTCCAGATCAATCACTCTTAAAATATATTGCCTACCAGTATGGAAAACAGGTGACTCCTACACCTCGTAGTCCTCATTGTTATAAGTAACATTTCCTATACATTGATTTCCACACTTGTATGACTCATTGTCTCTGCATAATTTGTTTGTGAAATAAAGTGCTTAGACAGTCTACATTGGGATAAGTAGTGCTATAAAATAAATAAATGTGAAAGAGGGGCTAAGGAGAGATGAGGGCACCATCGGAGGGTGGTAGTGAGGGAATCTTTGAAGAAGGAGGTCATTGAACGGTGCGCCAAACAAAAACTGTTGCACCAGCCCCTCTACCATTAAGGAACATGCTAGAAGGACCCTCACCCCCTTTGAAAAACTAGGCCTACCAATAGTGCGGCAGCTGCAGGTGAGGTTGCACCAGATTCTACAGTCCTAAAGCGTCCAGTGAACCCTGATCATTTCAGTATTTTGCTGCCCAGTCAGTCAGGGGTCAAACAACAGTTTTCCTTGAATGCACTAAGTTCCACTGAACTTTGCTATGCCCCTGTCAATGGGACCATAAACTGCTCCAAATCGTAAATCATCTCAAAATTACAGTGCCTGACAGCCTGAGACAGCTTAACTGGTATGTTGAACCTTCCTGAAAGAGGTGTGCATTACACCTTTAGTTAGAAATTAGTACAATAGAGCCTAACTGAACATTCAAATGCTACTCCGCTCAAAGAAAGTTAACTGCGGCACAAGCGCAATGCACATCTGAAAGCACTCTTAAAAGATATTCAAGGAAATATGTTGACTATTATAAGGCGAGGACAGCTCTATGGTTATAGAGCGCTTCTGAATCACCCTACAGGTATTAACAACTGACTCCGCAACCATGTGGAGCCTGAGATCCTATCACAGGGAGCTCTATACTGTAGGCCACATGATATCAACGAGGGAAGGACCACTTCATTAACTCCCCTTGCCAGCCCGCAACCTCTTCAAAACCAGCTGCATCATTAACAAAGTCATCATGACCAGCACCCCACTTATCTTGCACATAAGTTCGATTTCATGTGTGCGATAGAATATCCTGTCCGCCGAAATATAAAGTCAGCAGGCCTTTCCATCTATCCACCCAGGATCTGAAACAACATCTCCATATCTATTAGGACGGCGCCCAAACTCTGCTCCAATATAGGGCAGAGTTGAAGACTGACCTCTTTAAAGAACACTACATCACATGGCATTAGTGGCCTTCAACTATCCATGCAGCTCTATCAGTGCGCTTACAAAAGATCCCAAGGCTCAATCGTGGAGACTTATCCTTAGGCCAAGAATGCTTCAACAGGGCAGGGTCGACCAGGGCTTTGCAATAAATGAAGGTTCACACTGGTGTTTGATCACAGCTATCTTACTTTGTCACAGTGTGTAATCAATGACAAATCAATACATCTCCCGGTGTCTAGGATGTTTAAACTGCCTCATTTGGAGATGGTGAAAACTGAGTGTATAGCAGTATTAGTGCTACACAAAAATAAGCAGGTAAGCACCCTGGAGTACTGAGCCCCAATACTTGTGCATTGAAAAGCCAAAAAAACAAATGCCAATCTACTGTCTTCATAGGAAGAGTCAGACCTGCCCTGATATTGTTAGAGATCAAAGGATGCCTTTACATATCAGCATGATTACTTGACATACCAGGACACGTGTTTCTCCATAGTTAAATAAGCAGATGGGCCCTTAGAGTAACTTGCAAGACAATTCAATTTTTTAACTTTTTAAAGAGCGTATTACATGCAGAGCACCAAAATGGGGCCCGATTTATGTTTTTGCAAACTAAGTAATCTCCGTTGGCATGGCAGACAACTTAACATCTTTGAGGCCGAGAATACTAGGCCAGTCAAATTTGGAAATGGCCTCCGAGCTGGTGGTCATTTTTACAGAATTGGAAGGAACCGCTGTCACGCCGGTTCCTGTCAAAGCTGTTTACAGTTTGGTCCACGGCACCGTCAACATTACGGAGCCCTGTGCCAAACTGTTTTCATTGTTATTTTCAAAAAGAAAATTCCAAAATGGGATTTTATTTTCAAAAATAAAAAAACAATGCTTTCCCTCACCATGGGAATTCTCTTGCATGGCAAGGGGAGAATTTATCAGTTTTCACTGCCCCATACTGCCCGGGTTTTCCTGGCAGGGACGGGCAGTGAAAACTGACTTCTAATTCCATCTATCTAAATTAGGTGGCAGAGGCGGCTCCTCCACTAGGGCGGAGGAGCGTCGCCCCACTGCTTTCTCGCTGTGTGAGAAAGCCAAAATATAAAATTGTAATAACTGTTAGTTATTACCATTTTATGTTTGTTTTGCGCATTGCGGGCGGGCGGGCAGGTGGAAGGGGCTGCTCTGCTCTTTGAGCAGGGCAGGGGATGAGTTGTTTGCCCACTCCTGAGTGCAAAAACACTGTTTGGTCGGCCCTCTCGGGCCGCCCAAACCAGTCATGCGCACTCTGCCCTTCTCCATGCAGGCTGCATGGAGAACATGCCCACCCCACTAGCCCCTGGCTGGGTGCCGTCCCGACCAATCACAACGCTGCTTGCAGCATTGTGATTGGCTTAGGGGAGGGAGCCTGGCTGGCTGCTTCCTGTTCCTGTCGGAGGCAGGAGAGCAGGAGCAGAGAAGACGCCGGACTCACCGGAAAGGTAAGTTTTACTTTATTTCTTTTATTTTTTTATTTCCCTGCGATCCCCCCCGACACCTCCTGCGATTCCCATCCCCCCTGCGACCCATCATGCCTGCCACCCGCGAGCAATGCTGGCCGCTACTGTCAGGTGGGTGAAATTCGAGGTCTGCCTCTGATGGCCTCCACTCTGCAGACTCTCGAAAGGGTTTAATCATGGCAGAGAAGGAGTAGTCTCCACCGTGATTAAACCTAAGGTCTGCCCACATATACATTTGGCAGGTGGACCACAGTCTTGCTGGTATGGAAACTCCGTTGCAACAGCCACACCGCCAAGATATAAATCGGGCCCATGGTGATGATTCTCTAAAGTTAAGCATGTGCACATTTTCCTGGAATAAAAACTCTTCTAGATGCTGTTCTGCCACTAACAGCCGTAAAACACACCTTGCCACTTTCTCTCATCTGCTCACTCTCATCGAGGAAAGCACGCCTCCCTCCACAGCGTCCCACTTCTCATGCTGTTTATGTTAGAGCTTCCATAAGCCCTGCGCGGCTCAAACCCATGCTAAGTGTTACGGAAACGTTTCATGAAAGGAAATGCGCAGCACAATACTGGATCTACTGCTCTCTTACTCAAAGTACTGAGCACAGTTCAGGATGAGGGGCCACCTCTCTCAGTGCCTCATACGCATAAAACTGATGTTTAGCAGCTCTGCATGGGGCAAGGCAAGACATTGGTGCAGTGCTTAGTTGTTAAAGAATAAATGCCAGTGGTTAAAGCTCTGCTCAGAAACCCGCACCCGGACCCAGCGTGCAGCATACCAAGGCTGCACTATCTGGAATCCACCTTATGTCTCTTTAATCGACTACCAGACACTCTGCCCCTTTATTTCACTTTTGCAGGTTCCTACTTTCTCCCTTTATGACGATTTTTCATTCACTTTTCCTTCCCTTTGTGTGTTTTTTCCTCTCTTGCTCTCGGGAAATGTCCCATAAGAAAAAATAAATGCCGGTCCCCAAAAATGAGTGACGGTGAGCCCTATGGGCAACCACCAGCTCAAATTAAGCACATCGGTGCATGTACCGAAGCTCTAGTTCTGTGTTGGCAGCTGCAGCAGAACAGGAACCAACGTAATGATCATGACAGGCAAACAATGATATTAGCAGAGCTCAGGTGGACTTCACAGCCATGCTGTGCTTCAAATGTGGGAGGTTAAGGAGACTTGGAGAGGTTGCAGTGGACCGGCAGCCGTGCCAAGCAGCTCTTGGCTTGTGGAGTGGGTGGGAAGGCAAATGGCCACTCACAGCAAAAGCTGCATTGACAATAGGGCACGCTTTGTATTTCCCCATCACCAATGTACAGTTAGTGACACAATATATCCATCCGCAGAATGATGTGAGCTTGACGGACAGCCCAACCAAAAACTGTCTAATGCATAAAAAGCACTGAAGTCAATAACTGAGCGGACAGAACAAAAGCCCACTCTCTAAATACTTGTTTTTATATTTTTTGTTTGCCGAACTCATGACATGAGATCTTGTAACAGACAGTTAAAGCTGCTAGTAGGCGAGACCAGTTAAAACTGCTAGTGGGCAAGACGTAAAAGAGTCCAATGAAGTCAGTAGTTGAAGGAACAGCTCATCCAAGCAGAACACTGTGAGATCGAAATGCTCTTGAAAGAAACCCCCAGGAGAATAAGGAGCCAAGATCAGACAACTGAGATAAACAACAAAACCATACAATCATGAGCAAGGAGCCAACTCAAAGCCTACTTAAAGTGTATGTTATGAATTGGAAACAATAAGCCTGCCAAAGGTCAGATACAGTTTTCTGTAGCCGAGAACTACAAAGAGACAGAGAGAAAAGCAAGAGACAGAGAAAGAGAGGCAGTGTGATGATAAGGGAGAGGAAGAGAAACAGAGCGAAAGAGGCTGCACGAGAGCTAGAGAAAGAGAGAGAGAGCTTGGGGCTTGTGGAAAATAGATCTATATTCCACAGACAAAGGCAATTAATTCAGTTTAGGTATTTATTCTTACCTATATGAGTTTGTTGAAGGTCAAATAAACTGGCTCCATCCACAAATAAATGGGGATCTTTGCATATTTCCTGGAAGAAACAATAACTAAATAAGTTAAGTCCGTTAATATGATACCTCAACAGTGTGTTCCAACCATCTCAATAGTTTGTCTTTCTTTAGAAAGAAATGATGGGTTGCTTTAAAATGTGTTCCGAGGCACTTGACAGGTACAAAAGGGAGTTGCTATAATGATACTACAAAGGTTGTTGCAGAGAGCTTTCTGTTCCACTTGTATTGGTGCTTTCTGAATAAATATCTCCCTTTTAAGAATTTTGAGAAAGAGAAAGACAATGATGTCAGATTTCAACTCAATTAAGAAATGTGACTGGAAACCTTTGATTGCTGCTTCTTTTCAGGTGCAACCTGTCCACATTGCCTTTCCTTATGTCTTTTGGCAAACAAAATGTGTGTATATGAATAAGGCATAAGTGCTTACATCTAATAGCGTCTCCACCTCCATGTAAGTCAACTTTAAAATTACCATATCACTTTATAATAGATAGGATTCTGTAATCCCTGTATAAACGTGAGTCTCTAATTTCTTTATAATCGGCGACTTGTGACGCACTCAGTCGCCGATTATAAGAAAAAGACGTCATAACTCAAGTCTTATGAGTTATTACAGTCAGGTTCTGAAGTCACAATGCAGCTGCCAAAGGTCATCAGCCAAGGTGAAAGGTAGGTCTGGTTGACGTAAGTCTATACGGTCTGACTCCATTTCTGATAGGGCCCCCAATTTCCTCGCAGACAACACTTCTACCGTTTCCCACCAAATCCCTGTCATGTCTGGTATAAACACTAATAACACTAATGTCCCCCGCCTTTATCGTTCTTATCACTCCTAGAACAGAGTGTTAAGTCATTCAGATAATGACCTAAATGTAACACCTGATGCGGCACCCAATCTGGGAGAAGTGTTCACTTATCATAATGTCAAGGCCATCAAAAGAACATCTGTGAGGTAAACATTTTCCCTTTTTCACTGTTATTGAAAAGCTTAGCTGATTTTCATTATCTTCTGTGATATTACCAACAGTTGTGCACTAGAGCTCAGCATTTTAAAATATATATTTTAAAATAAATATGATGAAATATTTATTCTGTTTCTAGTGATCTTGGGTGTGTAACTCATTAATGAACAATCGTTTGGATTACCACTGCTCCCTGTTTATAACCCAAAAGCATTGGCACCACCTCATTTATGTATTGAGTGGGGGTCTGCAGGGCTACAATACAGTGGCGTAGCTAGGCACTCTGCCGCCCGTGGCGGTCCCTGCCTTCCTGCCTTTTGCCACCGCGCTGAGGTGCTACAATAACCTGTTTTTTACATTCAGCACTGGTGCACTGAACTAAATTAACCTGTGAAACCCAAACCAACAAACCTTGCAGAGCTGAGCCGAAGACTTAGTTTTCGCAACAAAGTCACGGAGCAATTGTTTAAAGCAATGAAAATGGAGTATTACTTTTCTTTCTTCTGCTCTATTTTCTAGCTTACAATGGGAAGCAGAGAAAACATGTTTTCATTTTTTACACTCCCTAGATAGAGAAAAACTAGAATCTTTCTGCATGTTTCTACTCATTCTGAGCTACTGCAGCTTCTTGTTTTTTTTTAAAAAAAGACTTGTATTGAACTGTTTCTAATATCAATTTGCAGCAAATATTTCAGAGGTTTATGATGTGTTTAATTTTTCACTAGAGGTTTTATTTTTATTTTTAATGTTTGCAAACATGCTCACTCTTTTATGTGAAAAAACTATGCACTATGGGGCATATTAGCAAGGGCATTTACGCCGCTTTAGCGGCACTTTCTGCCGCTAAAGCGGCGATATTATTATCGCCCAATTAACAAGTTGTCGCTAACTGCTGTTAGCGACATCTTACTGGCAATAGCGCCCGTTTCCCTCCCGCTTTGCATGTCAGCGATAATCATCGCTAATGACATGCAAAGTGGGCGTTCCTCACATAATCCTGAGTGAAATCCCTCGCCAACACAACATCGCCCTATTAACAACGCTGGTCAAGCGACAATAAAAGCTGCACTGACCGCGATTATCGCCGGAAATTAACACCTGCTCCACACCCTGACTTAGCTATGTCCACAATGGGAGGTGGATTGACATGTTAAATCCACACTCCCCTATCAGCTAGGATTTCCGTAGCGCACTCCCATTATCGCAGCTTTTCCTGCGCAGATGCCGATTATCGCCGTCTATCGCTGGAATGTACATCGCCATTGTGCAAAGCGTTGCTAATACGCTGCTAAAACGGCGATGTACTCCAGCGATAGGCGGCGATAATGCAAATCGCGCTAAGCACGATTTGCGATAATTAGCGCAGGTCCTTGCTAATATGCCCCTATGTTTTTAAGTGGTTTGTGGGAATGATGTTGGTGTGACTATGTATTATATGGGACAAAGTACTCCTCTGAGTTCCATAACCTTAAAAAAGGAACTGGGATTTCGGCCTTGTTACTCTATATTGTTATGGCACTCCTTGGTAACTTGCAATATCCTTATAATGTATGGCAGGGGGTACTTTATCTCTTATATATGTAAACAAAGGTACGTTCACACGAGTTCTTTAGTCCCTGAAACCATTATCGGGTAAAAGCTTATTAAAATCTCTTTCCCATGTTCCTTCACTTTATCAGTGTTCCTAGAAACTATAAGTACAGTAAAAGAGATATTCCCACACATGAAAAGACATAAGATGTATACATACATGAATATTACTACTGATAATATTATACGTAAATCTAGAATGCATAAATATTCCCACACATTTAGGCTCAATGCCATTATTAAATAAGTCACTTGTAAACAAATAAGTTAATTTATTAGAATTTCTCTTAGTGAAACTCAAAATAATTGCACATGTTTATATAATATATTAGCTCAGATGGCTATTTAGCTGAGTTAATCTTTTGTATAAATAAATGCTGCTTCTTAATATACTATAAACCTACTAATCTTATGATAATAAATAAGTGCTGTGAGAGATCCAATTCTGTCAGCCCCTGGTTACTCAGAGGTTTCTGGGGCCCTGGTTTACAGCAGACCCTCAAACCGTGGACCAATTACCCCTTTTAGCACTCGAATCTTAGACTAATGAGGCAGAACAGGCCAATGCTGACTCAGAGAGGTTCTATGGTCCAGAAAGTCAGAACTCAGCATCACACAAATAAATCTGTCCCCAGCCAGAGCTTTGACTTTACAAAGAGAAAGTACTTTACTACACACACAACTAAATGCAACTCACAGAATTACAAACATTTACAAGATTTCAGGTAGAATTACAAATAGGATCCTGTCCTCAAAGGGCCGCGCAGAATAACCAGGTCGTAAATCGACATTAACCAAGTCTGTTCCCATTATTTCTGAGGTACTGGTGTCAATTTGAGCACCAACAGGCGTTAACTCAAAACCCCAGCAATACACATCAACAAGCCTGTTGTAAAATATTTATGGCTTCATAATACGAACATTAAGCCTACTGGCTTTATGGGAGGGTTTCACAAATAATAATAAAAGTCCACAACCTTTGACTCAGCTTATCATCATTTGCAAATAAAAGCCAAGCCAATTGGCTTGAAGAGGAAGCAAAACATAAGCTTTTTGACTTGGGAGTACTAAAAGACATTTTTAGTCAGAGCAAAACGATTTTTTAGACGTATTAACATTAAGCCTACCTGTGGAAGGACTGCTTTCAAATCAGTCAAGAGCAAGACCATGAAAGATATTTTCATATTTCCTCTCTTGTAGAAAGAACACTCAATCCTTTTAGCCGATTCATTCTTTCAGCAGGCTTCATCCTATGTTTCTATGCATTGTTAGAGAAAAAGGAGCCATGAATGCTGCTCCTTTAATGGGGCTGACACATTCAGTATTTTAACTTTTTTTCTTTTGATAATGTGGGTGTTGAACTTTTTTCCAGTACTGTTGCCACAGTGACCACCTTGCTGGTGTCCCACTCCCTTGGGTCACTCGAAGTTTTATTTTATTTTGACCTGGCCATGGTCTCTTGAGGTGGAAGCCAATAAACTCGGCCATCTACGTCCTTACAAGACATACTGCTTTTCTCTTGTAGCTGTGCTTGCTTTACCAACTAGACTGTAGAGATCTTCCTCCTGCTATATGGCCAGACTGACTCCTCCTGTTAACCCTTCTTCTGGTTGCCTGGCATGGGGATGTGGTTTTAGTGGATGTCAGTTATCTTAGCATCCTGGTGAAGCCCCGCCGCAGGTTTACACTTCCAAGATCAGGGGTTCCCCAGGAGCAAAAGAGGATTCTTTTGGTTGCTGAAGATTCCCAGGGCTATTGACGAAGGTTCTCTTCTCTAAGAGGATAGTCTAAAGAGCAGACACCAGATTCCAGGGGACCCAACACCAAAAGGGCCCAAAAGGGCCGATTTAGTGGTGCACCGTAATCATGCTGGATATTTCTTTGCAGCTGAAAGTGCCCCCAACCCTAGGACACACACTGAAAATTGAAAAACCACAGACAAGAGCAGAGCCTTTAGATGGAAATACCTCAGTCCCAACTGGGCCTTTTTTCCCCATGGTTAATGGCCTTCTTCTCCTGTTAGCAGGCTCCAGTCACTGAGACACTCAGTAGACGCCTCCTGCCCCCAGACTGTGATAAAGAATGCTATGCATCCGTGCTGCTTCTTCCTCATTCCAGCAGCAACTTTCCTGCAGGGGCTGTGTCCTGTCCTCTTGAGCAGGCACGTGAATTCCTCACAACAGCTAACCAGCACCCGATGGCAGACAATTCCTTTTGTCTGCGGCTCCCCAGAAACCCAGGCTTTGCATAGGACAGGGCAAAGTTTCATTTATACCAGTGTCACCTCACTAAGTTCTGGAATTTTGCATTATGATTGTTATGCGAAATGCCTGATATTAAGCCATTATGCCATGTTATGTAATTGGGACTTCATTTGGTTCATATCGCGGGGGCACAGGCAAAACACGTATGAACCAGGCGTGATGGGCTATTGTTTGCAGCATTCACAAATTTGCAACTTTTTTAGTGTGAAATGCTGTCTTGCATCGACAATGAATGTGAGAATGCAGTTCATGCTAAACAATAGTGCAAATAGTGCAAAGTGACAGAGCTGGCATTTTGCATAATAAAGCTCAATTTGCCTACATTTTTTAGCATATTGAAGAAATTATGCAAATTTTGCCCAAACCATCTTGCACTATTTGCAGGGTGGCAGCAAGAGACTGTAGTGCCCATTCATTAAGCACCACAACAGGGCTAGCCAACAGAAGTACGGGGGACCCATGCTTTAGGAACCCCAGCAATCCCACTCTTCACTGCTCCTAGGATTGAGTCACGGAGCAAGTGTGACCAACCCTGCAAAAAATCTAAAAATGTCTATAGTACATTCAGTGGGTGCTCCCCTCTGTTCTTCCACACGTCTCTCTAACTTTTCAAACATGTGTAGGGACTTAATAAGAGAGGTGGTGTTTCCTGTGACTGGCAGGGTTCCGCTGAATCTAGTGGGGAATAAAAAAGAAAACAAAGAGAAAAAAAGGAAAACAGCGCAAGGCCCCCCGGTAGCAGCAAAAGAGAGCGGCCAGAACTGCCTATTTAAAATTCATTGCTCCAGAGGAAGAGCCCCAAAAAGCCCTGCGAGGCTTTCCCATATGCATATTTTTCCCTAGCTACCCACAACTAATATATAACTAAAACAAATTAGTATACCATAATGTACATAATTAATAATCAATTCAATAATGAATAATACATTAATAATTAATTGTTGGTGAATTATTACTTAATTAACTTCCCACCCTATACCCCTACAAATCCAGCAGCCCTCACCTAAAATTTAACTAAAATATGATTATTACACAATTAATAATCAATTAAAAAAATTATAATGAATTAAAAATTAATTGTTCTTTAAGTATTTCCTCATTAACTTCCCACCCTATACCCCTTGAAACCTAGCAACCCACACCTAAAATATAAGTAAATTAAATCAGTATTACATAATACAAATAATTGATATCAATCCCATACGTACTTAAAAATTATTAATCAATTAATAATTAATTATTTCTTAAATAACTTCCCACCTTAACCCCCTAAAAGCCCAACATACTACAACACTATAAATTACTATTAGCAATTAAATAAAAATCCTTTAAGTTACAAACTATATTGAAAAAAAATTAACAGTTATACTAACAATAGTAACACATAAAATCAATTTATGAACTAAAATACATTAAAATAAATTAAAAAACAATATTCTTGACAGTATTTCTGCATCACAATATTTTTGTATCACAATATTTTTTCCGGATATTTCTGTCTCTGTCTGTATTTTTTGTACACATGACTGAAAAATGGAAAAAATATAAGCCTACAAAGAGTTGTATTTTTGATCATTTCTACACCAATACAATCCCACTGTACTCATGTCTGTGAATATAGTTTTAGTGTGTAGTACTCAATAAGTTCATTTGCAAAGCCTTTAATTTAGCCCCAAGTGAACTGAGCTGCCCACATTTTATTTTATGTTTAATTTCATTTTAGTATTTACACTCATAGAACTTAACACAATGACAGTGGAGCATTTTACCTGCATTTTAGCACAGGGTAGCTTTACAATTGCTTAACAAAGAAGCAAATAGTAAAAGAACGAGAGCTAGGGTGCAGTCTGTCAGTCATGTATCTAGGTGGAACTAATGTAAAAAGAAGAATGAGAAGTACAGCTGTAGATTCAGAGGCAGTCTATGTATAAAGCAGGGGGAAGATGGGGAAAGCAACATTTAAATATTCATTACTTTGTTCTATTCATGGGCGTCCGCCGACATTTTTTGAGGGGCGGAGGGCATAATTTTAATGTCATCCATCCTTTCTCTTTCGCTTAGTTGATATCTTCTGCTCTTTGTGCCTCACTCTTTCTTTAGCTACTGAGTCTCATTGTGTTTCTCCCTCCTTTGTTCCTTCTCGCTGTGTCACTTTATTTTGTCTCTCTTATTTTTTTCTATCACATGCTCCTTCTCTCTCCAACTTTCTCTTTCCATCCATGCTCCTTTATCTCTCTTTTGCTCTATCTATTTTACTTTTTCTTTCTCTCGCTTTCTCTCTCTCACCCTTACCCTGTCTTGCTTTATCTCGTTGATGTCTTTCTCTTCTTATTTCTCCCTTCTTCGTTCTTTCTCACTCTATCTCACTATCACACAGCTTTAGGAGCCATAGCCATATGGCACCCACCCACTGCAGCGAAACGTGTCATCGGTTGATTTACTCCAGTGCAGCCTAATTTTCAAATTGCCTGTGCCAGGTAGCAAACTAGGAGGGAAGTTTGTTGGGATGTAGCAGGTCGGGGGCAAAAAGCGATATGAGCCACAGTGAACGGAGCCTGTGCAGAGTGCTGCTGCAGTGGTCGACACACATTGTTTTTTCTTCTCTGTCCTGTCTCTGAAGCGTGAGCCTGCGCACTATGCTGGGGTTTGTGCCGTGGTGGGCGCTGGGCAGGCGAACTTGTGGAGGTCGGACGCAGATTGGTCCAACTAAGGACATGTGAGATGGCTTCTGCACGGTAGGAGAGGCCAGCTACGTGTTTGCACTGTCATTGGTAGTGCTCAGCTACCAATGACAGTGGTAGCTGCTTGCCACCAGGACCCACCCACTACCCATGACCTGGACTGTTTTTGGCGCTGTGCTAGTAGTGCAGCGTAACACTATGGTGGCTGCAGTGTTACACTGCACTTTCTAAATCCACCAGGCAGCATGTGAGAGACCCTGCGACGAGTGGTGCTTTTTCCCGCACAAATGAGAAACATTTATCTCATTTGTGCAGGAAATCTCCCAATCTGATTAATCCAAGGGGGGGCGCCTGCCCCCCCCCCGGCAGACACCCATGGCTCTATTCTTCAGTATTTACTCTCATTCACCTTTATTTAGGTCTTAAATTCTAATTTATTTAGTTCCATAATTTTTCATAAATTCATCACAGAGAGATAAACAAGGATCAGGTAAAAATGGGATATTATTGAGATTATTACATGAGGAAAGAGAAATCCAGCAATTCTTCTGCCCTAAACTTTTCTATCCACTGTATCTTTGATCAATTTGATAAAATATTTTAAAATAGCCTGAGTGGTGGATTTACCAGAATTTACCAGAATTAACAGTGCATAGCGGTGCAGGTATATTTATTTAATTGACATATAGCCAGTCCACTTTCAAGACATTTCTTCAAATCAGTCAACAAACCAAGATCATGAAGCAAAAGGACTATGTAATGCTTGGCAGGTAGCTCTCCATCCTGCCAGGATGGTGGAGGGCATATCCACATCAAAGCCAGTGCACACCACAGCAAAGAACTCTTTGCCATTGTGAAGGAGTTCACCAATCTCGCAGCCACCCAGAAAGACATCACTCCCTCCCAGGAACTGTGTGACAACCTTGCAGACTTCTTCCACGACAAGATCTCGGCCATCTATGAAACCTTCGAATGACGCCAACCCTCCACGGCAGACAGCATCAACCAGCTCACCTCTACAAATACAAACCCGAACACCTTCTCACCCACTGGAAACTCCTCACCACGCAAGACACTATCTCCTTAATGAACTACATGCACTCAGGAGCACCCACGGACCCATGCCCCCACCACATCTACAACCTCGGAAGCTAGACAATTGGCGACGAGCTCAGGAAGGTCCTGAACACCTCCATCACTGCAGCCACCTTCCCTGACGACTGGAAACATGCTGAAGTGAGGCTTCTCCTGAAAAAAACATCCGAAGACCCAGCCAAAATAAAGAACTACCGGGACATTTCTCTCCTCCCCTATCCAGCAAAAGTCCTTGGGAAAGCAACCAACCAGCAACCCACCCAACACCTAGAAGACCACAACCTTCTGGACACCTACCAATCTGGATTTTGAGCTAACCACAGCACCGAGACAGCCCTGATTGCAGACACAAACCACGTCAGAGCCCTCCTGGACCATGGGGAAACAGAAGCCCTCATCCTCCTGCAGCTGTCAGCCACATTTGACAGTGTCTCTTACCACATCCTGATCAACAGACTCCACGACATTGGGATTCAATGAAACACCCTCAAATGTATCACCTCATACCTTACCGCCAGAACCCAAAGGATCCTCCTTCCACCATTCACCTCAGAGCGCAAGAAGGTCATCTGCAGAGTCCCCCAAGGATCGTCCCTCAACCCCACCCTCTTAAACACGGTCATGACCCTCCTGGCCGCAACCGTCAGATCACATGGACTAAAGATCATTTCCTATGCTGACGACACACAGCTCATCCTCTCACTGTCCGAAAATCCCTCCACCACTAAAGCTAACTTCCACAAATGCATGATGAAGGTTGCTGACTGGATGAAGGACAACTGTCTCAAACTCAACACCCAAAAAATGAAAGTCCTCATCTTTAGAAACAACACCTCTCTATGGACTGACCCATGGTGGCCCGCGAAGTTTGGCACACCCATGCCCCAACAGACTACGCCTGCAACCTCGGCATCATCCTGGATAGCAAGCTATCCATTGAGAAGCAAGCCAATGCGGTCTCATCCACCTGCTTTCACACCCTACACATACTCTGCAAGATCTTCAGGTGGCTCCTGGCAAACACCAGAAGGACTGTCATCCAGGCCCTCATCACCAGCAGACTGGACTACGGAAAGATGATTTACGTAGGAATCACTGCACGCCACTTAAAGAGATTCCAGACAATACAAAACTCAGTGGCAAGACTCATATTCGATCTCCCCAGAAGGATCAACATCACACCACATCTCAAGGAACTACACTGGCTCCCGATTCAGAAGAGATGCCAGTTCAAGATGCTGACCCACGCCTACAAGGCCCTGCACAACAAAGGACCAGCATACATCAACAATAGCCTGACCCTCCACCAACTGACCAGACACCTTTGATCAGCTTCCCTCTCCCTCGCAGACACCCCACGGATCTATTGAGCCAACAGCGGAGGATGCTCCTTCACGTACTGGGCAGCCAAGGCTTGGAAAAACCTCCTCCTGCACCTCAGGACAGCACCATCACTCTAGCAATTCAGAAGAGAATTAAAGACCAGGATATTTGAATGAAGAAACCTCCACGCAGCAGCAAACATCTCTAGCGCCTCGAGAACCTCACGGGTGATTTGCCACGCTCTATATATGTGTGATTGATTAATCCCCCACCTACCTAGCAGATAACTGCCCACTAGCCTGTCCGAAATTTCCACACCATCAGAGGAGCCACCAGCACTGGAGCTTCTCTGAAGGCACTGCACCTTTGTTGAGCTTCCACCATCTTTCATGGGGCCATTCAGCAAAGTTCTCTGATTTTCAAAAGCAAATTCTGAAAGCGGGAGTTTTTTCTGGAATATCAAAAAACCAAGCACTGTAAGACTCTGGGTCTTTTCTACCAGCGTTGTTGGCCATTTACATTTTTTCCTGATCGGGGTCACCAGGCTTTTCCTGGCGATCCTGAGCACAGTGATAGACATTGGAATATCTCCCATAAATACGGCAGAACAATCTGACATGTATTGACTGACCGCCCAATTTTTGACGTGCCATCAGTTCCCAGTGGCAGAGTTACCAAATAACTCCTCATTTGCAAGCAATTAGGAAACACAGCGTGCAATGGATTTCATACTCCAAACTAATCTTTAACATGCCCTCACTATCATATCAATCATTAATTAGCAACTATAATAATTCCCAAACGAAAATCATGCTGTATTTTTCTCCCGGGTAACAGTATGGTGAGTCTACGAATTATCTTTCAAGGAAGACGAGTCTTGCCACGCTGGAATGCCAAGACAATCATATTCGGCATGTCTCTAAAAAGCTTCACGATGTTGATATTAAAATACCTGGGGGCAGATTTACAAGCCCCTTGCGACACTTTTACGCCGCCGTTGCGTCACTTTTGTGACGCAGCGGCGGCGTAAACCATGCGCCACGTTGCGACTTATTTACAACGTGACGCATCTAGGCAGATGCGTCACGTTGTAAAGCACTGCGCCACATGAAACCTGCGTCAGGTTTCATGTGGGCGTTCCGTCGCAGTGTGGGCGTTCCGTCGGAGGAAAGCCTCGGAAAAGTGACGCAGTGAAATGTACAAGATTTCACTCAGTCACTTTTCCGACGCCGCTGCGTCAAAACCTTGCGCCTGCTTGAAGCAGGCGTAAGGCGTGACGCAGCATGTTGGAGATAGGCCGGGTTGGAACAGTGCTGGAGTTGCGTCGCGGGTGCGACACGACTCTAGCACTGCGCCAAACCTACGCCGGCAGATACGCAGTGGTTTTTTGCACAGCTGATTAAAGTCTTTGGCTCACCGCGACTCATATGTGGATTACCCACCATGCGGGGGCTATGAAAGGACACCTCTAAGATAGGTCGTGTCTCCCCTCCCCTTGTCCTGAGGAAGACTCGTGGCAGAGGATCAGAACTACCCTCTCTTGCGCTAGGGTCGAAATGTCGACATTTTACCCCCAGCGAGCCTGCATCTCAATGTCAACCCCCTCTTGCCCCGTATCACAGATGATGCTTCTCTGTGCACCACACTACTAAAATAATCTCAAAAATCATTGTAACTAATTCATGTTAAGGGGCAGGCTCTTCCCTGAAAAGATACTGGCCCGCTGAGGAATACTACCAGATCTTTTTCTTTGCTCAACGACGTTAATAATTTATCCCTTGAATGTTCTCTTTGATTTCTTTCCTTTTTTTATCCCACACATGAGCACTATCTTCCCCTCTTTCTCCACCTTGGAGTAACCTTTATGACAGTCTACTGTAAATATTGTGATTTTGTCTATATTTGTTATCAATTGAGTAAAACATAGTAGTAAATAAATTACTCTCTACAATGCAATCAAGTTTGGGTGCCTTCTGTTTAATATTATATTGTGGAATGCGCTTATACTCTTATCAGGGGTAAAATGATATATGCCTCAAATATACGTATGCTTAAATATTTGCATTTTTGATTACCAAATTATCTACGATTAAACGGAAACCTTCTGTCTAGGACCATTTGTTTGCTTTATCGATCGATACCCAGGTCCTTTGACAACCCACTGGGTCACCCCATTTATTATAATATGTATGAATATTTAGCAATTAAATTACAGTTGCCAAATATTAATTTTTTACTGACACCTCAAGGGTGGTGGTAACCATTCGCAAATGGAAAGGGGTTCCCAGGGGACCCCTTCCTCTTTGTGAATGTTGATACAAATATTTTTTAAGAGCAGGAAGTGGTCCTGTGGACCATTGCCTACTCTTAAAAAATTAAATGTAAACGCATCCTGTTTTCCCTTAAGGAAAACCGGCTGCATTTAAAAAAAAAAAGAAAAGTTTTTTTATTAAAAAGCAATTAGAGACATGGTGGTCTGCTGAACCCAGCAGGCCACCATCCCTGTGATGGCTGTAATTCCTAATTGGTCGCAAACTGCGACCTAACTCATTAATATTCATGAGTTAGGTTTATTGCGACTGCATTAGGAATCGCTATTTCAAACTTCTAGATTTTTGCACGTTAGGAATTGCGATTTCCTAACTGTGATTTGCAAATAATCGCAACTAAAAATTGCAATCCCAAAATTCTGTACATATGTCCCTATGGAGCTACTGTAAGGTCACAATATGCGCTTTAAAAAAAACAAATACAAAAGAGTAATAAAAATAGCAACTCAGCAATGTTTTAACTTTCCATTATAAAACTTTTACTAATGTGCATATCTTGAATTATTTTTATTTACAAATGTAGAGATTTTAACTGACGATCTGTGTCCCTGTTCTGTACAACAAACAATTTGACCTAGTTATTTTGGTTAAAAATAACATGTACTTCATGTAACACCCACAAGGGATGTCAGAGGCAAAACCTGTAAAATAAAGAAAGGAAGGTGTGTGTAGACAGAGTGGTCAAAGTTTGCTGGAAACGTAAAACAGAAGATCAAGCAGCAGCTACTCTGGCAGCCTCATCACCAATTTGGGAAATGATTGTTGATATATTCAGTCCTTGCTTACATGCATTACGAACTGTGTGTGCCTCAAGGTGCAACAGTTCTCATATTGTATCTAGGAAGCCGAGCCCTTCCTAGGAATAGAATTTCCAAGCAGAGAAGTGAAGACGGACTGCAAGCCTCTGCCTACCACATGTCTAAACATGCTCAAACATGACAGCGGAGCATCCGATTTATATTCACTCTCACCTTTCTGTTGTTTCTAGATTTGGACTTGAGCTCCATTCCCTCGCTCGTGCATTCATCCTTGTGCCAATGCGATATGACCTGGCAGATCTAGTTTTATGTTTAAGCTATGCATTATACAGTGCTTAATTTGTAAAATATGAAGTCCAGGTGCTCAAGTTTTTGAAGGAGGCCACACCCACTTCCACTGGCTCCACCCACTTCCTTCACTGCCTCCACCCACTTACTCTATTGGCTCCACCCACATCCTCAACTGGCACAGCTGAAAGCCACATGTAATACCCGCCCGATCTGAATTCCTACCTTGGTAATATGATGGTTGACTTGATACTTGTTGGTTTTCAAGCTCCTTGGAAAGTATATCTTAATAAAAATCAAGGCAAAGCCGCAAAAGAGACTAGATGTCATGACTTTTGGAACCGAAGATAATGAACTTTTTTTGACCATTAAAGGTCTGACTCCAAACTAATTCTGATATGACTATCTACTTCTGTTGTATTTTAAGTCTCCCCAGGCTTGACCCTAAACTGCCCCAAACCAGACTATTACTAAAAGACAGTATGATATATGACTTCATAGAGCTCTGAGGTACAAGCCCACTATGAAGGCATCTATCACGTGAAGAATATATTGGACTCTGCAAGAGGCACAATATGCACCTCGCTGGCATAAGCACAACCTGTAACTGATTTATGCACATCATTCAGTCCTATAATATGCCCAATATTGTAATTGTATTTATATAGCGCTTCCACCCCAGACGAGGCATCAAAGCACTATTCGGTGAGTAGCATGCTACTCCGGAACCCAAAAAGGATAAGTGGTGGGTTTATATAGAGAAATATATGTTAATTTGAGCAATGGACATGTGAGTCTGTTAGTTGCATTGAATGGGATAATGGAGGGATAGAAGAGGGAAGCGTCTAGAAAGTGGTATTTAGGAAATCGTAGTAAAATGAGGTTTGGGATGGGTCGAGGGTGGGATAGAGGAGGGAAGAATCTAGAAAGGGTTATTAGGGAGATCATAGTAGTAAGATGAGGCTTGGGATGAGTAAAAGGAGAGATGGAGGAGGGACAAGTCTCTAGAAAGGGATTTACTCTCACAAATGCATTGTAAATGGGCATGAACCGAACATTTCTTACCCAATTGGCACCCCTTAGCCCTTAAAATAATGTTCCCAACATACAAAAGTGCCTTTTTCTCCCTAACATGAAGGTAATACACAATGATGTAGCTGTCAAACCCCAACCAGCACAGAATACAATTGACAACAGACTATAAAGAGGTCTATGTTTTAAAGTGTGCATAGAAGAAGAGACTATGGCCCGAAATAATTTGAATGTTGATACCACCCCGTTTCGTTTTCATGTATAGCAAACATGACATTTGAAGGTTAATAAACACAACTGTACAAAATGCACTACACACAATATTACAAATGCAAAGGACACTTGAAACAGCCAAATACGCTCTGCCGGATTTGAGTGAACGTTTTGCATTCTGTCATTTTAACACTTAAAACGTTTAATGAATCAATACATTTTGTAACAATCAAACCATAACCTTGCAACTGAAAAACGAAGGAAAATCACACTAAGCCTTTATATTGGTATTTGTCTTTTTTTACATTTTAAATCGAACTAAAAAAACACACAAATTTGTCTTACACTTAAGAAAATTAATGAAACCCACAGCACCTGTGGCCAAAGTGCATTCTGTCTGCGTTGCTCTTCAAAATAGATAGGAACAGTGCTGTGTGAAAGCAGAGTTCTAAAACTTCTTTGTGGCCAAATCAGCTTCCATGTATTGGGGGGGGGGTTCAGCTCCTTAAGTGTCATTAGTAAAGTAAAATCCAGCATTTTGTATTCCTGGCTATTCCAACTATTAAGATTTGTGTCAAGTAAAAGAAACAAGCACTGGCAATGCCAATAGGTCTCGCCGTATAGTGGAGTTTAGTGGCTTGGATAGGAGTGAAAAGTAGTGTGGTAGGTAGTATAGTGTTATAGAGTGGGGTATAGTATTAGAATTGAGTATAGTGTCGTAGAGTGGAGTCTTTTATAGTGTTGTGTAGGGGTACAGAGTGCAGAGTGGTAGTGTAGTGTAGAGTGTTGTAGAGTAAAGTGGTGTAGAGTGGAGTATATAACAATATAGTAGGAGTATAGTGTTATAGAATATAGTGGAGTAAAGTGGTATGTAGTGTATAGATGGAGTTGCGTAGAGTGTTGTATAGTGGGGGAGAGGATGTGGCCTTATGCCTAGAGCGGTCGACCCTGAAGCTGGGGAACCGGGTTCGAGTCTCGGCAGGGACTCAACATCCTGTGATTCTGGGCAAATCACTTAATCTCCCGTGCCCCACAAAAATGAATATGTCCGTCTGTAACGCAACTGGTGCTCATGTAAAGCGCTCTGATGCCTACGGGTCAAGTCCACGCTATATAAAACTCCGGGAAAAAAAAATAGTGGATTGGAGTGGAATAGTGTTGTAGAATGGCAGACAGTGGAGTATAATGCTGCGGAGTGGACTGATATATAGGGGATTAGAGTGTTATTGGAGTATAGTTTAATGGAGTATAGTATTATAGAGCTTAGTATTGTAGAGTGTAGTGTTGTACAGTGTAGTGTAGTATAGAGTGTAGTAGTGTGGCTTAGAGTTAGGTGGCCTAAAGTACAGTGGTGCAGAGTATATTGACAGAGTGCACTGGTGTAGAGAGCATTTGTTTTGAGCAAAGCGGTGAAGAGTGTATTGGTGTTTTTGTGCAGTGAGGTAGAATAGTATAGAGTGCTGTTGTATAGAGTATAGTGGTGTAAATTATATTGCAGTTGTATATAGTGCAATGGTGTAGAGTGGAGCGTTGTAGAGTGGAGTATAGTGTTATAGAGTGGAGTAAAGTTTTCGTGTAAGCTCCAAGCTTCCCAAAAAGCTTCAACACCCATAGCAAATCTGCACCAAACATAGGCAACAATAATCATGGACAGAATGTAAACTCACTTGCCCAATGGCTCACCACTCATCTATCCAACAGAATGCATAGACACACCAATGCCGCACTCTTATGCAGCCAACACAATGCCAATGATCATTCGGATTGGCAGTCTAAAAGCATTCAATACAGCCACAGTAGATTTTTCATGGGCACATGAACCTACCACAAGACTGTCACATAAGACCATTAAACAAGCATGGCACATGTACCCAAACGGCTACAAAAACACACACAACTATTCCGCACATAAAGCAATCCTGTTTTCATTAAACCTGCCACAGCACAAAAGCCAGCCCTCTGGTAATGCAGTTCTCCCAACAGGAATTTATCTGCCCTGCCTTTAAACCTGCATGTGTGCCGTCTGATCCCAGTCACACTTCATCAAACCCTTCTGACTGAATGCCACTACTAAAGTGCTAGTTGACGGCTAATTGGCAACATGCTGCTCTAGAAACATCGTGCAGAACGTCCACTTCCATTCGTGCAGCCAGCCATGTCTTGCACACACACATCGTTCTCGCCTTTGGGACCTTATAGGTTTTTGGCTGTGCAGCATATTATCCTGGGTGCTAAGAAACGTAAGAAAGACAAATTTATTTTTGAGCCCATGATGAAACTGTTAAAAGGCCAAACTAAAAGGCCCACAATGCAGCGAGCACATGGTTGATTCTGGGCAAATCACTTAATCTCCCCATGCCTACCAAATAATGAATGTGTCCTTGTGTAACGTAACTGGTTCTTTACAGCAAAGCTGAAAATAATTCATGGAATAGAACATATTTTTTCACTACACACAATATTACAAATGCACAGGACACTTGAAACAGCCAAATACGCTCTGCTGGATTTGAGAATACGTTTTGCATTCTGTCATTTTAACACTTAAAACGTTTAATGAATCAATACATTTTGTAACAATCAAACCATAACCTTGCAACTGAAAAACGTAGGAAAATCACACTAAGCCTTTATATTGGTATTTGTCTTTTTTTTACATTTTAAATCGAACTAAAAAAAACACACAAATTTGTCTTACACTTAAGAAAATTAATGAAACCCACAGCACCTGTGGCCAAAGTGCATTCTGTCTGCGTTGCTCTTCAAAATAGAAAGGAACAGTCACAATGGCGATCCAGGCATCGGACTGGGTACAGAGAAAGGGGCAGAGGCTTGAAGTCAACAGAGCATTGGGAATTGGCATGTTGCCATACAATGATGTGGACATGATAGATATAGAACCTTGAAGACTGGGGCAGCACATTAAAAGATGTGGATAAGCAAAGTGGAGGGGCTCCAGGCAGGTCAGACCATGGCTCAAAAAAGTTTGTAAGCATAAAAAGAAAGGAATGTCCGCCCTCCCTCAAAGGCCAATTGACCCAACCCAACAGAGGAGCTAATTAGTGACAAGGCTTGAACGCATCCCGACAAAGGTAAAGCATGCCGTTAAATGTTGGACTAAACAGATGAACATTAAAAAAAGTCAGAAAAAACCCACTAAGCATAAGAATCAATCTGTACTTGAACGCTCACGATCTGAAAGAGAGACGGTTAACATTATTTAAAGAGCGCAACATTTTGGGTGTTTAGCCAACTTCTAAGTGCCTGAGCCGTGCAATGCAGAGGAGCTGTGCAGACTCAGAGATTATTTTTTTGAAATTAGCGCTCTTTCACTAAACTGATCACAGGAACTAGATGGGATTTAACAACGAGCCTCAGCTTCGCTTTAACACCCGGTGATTCTGGGCAAATCACTTAATCTTCCCGTGCCTACCAAATAAAAATAATTAATGTGTCTTTGGGT
Organism: Calotriton arnoldi; assembly: GCA_963921515.1. Taxonomy (NCBI): domain Eukaryota; kingdom Metazoa; phylum Chordata; class Amphibia; order Caudata; family Salamandridae; genus Calotriton; species Calotriton arnoldi. Next base: position 149,024 of record CAWUFW010005352.1, read on the forward strand.
AACGTAACTTGACACGATCTGAAGAGAGAGACGGTTTCATGTCTGGTTAACATTATTACAGAACGCAAAATTGTGGGTCTTCAGCCAGCTCCTATGTGCCTGAGCCGAGTAGCTGTGCAGAGATACTTGTTTGAAATTAGCGCGCTTTCACTAAACTGATCACGGGCACTAGATGGGATTTAACAACGAGCCTCAGCATTGCTTCAACTTCCAGTAATTCTGGGTACGGAATGGGGGCAATGAAGAACCCCCATGACTCACCTCGGCCTGGAGTTGCAGTTTGCGTGTAAGAATGAATTAATTTTGGCTGTAGGAAACCCCGGGGAAGAAAAACGTGTTCAATTAGAGAATCATTATTTACTGCTAAGCAACTCCCTTGACCTTCAGTAACCAATAGGAAGCTGCTGCTGAAAGCCTACGTGAGAGGTAACAGACATGAATATTCCAGCCTTCTTCCGCTCCTCCAGGGGCTCTCTAACTTGCTCTGAGGGAGGGGGAAGGGCACGGCATGATAACCGCAGGAATAAAGACAGCTCTTGGAAAGCCTGTTTGCTTTTTTTTTTATTATTGAAAGCTTAAGAAGTTGAAATTCAGTCGCCAGCCTGCCAGGAGTGCATGTGTTGAGGAATGGGTGAGAGTGAGCGGCTGAGCAGCACAGACGACGTGGGAAAAGTAAAGCTGTCTCACTTTTGCATTTCGTTTGAAAAATTACGTTCACCACCACTGCCTCCTGAAAAGAATTTATAGCCCCGGCCCTGACAATAAAGTGCCGGTGCTGAGCCCCGGAAAGCACCGGCACAAATTAAGCACTGGCATTATATCCGAATACAAAAACTAAAAATGATTGTATGTTATTTTTAAATTATCCATTCAGTAGGTGTCTCTCACTAGGTGTCTCTCAGGTCAAGTAAAGTTCTTCTGTCGCTGAATTCTTTCTCAACCAGTCCAAGAAATGTGTGTTGGCATCTACCACTCAGTAGAATATGCAGTGTATTTTTAAAACGAAGAGTAAGAGATTCCACTTCTATATGTACACCAACGAAGCATAAACCTTGCTCATAGTGAATGGGGTTTGGGACACCCGCCTCCCTTTTTTATGCACAAGTTTTAGTTACAAGTGTTGCAAAAAATATATTTTCTACCTGATCCTAAATGACAGATTATCTGCGATAACTGCTCTGGTAGGTTGAGACTCAACAACGAAAATGCTCTTTTTTTCAGATCTCCTCTAATATTTCCTGAACAGATACCAAGCAATCCAAAAAGCAGGCTGAGTCTACTTTTTTCAAACTTGAAAAGGTGACCTGACTACTCTGTGGGACTTGTACTGGTTCTTCATTTCAGCCACAGTTTCATTCAAGACAGTGTATTGTGAGGAAAACGTGTATGACTGACTACTTAGGCCCTCATTTGCGAGCTTTTGCCGTAGGGCAGTGACGCAAGACTTCCCGCTGCGCTGCCCTACGGCAAAGGAAAAGGGCTGGAATGGGCCATATCTATAAGATATGGTGCATTCCTGTCCTTTCCCCCTATGCTGGCGCATAAATGGCTGCCATGCGCTAACGCAGACACCGTTGCACCATGGTGCACGGGTGTCTGTGTACTAGTGGTGAAAATGAGGCGAAATAAAGTTATTTCTCCTTGCTGCGCCTCCCCTACGCCACCCCTGGAGAGGTGTAGGCTTTTGACGCATTCTCAGGTTTACAAAATCTCCTAAATCTGGGAATGTGTCAAATGCCATGGGTGTTATGTAGGAACACCCATGATAGAGCGCTGATAGCACTCTATTTTGTATGAGTGCACTATACTCATGGTTTAAACGCACTCTCATGTATTCGTATTGTTTGCAGTGTTTCACGACTATTAAGAAACATTTATTTGAATCATTTGATGTTGAAAATTAGTGAACGCATTTAAGTAGAACTTTGTATGTGTTACGATTCCTTCATGCATAATATGCAGGACGATATTATTTCTATATACCGTAAATGTGGTTAGTTTAAGTTGCCTGAATTATAGGCCCAATGTCTTAGGTTTTGATTCTCCTTGCTCTTGAGAAATAAATAATTAAATGTTGTTGTGTTCAAGGTTAGAATGTTCTCATCCTACTGCAGGTGAAAGAAACACATCGTTATTTTCGGAGTTAAGGAGAGACCCGGAATGTCTTTGAAGATGGCTGGGAAGCGAGAAGGGAGGATGCCTTGCATATCTGGTCTGTCTGAAAGCCAAGGCCACTGGAAAGAAGATATCATTAATTAAATTTGTGCCATGAAAAGAAAAGGCTACTGCATAGAGGTGCAATGGAAAGTTTTAAGAAGAATGACGTATTGTGGGTTGAATCCCATCTTTTGTATGATGCGCAGGGACAGCGAGTCCACACTTCTGCTAGCTTTCGGAGGAGAAGGAGCATCTTAGAGCAAGCTCCATAGCCATAAACTAAAACGACCCATTTGACGTGAGTACTTCTTAGGAAGTCGACACGTGCTGACACCGTTGGGGAATGATAGGAGAGAGACAGGAAGGGCCCTCATCTAGAGCAGTGTAGGGCAAGATTTTGACTTCTTCCAATGAGTCGAGAACTGAATATCGCATCTATTCTGTGTTGCGTTGTGATTTTGGAATTTATAATCATTTGTCTTTTGGGCCGAATTACCTATATTCGTAAACTTGGCTCTGTATTAATTTTTCTGTACCTTTATTCTTTGCTATTGAGATGTATTTACATCCAATTGTTTTTGGCCTTATAATAAATATTCAAACTACACTTTGGAGTTGGTGGTCTTTCCAGGCATGACAATTTTGCAGATATTCATCTGAGTTGTTTCCTCCCCTCAACCACTTTAGGTAAATAAAAGATCGATCGCTTACGCTATATTTAGTAGGGAACATCAGGTGTGCAATTTAGCGTAATCAAATGGTAGCAGAGGATGGTTTACCTTTAAAGTGGTTTACCTCTAAGGTGAGGGGAGTAATCAGGAGTAGGGTTGAAGGTTGAAGAGCCCTGAAGTGGAGTGGAAGACGGCGGAGACCGGAGACTGGCGGACGTTGATGGTGCGGTGGAAACAGTGGTGGCATGAGTATGAAAGGAATTGTGGTGTTAGATTGCGGTGATGAGTAAGTGGGAGATGTCTTGCGGAGTTGGGATGTATGTTGAGTGAATGTGGTTTTTGGTTTACTGGTCCGGACACATGCGGAGCAGGAAGTTTTGGTGAGCGGACTCAAGAGAAGTCCAAGATCCCGGGATAGTTTTGTATTGGAATTGTCTGATCAAATGTGGGTGTTGTGAAGCGCTATCGACGATCCACTTGTGTTAGGGAACTTTGTGTGAATGAGGAATAGGTCGCGGTAGAAAGCCTCAGGTACCGGGGGTGGACTATGGCGATTGAGTGACCAGCGCAGGTCGGGGGTCACAACGGCTGAATGTTCTTGTGAGAGCGTTCTATCGATCTTTAGAGACAGACAATTACTTGTTTATGTGACTGTAAGTTATTGTAATTGTGTAGGAACAGTTACTTGGTTTAATAACTTTTGGATATACAGTTACTTGTGGTACGAATGTGTGTAAGTGAGTTTGCGGTGAAATTGTAAAGGCGGGTGAGCCGCTGCAAGGAGTGAGAAGTGACGTCAGGGTGCGCCGCGCTGTGATAGGTTGGCTGGTGTAACGCCGCGCTGGGATTGGTGGAAGTTCGTTTGCAGTGGAACAGCGTATTTTGGGTTTGCAATTGATCGATTTTACAATGAGATGCTTTAGGGTATTACGAGATTTGTGTAGAGGCGACACAGGGGTGGTGACTCGGGTAGGAGAAGAAGCTTCGCAAGAAGGCACACCGGCACATTACATGGCAACGAATGTAGGACTTCATACCACAGTGTGGCTTCAGAATTGGCATAAAATTACAGAGAAATTGGCTTTCCCTTGTTATGGGTCTTTTCGTATGGAAGTGCTGACCCAGCTGAGGGGGGTGATGAACGCACTGAAACCTCCCCCTAGACCCACACAATTTGAGGCATTAGATGCATGGATGAGAGCTGCTGTAGCAAGAAGGAGAGAAGCTTCACGAGGAAAAATGAGGAAAGCAATGAAGGCATATCATGATGCTAGATGGGATGCCCAGTTGAAAAGATGGAGAGTAGACACCATAGAGGGAGAACGTTTGTACCCATTTCTTACGTTAAAAGAGGGAGCTGAAGGGAAAAAGACGACAGAGGAGGACAGTGATACAGATGACAGCTTCCTCGATAGATTGTTAGCGGATCGTCCTCCACCATGCGACTCTAGATCAGAGACAGAGATGTTGCGCCCATCAGAAGAACTTTTAGGTGTGGGACAACTGGGTTCAGAGGAACAATTGGCAGGAGTAAGAGGCAAGATTACAATGATACACCTTCCGGGAGGGTCTGGAGGAATGAGGTATCCGGACCCTGAGCCAGTACCACCTGCAGGAAACATGCAGATACCAGATGCTTTGTCGGTACCAGTCACAATAGGGCCGGTGGTTCCGATATATACTCCTAGAGAAAGAACTGATGACAGTCAACAGCAAGTAAGTGAAGGAGAAGAGAGAATGTCTGGAGGGACCCTTGCAATGAGTGGGACTGGGTTAAGTCGGATACCAGTGGAATCTAGTACTCCACTGCCATCTACAGCTGATCTATCAAGGATGGATAGTGGGTCAAAACGAAGATGGACAGGAGCTTTAGCGAATTCTAGGTCTGACCTTCGAATGTAGGTTCAACCAGTGAGAGAGTCAATGATACCAAAGGAAGAAACAAGCAAGAGGCAAGAAGTGCCTAGAGTACTGTTTGAGCCACAGGTTGTTTGTGCAGGTGACCATTGGAGAAGTCGAAGCTTGGAAAGAGAGAGACGCCCAGCTTCAAAGATAGAAGAGGGTGCGGTTCCTAGGAGAACCCAAAGTTGTGACAGGGAAGATACAAGAAACAAGGAAATTCAGAAAGTGTTAAAAAGCGCAATAAAAGCGCCAATGCTAGATGTGGTACGATTAAAGGCAGAACTAGATGAGGTGATTGAAGGTAATTTACCCCTTATCAGAATTGAGACGTATGACTCGAGCGAACTACTGTTTGTAGCAAAGGACATGACAAGAAAGGCCAAACGAGCTTATGATGCATTGTTGCTTTTGGCACAAAGGTATGAGGTTGATTTGTCAAAGACAAAGCTGACACAGGGTTCTTGTAGATTAAATTACACAGATAAGGAGTTAGAAGAGAAGCGAACAATTGGATTGAAAGCACAAATTAGAGAACTAGTGATAGGGATGCGAACATGGAAAGAATTAGACAAATGGAAAGAAAGATGGGCCAAAAAGAAAAGCTTCCAGACTAGAATAGGAAATACTCCGCCCCCGGGTGGAGGGACGGGAGCTGCAGGACATTTCCCCCTCAGGGAGGTACAGAATGGAGGGTATGTACATGTGCCATGGAGCAGGGGTGATTTAGCAGCATTTACGAATGATTTTCCTCGGCTGAGGGAAAAACCTGCTGAGTGGTACAAGCAAATAGATCGGTTTGTAAAGATTTAGAAAGTATTGTGGATTGATTTAAACACCTTGTTTGATATAGTAGTGCCGGCGGATTTGTGGGCGGCATGTAAGATTGCCATTGAGGGAGGGAGAACATGGCGGCCGGCTAGAGCTCAGGTCGCGAGCTCCATCAAGTGAGGTGCATAATTGAAGTATAATGGCTCGGCACGGACGATAACGAAAGATTCTGTTACCGGAATGCTCACTGATCTCGAACCCGAATGTTAAAAACATCGGGAAAGCGGCGTTTGGTGTTCTTGCGGCTGGGAAGAGGAGGAGGCAGCGGATCGGAGGTGAACGCCGAAGTGGAGGCAGAGGCGGGACTAGGTGGAAAGCTGCGTCCTTACCTGACGGACGTGGAGAGGAGGCGAGGAGGCGTTTGGGCTGCTGCTGTGAAAGGACTACAGCTACGGAGGAGAGCTTTAACAAAAGTAAGTTATAGAGGCCCCCCAAGTAGTCCCCGTACAAACATTGGCAGGTTGTTAAAGAATTCAGAACAGGACTGCAAATTAATTTTAAATCAAACTTATAACAACAACGAAAATAACGAGGACCTTAAGGAAAATCAAGCTTCCAAGTTGGTAGTGTGTATGAATTCAACAAGGAAGAAGGGAAGGGGCAAAAGAGGGGATCAGTCGGCTTCCGAATTTGTTTTGAAACCCCAGCAGGGGAGTTTGGTGGCTCCTACTGACTTAATCCCACGGATACAGGATCTCCCCAAAGAAGATAAGGCAGAACTAAGGGGGTTTGATAAGAACGAAATCACAAAGAATAGTATCCAAGATATAAGGTACGAGTTAAGAAACAGGGCTCTAGCTCTAACCTCCGGGGTTGACGACGCTATTAAACAGCCTCCAGTGAAAGTAGAACAACAGCCAGTAACACCTACGAAGGGCACGGATATCGTGGAAAAAAAAAAGCAGCAAAGGAAACAGAGGATAAAGAGTGGCGCTGTGGCAGTGATCTCAACTAGAGCGGCTAAAGCGGTGAAAAAAGAGCAACTTAAAAAGGGTGCTAATTTAAAAGTAACACCCTCACTTCGCACCTTCTTTAGAGTCCAGGAGAAATCTGTACTAAAAAGTACTGCATTAAAAGAAAGGTGTGATAATAAAGGAATAACTTTTATGCAAAAACTGACATCCTCTCCAAACATAAAAACAATGGAAACTTCCAATCCGTTCCAAGTCCTCATGTTATCAGATCCCACGGAACAAAATGACTCAGAAGTGGATGAGGGGTCTCAGAGTGAAGATAACCCACTCCAAAAAACGTTAAATAGGGATTCGGATTCTGAAACACTCACGCAGGTGGAACTTGGGAACTTGATGGGATCTCTCTTTAAAGAGATGAAATTGAGCTTCGCGAAGTCTGAAAAAAATCAGGAGAAAATACAAGCAACATGTGAGGCGCTGGAGTCTAAGGTTAACGCCTTAGTTGACAGGGTAAATACTATAGAAGGTGCATTGGAGCACACCAGAGAAGAGGTAAAATCCTGTCAAAGTGACATTAGCAAAATAAGATCAAGCGAAAAAGAGCTCAGAGATAAACTTGAGATTTTAGAGAATAACTCAAGACGGAATAATCTCCGATTATTAAATATTCCGGAAGGCGTAGAAGGGCAGAATGTAAAGACTTTTATAGTTAAACTGCTAAAAGAAATTTCCCCCGAGCTAGAGGAAAAAACCATAAACGATGACATTCAAAGGGTACATAGAGACCCTTTTAGATTGAATAATACAAGGAAGAATCCGCGGAGAATACTTGTCAATTTTAGAACTTACACACTAAAAGAAAGTATTCTGAGTAAGGCTTTAAAGGCAGGTACCCTCTCTAAAGACGGCTACAATTTTAAAATTTGTTCGGATATATCAAAGACCACGGCAGATAGACAGTGGGCCCTAGGGAACTTTATGCAGGACCTAAGAGCAGTAGGAGCAACGGTCCAATTGAAGTATCCAGCCCTCTTGAAAATCATGTGGAATAATCAGACATTTAATATCAGAGAGCCAAAAGAAGTGGAGACTTTGCTGGAACGAATAAAAACAAACAAGTAAGAGCCAGAATTAAGATAATTTATCACCTCACGACAACGGAACTCAAATAGGGCAATTTGGTTTGCTCAATGATAGTAGGGAGGGTTCTCCAGGGTGGGATTAGAGGAGTAGGTTTTTTCTTTTATGAGCACAATTTTTCCTTTTGGGTGGGGAGCATTTGGGGAAAAAACCCAAAAAATAATTGTCCGATTTGTAAGATTTATGGTATTCACGGTCATTGTTATGGTAAAATACAGAACAAACTATTCATACTAAGATAGGGAGATAATTATTACAACTTGGAACGTGAACAGGCTTAGAGTAAGGAGGAGACGACAAAAAATCTTTGAATATCTTAAACTGGTAAAGAGTGACGTCATTATATTACAAGAAACCCACTTGCAAAGATTAGAATGGTTTGAAATTATAAAAAGGAAAAATGGGTGGAATATAGTGTCTGCACAAATCAAACCTGTCCTATTAAGGGAGTGGCAATAATCATTAAAAAATCGTCAGGAATTGCAATCCTGGAGGAAGGTGCAGACTCAAAAGGTAGATGGGCATTTGTAAAAATGAAATTAGGAAATAGTTTTGTTTCTGTAGTTGGGTATTACGGTCCTAACATAGACGACCCTACACCACTTCAATCTTTATATGCCCAACTAATTAATATATCCACACCAATCTTCCTTGGCGGAGATTTTAATATACTGCTAGATCCCAAAAATGATAGGTATCCGCCTGGAAAAGCATTAAATCTTCCAAAAATGAGGGAATGGTTGATCAGATTTAAAGAAGACTTAGGACTAGTCGATATTTGGAAAACTAAAGGCGACCAAAAAAATAAATACACTTACAGGAACTACAAGTATGGTCATGCTTCCAGAATTGATTTTTTCTTGATAGATAAAGTATTAAGCAAAAATGTGAAAAACGTGGCCCATGTACCAGCACACCTATCCGACCACTCCTTAGTTCAGATGGTAATAAACCAAAACTCCCTTCAGGCCGTGATAAGGTGGACATTAGACCGAACACTTTTGCTTGATCAACAAATTATTGGAATACTAAGGGATGAAACAATAAGTTACTTCCAAGTTAATACTAATGGAGAAATATCTAGTCGTGTGGTGTGGTACGCCTATAAAGCAGTGATCAGAGGAAACCTAATTGGTTTAGCGGCAAGAAAGAATAAGGAGACTAGATATATAATCAGTCAGCTAGAAGAGGATATACTAGACAGGCAAAAGCAGTGTGAAGTTTTGATCTCGGAAGAAGAAAAAGAAAATGCGATAGAAGAAATCTCCCCAAAAAAGTATGATTTATCACTTTACCTGGAAGGTAGGGTAAGAAAAAGGTGGGAGGCCAGTACACTATCAAACTATGAGTATGGGGAGAATAGCGGGAAGCTTTTGGCATGGAAGCTTAAAACTGAGTCCAACAGAAATAAGATTATGGCTTTGTATAGAGAGTTGGATGGGGTAAAGGTAGATGATAGGGCAGGTATAGAGGATGCATTTGTAGACTTCTTTCAGTTGTTGTATGAGGAGGATTTAACTCTCTTGCTCCTACAATAGAATCATACTTAAAAGATTCCCAAATTCATAAGCTGGAAGTAACCTTCAGCGAATCACTAAACGCAGCAATCACTATCGAGGAGGTCTTGAAGGTGATAAATGGACTTAAGAAAGGGAAAGCAGCCGGCCCAGATGCCATTCCAAATGAGTTCTATTTAGCTCTAAAAGACTCCTTGGCCCCGAGTTTAGTGGACCTTTTCAACTCAATCTTTTTAGATGGCTTACCGCTTCCAAAATCATGGAACGAAGCAACTATTAGTCTGATTTAAAAACCTGGCAAAGATCCCCTTAAGTGTGAGTCATATAGGCCTATATCCCTTCTAAATAATGATTATAAAATTTTCGCACAGGTTTTAGCAGCAAGACTCAGTAGTATTATGGATAGACTTATTCATATTGATCAAAAGGGATTTATTAAAGGGAGACAGCTACATGAGCTCACTCACCAACTGATTGGAGCCATAGATATTGCCACCCAGGAACAATCTCCCCTCGCGGTTCTTACATTTGATGCTGCCAAGGCATTTGACCGTGTGAACTGGTCTTTTTTGCAGGCTGCTATTTCCTATTATGGTCTAGGGGAAAACTTTTCAAGAGCAGTAAGGAATATATACAAGGCTCCGACTGCAAAAATCCTGATAAACGGAAGCTTAACCAAAGAATTACAGATTACAAGAGGCACGAGACAGGGCTGCCCGCTCTCTCCCCTTCTTTTTAATTTATATATAGAACCCCTAGCAAATATGATTAGAAAGTCTCAGGAAATTATTCCATTTAAATTTAAAGGATGGGTAATGAAAGTGGCACTATATGCCGATGATCTTATGATTTACACTAGTGACCTAGAAAAGTCTCTACAAACTATAACAAAAATGCTAACAGACTTTGGGAACATATCTGGCTACCAAGTAAATCACCAAAAGACCGAGACTATGTGTTGGAACATGAACCTACCAATGACTGGATTTAAGAACAAAATTAAATATTTAGGGATAGAAATTTCAAAAAATATTGAAGAAATCGCCCAAGTAAATCTGGACTTAAAGGTGAAGGAAATGAGAGAACTATTAAAATCATGGAGAAGTCTATCGCTCACTTTTATGGGGAGAGCAAATGTCATTAAAATGACGATCCTGCCCAAGTTCACGTTTTTATTCAATTCCATCCCTTTGGAGTTTAAGGCTCAATGGCTAAAAAAGATCCAAAGTGAAATTAACACTTTTATATGGGCCTCTAAAGGCGTAAGAATAGCATGGAGGAAGTTATGCCAGAGGAAAAATCGAGGTGGTATAGCCAGTTCAGATCTTCTGGCTTATTACAGAGCCTTCCAATTTAAGAATATTAGAATTCTTTTTAGACCACATGAACTTTACTCATCCTACTGGAGAGCTGTTACTGTTGATGACTACTGTCTCTATAAGTTTGGTCATCCGAAGTACTTCAAAAAGGTTAAACTAAAAATGCTGGGAGCAGCGTACAAGTTATGGTTCGAGTTAAGAAGAGCATGGAAAATTCCTTACTATAACTGTTTAGCACCAATATGGAACTCGCCTGGAACCCCTGAATGCTTAAAGGATTCTCTAGCAGACCCGTTGAAGAAATCAGGAATTTCAAAATGGGGAGAACTTTTGAGTGTGGAAATTTACTTAGTTGGGACCTTTTGTTGGGAAGAACCAATGGAGAAATGTCAAGGTTCAAGTATTACCAGTTGGTGAGTTGGTCAAAGGAACAAGAGAAGATTCTGGAATCCACTAGGAAACTGGAGGAAGAAATTCAAAAAGATCCAGCTCGAAAAGAGGTATCGAAATGGTATTGGCATCAAATGCAAAAAGAAGAAGACAAATTTACTACTCCAGGCGAGACCTGGAAGAAGATCTTCCCGGCTCAAGACTTGCAACAGCAATGGCAAGTATCTTGTTCTTTTTTATGGCATATTATTGTTTCTGCACCTCTTAGGAAAAATCATCTTTTTACTTTAGAATAGGTCTTATTGGACGCCTGAGAAGTTATCTAAAATGAATAATCAGGTGATGAAAATGTGTCCAAAATGCGGTGAGCCTAAAGCGAACGATACTCATATGTTCCATCTATGTCCTCACCTTGACTTATTTTGGGAGGAAATTGGCAAGATTATTAATAAGGCCTTAGAAACGAATATTAAGGTAAGCACCTTTACTGTTATTTTTGGCATTATGGAAACTAAAGAGGCTATCAATATATTGAGTAAAAACCAAAAATATTTATTATTTGTACTAATTTTATTAGCCAGATGCGAGGTATGCATAAATTGGATTCTTCCAGCTCCCCCTAAAGTAGTAGAATGGTTTCGCTCAGTAGAAAAGGTCAGGAATTTGGACAAATCCAGAGGGAAGAGTAAACGAACTAAATATTGGGAACTTTGGGATAAAAATTTTGTGGAAGGGTAGGAAGGGAAGTCCAATGATTTTACTTAATGCGACCCAACAAATTTGGGTGAACTGTCATGGTGGATCCATGATGGATAAACCTTAAATAAATTTGTAGGTTTTTATTGACATGGTCTCTCCTCGCTGTCAAAGGGCGGTTCATATTACTCAGCACAAAATGACCTGGTCTACCATAACCACTTAAGTCGCATAAATGAGGAAAAAAAAAAAAAAAAGATTGCCATTGAGTGGCCTACTGCAGAGCCACCTAGAGATTCAGTGACCCATGGTCCTTCACCTGATGTAATGAGAAAATACGAGCAAGTGATTACGTGGTTAAAGTCGAAGGTAGCTCCTCAAACTGTTGATTGGTTGAAGATTGATCGCACCACTCAAGACTCTAAGGAATCAGTACATGATTATTACGAAAGATTATTGTTAGCTTTTAAGCAGCATAGTGGATTGGATACAATTGAACCGAAAGATATGGGACAGTTTGTCTCGAAGTTTGTGTTGGGACTGAAATCTGATATTAGTTTGATGAAACAGCAGCACTTGATATGTTGGCAGAATAAGTCGGTGAACGAGATTCTGCGTTATGCTAAATATTGCAGTGATCAAGTGGAATCGACACAGAAGAAATTGAAGGACAAGTTGATGTTGGTGCAGTTGAGAAACGCTGATATGACTCAGGGGATTGGAGGAGGTAGAGGTAGAGGAGGTGGAAGAGGAATGGTTCAACAGATGGTGAACCAACCTGGTCAGGGTAGAGGAAGAGGAATGGATCCAGGTGTAAGTGAGTGGGTGGCCCAACAGAAAAGGGTCACTGCCTGCCGTTATTGTCACAAAATCGGGCATTGGAAACGCGAGTGTAGATCGAATCCAGCAAATGGAAGGTGAGGGACAGCTGTCCGAGACTGTCAATACTTTGACAAGACCCAGGTCTATGTATGGAGGAGGATATGAGCCGCAAGTGCAAGTACCTCAACCTCCTAGGATACCCATGCAAAATCAGTTATACCATCAGATGCCTTATTTTGAGATACAAGATAGATTTGATCAAAATCAAGATTTACAAGAGTGCCAGAGGGGGGTGCACGAGGAATGCACCTTAGATGCGATCCTAGAAGTTGATCAGAGTGGGCTGTTTGTAGATGCAGATGTGAACGGATATCCTGTTACCTTCTTATTAGACACTGGAGCTGCTCGCTCCATGGTGAGAACTGAAGTAGTCCCAAATTTAACTCTTTCGGGACAATGGATTCAAGTAGTGGGGGTTAGTAACCAGAAAATGACCAATCCATTGACAAATGAATTACCCGTGAGAATAGGACCATTTCGGGATAAACACCAATTTGTAGTGTGTAATTCAAGTCCGGTCTGTCTTTTGGGACGAGACCTTCTGTGCAAGCTCAATTGTACTATATCGTGCACTCCGAGAGGTGTGGAATTGCAAACATATGATGACGATGCTGATTTTAAGATGGCTAACATGAGTCTATGTGCAGAAATGTTTGTGGTGCTCACAGTAGCAGAATTGCCACATGACTTGAGAGACTCAGTTGATCCGAAAGTGTGGGATTTTACAGGCGAGGATGTAGGTCTGATGAGAGGGGTTGAGCCAGTTAGGATACAGGTCAAACCCAATGCTGAATTCCCACGAACGCCACAATATAAATTGACTCCAGAAACGGTGGCCGGAATAAGACCTGTGATTGAGACTATGATTGCCCAAGGTATTCTTAAGGAGATAAGAGGAAGTCCCTGCAACTCACCTATCATGGGACTGCAGAAGCCAAGTGGCAAGTACAGAATAGTGCAGGATCTGCGTCGGGTTAATGAAATTGTGATCCCATGTTGTCCTGTGGTACCGAATCCAGCTGTTATTCTATTCCAGATACCATGCAAAGCAGAATGGTTTACAGTGATAGATTTGTGTCATGCATTTTTCTCCATACCATTGCATGAAGAAAGTCAGTTTTTATTTGCGTTTAGGATGGACGATCGTGTATTAACATGGGAAAGAATTCCTCAGGGGTATACAGAAAGCCCCTCCATTTTTAGTCAATGTCTGAAAAAGAATCTTGAAGGACTGGTGATGGCCCAAAACTCAGTCTTAGTGCAATATATAGACGACCTTCTGGTCGCCTCAGAGACTGAGGATGCTTGCAGAATTGACACTGTGGCGTTGCTGAATCATTTGGCAAAAGAATGGACACAAAGTGTCTCCAAACAAATTACAGTATTGTTTGTCTGAAGTTCAGTACCTAGGACACAGGATTGAGAAAGGAAAACGAAGGGTGTCACCAGATTGCATAGAGACGATTCTGCAAATGGGAGCTCCGAAAACACAGAAAGAAGTCCGCATGTTTTTGGGAATGGTCGGTTATTGTCGACAATGGATCCCAAATTTTCCCTTGCAAGCAAAGCCTCTGTTGAAACTGACTCGAAAGGATGTTAGTGATCCAGTACCATGGGATTACGAGTGCTTGAAAGCCTTCCGTGAGCTGAAGGAAAGTATCTGTCGTGCTCCAGCTCTCGGAATGCCGGATTATAACAAAGCATTTTTGCTCTTTTGCTGTGAAAAGGAGGGATGTGCGTTAGCAGTCCTAGTGCAGACACATGGGGGTGCCCGTAGACCATTAGCTTACTTTTCAGCTACATTAGATCCTGTAGCTTCTGCGTTTCCCGGATGTCTGAAATCCGTTGCTGCAACCAGTGTCAGCATTGAAAGATGTGAAAGCATAGTGATGGGTTATCCACTCATTATTTATGTGCCCCATTCAGTAGAATTATTGATGACCCGAACGAAGACACAGTATCTGACCAATAACAGACTTACCAAGTATGAGCAGGTTATTTTGGCCGCTGAAAATGTTACCCTGAGACATTGTACCACCCTGAACCCTGCTACATTGTTACCTGTTCCTGCAGAAGAAGGAGATGAGGATTGTGAAGAGCATGACTGCCTAGATGTTACTGACCTATCTACCAAACCCAGACCTGACATTGTAGATGAACCTTTGCCCCAATCTGATTTGATCCTTTTTGTTGATGGTTCATGCTTAAGAGACAATGAAGGGTATTTGAGAGCAGTGTTTGCTGTGTGCACCATCATGGGAGTAGTGGAAGCTGACTGTTTAAATAGAGTATTCTCTGCTCAGGTGGCCAAAATTGTCGCTTTGACACGTGCCTGTATCATTGCAGCTGATATTTGAGTGACTGTGTATACTGACAGTCAATACGGATTTGGTGTAGTTCATGACTTTAGGCAGTTGTGGTCATAGAGGGGGTTTCTTCGTCCTCAGGGTCACCTATACGTAACGGCGAGTATGTGCGCCAACTATTGGAAGCTTTGCAGAAGCCCAAAGAGATAGCAGTTGTTAAATGTGCAGCTCATGGAAAAGGAGAAGACTTTGTCACTAAGGGCAACATTTATGCAGATGAGGTAGCACGATTTTGCGATGAACATGCTTGTATTTTCAATGGAGAATATGTGGGCGAGAGCGCAGAAGAGACCGAGCTCAGCATGATGTTAGCTATAGCCGATACTTGGGATGATGTGAAGCGGTTGCAGGATGAAGTCCCAGAAGAGGAAGCTGCTTCATGGGTCAGAGCAGGTTGCACAAAAAGAGACAATGGCATTTGGGTGTCCACAGATGAGAGAGCAGTATTACCTAATTGCCTACTGAGCCCAATGGCAAGGCAAATTCATGGAGCAGTTCATCTGGGGAGAGATGCTATGGTGCGAGTGTTTCGGCAGACGTGGTTTAATCCACGCTTCCGTGTGTGGGCTGAAACGGTATGTCACAGGTGTGTTACTTGTCAACAAATGAATGTTGGAAAGAGAACTGTGGTTGCATTGACTCACATTGGAAGATCTGGAGGTCCTTTCAATAGGATACAATTAGAGTTTATTGAAATGCCGAGGTGCAATAGGTTGAGATACGTTTTGGTGGTGGTGTGTATCTTTTCGCGTTGGGTGGAAGCAGATCCAACTAGACGATGTGACAGTCTCACAGTGGCAAAGCTGTTGTTAAGAGAATTGATCCCGAGATACGGATTTCCGACAGCAGTGGAGACAGATAGAGGAACTCATTTCCACAGTGAAATCATGAAATTGTTGTGCTCTGCTTTAATCATTGATCAGAGGCTGCATTGTAGCTACAGGCCAGAGGCTTCAGGTCTTGTAGAGCAGGTTAATGGCACCATCAAGTGAAGAGTGGCAAAGGTGTGTTCGTCAACTTCATTGAAATGGCCAGATGCGCTGTCTCTAGTGCTTATGAGCCTGCGTAGCACCCCTGATAGGAGAACAGGGCATTGATAAACATCACTGATGATTTAGTGTTGGATTATTGTAAGGGACTGGCTGATGTGGTTACTTCTGTATCCCACCAGGTCGAGGCTGCGACTGCATCCACCTCGAGAGACCTGCTGCATGATCTAAATCCAGGTGATTGGGTACTAGTTTGCAAGCACGTGAGGAAGAGTTGTCTTGATGCTTGCTGGCGAGGACCATATCAGGGGATATTGGTCACAAGTACCGCTGTGAAGTGTGGAGGATTGCCAAACTGGATACACGCTTCCCACACTCGCCGAGTTTAAGCGCCTGCAGAGGAAGAGAGTCCCCTGGTTCCGAGGAGCGTGTATGAACCTGACACAGACAACGACGAAGGCACAGACCCAGCTGTAAGAGTTTCGGATGAAACGGAACAGCCGAGTGAGCACGAGAGACGAGAGCTGAGTGCTCCTGAACTGAGCCTAAATCCTGAAATAGATGATATTGCAGAAGTGAACTGTGCACCAGAACAAGGTGAGAGGTCTATTTCAGAAGGATCAGATCAAGAGGAAGAGAGGAGAACAGATGCCAGAGCGGAGAAGTGGCCAGCAAGAAAAGAAAGGCTGAATATAAGGCTCGCATCCGAGAAAAATCTCACTCCGATTCCTGAAACATCTGAATCAGATCAAAGTGACGCTGAAGAAAGACCGGATGGTCTGAGACGTTCCAGAAGAGAAAGAATAGCGTCTCGAAGATACGCATCTCCTGAGTGGACATACCTGGTTGCAGATGCAGGGCCCAGTGAAGTCCGGGAGGTTGGGAGCTGGTACGGTGAGCTACGAAGGGGACACCCTCTCGATTGAAATACAGTTGCTGGTCCCAGGCGTAGAAGCCTTTGGAAAGCTAACTCTGCAAGTTCCAAATCCTCCAAAGCTGGATTGCGTTTCCTGATCCTCAATCAGGTTATTTTCCCTTCATTCGGCCGACAGCTCACCGCGCAAGAATTAGGAGAAATTCATGCGGAGATTTTGCAATTTGTCCTCGAAATACTTGGATCAAATATCATGAACGATGAAGCTTGAATTATAACCAAAGAAAGCATTAGGCCTTAGAAAGAAGATAACTTAGACCCCAGTTTAAAAAGACCCCAGTTTAAAATGATTGAAAATTAGGGACTTTCTAGTAGATGATGGAGTGAGGAGTAGGGCTCACTACATCTCTTCAATAGGTTTAGTATCAATCGAATGAACTTGGACATTAATTGCATGAGAGGAGAGAAGTGAGAAAGACATTGTTCAAACAAAGAAAACAGACAGCGACTGTGTTTTCCCTTTTGTGCTTCGGAACGGATCAGTAGAAACCATGGTGTCCGAAAATTCAACACGGAAACAGAAGTGCATCATTGTGCATCATTGGCACCCTCATTGCAGTGGTGCATATTGTTATAACTGTGGTGATTGTTACACCTCTAGTTGGATCTCAGGATGTCAGACAAAATAGGGTACAGGCAACACTCACTACACCAATCTCTGAGATAGATGAGGATGCATCCGCAAGGGATCTAGAAATGATTAAGGAAACTAGTCGTAGATTACATGTTGATTTGTCCAAGGGTGATTTTACTTTGAATGCGTATGCTCGATTATTGTATGAGTATGTGGATACCATGGAAGCGAAGGATTGCTATGTGTGTATGCAATTACCAGCCTCAGTAGAAGAAGGCATTCGATACCATAATTTGCCTTTGACCTATGGCATTACATGTAGTGTGTTGTTGAGCATGTTTTATAGCAAAGCACACTTCGAGTACTATTTCTCAAATTATGATGTGGTACTCTCAGAAGTCCCCATTCTTAAATACATGAATAAATATGATTATTATAAGGAGGTAGAGCACATGTCAAAGTATTTCGTGCCTACCATCACTTTAGATACGACCTATGCCCATAGGCACAATTTAACCTGTATGTTGACTGACATTGAAAAGAAATTTATAGATCAGATAGAAGATCGGCATAGACTGACTGTATTTAGACCAGATCCAAAGCACAAGGTTACCCCATGGACTAAAGAAGAATTAGATCTTAAAGCAAAGGGGAGTTTTGGAGCCATAGCATTAGATTTCCAGCGGGAAGGAAAGTTGTGTATCAGACACCCTACCACATACTACGATAAGATATTTGTGGGTGAGATTGATTGTGAGCACGTCTTCTTGGTCGAAGAATCAATTAGAAAGGCATTATTGGACAAAATAACAATAGTGCCCAATGTGTATTTTGTGTGTGGAAAGAATGCCTACGTGAAGTTGCCCAAAAATTGGTATGGCACGTGCTATTTGGCTGTGGTATTTCCCAAGATTTTTCACGTGAATGATTTATGGCCCCTAGAAAGAAAAGGACCTCACAGAGGAAAACGTAGTGTGAGTGCAGGAGAAGTGATTGGGGACATATTTGGAGCCATGATACAGAGTATGGGTGTGATTTTGAATGATTTGAAAATCAGAAAGCTGGCAACATTAGTGGATAAGCTTTCAATAAATACAGCTCAGATTTTATTACTTGTAGATGGGGAGATGGTTGCGATAAGGGCTATGGTTTTGCAAAACCATCTTGCCCTAGATGTGCTGCTAGCAAAAGCCGGAGCAGTCTGCAAATTGCTGAAAGTTCAACAGTGCTGCACTTACATTCCTGACAACAGTCGGGATATAAGGAAATATATCAATAGGATTTCAGATATACACCAAGAGTTACGTGAGATGGCTGCCGAAGGACTCTGGGAACAAGTGGGGAAAGGATTTGGCAAGATAGGCAGTTGGTTTGGAAGTTTGGGACAAGGAATAATGGGATATATCTTGAAGCCTATTATAATAGCTGTCATTTGTATAATTGTCCTACTAGGAGCAATCAGGCTTACAAATGGCAAAGGGCACGACATCAAGAGACTGTTTTGAGAAAGCGAGAGCTCCAACTTGAACGACTGCAGGACAGTCATTACCAGCACCTTAAGGGGTTAGAACAATTCAGACAGGGACGGCAAGCTACAGCTTCTGTTTAGGTCGGTCTCTTCTACAAGGAGAAACTACAGGAGAATAGAAAGTTGGTGTTATGACTCTAGTCATAAGAGGGGGATCTGATAGAGCGCTGATAGCACTCTATTTTGTATGAGTGCACTATACTCATGGTTTAAACGCACTCTCATGTATTCGTATTGTTTGCAGTGTTTCACGACTATTAAGAAACATTTATTTGAATCATTTGATGTTGAAAATTAGTGAACGCAATTAAGTAGAACTTTGTATGTATTATGATTCCTTCATGCATAATGTGCAGGACGATATTATTTCTATATACCGTAAATGTGGTTAGTTTAAGTTGCCTGAATTATAGGCCCAATGTCTTAGGTTTTGATTCTCCTTGCTCTTGAGAAATAAATAATTAAATGTTGTTGTGTTCAAGGTTAGAATGTTCTCATCCTACTGCAGGTGAAAGAAACACATCGTTATTTTCGGAGTTAAGGAGAGACCCGGAATGTCTTTGAAGATGGCTGGGAAGCGAGAAGGGAGGATGCCTTGCGTATCTGGTCTGTCTGAAAGCCAAGGCCACTGGAAAGAAGATATCATTAATTAAATTTGTGCCATGAAAAGAAAAAGCTACTGCATAGAGGTGCAATGGAAAGTTTTAAGAAGAATGACGTATTGTGGGTTGAATCCCATCTTTTGTATGATGCGCAGGGACAGCGAGTCCAGACTTCTGCTAGCTTTCGGAGGAGAAGGAGCATCTTAGAGCAAGCTCCATAGCCATAAGCTAAAACGACCCATTTGACGTGAGTACTTCTTAGGAAGTCGACACGTGCTGACACCGTTGGGGAATGATAGGAGAGAGACAGGAAGGGCCCTCATCTAGAGCAGTGTAGGGAAAGATTTTGACTTCTTCCAATGAGTCGAGAACTGAATATCGCATCTATTCTGTGTTGCGTTGTGATTTTGGAATTTATAATCCTTTGTCTTTTGGGCCGAATAACCTATATTCGTAAACTTGGCTCTGTATTAATTTTTCTGTACCTTTATTCTTTGCTATTGAGATGTATTTACATCCAATTATTTTTGGCCTTATAATAAATATTCAAACTACACTTTGGAGTTGGTGGTCTTTCCAGGCATGACAATTTTGCTGATATTCATCTGAGTTGTTTCCTCCCCTCAACCAGTTTAGGTAAATAAAAGATCGATCGATTACGCTATATTTAGTAGGGAACATCAAGTGTGCAATTTAGCGTAATCACCCACCATAATACCCATTGCACTCCTCCCTAACACAGGGTGAGGCAACGCAGCTACTTGCGCTACGTTGCCTCAGTCCATATCTACAAGGCTATGAAAAGCCACGCAGGGTGACTTTACGTGGCCTTGTCGATGTGGCCCTGCAGTGTGCGCCGCCGACCGTCATTAAAAGAGATGTTCCAGCGGCTCAGAGGCCTCCTAAATGAGGCCCTTAATTTCCTTTAGAAAAACTCTGGAAGTATTCTCCAAGCATAAGCTTACAAACACCAGCCCAAGTTTTGATAAGCGTGCCTTCCAAGTGGCAGATGAAAGGCTCAAGATTATTTTACATCTTTGACATCGTGACTAGGATCAGCCTCTTCTAGACCAACACTCAGTCATTAACTATTTCAGGTTTTGCAAACTACTCATGATTTGGTTTGTTGTCCGTAGCTAACGGTCTTGAAATTCTCTTACAACTTCTCAGTTACTCAGTGAGTCATGGAACTGCAAGGCTAATAAGTAGATTTGTAAAATCATTGTGACACAATTTAACAAGGCTGGGATTAGCAGTAGCACGACATGACTATAAGAAATTGTAACTCACTCTTGGTCTTCTCCATTCAACATTTTGAACACGGAGTTCCTCAATCAGTTTGGGGCCAATTATGCTGATGTTAGCTGGAAAGATATCATCTTTAAATATTTGTCCCTTGCTCAAGTGAAAGTTTCTTAAAGTTTCAAAGTCCTGATCCTTTAATCTTCTAGGGTTGGCCAAGCTCCCGATTCTATACTGATTGGCCGATGAACTTGGAGGGGGATCAAGTTCCTGCATTGTACTGAAAAGAAAAAAAAAGATGTTAATACATGGAAGCACAATATCACAGATGAGAATAAGTATTCTTTTGAAATGCCAGCCAAATAAATTCATGGTGAATGGAATATCTTAGATCACATGATCTTCTTGAAACTGTAAATAAATTCTTTCAACTCTTGGTGTGATTTAATTGCTAATAAGAGTTTGACATAATGTGAGCTCCATTTTAATTATTGTGAATTTTTCATTCATATTTCTGTTTTTTTTTGCACGCCACCTCCAGTTAATAATTTGTTTCCAAAAGCTTTCTGTGAGAAATCAGGACCTATTTGCAGTGTCCCCCAAATTTTTGCCCCCATTTTGACCACTAGATGCTTGTTTTCTGACTCTGACTGTACCCAGGGCTCTGCTAACCAGACCCAGAGCCTGTGCTCAGTGTTAAAAGTGCATGGTAATTTGGTATAATTGCAATTGGGAATGACAGATCCCTGGCATGGGGGATTCAAACTACCTTTAAGTTCCTAGTATATAATAGGCAGGGAGTTTTAGGGGCCCAATAGATTTCCGGCAATGCAGTGTGCACTACTGTGGTGCCTTCTGTCATTTTAAAAGCCAGCCCTGCCTTGCAGGCTGCTTTTACATTGAAATTATATGCGAATTCGACTTTGGATTTAAAGGTACTTCCAAAGTATTAATCTACCTTATTTTTACATATAACTAACCCCTAAGGTCTCCCCTAGGTGCCTCCTGGGTAGGGTGCCTTGCATCTATACGCAGGGATATTATAAAAGATGTTTTATAATCACTGGTGAGGGAAAAACGGACAATTTCATTGTTCCCCGTTGTAGTGAATGGCTCCATAGAGTAACATTGTATTTTATTTAAGAATAAATATTGATAGGAGTCGTCTAAAAATACTTCAAGGTATCAAATTAATAGTTGAGATAAAACCAATAACTTGCCACTGTTAGATTTATATTAACTATTACAGAAAATAAGTTATTAAACTTTCTTTTATGTGAGTCAAAATCCAGCTTTGCAGTGCCCTCTCCTGATTGGCCAGCCTTTCCCAGGCTGAGCCAAAGCTGCTTGATGAGGTGTAAGTGTCCTGTCAGAGTAGACAATGGCTTTCCTGTGGGTGGAGAACTTTGGCTGCAGAAGCCAAAAGGTAGGAAGGGGTTGAGGGAGTGAGACTGGTCTTCAAAGGGAGAATGACACTTAGGGCAGCACAGGCTGACCGCACAAGCTGCACCCCGCAGCCACACATTAGCCTCAGGAATTAGATTAAGGAGTGGAATGGAAGTGGAGTGCTTGTAAAACGTAGCCACACCAGTGGGTTGGCCTAGCCCCATTTATCGCTTCTGGAGAGAAATTCTCCATGTTGGATTTTGAGAGAATAGTGCCCTCCCGGACAAGAATTTGCCACACTTTGGAGGAAGTGGTCATACACCTGGGTGGCACCTTGCATCCCATTGGTCAGGGGTGCCCCCTTGCTTGTCACCCAGAAACTGTGAATAAATATAGGACAGCTGCATAACTCCTTAGATCTGCTGCCTGAAACTACAAGGAGAAGAAGGACTGTCCTGCCGGAATCTGGATCTGCACCCAAAGGATTTCACTCTGAGGGACTGCACCTGCTGCACAATCTGGTACTACAGCCCTAAGGACTTTGCTTTGCTTCAAGAAGGATTAAGAAGTGGACTCCATGCAATCTATAGGTTAACAGAGCCCACCTGCATCATTTCCATCAAGATTCCCAAATCCTGCAGTGCGCCCAGTGGACTTTTAAGGATTTGGCCAGGTATATTTTGGGAATTGCAGTCCAGACATCCCACGGACCTTTGTAAAAAGCCCCATAAGCTGACCAGGTGCATTGTGGCAGTTGTTTTCCTAGACCCCAACAGGCCAACTAGAGCATCTGGATCCTGGCTGGTGCTATGGACCACTTTCCTGCATCAAGAAACACTTCTGGAAGTAAGTGTAAAGAACTCTTGACTTTGTCCTGGTACAGCATGACCTTTTTGTTAACCCTTTGAGTGCTACTTGCTTCTAAGCCTTAGTTTTTCATATCTCTGGTTCCCTACTTTGGACTTTTGTCGTTTTGGTGTCTATTTGTTCATAACAATATAATCTATTTTCATAAATTGGAGTTGGATTTTTATTGTGCGTTGTATCTTAATTATTTAATGTATTGGTGTTTTTAAATGCTTTACACACCTGTCTCCTAAGTTAAGCCTGCCTGCTTGTTGCCAGCTACCAAGGGTTGAGCAACCTGACTGAACCTTTTATTGTGTTTGTGTCCTTATTACTAGTGGTAAGTCACTACTTATCACTACTAATAAACCACTTTCGATAACTTTGTAACTGTGCTCCCCAAGAGAAGTGCCATAGAAAGATACAGAGATAGCATTCATTCATTAATTCATTCAGTCATTCTATTAATTAATTCATTCAGGTGTGAATAGATGCAGGGCTTGGATATTGATCTAAGTTGTGGCACAGCAAGGAAAATGAAAAATTATCAAAACCGGAAAGTAGCGCTTATCTCCTCTTCCCCGATCCAGTTCTCTGAATACCGAAAGGAAGTGGTAGAAGTATGTGCCAGGTTTCTAGAGACCTATAAGCAATAGTGGAAATGCCATACCTTTATCTCACCTGCCTTCTTCAGCCTTCCTTGAGTTTTCACAGACCCAAGGGAGGTAGTGGAATGGCTGGTAGTATTGTACCACTGCACTTTCTCCCTAGCGCTGCATAAGGTAGTGCATATTTGAGGAAACCATGGGGTTATCTCTTGGCTTAGCAGAGTCTCTCAGTCATACAGCCACAGTTGAGTAAAGTTCTTATGCTGCCTCCACGCTATATGAGAGTGCCAGATTCACACTCTTAGGAGGAGGATCAGAGAGGGTAGTAGGTGTTGGTGGCAGAACACAGGTGGGCAGATTTATTACACTAGAGGACAATGCAGTGCAGCAACCAAAGTTGTAGCACTTTATTACACTAGGGGGATGAAGCAGCACAGAGCCATATTTACTAGATATGTTCTGCTGCTGCTTATCTCTTCCTCTGTGCTGGCACACAACAGGCTGCCTAGTGCCACACACACACACATTTCCATCATTGTTCAAAGGTGTGTGTGATATCTAGCAGAGGTTTTGTACTGGACTGATACCCTTCCAATACAAAAACCTATCCTTTGCGAAACATTAACATTTCACACAATGGATAACTGTTGTAAAGTACAGTAGACATGCAAGCAAAATAATTTCCCCTACTTAATATCAAGGAGGTGTTACTTTTTTATGCAAATCCTGATCTTACTATCTTTGTAGATCTGGCTTTGCATCAAAATCCATGAGTAGTAGTGTTGGAACACCCATGTACCACCCATGGAACCCCCCTTGATGCAAAGTAGCGCGAAGCAGTGCAAAGCACAATTTGTGCTACTCAGAGGGTAACTTTCCTGTACAAATAATGTTTTGAGCTGGAAAGCAACACTTTATCAATGCTCTGCACTTATTTGCATCACTTTGCATGACTGTGTGCAGGTGCAAAAATCTTGATAAATCTGATACAAGTTTCTAACAAAAGTTACCTTACACAGGTGCAGGAGGTGCCTTCTACAGGAGTTTGGGTAGTGTGGCAGAAGAACAGGTGTGATAGTGGGCTAGGACTTTCACTGGCACAACGTGCACTCAGTGTAAGTTTTTCCCCTGCACAGTGGATTTGCACAATCATTTTACAGGGGCGTGTTCATGGGGAAGCCTACAAAACATAAAATTATAGATGATCTAAGTAGTCATAACAGGGAGTGGAGTTCTCTGTCTAAGGGTTCCAAGTGGCATTTTCTGCCATTGAAGCTATCACCTTATTTCCTAGTAAGGTTTTAGAATACCCTGCTGGGAAACAACATGCTTATTGTAATACTTCACACCCAGGCAGGAGAACAGCAGGCAGCAGGGCAGCTCAGCAAGGCAAGAGCATAGCAAGGCAGAGTCCAGCAAAGTAGCAGTCCAACAGAGTGGCAGACCTTTCAGCAGCACAACAGTTCTTCCAGGCAGAGGAGTCACAGGTCCAGAAGTGTACTGATTTGGTAGTGCCAGAGGTCTAGTACTTATACCCAGTGGTGCTTTTGAAGTGGGGAGACTTCAAAGAAAAGCTTTGAAGTACACAGAGATTCTACCTTCCTGCCCTGGCTCCAGACACACTGCAGGAAGGTAATCAATCCTTTGTGTGGGGACCGGACACACGTCTTTCATGTGTGTCAGCTCCTCCCTCCCATCCTGCTCAGGATGCTCCATCTGCATGCAGATTACCACTTAGGCACACCTAACCTTCCTTGGAGTGACTGCCTAAAGGGAATGTAGAAAGCCAGCTGCCACATACCCCAGCCAGCTACCACCCACCCCAGACGTGTATTCCAGAGACAGGCAAAAGGCATCAAATGGCTAAAGTAAATAAATGCCAACTTTCGAAAAGTGGCATTTGCTAATCTGTAATTTAAAATCTGACCTCACCATAAATTGGGATTTTAAATTGGCAGTTCTGTGACACGAAACTTGAAAAGTCTATCGCTTCATAATTGGGAATTACACTTAAAAGATGAAATAAGGTAATCCCAATGTTATCCTACGGGAGAGAAAGGCCTTGCAGTAGTGAAAAAGGAAACTGAAAGTATTTCACTACCAGGGCATGTAAACCTTAAAACTATGTGTCTTGCCTTTTAACTACATGGCACCCTGCCTTGTGGGTAGACAGGGCCTACTTTAGGGGTGACAAATGTATGAAAAGGGAAGGTTTAGGCTCGGCAATAGGGTTACTGTTCCAGGTCGAGGTGGCAGTTTAAAATTGCACATACACGCTCTGCAATGGCAGGCCAGAGCTATTTTTGGAGGGCTGCTTAAGTGGGTGGCACAATGAGTGCTTCAGGTCCACTAGTAGCATTTAATGTACAGGCCCTGGGCACATGTAGTGCACTTTACTAGGGACTTATAGGTAAAATAAATATGTCAACTGAGTTAAGTCAATGTTACCATGTTTAGGGAAGCAAGTACAAGCATTTTAGCACTGGTCAGCAGTGGAAAAGAGCGCAGAGTCCTAGAATCAGAAAAAACAAATTCTGAAAAATGGAGGGAGGTAGGCAAAAATTTGGGGGGAAGACCACCCTAAGGCTTTTAGCTCTAACACTTATTAATGCATATTCCACATATTTTGTGGGCGTGTAAAGTAATTTTAGCAGAAACAATTATGGGAATTTCACCCAGGCCTACTATTTATGCCTTTAACCTATAATTTTATATTTTATATATGGAATTCATACATGGTCATCAACACACTTTTCAAAATTCAATTATTCATTCCCTTGATGTCAGAAAAGCTAAAAGGTAGACTGGTTTGTCACTGCTGTTATGTCACAGCAGTTCCAAATATAAATACTCTAAACAGGCTCTACTTCCTACAACAGATACATATCCAATAATTCAGCAACAAACATCCCTGATTTTAGGCAGATAGAGTGAAAAGCCTCAGAGCTGATGTAAAGTCTGCCAGATTAATATAGCTAAAGATCACTCTATTCTAACAAGAGCTGGTAGTCCTATGACAGAGTTTTTGCATAAGAACAAGTGTTTCAAATCATCATATTGTTGCGACATTTGAAACACAATGTGGTATATAGGCACATATGAAAAACACTATTACATTGCAGTATTCTGACATGATTCTATCGCCTTGACGTGTGATTTTTGGCATTCTGTTGAGAAAATATTCTAAATCTATGTGAATTTTGTATTGTAATATTGTAATTTAATTGTTGAAGTAGGCTAGTATTTGAAGAGTCAGAAACTGTAGAGACTGGTTCTGGTAATAATATCATTAAAGGATTCCTGCTTCACAATGGGGTCCAAATGGCAAACTAAGATTTTCATGTTTTTTGGTTAGGAATTATGAGTGACTGAAATCTTAACATACTAGGGGGCATATTACCAAGGAATAGCGATAAATATCGCTAACTGCGCTTAGCGCGACTTTGGTTAACGCCGCCTATCGCTGGAAAATATCGCTGAGATAACACCCTATAAACAAGGTTTATCTCCATAGCGATAAAATTTCCAGCGATAGCGGCAAAATGTGAGAATATCGCTGGAAAAGCAGCGATATTCTCGCATTATCGCTAAGGTGGATTCAGCATTAGAATCCACCTCCTATACATTAAACAGGTAAGTCATCCTCACTAGCAGGTGATAAAATATAGCGATAAACGCGCTTAGCGCGATTATTTTATCGCTTCGCCTGCCTTGCTAATAGGGGGTAGTGGGATTAGCGACTGTTTTCAGTCGCTTTTAGTAGGGAACGCCTTCCTTGCATGTCATTAGGGATAATTATCGCTGACATGCAAGGCGATGGAATACGCGGCCTCTAACGCCTGAAAGCTGTCGCTAACGCCTGTTAGCGACAGCTTGCTAATAGGGCGATAAAATTTTCGCCGCTTTAGCGGCAAAAAGTGCCGCTAAAGCGGCGATAAAGCCCTTGATAATATGCCCCTAGGTTGTTATGTAATTAAAGAGTATTTTCTTTGCACTCATAATCTCAGTCATTAAAAAATTGAAACTTAATCAGTTAAAGTATGGCTATCTTTTAACAAGATTAAAATATCACTTCATTCTGAATACATTAAGTTTTGAGTTCCCATATGATGGTTGGAATATCTGGGTATCATCTGTGTATGTACATAGGAAAATGTGTGCCATCATGTAGTAGGTAACCGAACATGTTAACTAATGTCAGTGACCGAAATTGGTTCTGTGGTAATCCCCTTCAATGAGAGATAAAGCCTTTTTCTCTGGGTTTCGTTTTTTGTGTGCGTTTGGCATCTGTAAGTGTCAATCCCACTAATTCATAGGTGTGAAGGTCCTGTAATATGGATTAATATTAACCCTGGGCGAAGTACTACGCTTCGCTCGCGTAGTTTGCGAAGTTTGCGCTACTTCGCACTACGCGAATTGCACATAGCACAGTGCAAACACGCGTAGCGGTCATTTTTTGCTTGCTCGCGGTCCTCAACGTCAAGTTGGCGACCGCGAGCGAGCAAAATTACATCCCAGCGAGACTTTTTCCTCGTTCGCGATCAGCAACATCAAGTTGCCGATCGCGAGCGTTTAAAATAAACCTCCCGGCGAGATTCTCAACGCGGGGAGGTCAGGTTTCTCATTGCGAGTGGTCGCGCAGGCTCACGACCGCTCGCGATGAGAAACTACCAGTCCGCGTTGAGAAAGCTGCCGCTCGAGTACAAATCTACTCGAGCGGCAGAAAACGACTGCTTGCACTGTGCAAGATGCCGTTTGCAATGATTGCACAGTGCGGACAAGCATCCGGCACTGTGCAATCATCGCGAACAGCATTTCCTACCGCACTACGCAGTTCGCGTAGTGCTACGCGTAGCTCGCGTAGTGCGAAGTGCACTTCGCGTAGCTACGCGTAGCGCTCCTACGCGGACTACGCCCAGGGTTAATTAATATATTATAGCAGACCCGCAAGCAATGAATGTCATATGCGTCCAAAGTTAGAAAGTTTCATGTACTGTAGACATTCAGGCATTCCATTTTCACAAATCAAAGCAATTTATTAAGATGGAGAGATACAGAAGATGTTCAGGTGTATGAAACTATTGACTGTTGCTTCTACATTTTTTGGACCATGTCTGTATGAAATCCTTCTTGTGTTGAAAAAAGTGGTGCTCTCTTTAGCCAGCTCTACATTGGATTTTGAGATGTACTGTGATATCGTTTACCAGATGGCCCCTTTTAAAAGGACTTATGCCACCTTACATTGTATGTCAAATTACTAACCTATACCTGTGGTAAGAGATTCAGCTCCCCTCTATTGAACCACTTGATGTTTTGCTACTATGCACCTGTATTTAAACTCATGCAAGTTTTCTGGACCTTGTTCTATGCTTGCAACCATTCCCAATGTAACTATATCCTGCTCTTGCTAAGTGAAGGCTACAGATTCTACCTCATAACTATTTAATTTTTAATGCATTCCAAAGTTCTAGCCCAGTTTCTGGCACTTACAAATGCACTTTGCTATGAATTACCACAAGCAAAATAGTTTCAAATAGGCTTGTTAATTTAGTGTGAAGAATTAAGCACAGTATGCAATATAGCAAAGTTGTAAGAATTGAAAAGTGTTATTAGAGAACAGTCTTCCAAAACACAATTACAGAATGTGTTATGTCTTGTGCAAGGCAAACATCCCTTCTGGCAAACAATCCTGATTACAGTCTACACTAATTTAGGTGGGTGGCTACGTTCAACAAAGATTAATACATTTTCCTGACCTAGCTACCCAAAGAATAGTAAAGACTTCAGAAGCAAAGGGAGCACTATACGCCTAATTAGTCACATTTGCAACATTACAACCATGTATAAGTTAACAGTAGTCTCATGCACCACAGTAATGCGGCAAAGGAATTATCATGAACCCTCAGTCTAACCAGGCCCATAGCAATTAGTAAAGGTTTTGGTGGTTTGACAGCTGGTAATGGCAGGAATGCAAAAGGGATTTTGGCAAGGGTGGTGTGGATTCTCCTGAGGAAGTTTGTTAAAAATGTAACACTATTGTCGGATTTCATAGGGAACAATATACTTAATTGCATTTTCTAATTATAATTGTTAGTAGGCTGTACGTTTATTTGTATTTATATTTTATTTATGATTTTTTCTATACTATGAACAAGACCATTTCTGGTATTAGAGCGCTCTACATTTGAAAATAAACAGAGAATATACACAGGATAATACAAAGAATCGTAGGATGATATCAAAGCACTCTACAACAGAGAATAACATGGAATTGACGTAAAGTAACACATAGAGTGACGGGTGATATCAAGAAGCAAGACTAATATGTGTAGCGGTGCATAGTAATGCAGTGTACCCATGCATTGTTGTGAGCATAATTGGAAGGGTCACAGAGATAAAAGATAGAATTTCAGACAGGGAAACAAAGAGAAAATGATTGTCAATAATGGCTGGATTCACGGTGGTACGGAAAATATTTCAACTCAAATTTATAAGTTTGCTAAAGCACATCTGGCCAGTAAGATTAATCAATGAGGATTGAATATTGAATTTTAATAAAGCTTCCCCTTATGAATTTGCATGAAGTGGCAAATCACAGGTTTAAAGCACTTCATGGCAGTCCAACTAATGAATGCTATAAAGAACTTAAATAGAGATTCATACAGGTGGACATGGGGATCTCCCTCAAAGAATTTTTGGGAAAACAAAAAGTGCATTGTGCATTTGAGGTCCACTGGCTCAAACAGGGCTGATTTTAAATACAACTTTGTAATGGAGTATGTAGGATGGGGGTCCTCTATCCCACAATGCTTTGGAAAATGCAAGGCAAGTGTTGCCTTTTTAATCACATTACCCTTCTACCCAGTCTTGAAATCAAAACAAACATTTGAGAATTCTTAGTATTCGGCAGCCAATTGACTGGATAGTTGAAATGTAGTTCAGAAACAACATGTTCAACAGTAATACTTTGATGGGACAGAACCAACATTATCACTGCTGATATACATTTCATGGGCAGCACCACCACTTTTCAGAAGGGATGCCATAACTTTATTAGGACTGTAAAGATATCTGACAGGTATAAAATACCAGACTTGACACTTCTCAGGGAAACTGCAACTCATTTATTGCGACAGTACATTTATTTCAGAAGGATAGTTAAATGTAGTATCATTAAATAGTTTGATTAAGCACCATTTCTAATTACATTTTATTTTTAAGTGGTGTTATTTATTGTATAAATATTGTGAGGTCATAAGCTTTGCATGTAGTGTGTGACTTATAGTTTGCATGGCTGTTGTGAGCATTATAGATTGTGACCCTAACCATAACTTGTGAATTTCAGGGGGTTTTCGGTTTAAATTCAGAACGTTAACTGCACTTGTATTTTAGGGGATTTTGTTTTGTGTTTTTTAAACAATTGGTAAACTGTTATAATCAATGCAAATAATAACTTCAGTTTAACCATTTCTTTTCAGCAAATTTTGGGGTTTTCTGATCATATTGCAAAAAATGGGGGACCCCCTCTAAGAAAGATAATTTGAGGTGAGGGAGAAGAGGGGGAAACCAAAACACACAATAAAGAGCTCCCTCATGACCTATATTTCTTTCAGTAAACGTAGAACTAAATTCAGCATAGGCTAAACAACAATGTAATAACATCAACAAGACTAATAAGATAACATTAATTTTATCATAGTTGTTTATTTAACTTCTTTTTATCATTGAAAATATATGTATCAAAAATGTCATTGCTTTTTTTCTCCTTTTTTTATAAAACTATTTTAATAAAAATATACATACAAGTGAACAAAATTCCTACACGGAATTACAAGAGTAAAGGCAATACACTATTAGGCAAATAACCCCTGAGTGAGAAACCATACAAAAGAGAAATGTTCATACATACTCAAACAAAACCATCCACACTCATGCGGACTCATACAACATTCACAAACACATATATCTGGAAAAAGGGGAGACAATAGATTGCAAAATCTCCACGACCATGTAAGATGGATGTGTTCAGCAGGATCTGAACAATATAGGTCGACGCGCGTTTCGGTGGCATATGAAGAACAGTGCGGCCACCTTCCTCAGGACCTTGCCAGATACCAAAGAATTGCAGTACACCCAGGGGATATCTAAAAAGTATAAACAGAGTATATTAAAAGCCCATGCAGAGGAACATTTGGATCGATTGGACCTTGATGCTGAACAGACATATAAAAACATGAAAGTGACTGTCAAAAGGAACCAAAGCCAGAGACACCAAACCCTGTGAAATTCACACCACAAAAATATATATATCTATCTCCCCATACTTACAATGGGAGATATTGGAAAGACATAAAAACCACAATGTTAACAAATGGAGAACAAGCAAGATAGACAAGTGCACCATCCACCTTGTTACATGATATGGGGCCAAGAAAATCCAAAAACAGAAAGAATGAAGAGAGGAACCGCAGTACGATTATCCTGTATAAGTCATAGAGTTAAAAAAGGGTTCCCTTTGGTCAAAATCTATGTAGAATCAATCATATCCCAAATATTTGGGATATGATTGATTCTACATAGATTTTGACCAAAGGGAACCCTTTTTTAACTTCATGGTTATTGGGAGCTCTATCCCCTTGGTTTACGGAGCCCCCTCTCCTTGATTTCAAGGTAAGTCATAGAGTGCCACTTGTCAATATGTAGTATTTGCTAGAGGGTACTTACAGACTGTATTAATGCAAGTGTTATATCACTGGAGATGGCCACTACACTGTTGTCATAGTGTTCAACAGTGTCTTTTAATGTTAATGCATATTCTGTCAAAAGAAGAGAGATAATATGAAGAATACCGTGAGTAGTGAAAGCCTGAGAAAGTGACAACGATAATATCTATAAGGAAAACTAATTTTGCCTTACCTAGAACCCTCACATATGGTGTCCGGTAGGCTAAATGTTATGTGCCAGATAAATCCCAACGGTACTCAGTCTTCTAAAAGCAAATGAAACTACATTAGTCCCTGTAAGGAGGAGAAATAGTATTGTGGCTACATTAATACAGGGACTCAGAAATATACATACCTAGTTTGATGAGACAGGACACATATTCACGTGTATTTATTTCATGGAGTTGTACTGAACCGAACTGAATACATTTTCCTACATGGAGGGGCTCAAAACCTTTGGGTTCTCGGACGAGGACTTTTCCACCTTGATAGGACAGGCCATCTCCAGTGACAGTTCGTCTACTTTACAGCATGGAGATAATAGTGAGTGGAACAACTTGTTGAATCTTAGAAAAAAACTTAAGCGCATGGCGTCACATGCTCATTACATGCTTGAATATCTACGAGCGAGAGTGATACCATGAGGCTTGAGGGTACGCAATGTCCCGGCGTTATTTGTTGAAATCCGTAAGTTCCTGGAGCGGGGGTCCCTTATTGCGAACCTCTGCTCCAGGGACTGGATGATTTTAATCATTGAAACAGCAAGAGAGGTCATGGTTGTTTTGAGTCAAGAAATAGCAGCATTGGAAGACAAATTGAATACTTCCACTGCTCTTGAAGAAGCTAAAGCAAGACTGGAGAAGATAAATATAGACATGAAAGACTTTGAGACCTATCTGATGAATAAAAAAACAGAAAAACTGAAAAAGGACATCAGGTGGTATACCCAAGAAAAAGCATACCCATACCTGAATTCGTCCTATTATCAAGATTGGAACCAAGGTCCATATCAACAAGGCATGACCAATAACTAAAGGAGAAGAATCATCATTTTCTCTAACATATATTCTTCAGACTCGGATAATGATAACCCCCATGATATGGGGGGAGCCCAATACAATCCTAGACCCTATAGGGGTAGACAAATGGCTCAACAATCTTTCCCTGGTCAGTCTCCTTTTTTACCGAGAGGCCAATACAGAGGGAGGAACAAACGATGGGCACAAGACAGGGGGGAGCCACAACAGATGGCCCCACAACATCAACAACCCTTTCTGAAGACACGCAACCAACAGTACTGGCGATAGAAGGAATGGCCAACTGTTGTGATACCATCGTAAAAGACACTTTACCAATTTTTAATCTCTCTTCTGTAATTTCTACCAGTGAGGAACATCCTTTCCTCATTCGAGGCCTCTTATTTGTTCCCAGCAATCGCCTTGACTCCTTTAAATTGCATGAAGACCTGTTTGCCTTTTTCAGGAAAGTCAGACTCAAGAAATTCTTCTTGGATAGACCTATGGATTCCAATGAAGACAATGAAGATAACCAATCTAAGTGTAGGCCCCCCTCCCAGTTCACCCTGACTTTGGACATGGTAGGCCCTGAGGTCAACATCTTTGAACAAACTGTAATCAAAGAAATATCTCGTATTGTCAAACATCCTTTGAATACACGATGCAATTTATCACAGAAAGACAACTTGGCTTTAAATAATATCAAACACAATAAAGACCTTATTGTCAAACCTCGTGACAAAGGTGGGGGCATAGTTGTTATGAACAAAACTGATTATAACAACAAAATCTTGGAAATGTTGGCAGTCCCTGAACATTATAAAAAATCACATCCGAGAGAGCTAGAAAAACTGAACACCCATATCCAAGAAATGACTCACAGAGCTCTAGACCGTGGACTTATTTGCCAAGATGAGTATACTTTTCTAAACAAACCATGTCCCACGATTCCAGCTCTATACGGGGTCCCCAAGACCCATAAAAACGTGGTTGATCCCCCGTTACGCCCCATCATTTCCACCATTGGCTCTAGCATAGAGCCCCTTTCCAAATATGTTGATTCTTATTTATGTCCCTTGACTCATAACTATGCCTCCTACATCCGCGATACGGGTGATATTATAAACAAAATTGAGGGTATGCCATATAACCCCAACACTGACATACTGGTAACGCTTGACATTGAGGAGTTGTACACCAACATCCCTCAGTGTCAAGCGGTGCAGGCAGTGGCGTCTCTTCTCCAACGATCCCCAGGAGCTAGACCTGATGGCTTCATCCTTGAATGCTTGGAGACAGTTTTAATGAATAATTTCTTTGACTTCAATGGACTGGTTTACCAACAAGTCAAGGGCATCAGTATGGGGGCTTCCTGTGCGCCGAGCATAGCGAGCACCTACATGGGTGAATGGGAGCTGAAAAATGTCTTCAATGAAACGGCTCCCTTTTATGAAAATGTCAGTACATGGAGGGGTTTCATCGATGACATTTTCTTCATTTGGAAAGTTGACACTGTAACACTACATGAGTACATTTTGTGGCTCAATGCCAGCGACAACAATTTAAAGTTCACTGCTAAATTTAGCTCGGATCAGGTTGAATTCTTGGACATCCTGATCTTTGGATCAAATAATGTATTACAAGTCAGTTTATTCAGAAAGCCCACAGCCAAGAATACCATACTACAATACCAGAGCTTTCACCCCACCTGCCAGAAAGATTCAATTCCATTTGGGGAATTTCTTCGGGTGCGTCGCAATTGCACAAATATGGATGACTTCCATAAACATGGAGATGCATTAAAGAAATGCCTGCTGGCCCGTGGTTACCCACACCGGTTAGTAAGACATGCATTCAAAAGGGCCAAGTACTACAATCGTGATGCCCTATTACAAGGTACTCACCGCACACCTCAAGACCAAGTCACATGCATCATCAATCATTCCCAACTAAACTACAAAATCAAGAATGTCATTAATAAGAATTGGAAGATCTTGAATACTAATGAAAATGAACCACAACTTCAACCACCTTTGGTGGCTTACAGGAGAAATTGTAATTTACGTGACATACTGGTACATACAAGACCTCAATCATCTAGTACACAGCTTCAGACCACCATCACAGGATTACCCTTAGTGCTAGGCAATCAAAAATGTGGGTCATGCCACGCTTGTGACACTGCCTTAGTCAAGGATTTCCTGACATATAAAGGTAAAAACATAAAGATAAGAGACTTTACCAACTGCAGGAGCCATAACATCATATATATGTTATTGTGTCCATGTGACCTGGCCTATATTGGTGAAACAGGGCGGGAGTTCCGTACAAGATTTAGTGAGCACAAATCTGCCATCCGTACGCGCAAGGTAACGGCTCCTCTAGTTCAACATTTCTTAGATAAGCAACACTCAGAAAAGGATCTGAGGTGGTGTATTCTGGAGAAAGTGAAGTGTCAGGTAGGCCTACCTGTAGAAACTACTCGAAAAAGAAGGGAAACGTTTTGGATTTTTACCTTGAACAGTGTAAAGGAGGGACTTAATGAAGATATTGTTTGGAACGTCACCAAAACTCTGTAATTTAGTCCCTATCAATACTTTATTCGTTATTTCTGTACACCCCTTATACTTTATGGGATCTATAATCTTTTCCCAATCTTTTTTCCAAATTTGTGACTATTCACATTGGAAATTTGTATATTGGGGTCCTCTCTCATGTTTTTATACACTTCTTGGTTCAGGCCATTGCTAAAACCATCTTTTCCGGTATTTCTTGTTTGGTTGTCAATTATTATGACAGATGGGTTTTGTAATTTCACTCTGTGGTGGTGGTCATTCCCCATCACTCCAATCATTAGATAAACCTCTATTGACACATTACTATTATGAGGATTTTCCTTGTGTTAGACTGTATTCTTCTTGATTTCATTTGAAGTATTCTCTTGAAATACGCGTCCATCAGTTCATTCGAGGATGGCGCCCATGTTTTGGCACCGCGGTTGATGTCAGGTCCAGCAGTGTCACGTGATGGCTATGTGTCCACACGTTTTGATGTGGTGGCCCTTTGCTACAGTTTCCGCTACACTTCTTTGATGATATTCCATTGTCATCTACCCGGCAGGGTAGTCTGTTGGTTCATGTATAAATCTTATAGCCTCATTGTGTGGCTACAGTACATAGTGACAGTTTTGCCTATCTTGCAACCTCATATTGGTGAGGTGTTCGTTCCCCATTACGCCACAGTCTATAGTAATTAGTATCTTCACATCATCATTATGACCTCTATTAATTTTCGTTAATTTGTATTTTGTTTTAGGTTTTTATTTATTACTCCTATGGAATGCTAGCTGATTAGCCCATTTAAAGATGGCGTCCGTGTTCTGCATCTTTGTTCTACTTTAGTTTCAGTTACCCTCATGTGACAACCTATTGGCCACTTTCTATTACATGGCGTCCTCCCTTTATTAGCTTTCCAATTGCGTTCTTCGCCATCTACCCAGCTGGGTATTTCGATGGCCCACGTGTAACCCCACATCAGACCGACTTGGTAAGTGACTTCGTACGCGTGATCCTTTGTAGGTATAACTATGCACTTCACCGGTATCGTCTGAATCTACTTGTTAAGTCTTAGTCGGCTTTAGTCCCGTATGTCACAGGGGGTATGTAGCCTCAGTTATTCTGCGTGTAATACGGCTTTAATGTGGTTGTCAATGGCTGCCAATATTAGTCAGCTAATCCGTATATCAAGTTACCCTTTGCCTCCTGCGTGTGCAGATGTCCGTTTATCGGATAGATATGAATTTAGGTCTTTAATAGTCGACCCATATATCGTAGCATATTCCGTTTGTGGGTTTAGTTTGTATGAACACACAGGCCTTTTTTTTAATGTTTTTTCTTACCGTGTAGACCACTCTTTGTAGTCAAGTCGCACTGGGCTTACTCATGTCATGTAGTTTTCTCGTCATAGAGTCCATCCGGCATGCGTCCTTAGGAGAAACATTTATTTATTCAACATTTGAAGAGTCGTTCGGTTCAGTACAACTCCATGAAATAAATACACGTGAATATGTGTCCTGTCTCATAAAACTAGGTATGTATATTTCTGAGTCCCTGTATTAATGTAGCCACAATACTATTTCTCCTCCTTACAGGGACTAATGTAGTTTCATTTGCTTTTAGAAGACTGAGTACCGTTGGGATTTATCTGACACATAACATTTAGCCTACCAAACACCATATGTGAGGGTTCTAGGTAAGGCAAAATTAGTTTTCCTTATAGATATTATCGTTGTCACTTTCTCAGGCTTTCACTACTCATGGTATTTTTCATATTATCTCTCTTCTTTTGACAGAATATGCATTAACATTAAAAGACACTGTTGTATACTATGACAACAGTGTAGTGGCCATCTCCAGTGATATAACACTTGCATTAATACAGTCTGTAAGTACCCTCTAGCAAATACTACATATTGACAAGTGGCACTCTATGACTTATACAGGATAATCGTATTGCGGTTCCTCTCTTCATTCTTTCTGTTTTTGGATTTTCTTGGCCCCATATCATGTAACAAGGTGGATGGTGCACTTGTCTATCTTGCTTTTTCTCCATTTGTTAACAATGTGGTTTTTATTTCTTTCCAATATCTCCCATTGTAAGTATGGGGAGATAGATATATATATTTTTGTGGTGTGAATTTCACAGGGTTTGGTGTCTCTGGCTTTGGTTCCTTTTGACAGTCACTTTCATGATTTTATATGTCTGTTCAGCATCAAGGTCCAATCGATCCAAATGTTCCTCTGCATGGGATTTTAATATACTCTGTTTATACTTTTTAGATATCCCCTGGGTGTACTGTGATTCTTTGGTATCTGGCAAGGTCCTGAGGAAGGTGGCCGCACTGTTCTTCATATGTCACCGAAACGCGCGTCGACCTATATTGTTCAGATCCTGCTGAACACATCCATCTTACATGGTCGTGGAGATTTTGCAATCTATTGTCTCCCCTTTTTCCAGATATATGTGTTTGTGAATGTTGTATGAGTCCGCATGAGTGTGGATGGTTTTGTTTGAGTATGTATGAACATTTCTCTTTTGTATGGTTTCTCACTCAGGGGTTAATATGCCTAACAGTGTATTACATTTACTCTTGTAATTCCGTGTAGGAATTTTGTTCACTTGTATGTATATTTTTATAAAAATAGATTTATAAAAAAAGGAGAAAAAAGCAATGAAATTTTTGATACATATATTTTCAATGATAAAAAGAAGTTAAATAAACAACTCTGATAAAATCAATTTTATCTTATTAGTCTTGTTGATGTTATTACATTGTTGTTTAGTCTATGCTGAATTTAGTTCTACGTTTGCGAAAGAAATATAGGTCATGAGGGAGCTCTTTATTGTTTGTTTTGGTTTTCCCCTCTTCTCCCTGACCTCAAATTATCTTTCTTAGAAGGGGGACCCCCTTTTTTTGCAATAGCATTCACGGTTCTTTAACTGTGGGATTGTCCGAAAAAAGTATTTTCCCATCTAATCTAAGTATTAATTGGACCTTTTTGGAAATTTTATGTGTACTGGCTCTTTAAATACTGTGTCTCAGCACTATCTTTATTTCTTTTGCACCCTATTGGGTTTGTTTTTTTCTTTTTTTTTCTTAGAGGGTTATATCATTTAGGGTCTGTTACTCATTTCCCCAATAACATCATTATATATTATCCTATCTTATTGGATTATACTTTTCCTACATGGAGGGGCTCAAAACCTTTGGGTTCTCGGACGAGGACTTTTCCACCTTGATAGAACAGGCCATCTCCAGTGACAGTTCGTCTACTTTACAGCATGGAGATAATGGTGAATGGAACAACTTGTTGAACCTTAGAAAAAAACTTAAGCGCATGGAGTCACATGCTCATTACATGCTTGAATATCTACGAGCGGGAGTGATACCATCAGGCTTGAGGGTACGCAATGTCCCGGCGTTATTTGTTGAAATCCGTAAGTTCCTGGAGCGGTGGTCCCTTATTGCGAACGGCTGCTCCAGGGACTGGATGATTTTAATCATTGAAACAGCAAGAGAGGTCATGGTTGTTTTGAGTCAAGAAATAGCAGCATTGGAAGACAAATTGAATACTTCCACTGCTCTTGAAGAAGCTAAAGCGAGACTGGAGAAGATAAATATAGGCATGAAAGACTTTGAGACCTATCTGATGAATAAAAAAACTGAAAAACTGAAAAAGGACATGAGGTGGTATACCCAAGAGAAAGCATACCCATACCTGAATTCGTCCTATTATCAAGATTGGAACCAAGGTCCATATCAACAAGGCATGACCAATAACTACAGGAGAAGAATCATCAACTTCTCTGACACATATTCATCAGACTCGGATAATGATAACCCCCATTGATATGGGGGTAGCCCAATACAATCCTAGACCCTATAGGGGTAGACAAATGGCTCAACAATCTTTCCCTGGTCAGTCTCCTTTTTTACCGAGAGGCCAATACAGAGGGAGGAACAAACGATGGGCACAAGACAGGGGGGAGCCACAACAGATGTCCCCACAACATCAACAACCCTATCTGAAGACACACAACCAACAGTACTGGCAATAGAAGGAATGGCCAACTGTTGTGATACCATCGTAAAAGACACTTTACCAATTTTTAATCTCTCTTCTGTAAATTTTACTAGTGAGTAACATGCTGTCCTCAGTCGAGGCCTCTCATTTGTTCCCAGCACTCGCCTTGACTCCTTTAAATTGCATGAAGACCTGTTTGCCTTTTTCAGGAAAGTCAGACTCAAGAAATTCTTCTTGGATAGACCTATGGATTCCAATGAAGACAATGAAGATAACCAATCTAAATGTAGGCCCCCCTCTCAGTTCACCCCGACTTTGGACATGGTAGGCCCTGAGGTCAACATCTTTGAACAAACTGTAATCAAAGAAATATCTCGTATTGTCAAACATCCTTTGAATACACGATGCAATTTATCACAGAAAGACAACTTGGCTTTAAATAATATCAAACACAATAAATACCTTATTGTCAAACCTTGTGACAAAGGTGGGGGCATAGTTGTTATGAACAAAACTGATTAAAACAACAAGATCTTGGAAATGTTGGCAGTCCCTGAACATTATAAAAAATCACATCCGAGAGAGCTAGCAAAACTGAACACCCATATCCAAGAAATGACTCACAGAGCTCTAGACCGTGGACTTATTTGCCAAGATGAGTATACTTTTCTAAACAAACCATGTCCCATGATTCCAGCTCTATACGGGGTCCCCAAGACCCATAAAAACATGGTTGATCCCCCGTTACGCCCCATCATTTCCACCATTGGCTCTAGCATAGAGCCCCTTTCCAAATATGTTGATTCTTATTTATGTCCCTTGACTCATAACTATGCCTCCTACATCCGCGATACGGGAGATATTATAAACAAAATTGAGGGTATGCCATATAACCCCAACACTGACATACTGGTAACGCTTGACATTGAGGAGTTGTACACCAACATCCCTCAGTGTCAAGCGTTGCAGGCAGTGGCGTCTCTTCTCCAACGATCCCCAGGAGCTAGACCTGATGGCTTCATCCTTGAATGCTTGGAGACAGTTTTTATGAATAATTTCTTTGACTTCAATGGACTGGTTTACCAACAAGTCAAGGGCACCAGTATGGGGGCTTCCTGTGCGCCGAGCATAGCGAACATCTACATGGGTGAATGGGAGCTGAAAAATGTCTTCAATGAAACGGCTCCCTTTTATGAAAATGTCAGTACGTGGAGGCGTTTCATCGATGACATTTTCTTCATTTGGAAAGGTGACACTGTAACACTACATGAGTACATTTTGTGGCTCAATGCCAGCGACAACAATTTAAAGTTCACTGCTAAATTTAGCTCAGATCAGGTTGCATTCTTGGACATCCTGATCTTTGGATCAAATAACATATTACAAGTCAGTTTATTCAGAAAGCCCACAGCCAAGAATACCATACTACAATACCAGAGCTTTCACCCCACCTGCCAGAAAGATTCAATTCCATTTGGGGTATTTCTTCGGGTGCTTCGCAATTGCACAAATATGGATGACTTCCATAAACATGGAGATGCATTAAAGAAACGCCTGCTGGCCCGTGGTTACCCACACTGGTTAGTAAGACATGCATTCAAAAGGGCTAAGTACTACAATCGTGATGCCCTATTACAAGGTACTCACCGCAGACCTCAAGACCAAGTCACATGCATCATCAATCATTCCCAACTAAACTACAAAATCAAGAATGTCATTAATAAGAATTGGCAGACCTTGAATACTAATGAAAATGAACCACAACTTCAACCACCTTTGGTGGCTTACAGGAGAAATCGTAATTTACGTGACATACTGGTACATACAAGACCTCAATCATCTAGTACACAGCTTCAGACCACCATCACAGGATTACCCTTAGTGCTAGGCAATCATAAATGTGGGTCATGCCACGCTTGTGACACTGCCTTAGTCAAGGATTCCCTGACATATAAAGGAAAAAACATAAAGCTAAGAGACCTTACCAACTGCAGGAGCCATAACATCATATATATGTTATTGTGTCCATGTGATCTGGCCTATATTGGTGAAACAGAGCGGGAGTTCCGTACAAGTTTTAGTGAGCACAAATCTGCCATCCGTACGCGCAAGGTAACGGCTCCTCTAGTTCAACATTTCTTAGATAAGCAACACTCAGAAAAGGATCTGAGGGGGTGTTTTCTCGAGAAAGTGAAGTGTCAGGTAGGCCTACCTGTAGAAACTACTCGAAAAAGAAGGGAAACGTTTTGGATTTTTACCTTGAACAGTGTAAAGGAGGGACTTAATGAAGATATTGTTTGGAACGTCACCAAAACTCGGTAATTTAGTCCCTATCAATACTTTATTGGTTATTTCTGTACACCCCTTATACTTTATGGGATCTATAATCTTTTCCCAATCTTTTTTCCAAATTTGTGACTATTCACATTGGAAATTTGTATATTGGGGTCCTCTCTCATGTTTTTATACACTTCTTGGTTCAGGCCATTGCTAAAACCATCTTTTCCGGTATTTCTTGTTTGGTTGTCAATTATTATGACAGATGGGTTTTGTAATTTCAGTCTGTGGTGGTGGTCATTTCCCATCACTCTAATCATTAGATAAACCTCTATTGACACATTACTATTATGAGGATTTTCCTTGTGTTAGACTGTATTCTTCTTGATTTCATTTGAAGTATTCTCTTGAAATACGCGTCCATCAGTTCATTCGAGGATGGCGCCCATGTTTTGGCACAGTGGTTGATGTCAGGTCCAGCAGTGTCACGTGATGACTATGTGTCCACGCGTTTTGATGTGGTGGCCCTTTGCTACAGTTTCCGCTGCACTTCTTTGATGATATTCCATCGTCATCTACCCGGCTGGGTAGTCTGTTGGTTCATGTATAAATCTTATAGCATCATTGTGTGGCTACAGTACATAGTGACAGTTTTGCCTATCTTGCAACCTCATATTGGTGAGGTGTTCGTTCCCCTTTACGCCACAGTCTATAGTAATTAGTATCTTCACATCATCATTATGACCTCTATTAATTTTCGTTAATTTGTATTTTGTTTTAGGTTTTTATTTATTACTCCTATGGAATGCTAGCTGATTAGTCCATTTAAAGATGGCGTCCGTGTTCTGCATCTTTGTTCTACTTTAGTTTCAGTTACCCTCATGTGACAACCTATTGGCCACGTTCTATTACATGGCGTCCTCCCTGAATAAGCTTTCCTATTGCGTTCTACGCCATCTACCCGGCTGGGTATTTCGATGGCCCACGTGTAACCCCCACATTAGACCGACTTGGTAAGTGACTTCGTACGCGTGATCCTTTGTAGGTATAACTATGCACTTCACCGGTATCGTCTGTATCTACTTGTTAAGTCTTAGTCGGCTTTAGTCCTGTATGTCACAGGGGGTATGTAGCCTCAGTTATTCTGCGTGTAATACGCCTTTAATGTGGTTGTCAATGGCTGCCAATATTAGTCAGCTAATCCGTATATCAAGTTACCCTTTGCCTCCTGCGTGTGCAGATGTCCGTTTATCGGATAGATATGAATTTAGGTCTTTAATAGTCGACCCATATATCGTAGCCTATTCCGTTTGTGGGTTTAGTTTGTATGAACACACAGGCCTTTTTTTAAATGTTTTTTCTTACCGTGTAGACCACTCTTTGTAGTCAAGTCGCACTGGGCTTACTCATGTCATGTAGTTTTCTCATCATAGAGTCCATCCGGCATGCGTCTTTAGGAGAAACATTTATTTATTCAACATTTGAAGAGTCGTTCGGTTCAGTACAACTCCATGAAATAAATACACGTGAATATGTGTCCTGTCTCATCAAACTAGGTATGTATATTTCTGAGTCCCTGTATTAATGTAGCCACAATACTATTTCTCCTCCTTATAGGGACTAATGTAGTTTCATTTGCTTTTAGGAGACTGAGTACCATTGGGATTTATCTGACACATAACATTTAGCCTACCGGACACCATATGTGAGGGTTCTAGG
This sequence comes from Calotriton arnoldi, assembly GCA_963921515.1. NCBI lineage: Eukaryota > Metazoa > Chordata > Amphibia > Caudata > Salamandridae > Calotriton > Calotriton arnoldi. The sequence continues at coordinate 192,834 of CAWUFW010005352.1, forward strand.
TAAGGCAAAATTAGTTTTCCTTATAGATATTATCGTTGTCACTTTCTCAGGCTTTCACTACTCACGGTATTCTTCATATTATCTCTCTTCTTTTGACAGAATATGCATTAACATTAAAAGACCTGTTGTATGCTATGACAACAGTGTAGTGGCCATCTCCAGTGATATAACACTTGCATTAATACAGTCTGTAAGTACCCTGTAGCAAATACTACATATTGACACGTGGCACTCTATGACTTATACAGGATAATCGTAATGCGGTTCCTCTCTTCATTCTTTCTGTTTTTGGATTTTCTTGGCCCCATATCATGTAACAAGGTGGATGGTGCACTTGTCTATCTTGCTTTTTCTCCATTTGTTAACATTGTGGTTTTTATTTCTTTCCAATATCTCCCATTGTAAGTATGGGGAGATAGATAGATATATTTTTGTGGTGTGAATTTCACAGGGTTTGGTGTCTCTGGCTTTGGTTCCTTTTGACAGTCACTTTCATGATTTTATAGGTCTGTTCAGCATCAAGGTCCAATCGATCTAAATGTTCCTCTGCATGGGCTTTTAATATACTCTGTTTATACTTTTTAGATATCCCCTGGGTGTACTCTGATTCTTTGGTATCTGGCAAGGTCCTGAGGAAGGTGGCCGCACTGTCCTTCATATGCCACCGAAACGCGCATCAACCTATATTGTTCAGATCCTGCTGAACACATCCATCTTACATGGTCGTGGAGATTTTGCAATCTATTGTCTCCCCTTTTTCCAGATATATGTGTTTGTGAATGTTGTATGAGTCCGCATGAGTGTGGATGGTTTTGTTTGAGTATGTATGAACATTTCTCTTTTGTATGGTTTCTCACTCAGGGGTTATTTGCCTAACAGTGTATTGCATTTACTCTTGTAATTCCATGTAGGAATTTTGTTCACTTGTATGTATATTTTTATAAAAATAGTTTTATAAAAAAATGGAGAAAAAAAGCAATGACATTTTTGATTCATATATTTTCAATGATAAAAAGAAGTTAAATAAACAACTATGATAAAATCAATTTTATCTTATTAGTCTTGTTGATGTTATTACATTGTTGTTTAGTCTATGCTGAATTTAGTTCTACGTTTGCGAAAGAAATATAGGTCATGAGGGAGCTCTTTATTGTGTGTTTTCTGATCATATAAATCATCCAAGAGTTTCTTTCACTGAACTCTCTGCGGGCAGCCTTTCCCAGGTGCGCATGACATTAAGCCATGTGCATCAGGCAGTTGGCCACAGGGCCTCAGGCCATACATTGTACTCATCACTCCGCGGGCAGCCAACACGTGTGGTCGTGCACAGCAGGTGCTGCCCAGAGGGTCTGGCCTGTGGTGAGGCACTATCCCCAGCACTTCATGGGTGGCCATCCCTTGCTGCACATACCTGAAGGTTGTGTGCAGCATGGTATGCCACAGGGCCTGGCCTCCAGGCCGTGCATCTCACCCTCAAAATGCAGCCAACCACCAGTGCACATGGCCTTTGTCTATATGCAGTGGTATTAGCTACATTGCCTGCCATCTGGCCGGCCTCTGCACCTACCTCATTGGGGGCAGCAGATACCTGTAGCGCACGGTCTTGGGCAATGAGCCATGTGGCCGTCAAAGGGCCTAGGCTCTGCCCAGACCTTGGGTCCAACCCTCCATGGGCTGCCAACCTCCTCTGCACATGTTTATTTACCATGCACTTTGAGAAATTGTCCTCAGGGCCTGTTCCCTGGAACACCTGTGCCCAACTCTGATGGGGGACGAGCAACTGGAATGGATGGTTTTTGACAAAATGTAGAAGGAGTTGGCTATTGGTCCTGACCTCTGTTCAGGCCCTGCCCCCAACACTCCATAGGTGGCCAATCTGGCGCCCGTAGATGTGTGAGAGGGTTTACTCTCAAAGCCTGACCTCCAAGTCCTCCAGACCCTGGATCTGGCATTAGACATGTGCAATGGGAGTTGGCCAGAGGCCCTCCCCTGCACCCACACCTCACCGATCGCAAACCACAGGTGGACATGGCCTTTAGCTGTGCCCAACAGGTGGTTGGCTACAGGGATTGACCTACAGCCAGGCTCTGCACCTAACCTTCTGAGGGTGGCCAAAATCCTCAGGACACAATTGTTAGATCTGGCATCCTTGGTGTGCTTTCCCCCTTAACTGTTTGCCTTCAGACCTCCTGTTTTTGCTGACTTTGCTTTTGGTGGCCCTAGGGCTCTGGGTACTCTATTACTACTAACCAGTGCTAAAGTGCTTGCGTTCTTTCCCTAAAACATGGTACTATTGGATATATCAAATTGCCATTTTTAATTTACTTATGAGTCCCTACTAAAGTGCACTACATGTGCCCAGGGCTTGTAGATTTAATGCTACTAGCGGGCCTGCAGAACTGATTGTGCCACCCACTCAAGATGTCTTTAAACTTGTCTCATGCCCTCCATTGCAGAGCCTTTGTGCACCGTTTTAACCTGCCATGTCGCCCTGGCAAAATAAACATTTTGCCAGGCTCAAACTTTCCTTTTTAATACATATAAGTCTGCCCTAAGATAGGCTAGACAGCCGAAGGGCAGATGTGCAGTGTATTTAAAATGTTGGACATGTACTTTTACATGTTCTGGTAGTAAAAAACTCTTAAATTCGTTTTCACTTCTGCAAGGCTTAAGTATCCCATACGTTAACACTGGAGTTCCCTCATTACAATTTGTAAGTGCCATTTTCAAATGGGAAGAGATATCTGGTTCATGTTTAGTGCCTCTAGAATCCTAATTTAGAATCTTATGGTGAAGTTGGATTTTAAATTGAAATTCTGAAAATACCACTTTTAGGAAGTTGGCATTTTCTTGCCTTAGCCATTTGGTGCCTGCAGCCTGTCTCTGTTCACATGACTGGGTGAAGTCAGCAGTTGGTCTTTGTGTATTCCTCCTAGACAGCCACACACAATGGGAACTTAGGTGTGGCTTGATGCGCCATCACTGGCAAGATGGGAGAGAGGACCTTGGCCCAGCCTCACTTACACCTGAATAAGCTATTTCCTGTCTCCACACAAAGGGATGCGTACCCCCTGTAGTTAGTCTGGAGCCAGGGCAGGGAAGGAAGGGCATCTGTGCACTTCAAAGACATGCCTCTAGAAGCTTCTCCCCACGTCAAAGGCACAACTGTGTATAAAAGCAGGACCTCTGACACCACCACATCAGTTCACTTCTGGACCTATGGATTTTCTGCCAGGAAGAAGGACTGCAGTGCTGCTGAAAGGACTGACACTCTGCTGGACTGCTACTCTGAAGGAGCTGCTGCTTTGCTGTGCTGACCTGTTGACCTCTTGCCTGAGGAGGAAGAACTGGACCTATACTTCATCTTGAGCCCAGGACCCCAAGATGACTCAAAGGGTTAGTCAGCTGTCCTCCTAATCTAAGCCTCAGGATTATAAAAGGATCTCCAACAGCTCCTAGACCCTTGGTGTGGCTCAGCAGGCTCCTAAATCAAGCTTTTGGGCTCCTTGTGACCGCAAACGGGCCAGTTTGCAGGGGAACTGCGCTGCTTGCACCGAAAAGCAGCGCGAGCCGCAACCAGCTTATCTCTTCGCCCAGCAAGCATTGATCAGCGTGGAAGACCGCCCATCTGCGACACCTGGCCTGCTCCTCGCACTACGCCGATCACCACCAGCGATGCCCTACTTGCTCCCAGCGACCTTCTTTCACGTAAACAGGACTAGTGGCAAAAATTTGAGAAGGGAAACCTTCAGCGGGACTAATCTGGGACTTTATCCCACCCACACTCCATCATGGTCGGCCTGAACTTTTGACTTTGATCTGACCCACCGTGACCATAAATCCCCATTTGGCGCTTAGTGCTTTTAGGCATTACATTGCAGTTTCTTCTTTAAAAATTCAGAACTCCGGTTCTACTGATTGAATTTTTGTAATTTGGGTTTTGTATTATTTACTAAATTAAGCTCTATTTTTCTGAGCTGGTGTGGGATACTTTTTCTGTGGTTTTGCATTGTTTTACTGTCTGGGGTGTTGCACAAATACTTTACACATTGCCTCTAAGTTAAGCCTGACTGCTCTGTGTCAAGCTACCAGGGGATTGAGTACATTGTGCCATAATCAAACCAAACTCTTATTCATGTATCCAGGCCTAGAGCCATCTATCCTTACACATGCATTTTTTTTATTCTGGTTTGAATGGACGCAAGACGCTTTTTTCAGGTTTTAGGTACTCATACGCCTGATCCTTCATGGGTTCAAAGCACTAATAGTAGCTTTTGGACTTCAAATGCATGGTTGTATCAGAAACAATAGGCATCTAGACGTATTTACATTTAGATGTATCTACTATATTAATAATTTCAACAAACATATTGTTTTTTACACCTCAGACCGCCGATAGAGCCTGTCACAAACAATGCATCAGTTAATGTGAGTAAACAATCATAAACAATATAATGCAGACAATATAAATAACTACAAAATTGAGAAATATCCCAAAACTGCAACAGGGTTTAAAGTGATAGGGTTGGTTTAGTTGGGTATTCAATGAGGGCTTCACTTACCAATAGTAGAGAATGAGTTGCATTTATCTTATTCAGTAGAACATTTTTTGGATTTGGAATTTGTGAAATGCCTGCCACCAGAGAAATGGAAGAAATGGAGGATGCAGAAGAACCCTCTATGCCCTCCCTCAGCACAAAAAACTGAATAGGGAAAATGCTAGACTGTTTGCAATTAGCCAAAGGTACATAGTTGACGCTCTGGGACAAGCTGCCCCAATATCTACTATAGATGCTCCCTAATTTCTACCATTTGAGTGGTGACCTAAGGCCAAATTGGAATGTATCAATATGTTGACATTAAACAAGTAATTGTGTCCCAAGAATCATTGGATATTAGCATTAGAGGTGTGTCAATGGCCCTTGTTAGTGGCAGAAAGTCAACCAGCCTTTTGATGAAAAAGTGAAGATGAGGTGTTCCAAGGTAGATCGAAAATTACTTTAGTGACCGGAAAACCGGTGCTTTCATTGTGTGAAAGTAATAAGACAATGGATTTTACTATGTATAAGACTTGACTATTTTTTTCTTTACATAAAGGAAATCCTAAAACAGGATTTTCTTTTTGTAAAGAAAAAATATAATGACCTCCTTGTCAGGGGAGTCTTCTGCCATGGCAGGTGGGAGGATTATAATTTTTATATTGTTCCATACTGCCAGGTTTTACCTGGCGGTGAGAAACAGTAAAAATGACTTCATGTCCTCTCATCTAAATTGGGTAGGTGGACAGGTAGCAATTTCTCCAATAGCCCATACTCCCCAGGGCTGTCAGAGAAGTTGAGCCACAGCGGAGACACAGTAGTCACCCACAATTAGATTTGAAGGCCGAACCACTATATTGGCGGGCAGGGAAGTCCGTTCCCATTGTGACGGAGTACCCGCTCCACCAATATATAAATCAGGCCCTTGGTATCTTGCTGGATTGGCTGTAACTGTGAAGAAAGGTTATAGTGATGTGGAAGGGTTGAAAAGAACATCAACGTATATTGCAGAAGAGGCAAATGTCAGAGTACTATAAGGGAAATAGATAAAGTAAAGAGTAGAGGTAGTAGCAGATGAGGAGGGAAATTATATGACCTAATTCTTAAAAAGTTCAACATGAGGGAATCCAATGACATATTAGAAACCTTCTTAGATATATGTGACTGGAGGAAATGTGAGAATGTTGAAAATGAGATGAAGATTTAGATGCAAGAGAACCGAAAGAATCAGTGTGATCATGGATGAAAGGTCATTGTGGTGCTTGGTGGTGATAACGTTAACAGTGTGTATATAGGCTCCTTCTTTGGAAAGGAAATCACTGAACCCTGACTGGAGAGTAGTTCAGCAGACTGATAGAATTAAGATGAAGAGTCAGGCGGCTGAAGACAAGGCCTCCTAGTACTTAGGAGGACAAACTTGGTTAAGACACTGGGGGCTCGGTTACGATGTCGGTCAGAGGCCGTCGCAGTCTCGGGACCGACCAACCTCCAGGTCGCAGTCCTGACACTGCAATTACAATGCGACCACACATGGTGCGGTTGCATACTCCCATTTCTCTATGGGAGCTTGTGCTGCGGCCGTAAACCGGCCATAGCACAAGCTCCTAACGGTTCAGGGGGACACCATAGGTGCCCCCTCGGCCCCCAACCGGAGGCCGCAGAGAGAAGGGGGCCCTGCTAGGGGCCCCCAAATTTGCTTTCTGACAGGCTTTCCATGTCGGAAAGCCCGGCTTGGAAAGCCTGTCGGAAACCAACATCGTAATCCTGACAGTGGAAACGCCATCGTATGGGATTACTTTGCCATCTCTGACTGGCCAACGGGCTCCTGGAGCCCATCGGAATCCAGCTGGATGACCGGACGTTTTCATTTTCGACTGCTTAGATTGTAATTCGGCAGTTGGAGGTGAAACCGAGATGTGAGTCGGAAAGCCTGCAACCAGAAGTCGAAGGCTTTCCGAATCACATCGTATTAGGACCCATCGTATTAGGGGATGATGGATCTGCTGGAGGTTCTTTTAGCAAGGAGAGAACTATTTGTGGTTTAAACATATGTGAGTATTGGCATAGACTTCATGGGTGATGTCAAAGCACAGGCAGAAATCCTAGTAGAGTGTTGCTTTGGAGATCAAAGGGATGGGGGGCAGAGTTGCTAGTAATATAGGGAGGGCTTGTCTAATTGTGATGATTTTTTATAAGAAGTAAGCTGTAAAGTGCTGCTACTGAGAGAGGGGCTGTATATTCTTCCAAGGTTACCCTGTAAACTAACAGGAAAGATTCTTACAGCAGATTATTGCATATGTATTTGTTAAGGCCATGAACAAAGTGTTAGAATTCTAGCACACACATATAATTTCTAAGAGTAGGGAACCACAGGATGTTAAGAGTATTGGTTATTTTGCAGTTCTACAAAAGCCAAGCAAAAGTTATAACTCATCTTCACAAGAAAGAGTGTTATGATGGAGTTTGAGGTAGTTATTCAAACATAGGGAGCAATGCTAGTGCACATGTATATTTGAGATAGTTATTTCTCTTATGTTTCATTTTTAAGATCTCTATTGAAGTGCAGAGAGTCGGTTACACAGAAATTGTGCTCAGCAATGTCCATTCACAAAGCCAGTTATGATTAGAACTCTTGATAACAAGTGACTTAAGACATTTCTGCGTCTTTTAGAGGTCCACTACATCAAGCAGACATCACTGACCAGTAGAAGTGACGAGGCAAAGAGGGGGAGTCCTGTGTTTCCATTTTCTCTCATATCACATCCTCCTTTACCCACTTCTACTAGTGGCCATCATTGCCTGAGTATGTGTTCACTTGCAGGGGTGGTGAAAGACGGAAAAGAGAACAGCTCCAGTTTGATTCTGCGCACAATGTTAGAGCAACCTTATTGAGTAATAGAAGGGAACCAGCGGACATGGGTAGCAGGACAAATAGTGACTAATATATATCAAAGATTGCGTGCTCGGAGAGAGGTGTCAGTGTTGGGTACGGAGGGTGTTCTGTATGCATTAAGGACTGATTGGTCAAAAACAGCTGTGGTCCGTGCAGGTAACAGAGGTGGGGCGGTGGGGCCACGTGAAGGGGGATTTCGAGGGACGATGCCGAGGGAAAATTAAATAAATAATTAATTTTTCCTTCGCTTCGTCCCTCGAAATCCCCCCCACGCGGCCCCACCGCCCCACCACTGTTACCTGCACGGACCACGGCTGGTCAAAAAGAACTGTGAGAACAAACTTTGGAGCATTCGTAAATTCCATCAAATATATGCTGAGTACTGTTTAGAAGTTTTATAACTATAGACAATCTGCACCTCTACGTTCCTAGCTCATTTTCTCCTATCACAATGAAGTATTTCTTGCCAACATTTTTGTTCTCTTTCTTTAACACTGATAAAAAGTCTATCAAGGATGCCAGATAGTCGGGGTGTGGCCATGCGAGTCAGCAAGATGGACGCTTAATTGAATAGCTCTGCACCGGCCCAACATCATCATGGTTGTACTGTACGCCTGGGGGGTGCCTGCCTGATCTCCAGGACACCCCTTGCCTCCGCAGGTGCCATTCCATGATGGCAAAGGTGGCCAACTGCCTATGAAACACTGTGCGGTGTGGCAGGGGCCACAGCTGGAAGTGCAGTACAGTTGCAGCCGAAGGGATTGGCAAACTGCAGCCCTCCAGCTTGAGGCTGCTGGTGAGGCCCTGGTGAGAGGTGGCTGCTTGTGGGGTCCCACTCGCCTGTCTCCTAACAACAGAGTGAATGCACCAAAGAGCGCAGCGGCTTGGCAGAGAGGTAGCAGCCTTGAGAACCCTGAAGGGTGGACCTTCCGTGGAGTGCCGGTCCCAGCTGTGCAGGCCGCAGTGAGCCATGACAACATGAAGAAGGGCTGAGAGCGACTCACTCGTCCGCATGCCAGTTGCCACAGGCACTACTTACACAATGCAGTGGTCTGGCGATGAGGATGCCCATGCAGGCACTGGTGGCAGCGGTGACCCTCCCTGGTGCTTGGGTGAGATGAAGAGGCCTAGTGGGAGAATCAAGGCCCCTGGAGGCTGTGGAGCACCCCGAACGACGTCGCAGCCTAGCAGAGCAGCTATGTGCACCGAACCTGACGACGGTGGTGAGCATGCCTGGAATACAGTGCACTGATTGGTGGCTGGTGGGACATGGAGTCTGCTTCTGTGAGGCCCTGGGGGCCATTTGTGTGATGCCTGATTGGAGCCTGGATGCCTATGAGGAGTTTACCAGATGGGACCAGCACGTGCTGAAGAGCCATAGCACTTGCTGGTGGTTGTGGGGTTTAGGCGAGGAGTGGCAGGTTGGACTTTTTGGCCCCCCATCATCATCCTAGCTTTTGGGGCACACTTCAGTGCACGTGCCTTGTTAGGTTCTGGACCTTGGTGGTGGGGGACCTAGATCTGCCCCGCACACCCCCCCAGTGACTGCTGCGCGACATTGGGGGCCTGTGTCAGCACCAAGGACTGGGGCGCTGGTCCTGGCCTGGGGGTCCATTGCTGGCCCTGTAAGGTGCTTGGGGGCTTTGGATCATTCCAGCATTGTCTCCTGGCGTCCAGAGGGGGACTTGTGGTGGGGGATCACTCTCCCTGATCCCAGATCGTTGGTGCAGTAAAATTAAGTGACTCCTCCTTCGAGCCGGGGAGCGCCCGGTCAGGGAGTATTGGACCGGTGGATTCGTAGAGGACAGCAGCAGCAGCATCTATCGATGGAGGTGAGGTGAACGGGGCATGGTGGGCCCTGTCTGGGGCTGCACGAGCAGTCTGAGTTGGGGAACTCGGGGCACACGTCGGTGATCAGTGCCAGCAAACATGGAGGCGGGGGACGCCCTGGTCCTGCTGGCCCCCTGGTACTTTGCTCCTGCTCTTCAGCGACCGCTTTGTCCTCAAGCTAACGGTGTTGCCTAAGTGACCTCAAGGTACTGACCTGCAGTTGCTGGACGGCATCCGGTCAGGGCCCCTGTTCTAAACTTGGAGGCCTGGGATTTGGGGTCCCTGTGTTGGTGGCAGGCTGGGATATTCTTGGAGGCTTGACATCCGCCTAGTGAAACCATTGATGCAACTGCCTTGCAAGACTGTGTGGCTCTCCGGGCCGAGTGAACTTGATCATACCCATGATAGAGTTTGTTGCTACTTTTGGAACATACTCGTTGGTGCTGGGCCCCCTGGGTACCGGTTTGGTGTCTATGCCGCTGCCTGCTTCAGACTCAAGTAACAATACCTGATAGCTGCCCGAACACTGGGGTAGCCCATCCTGAAATCCCAGGCTCTGTGAACCTTGTCTGAGCTCCTACTTCCCCATTGCCCTGAGAGATTCGCTTCAGGGCCAAGGAGAAGCTAAGGGCTAAACCGTCGGGCGCACAGGTGGGAGACTCTTCCCAACCTACCCTGGTAGATATGTTTGGGGCTGAACCCGTATTACCCCCCCTACAGCTCCAACTGGACAAGATCCTTGCTGCCAACGCAGATACTAAATCCACCCTCTATCATGACATCAGTGCTGTCTTGGTAGGCCTGGGACTCATGAGAGCCTACCACCACAAATTGGCAGATAGAGTGAAAGATGTGGAGATAGTGGTGGGTTTGTTGCGCCCGGATCATCTCCCACTGACCAGACAAGTAACGGGCCTGAGTGATAGGGTGCGTATCCTAGAACAGCATGCCAAGGATGCAAAGGGCCGCAACCGTCAGATAAATGTTCGCATTGTAAGACTCCCTGGAGGAACAGAGGGTGGCGACATGGTGACTTACCTTGAGCAATGGTTGTGGAAGGAAGTAGCTCCAAATCATCTGTCGTCCTTCTTCACCCTGGAGTGTGCACACAGGGTGCCGGTCCGCCCACCGGCAATGGGCCGCCAGCCTTGACTAGTGGTGGCCAGATTACTCCACTTCCGAGACAGGGATGCAATACTGCAGAGGGCTTGGGTGGAGGGCCCATACATCATTGGCACTGGGAGAGTGTCGCTGTTCCCGAACTGCACCACTGCGGTGCAAACCAAGAGGTCCTCCTTTCTGGAGGTGAAGATAGCGTTCCTGGAAGAGGGTCTCCATTATGTGTTTATGTTCCCAGCAAAACTGAAAATAATGCTTGAAGGTTATGCGCACTTCTGCGAAGACCCCAAAATGGTGTGGGAATGGCTAGATACTTACAGATCGGGTTAACCACGCTAGTCCCTGGGTCCTCATGGGTGAGCCTAGGTGCTGGCCTAGGAAACGCTGTTGTGAACTTGTCACAGTGGGTTCCTGAAGAGACCGACTAGATCCCAGAAGGAGAAGGATCAGGCAGGCGCCCTTCGGGCAATTGCAGATTTCACAGTGCCTCGTATGTCAGGCTCAGGGACTGGTTCCCCATTGGAACGGGGGTCCACGGAATCAGAATCCAATGGTTCGGCATTGGATGGTGAGGGTCTCCCAGAGGTGACCCCACAATCAGTAGAGCACCTGATTTAATCTGATGCAGTTTTGAGGTGTTTGTTTACGGGGACTTGCCCCCTCCTCTTTTACTTCCCCCCTCTTACCGGCGGGTTGCTGGGGGCCCCTGACCTTGTAGCCTGCCCTTTGGTGGTTGCTTGATTTACCTGCCACAGAAATGATTGTGAGGAACCCAGTGCTCGCCTCTGCTGCTGGATCTGAGGCGCTTGGATGAGGAGCGCTTGACTAGCCTACTCAGGGCCACAGTCTGCTCCCAGATGACATGCTCTGCCTGGGCTGGGGCAGTAATGGAGGAGTTGATATACTCTTGCTTGCCCCTCACCACTTGTCCCCTACCAGGAATCTGGTGGAGTCATGCTTATGACACTGTTCTTCTATAATGGTTTGGTTAGCCAGACATTGCTAGACTGCTCTTGGGTTGGGGGGTTTTATGTTGGGGTATTTGCTGTTTGCCTCAGGGAATGCGGTGCATGCTGTGATGGGTGGTGTGCCGCAGGGTTGGTTTGGAGTCAACTGTATTGACCGTCAGTTCCATTTGGATAGATGACTGCTCAACAACCGGGTCTCACATTTATGACATAGAGCATCCGGGAATGGGGTTTGCATCCAAGCATCACAACATCCATAGATATCTTAGACGCGGAGGGGTGCAAATTGCTAGGCTGAAGAGAATAACCTTCTGGGGGTCAAAGTGGAGCGGTTGTACCATAGGTGGCATGGCCAGCTTTATATTTATGCCACCTCCTACTCCAACTATGCACGGGGGCCTTAGAGTGGATAAGGGTCCGGACCCCCTTTGAACTAGAACAGTCCCACATAGACAAGGTAGGGAGATATGTCCTGGTCAAGGGCAGACTGCTCGGCAAGGAAATCACACTGGGGAGTATATATATGCACTAAATCATGACAAGATGGCATTCTTCCAGTCCCTTTAGGTGCCCCTGGGACACCTAGCATTGGATGATCTGCTCCTGGGGAGAGACTTTAATTGTGTCACAGACGTGTTGTTGGATTGCTCCATGCCCCCGTTGCCGGGGTGCACAGGCCCAAACAACAGCGGTGGGCCTCCGTGAATGGTTGCAACACTGGGAGCTGGCCCATGCTTGGCTCACGCACCATGGGTTGGACCGGGATTATTCCTATTATTCCCACATTTGTGCCCTACATACTAGATTGGAGAGGTTTGTGTGTTCTGGCAGGCTGGGTCAAAACGCAACTCACACCGAATATCTTGGACGCACCTTCTCAGACCACAGTCTGTTGCTTTTGGGGTTCCGGCCGATAGATGATCGCCCAGTGATCCCTACATGGAGGCTAAGCCCGGCGGCGCTTGAAGATGCCTGCTATAAGGACTCCCTGCAAACTGCCATCACGGGGTACTCTGATACTAACCAGGGCTCGGCATCCCTGGGCCTGGCGGAATGGGAGGCATTTATTTAAGGTGGTGGTCTGGGGGCAAAGTCTCGGTCAGTCGGTGGGAGTCCGAAGGGAATTGGATGGTGAGCTGCATGCTCTGGATGCCACACCCCATGCCTTAAATAATGCTGTAGTGGTGGATCCTGTGGCCCACCATAGCCCCCTTGATGTGAAAGAGCAGTATAACACTACCCTAGAATGTTTGCGCTGTCATAACTATAGACATCATGAAGAGGAGGGAAGGTTGGGAAGGCTCTTTGCGTGGCTCATTGGACCTGATTCTCGAGGCGCTCCCACTTCAAACTGCTGACATTGAATGTGTCTATTCCCCAGGTGCCATTAATTGAGCATTTCGGGACTATTATGAAGAGCTTCATTGCTGGCTACTTCCAGAGGGTCTGCAAACAGATTTTCTAGACTGGTTGCCAATCCTGACTTTACCTCAGGCAACCAGAGAAGATCTTGGGGACCCAATGACAGTTTAGGAAATACAGCAGGCTAAAGAAACGGCTACTGGCAAAGCCCTGAGCCTGGATGGACTCCCTGGGGAGTTATACTTTAATTTCATGGGACATCTGGCCCTGAAACTGTAGGCACTTTACACAGAGTCGCTGGGATTGGGAACTTTGCCTGACTCCACAAGAGGTGTGATTGTGGTACCCATTCTTAAGACCAGGGTCGTGGGTGCTTCTACGTCCATATTCCAGCCTCTGTCCATGCTCAACATGGACTTCACGATCCTTAGTAAGGTTCTGGTCTTTTGCCTATTACCCCACATGAAGGCTGTGGTCCACAGGGACCAGAATGGCTACATACCAGCCCGCAGTACCTCCCTTAGCCTCAGACCATCATATCCTATAGCACCTGACTATGCAGTCCTTACAGGGGGCCATGCTAATGTCAGTGGACCTTGAAAAAGCCTTCGATATGGTACGATGGGACTTCCTAATAGCGGTCATGCATCGGGTGGGTCTGGCAGAGGGCTGGGTCAAATGGGTCACATTACTATACACTGCCCCAACAGCGAGAGTCAGGTCGGGTACTACGATCTCCCATCAATATGCTATTTTTGGGGGCATGAGACACGGGTGCCCGTTGTCCCCCCTCCTATTTGCCTTGGTCATCGAGCCTCTGGCTGAGCTATTTTGTCAGGAGGGCAGGGCCTTTGGTATTGTAGTGGTCTGACTTGGTCCCCTTTCTTTTCTAAATATCTGGGTGTTCAGGTGTACCACACTTTGGAGGATCTGCAGGAGGGCAACTTGAGGGAGCTTTCTGCTCCCTTAGGTCTTGTATCTCATTCCAAAGGTGCCTACGGTTGCCAATTATGGCCCGGATATCAGTTTCTAAAAAGATGATGCTCCCCTGCTTACTGCATTTCTTTATAAATCTTCCAGCTAAAGTTCCGGTCACCTGATTATGACAGTTGGGTGTCCTCTCCGCGATCTGGTATGGGACGGGGGCCACCACAGAGTGTCACTGGGGGCTCCTGATTTTGAGCTGCACTTCCTGGCAGCCCAGCTTCAATGGGTCACCTGCTGACTTTATGAGACCCCCCAGGATGAATTGGACCTAATGGGTCTGGCGCCCCGTCAGGAAGTGCTATTGGCATGTCTGCTCTGACCTACAATGGTTGTCCCCTACCCTGTTGCCCTGTTGTCGGCGGCCCTAAAATGTTGGCGGCGCTGCACAGTGAGAATTAGATCTGCAACACTTTATGCACCTGCCCTGCCTTTGGTTGGGCTATCTCATGGGGACCCTATTGCTTGGTTCACGGCTCTGCTGCTTTTGGACTGGACGGAGGCTGGGCTGGCAGCAGTTGGTGACTAGCCCAACACGCTTTCCCCTAGGAACAATGTTTGACCTATGAGGCCTGGGTGCGGACTTTTGATGATCTCTGGGTTGGGGGCCAGGAGAAACCAATGTGGTACCACATATGTTGCTGTCTATGGGGGCAGCTCAGTGTATAGTGACACGGCTCGACAGGCCCCTAAATAAAATGGTGGGGAGACCATTGGTGGAGCTCAGGCCAGGTGGGATGCCGTGCTGGGATGCAAGGTCACTGATCGGGAATGGAGCAGGATACTGTCCTACCCCAAAAAAGTCTCTAGAAATAAGAGTATATCCAATTTAACTATGTCCAGATGACCTAACTGACATGTCACAGGCTGCAGGTCATTTATGGGGGGAGCCATGTACCTGTGCCTTTCTCCGGTGTAGACAACCGGGTGTGGACTTTTGTCACATGACTTGGAACTCCACCACAATACATCTGTTCTGGGATGCGGTAACACTTAGCCTGCACACTACTCTGAGTCATGCTTTTCCATGCACGATTGAGATTTGCCTTCTGGGGGGTTTCCCCAGACCCAAAACTCGGAAGGTGGGTACCAGGTCCTTGGATCTGGCCCTTACATTGGCCAAGAGACGAATTGCAATGGCATGGAAGTCGGTGGTGGGTCCTGTTCTGGGGACCTGGGTGAGGTATGCTACCACCTGGGCTAGGGCCGAAGAAAGAGTCCTGCTTAGGGAGGATGCATGGGGGTGAGGGGACACCCAAGCGTGATCTGTGGAGGAAAGCGTTAGAGAGCTGGGAAAGCCCAGAGGGTGATGTAGACTCAGAGCCTGGGGAGCAAGGTGAGCCAGTTGATGGAGCTCAGAAACACGGATGCTGGGGAGGGAGCGGATGCACACTGAGGAGAACCAGCCCCCCATTTTTAGAGGCCTCATGCCCCCGCCTGATGTGATCTCCAACCACTCCTGTGCCACCCACCCCTTCCTTTTCCCCTGGATGTGGTGAGAATGTTCCTCTGTAGACCAAAACGCTCCGATCGCTGATATCTGCTTACCTGCACCCCCTCTGACATTACTCCTTACCTGCTGGAAATATGCTCCGAGACAGTTTGGCCTTCTCCCTTTTTTCATTTCTTATGTTCCTTTCCATGTTTTTCCCCTTCCCACCCTTCTAACCCAAAACTCTAAAAGCTACATGGGACATAGTAAGTTTTCTTCCATTATAGCGCTCTACTTCAGTTGGGTTGGCAATCATGCATCGGGGCTGACCCTGATTGCTACTCTGCACCATTCATTGCAGGTTGTGGATTTGCCAGTGAGATACTCTGTTTGCTGTCTATTCACTTACCCTGCTCTGTCTTTGTTGCACAAAATCAGTATTTGTTACTAGAAAGCCATTGCGGTGATGTTTATCATGTATTTGTTATTAACAAAATGCTAATAAGCACATGTTTAAAAAATAAATAAAGCTGCCACATACTCACATTAATAACTTTCTGACATGATGAATTTTGCGCTAACAAAATAGAGCTAAATGCAACAGAACAACAACAGCAGCTCGAGAAGCTGCTCACACTCTTTACATGTGCTCTTGCAGTAGGATTTTCTCTCCCAAATTACTTTGAATTTTGTGAGTGGGAGTAATTGTGTTATTGGTAATCTAATGTCAAAGAGTAATGCGGATTACTGAAATTACTCTGGCGTTATTAAAATTACTGCGAGGCCTAACTACAATTATAAAAAATGCCAAAAAGGGACATGCAAAGCTATTCAAAGCTGCAGGGGTCTGAAAAACCATATACTGAGCGTCTGTGTCTTTCACACTTCATAATCCACCACACTGCTACACGCTGCATCCCATAACACATTAAACACACCTCGACGGTCAACATGCCCGGCATGGATACACTTCCAACATAGAATCACAAAACGAACACAACTCCCTTCCAACCGCACACCCTATATGGCATAGCTTGCTGCCATGTAGATACATGCATCAGTGCTCCTCATAGCAATAGTAAGCCCTAGACAAATGTTGTTACTCAATACAATAAAATACAATATTCATGAGATTTGTTTTGATCCTATTAACATCTTTGTTTCCCACACAGTTCAGAATTCGAAAACAAAATGTGCTTCATTTGTGTTTTCATGACTGCTGAAGTATTTTAAAATATTTGTACAGTTAATGTACAAGTATTTAAATTTTGTTGTGTATTAGAAAAATATTGACATCCTACAGACTTATTTTCCACACTCCCTGTACCCCAGTGAGATTGTCACTTAGTTCACTTTACAAAATGCTCTCACTCGATCAGAGAAAGAAAAGTAAATATCTCCATGTTAAAAGAATAAGCAGCAATTTGTCAAAAGGTATAGCTTGAAATATGACCCCTGTCTTTGAAGCACAGGAAACGTGACAGTAAAAAACCGAAATTCAATGGCATTTGTTCATTCAATGTCTGGACTCCAGCATGGTTATTTTGGGGGTACTGCAGCAGCCCACACCCGCAGCTCTACTTCCAGAGCCTAGGTTTTTTCGATTTATAATGTATGCATTGAAATGTGAATGCAGTTTGTTTAGATAACAGTTTTCCATAAATGCTGTGCCAGCTGCCTGGGTCACTTGGGAGGGGAGTGGGGAGTGGGGGTGATTAATATGGGCTGCCCTGGCCCTGAAATCACTCTCCCAACAGGCTACGGCGCTGCTTCGTAATTCCGCTGAGTTAGTGCATGATTTCCAGACAACGGATGCGTCTTTCATTAATGAACCGTGCTGTCCGAGAGTCATGAACTATCAGATATCTGTTTCTTTGTACCTCAGAAAATATACTGACAGTTGTCTGCTAGAGCTCCAACAACGTACTGATATCATGGGCGAAGGAAGTGTGGGGGACGTGTGGGATTTAACTTCCCTAGAATTTGGAATGGGGGGACACAGGGGACAAAGGTTTGGGGACCGAGGGGTACAAAAAAGTAAGGGGCATATTTACAAGCCCCTTGCGCCACTTTTGCGCCGCCGTTGCGTTACGCATGTGACGCAGCGGTGACGCAAACCACGCGTTGCGCTATATTTACAACGTGACGCATCTAGGGAGATGCGTCACGTAGTAAACCCCTGCGCCACATGAAACCTGCGTCAGGTTTCATGTGGGCGTACCGGCGCAGGGGGCGTTCCGGCGCAGGAACGCCTCGGAAAAGTGACGCAGTGAAATCTACAAGATTTCACGCAGTCACTTTTCCGGCGCTGGTGCGTCAAATCCTTACGCCTGCTTCAAGCAGGCGTAAGGATTGACGCACCATGTTAGGGATAGGGAAGGTTGGAACAGTGCTGGAGTTGCGTCGCGCTTGCGACACAACTTCAGCACTGCGCCAACCTTCCGCCGGCAGATGCGTCACGCATCTGCTTATCCTTGCGCCACGATGCGTCGCATTGTAAATGCAGCGCATCGGACGTGGCGCAAGGGTAAACTTGCGTGACGCATTTTCCCTGGCGCATCCCTGCTGATATGCAGGGATGCGCCAGGGAACGTAAATATGCCCCTAAGTACCCAGGGCGTCCTCAGCCCTACTTCGACTGCCGCCTCGAAGCTATGCTCCAACACAACAAAGAGGCCGACCAAACTGCTGCCCCGCCCAACACCTGCATGCTTCCAGTGGCGCCGAAATAGGTGTGAGAGGTAACCTGCAAACGTTTAGCAGGAGAATGGGTAAGGAGTCGAGGTTTCTTTTACAGCTGCTGCTCACAAAGTACGTTTAAATCTAAGCATGTAGATCTGTTTGCATTTGTCGTCCAGGATAGCATGGGCATTTTCACAGAACTGACACATTGTATTGTGATATTTGTTATCAAGGAGCACATTTTTCAATTCGAAAAGGTATGTATTTTTGTTGTTATTTAGCTGTTGTATAATAACTCATACTGTGCCGTCATTAGGAAATTACCACTGATGGACGCACAAATCAGTCATACTGTCTTTTAAGAATCAGACATACTGAGCCTGATTTACAGAGGGTAATTTACACTTTTGTGTAAGTTTATGACTGTTTGCTATTCACAAAGGTATTTTACTAGTAGTATCTTTACGACTGTGTAGTCTCCGCACATAAAAAGATAGATTTGTCCTATCTTTTTAGGTGTAGAGACTCCACAGTCATAAAGACTAGTAAAATACCTTAGGGATTAGCAAACAACTGTCAAAATACACGAAAATAGAAGATTTACCTTTGTAAATCAGCCCTTCTGTCTTTTATGTAAGGTTTAAAAACAAGTTAGGGTACATTAATATATTGAGTGATGGACACAAGACTAAATCTACTACAATAAATGTACAGACTATATTGCGCCCCATTTAAACCATCTTTCCCTTACGTTTAAGAATATGTGCATCACTGGAGACTATTTTTAATAAACGTTGTGGAGGCGATGGCCTTACACTGTAGAAGGTAAAGCGTTCACTCATTCCCTACAGTCACAAATTCAGGACACAGGTATATTTCAGCCTACTTATTATTTGCTTGAGCTGACTCCAGTGTCTTAGGGCATGTGTGCGCTTTACATGTGCACCACTTTTTTTGGGAGTGCATCAAGAGGAGCCTTAGGCACAAAGTCACCTAATAGGAAATCACAAAATTGGAAATGCAAAACCTTTCGTACCTATGGGCCTTTTCGGCCCATACGAATGGTTTAGCATTTCCTAAATAGCGATTTCCTAATAGCGATTTCTACTCGGTAGGAATCGCTATTAGGAAATCTCTATTTTTGTACATTCCATTTTGCATTTCCTAAATAGCGATTTCTTAGGATTCGCTATTTAGGAATTGCAAAAAACGGAATTTCGGACATCTGACCCCTGAAGTTTAAACAGAGCCAGCGATGCAGCCCCTGCTTAAACTTTATTCCTTTTTCAGTGCAAAAATGCATGGGAACCGTGATTGTGACTACAATGGAGGCGGGGTAGAGATGTGGATAAAAATAAAAAATATATAATTTAATCAACTTGCTGGCTTTTCACTTATAGGTAAGTTATGAATACAGATGTATTTATAGATCCAGTGGTCTTTTTACACAAATTTCAAGGTTCCTTTTTTTCCGTTTTAATATTTAATAAACATTCTGATTTAAAAAATGAGGAGCTCATGTCCAAAAAACATTTAAAATCCTTGAATGAAGCCTCTTCATTGCTTACTTAAATTCAGCAAGGCTCTTTTCATGAAGTGGTCATAAGAGACTATAATGCAAGATCTTTGATACCAGTGCAACTTAGCCATAAGCAAGGAGCGCACAGCCAGAAGTGGACTTGCATGTATGAGTTAACCCACTCCCTGAAACACCACACAATTGAATACAGGGTTGGATGGGGGCAACAATTAGGCCCAGCCAGCCCCCCAAAAAAGTGCCCATCATTCGCAGATCGCAACCTTTTGAAATAAATTACTTGGTTACGATCATGGAGGTAAGTGTTGGCAAACGTGCAGTAATTTAAGTTTTCTAAGGCTTATAGGGCCAGTATTTAAATCGGAAATTAACATTCCAATTGAAAAAATATACTCTGGAAGTTCAGAATTATGAAAAAGACTAGGAATTCCTGTTTGGTTGCTTCTCTATCTATTAGTTTGCTGTGGGTGTTTTTATTAATGTCTGCTGGGAAACAAGAAATGGCACAGACCTAGACTGCCTTTCACACTCACTCTGAGCTTTTAGATATTCCTTTTTTACAGTACCTAAGAGAGGCCCTCCAATGCTCAGAGAATGGTGAAAGGTGTATCGGTGTTTTTTTTTGTTTTACTGCTAACATCACATTTAATTTCCATTAAAGGGAATGATGCTAGTGTGTAAATGCAAAAATAAATACAAGAAATAGTGTCACTTATCTCAAATGCATGCAGTTTTATATAGCACAAAATTGGCCCAGAGGCATTGAAGTGCTTTACATGAGCACCAGATAACATTACAGACGGTTAGACGAATTTGTTTGGCTCGTGTAGATTAATGATTTGCCCAGAATCACAGTATGTTGAGCTGATGCTGGGACTAAAACCCGGTGTTATGGCAAGCACAGGAGGACAGTAGACACTAATTTGCATGGAAATGCCTGTTCCATACAGGGGAGGTACACAAAAATAAATGAAGAGCCCCCTTGCTGGCCCTCAGCAACCCCTCTAGTCCTCTCCCTGCACCAGGCTCCTGCAAAGCAAGTGCTAATGGCTTCCCATCAGCAGCTCCTTGAGGCCACTGTTACACCTGGAGGGAACTAGGGGGCAGGCACACCTCATGCTGTGTCAGCCAGAGCAGCCCATTGTCATTCTGCCTCTCACAGTGCGTCAGCCTGACCTTAATCTGCACAAGTCAGTCTCATTATATTTATGCAAAGGCTTTAACTACAGTCTTTGATGGTGTGCCCTTGCGGTGGAGACTAAGACTGCCACCAAAAAACATAGCCCACCAATAGGCCTCCACCACAGGCCCATCAGTCACTGGCCAATGGCCCGCCTTGCCAATCCGAGGCTGATTGAATGTCATGTGGTAGAACTTCAGGGCTTCTCCTTTGAAGCTTTACTGCTTTGTTCCCCTGTGCCAGCTGTTTTTTTTCCATCCTCTGTTTTCTTTCTTGTTCAGATATTCATTAGCTACTTTTGGAATTCATGATGGGTCACTGCATTTTACAATAGACTGAGCATAGCCAGTCTTGACAAGTGCTATTATACTGTATGGTGCTAATCGTTTGCACGTACGTGCATGGGCCAGTTAGTGACTTTTACTAGTATACTATCGAACAGAGCACCAGGAGCAGGGCCACTGCAATAATGAAGTTTTGCAGCTGCAGCATTTTTGGCATAATTATGTATTTGTTGCATTTGTCACATAATCCATCATCGGCTGCATAATCTTCAGAGTTTAACAAAAAATATTGCTTCTAGCTCAAACGGATCAGAAGTTACTAAAAATGCAGCAACACAAATAACCACGCAGTGAAAAGCCCTTCGCAAACGTTGACTGCTCACCTTTCAGTTGCTTATTCCTGTATTTGGGCATTAACTGGTACCAATGAGGTGAAACGTCTGCCCAGACAGTGTTAAGGTGTGTAAAAAAGTTCAAAATAATGAAGTAACACATCACAAAATATGCTGCATAATTTGCTTTTTATTGATGCATAATTTTGTCCTCCCCGTCACATATTTTTGTCCTCTCTGCCACATAAACCCAGTGACCCTAAGTGTGGGAAGAACTGCATGTAAAATATAATTGCAGATACCTTAAGTGAAAAATAAATGCAAGATAAACTAATCTGTGGGAGATGTATTGTTCTGAGAGGAAAGCTTAGTTGGTTAATATGATTGCTTCAGACATCTGTGTGTATAACTGTTTGGTGAACTGGGGCTAGTTATTTGTGTGTTTATAGGCCTATGAGGCTCCAGCCGGGGAGAGAAAGCACTGTGAATGTGTAGGTCAGTTAAAAAAATCAATTAAACTGTATGATAGGCTACACACAGTATAGACTATAGAGTATAGGAACATTTACTAACACTTTTCACAAGGTTTGCATCACAAAAGTGACACAACCCTGAGCAAAGTGTTGTGTTGGGATTTGCTTTACAACACAAATTCTGATTTGCAATGGAAGTTGTATAATATAAAGCAAAGTAGAGCTACACCCTACTTTACGGCAAGTGGGCACTCGATGCAATCATCAACGTTTTTGATGCAATGCCCTATCTCCTAAATAAAAGTAGACAGGCCTTCATGCCAAAAATGTACATCTTCTCAAGGCAGGCGTTAAGATTGAAAAAAAGTGTTCTTTTCTCTAAACTTTTGAAAACCTGCATGTGTACTGCACTTTACAGCATGCATACAGTGTTAAAAGTGTTTAAGTATGTCAAAATATAGTATTTTGTACTGGAAGGTCTCCCTTCCACAACAAAACCATTGCTTGACATGATACACATCCTTGCACCATAGTGCAAAGATGTGTGCATTGGAGCGAAGCAGCCAAAAGTGCACCAGCGTAGGGACAGACAAAGTAGGCGCCATATCTTAGTAGACATGGTGCTGTTATACTTTCTCCTAATTAAGTAATGCGACTACTTTAGTTGCTGTGCTGCGTTGCATCAAAATATAGACATTTGCCCCTCAGTGTTTAAGTGGTACAGTGCATTCAATGTTTTTCATTTTTTACTAATACACAATCAGACTGTACTTTGTGCAAACTTTACAAAACTGGTAACAACCTTAGAGTACCGCTAAAAAAATACTCATTAACCCCAGGATGCTTCAAATGATTCTAAGAATGAAACCATTTTCAATAGATTTCTCTGAAATTTTCAGGGAATAATCTTCATATATGAGCTAATGAGAATTTCTAGAAATGATGCTAAAATGTTATGTTTTGAAGTAATTGTATACATTGGTACTTTGAAGATGTAGTAATTTATCATAGTTACACGTGCTAATTCCAATGAAACTAAAATGCTTTATGTGTGAAATGAAAGCATATATGGGGGCACATGCATCAACATAAGGAATTGCGATTCCTTAATAGCGATTATTAAGGAATCGCTATTTAGAAATCGCAATTCCTTATGCATGTAGGAATTGCTAAATAAATTGCGATCCCTACACATTCCCTATTAGCGAATCACAAATTGCGATTCGCTAATAGGGAATGCCTTCCCGTTCATTCCTATGGGCCTAGAGGCCCATAGGAATGAATGGGAAACCATTCGCAATTTGCGATTATCAAAAAGGTAATCGCAAATTGTGCATGCAATTTCAAGGGGTCCAAAAGGCCACCCTGATGCACCCCCAAAATTGGCATGTGTGCACATGTGGCGCACACACATGCCCCAAGGGCACTTAGAAAAATGCAATTTTGTAAATTTTTCTAAGGAATTGCAAATTACCATCAACTTGAAGTTGATGGTAATTTGCGATTCCTTAATGCAAAGTCGCATTCTGAGAATGCTTCATGCATTGCATTTAGGGAATCGCAAATTGCGATTCCCTAACTGCATTCGCAAAATAGGTAATCGCAAATTTTGCGATTACCTGTTTTGCGAATGGCTTTGTGCTTGATGCATCCCAAAAGGCTAATTACCGGTCGCAAAGGGGCCGTTTCTGCGAATCAGCCCGTTTGCGACCGGTAATTAGCTTGATGCATGTGCCCCATGGTTCCCAAAAGGTTTCTAAATTAAATGTATATTTCCATTATTCTAAATTCTGTATTTCGTGAACTGAATACAATTTAGGCCTGCATTTCCCCTTAATTTGCTTGATTCTGTTCTCTTGGAATGGCTTCGTAAACTTCCAATGTGAATCAAAACTATGTCTCATAGAGAGAGTTCCCATGTGCATACTAGGACTGCTCGTTACAATTTCTCTAGTTTAGGAACATCTGCCTTGAGAAAGTGTCCTCTGGAACTCACTCATGTGCTTTTGCAAATCAATCAATCAATCAGTTCATTTGTAGAGCGCACTACTCACCCGTGAGGGTCTCAAGGCGCTGGGGGGGGCGGGGGTGCTGCTACTGCTCGAACAGCCAGGTCTTGAGGAGTCTCCTGAAGGCCAGCAGGTCCTGGGTCTGTCGCAGGCGGATGGGGAGGGTGTTCCAGGTTTTTGCGGCGAGGTGGGAGAATGATCTGCCACCGGTGGTTGCTCGTTGGATGCGGGGGACGGTGGCGAGGGCGAGGTCAGCGGAGCAAAGCTGGCGGTTCGGGGTGTAGAAGGTGAGTCGTTCGTTGAGGTACGCTGGTCCGGTGTTGTGGAGTGCTTTGTGAGCGTGGGTGAGGAGCTTGAAGGTGATCCTCTTGTTGACGGGGAGCCAGTGCAGGTCTTTCAGGTGGGCTGTGATGTGGGTGTGGCAGGGGATGTCGAGGATGAGGCGTGCAGAGGCGTTCTGTACGCGTTGTAGTCGTTTCTGGAGTTTGGCTGAGGTTCCTGTGTAGAGAGCGTTGCCGTAGTCCAGCCTGCTGCTGAAGAGGGCCTTGGTGACCGTCCTTCTGGTTCCGGTGGGGATCCATCTGTAGATCTTGCGGAGCATGCGGAGGGTGTTGAAGCAGGAGGAGGAGACGGCATTTACTTGCTGGGTCATTGACAGTGCTGAGTCCAGGATGACCCCCAGGTTGCGTGCGTGGTCAGTGGGCATCGGTGCAGCTCCCAGTGTGGCCAGCCACCATGAGTCGTCCCAGGCAGAGGGGGTGGATCCGATGATGAGGACCTCCGTCTTGTCCGAGTTCAGTTTCAGGCGGCTGTTCGTCATCCATTCGGCGATGGCCTTCATTCCTTCGTGGAGGTTGGATTTGGTGGTGGTGGGGGCCTTGGTGAGGGAGAGGATCAGCTGGGTGTCGTCGGCATATGAGATGATGTTGAGGTCGTGCGATCGGACGATGTTGGAGAGCGGTGCCATGTAGACGTTGAAGAGTGTCGGGCTGAGGGACGATCCTTGGGGTACGCCACAGATGATCTTGGTGTCTTTAGAACGGAATGGGGGGAGGCGGACACTCTGGGTTCTGCCGGTGAGGAAGGAGGTGGTCCAGTCCAGGGCTTTGTCTCGGATCCCTGCATTGTGGAGGCATGTGCGGAGGGTGTGGTGGCAGACGGTGTCGAAGGCGGCCGAAAAGTCCAGGAGGATGAGGGCCGCGGTTTCTCCGTTGTCCAGCATGGCCCTGATGTCGTCGGTGGCGGCGATGAGGGCTGTTTCGGTGCTGTGGTTGCTGCGGAATCCAGATTGGGACGGGTCCAGGATGTTGTTCTCTTCGAGGAAGGAGGTCAGTTTCCTGTTGACAATCTTCTCGATGACTTTCGCCAGGAACGGGAGTAGGGAAAGGTACCATTGTTAAAGCTACATACTCTGGATGGTTCTGCAACTTATGTGTTGATCACCACCTTTTTCTCTATAATATGTGTCTTCTTTACACTGCATGACAATCACCCTATACGAACTGGCCAATGGACTCGGTGGTCTAACTAGATGAGGTGACCCAGGAGGTGTCACCCCAGAACTTGAGGATTATAAAATACATTGTATGACGGAGAGGAAAGAACTCCAGATCCTGATATTGGTTTTGGCGGACTGAGCGACACAACATTTGTTTCCTTGCAGACTCTGTTGGCTGGCGCCTACGCTGTGGGTGCTAGTCACGGACTGCTTTCCCTATGCTGAGAGAGTGCCTTTGAACTGTCATGATTCAGATCCCATCCTAAATTTTCCTGAGCTTTGGTAATTAATGACCAACCAGAAATCGATTTGCCTAATTGCGCTTTTAGATCTTAAAGCTGATATTATTGTAAGTACTTCTTTAATGACTATGATAAAACTAATCATCCTCAAATCATGGTTCAGTCTCTTCATGATTTGTCTCCAAGTTTGATTGTGCATTCCAATTGGGTTATTATTGGTCAGAAGGAATTCTAATAGATCGATCTCTGGACAGCAGATACTAAGTTATTCTGCATAGCTTTAACTGAATAATTGATTTGTATGATCCTAATTACACAGAATTTCTTCAGGAGAATTTGTCCGGTAGTGATAATACTTTATTTATATAGCCTGATCTTGAGAGTTATATATATAAATTTAATTACCAGTCTGTAGGTTAGTTACCCAATTCCTGGTCCTCATTGGATAGCTCGAGTTGGATCCCGTATGCCAATTCCCTCTCTGCACGATTTAAGATCCATTAGATGACCAAATGAATGAGAGCTAAGATGAGTGATATATGAGAAAATGCTCAGGGATTGCCACAGTGGAAAATGGCACTTTTGGAAGACATGCCGAGATTTTAATGCAGTGTTTATTACAACATACTTGTAGGAAATAATCATCTTTTGTGTTGTGTACCCCTAGATTTGTGTTTTGACTGTTTTTGCTGACTGTAGAACTCTGTACACTTTACCGCTGCTAACCAGTGGTAAGGTGTCTGACGCTCTTTCTGACATGGTCGAATTGGCATTCTCCTAACTGCCATAATTAACTTATCCATAAGTCGCTAATATATGGTAAACGTTGTACCCAGGGCCTGTAAGTTAAATGTCACTAATGAAGTGCAGCACCTACTGATCCATCCACCACAGTAACAGTCTAAAACATGACTTAAGGCCTTCCATTGTAGCCTCACTGTAGCAGTGTAAAAACTGAAATTAAACCCTTTTGACAAGTCACAACAACCCTTTTTAATATCAATTAGTCCCCCTATGTAAGCTTTGTTGCCCAGAAGAAAGGGTGTATGGTATTTAAAAGTAGGACATGTAAAAATGTAATGTTAACAAGTCTTTAAAGTGAATATCACCCAAATACTAATTTTCATTTTGGCAGATTTAGCTGCCCAAAGTAGAAACTCAGAATACAGATGTAAATACTAATACTGTATATCAGAAATGCGACTAGCTAGAAAAATAATAAAACAACAGTTTTTAATAATTATTATAAAGCCTATTCAATTTTAAAGTGAGATTTTTAACAAACCTTAAGGAAAAGTATCTTTTAGAAAGTTACCCTATGCCTGCCTAAAGTTCCTGAATGCTAATTTGCATTTGCTCTCCAACTCCCCCAGCCAGTGATTAGCATGTTAATAGGTATAAATTCCTCCCAGGAGCTATACAGTAGTTCAGCTGTGACTGATAAGGTCAGCCTGAATGAGCAAAGATGACTCTCCGGAATCTCATAGATTATGCAGGGTGAGGGCTGCAAGCATCCTTTTTGACATTACATTGTCCAATACTACTTGAGTATGAAATCCTGCTTGACAGGTCTGCTGGATTTTACATATACCACTTAAAGCAGACTTGATAACACAAAAACAGGATGCTATGACAATTCTTTTGTATCCACTGTTTGGTTACTAGAAGTCCCAGCTTTTGTTTTACCAGAATTCTGTCTCTGGGTTTTAAGTATATAACTTGGGGAGGACTTCAAAGGGTGAAAACTGGATGCCTAGACAATTCTTGTGTATCCACTGTATGATTGCTGCATTTCCCTGTGTTTGTCCTGCCAGACTTCTGTCTCTGGGTTTATTGGTGGTACAGTGGCTGCCTAAAACTGGATTGTAGATTTTTAGAGGACACTAGGATTAACATAATATACTCCCCACTCAGCCCTAGGTCTCAAGTTTAGAATTAAATCAGTTTAATTAGCAGAACACATAGAAAGACTTTACATTGCATCGTTGCCTACAACCCAAAGGGCTGGCTGCATTGAGGTCATGAAGGAGGGAGTGAGCCAATAAAGTACAGCTAATCTGTATAGGTTAAGTACACAGGAAGCCGCCTACAACTCAACCAGGGCCGGTCGCTTCAACAAGGGAAAAAGAGCAAAAGACGGTCAAGGTCGTGCATGTATCAATATTAAAGGAGACCTGCTTGGTGCGGGGCATGTTGTTCCTATAACAAGACCTAGGCCCGTAACAGCAAGAGCAGAGCCACCGAGTCTGCCATTTTCATAACAAGAAAACAACAAAAAAGAACATTTAGAGGTCCGAACTAAGGGACCTAAACCCCTAAGACCACAGCTGGTGAAGCAATTGAGTGTGGGCCGGGACCCTGTCTGTTTTCAAGCCCGTCAAGAGCACTCGGTGGGCGGCATTTAATGCCAGAGCGATCTGCCTACCTTTGAGAGAACGCAGGGGGAAAGTCAATGCGTTGGGCAAAACCAATATAGTGTACGCAGGTAGCCTGGGAATAGTGGTGTCAAAGGCCTTGTCTATCTTGTCTAGGATTCTTTCCCAATACCTCGTGAGTTTCGGGCAATTCCACAACAAATGAAGGAGGATACCAGGGTTCCCACACCCCCGCTAGCAAAGACCTTCGCACTGTGAGTTCCATTTGGATAAACGAGCCGGTGTGTAATACCAATATGATATAATTTTATTTGATGTTTCTGTGTGGCCCATGGAGTGTGCAGTGTAGTGAGTCCTGTAAAAAATATCCTCCCATTCCTTGTCTGAAAGGGAACGCCCAATTTCCACCTCCCACCGCCTCTGTCCAGCAGTCCGGTCCCTGCGAGTACCCTGAGAGAGAAACGAGTATATTTCCGATATGAGTTTGCGGTCGTCCTTTTTCAGAAACAGCCATTTTTCGAACGGGAGCATCGGCCTACTCGCCAATGGGCGTATGTGAGAGCCTGACACCCAGTGCAGCATCTGTACGTGGAGGAAGTGGTCTGAGGGGGAGAGGTTATAATCAGCTGCGAGCTGATCAAAAGGAATATGGCCCTCGAGGTCAAACAGATGACCTAGACGCTTACAACCCCCCATCACCCAGCGTGAGCCCGCCCCCTTTACCATACCCAGAGGGAAATCAGGGTTCGAGAAGATCGGGGACATAGGTGAGGGGAATGTTGTGAGGTTTGCTGAAGAGGACACCCTGTCCCAGACTAGTATGGTAGGTTGCGTGACCGGGGACGAGTATAGCCCCCATGAACGTGAGGCCCTTGGCAGCCATGGCTCCTTCCAGATATGGCGCCCAGCAACAGTCTGATCCATAAATACCCAATGTTTCTTCGTAATCGGTCGGTTCCATTCTACCAGGTAGCGTAGTAAAGAGGCCTGGAAGTATCGGGTAATATATAATATAGTATAAAATGTAAAGTGCCTGTGGTAGGACATTCATCTTGACAGCGGCAAGCCTACCGAGCCACGACAGGGGCAGACGTTTCCAGTGGGATAAGTCCTTACGAATGCGAGAAAGTAAAGCAGCATAGTTTGCCTCCGACGTTTTGTTGAGGCTTTTGTAAAGGACCAGCCTCAGGTAAGTTATGCCGTCTGCCACCCAGTCGAAGTCAAACTGTGCACGCAAGGTGTCCACCGTTGACTGAGCAGTGGTCAGGTTTAGTATTTGTGATTTCTGCATATTCATTTTAAATCCGGAGACCTGACTGCAAGCCCTCAGATCCGTGACAATAGCTGGCAGAGAAGTCAGGGGATGGGCTAGAGAGAAAATAACATTGTCGGCATAGAGGCTGATCAGATGGCGATCAGCTCTGAATGAGATGCCCTGCGCATCAGGATTTTCCCTGAGTCTTTGGGCCAGGGGCTCCATGTAAAAGGCGAAGAGCAGGGGGGAGAGGGGGCAACCCTGGCTAGTCCCTCTCTCGACTGCAAAACCATCCGAGCGAACCCCGTTCACCTTGACCGCAGCACTTGGAGTGCTATATATACTCGCTATCCATCTGCGAAACAGTATGCCCACGCCAAAGCGTTCCAGGGTGTCAAACATGTACGGCCAGTGTACCCGGTCGAACGCCTTTTCCGCATCGACCGCCAAAAACAGTGCTTCCTCCTTGGAACGCTGCACTTTATCAATTAAATGGCAGATCCGCTTCATATTGTCCCCGCATTGTCGGCTCGGGATGAAGCCCGCCAGGTCCGGGCCCACCAAGCCAGGCATCAGGGGATTCAATCTGTGGGTCAAAATATTAGAAAAAAGCTTGGCATTGACGTTTAATAATGAAATCGGGCGATACGAGCTACATAACAGAGGGCCCTTCCCGGGCTTGGGAATGACCGTAATCGAGGCTTGGAGCATCGAGTACGTGAGGGTGCCAGTATCCGCGAACGAATTAAACAGCCAAGTAAGCAGGGGGGCTAGCTCCGCGCAGAAGGTCTTATAAAAGAGCGCTCTGAAGCCGTCTGGGCCTGGCGCCTTCAAGGGTTTCAAGCGGGCGATGGCGGATATCACCTCCTCGATTCGTATAGGTGCTTCTAGACCCTCATCCTCGCTGGACGAAAGGGGGTGACCGCAGCCCTGTTAACATACTCATGGGGGTCCGCGAGGGCAAGGGACTCAGCTGAATAGAGGTCTGAGTAAAAGGCCCGGAAAGCTGCTGCCATACCCAAGTCATCGGTGATCTCAGATCCCTGGACACCGCGCAACGATTTTACCGCCTGAGCATGTTGCTTACTGTGTAAACAATGTGCAAGCATATGACCCCCCCTATTCATACCCACAAAATACTTATGCTTCAGGCGAAGCACCGCGTACTCAGCCCTATCTAAATCAAGGCGCCTCAGATGGAGCCGCTCCTTTTCTAGTTGGCGCCAAATACGGGGGGCTCCCGTGCGCTTGTGAATTGCCTCGAGTTTCCTGACTTTGGACTCTAGCTCATCCCTTTTGGCTTTTCAGGTCTTGTTGTCATGTGCAGCTTTTGCGATTAAAGCCCCACGGGAGACCAATTTAAGAGCCTCCCAAACTGAGGCCAGTGCCGTGGAACCATCATCATTGAGTGCAATATAATCCGTCAATGTACGCCTTAAATCATCCACTACTGATGGGGACGACAACAGGGAGTCCCTCAAGCACCAGTGCAAAGAAGCGGGAGCTGTGGAGGGCAAGTGTAGGGTGAGGGTGATATGTGCGTGGTCTGAGAGAGAGCAGGCTTCGATGGATGAGGCCTGGGAGCTTTCCCAAGCGGCGTGGGTGACAAGGAAATGGTCCAAACGGGCGTAGGACCCATGGGCAGCCGAGTAATGCATATAGTCCCGTTTGTTGGGGTGTAGACGACGCCAGGAGTCCTTGACCCCACACTCCTCCAGCCATTCCCTGCCTGATATTGACAGAGCCCCAGCCCCCCCCTCCTCGAGTTAGAACGATCTAATCCCGGATCCATCAATAGGTTCAAATCCCCGCCCACCACAACCATGGAGTCGGGTGTGTGGAGAACTTCGGCCATAGCCTCAGTCAAAAACTTTTCCTGGTGCTCATTTGGGGAGTAGATCGAGGCTACCGTGTAGTTAGTGGTGCCAGTCCGCACCCTCAGGGCTAGTAGACGTCCCTTGATCTCTGCCACGGAACTCAGTAAAGCACCTGGAGAACTAAACGGCTACCCCACCCCTCTTCCCTTTCCCAGAGGACCACAACTGAAAGGGAAAACCCCTGGATTGCATCCTATATGTGTCTTGGAGAGCAAGTGGGTTTCTTGAAGTAAACATATATCCCCTTCAGAATGCTCAAGTAGGGAAAGTATCGCCTTTCGCTTAGTGGGGTTGTTAAGGCCGCGGACATTAAAGCTAACTATCTTAATCTCCATCCATCCTAAGGAAGCGGTAGATCTATGTATATTAAGCTATGGTACCACAATGGCCGGACAGACTAGGGGGGATGTGAAACGATTAGAAGTACCATGACAGACCAACCCTTAAGGACCTCTGTTGGAAAGATCACCGGAGAGGGGACCTACCCCACCCCATAACAATACAAACAGAACAAAAAACAGTAAGCAAACTGAGTAAAGTAGCACATAAAGTCCATCCCGGAAGGGGGCCTGTGATAATGGGAGCTGCCCCAAGAGCAAGGGACTGTTCCAAATAGAAATGAGAAACTCCCCGTTCCCACCAGGCCCAGACATGAGAAACACGTACCCAACAAACGCTGTCTCAATCGTTAGAGTCCAGGAATTCCCCCTCTGCTCCAGCGAGAGTCCGGAGTATCGCAGAGCGTTCTTTGACCATCGTGGCGGGGTCAGGGCAAAGGCGATCCAATCTCAGACCCGCCCGAGGGCCGCGCCTGGGCAGCAAGGAGGCCCCCGAGGCAGTGGGCTGGGAGGTCAAGTTGTCCTGATCTACGTACAACAACTTGCAAGCCTCGGCCAAGGAGCGGGGTTGATGAAGTTTCCCATCATGACGAAAAATGAGAGGAAACGGATGGCCCCAGGAGTAGGTTATTCCTGCAGATCTGAGATGGTTGGTCACTGGGTGGAATTCTCTCCAGCTTTTGAAGGGTGCTAACCGCCAGGTCCTGGAAGAGCTGTGGTGTGTTTTTCTCAAAAATGTAAGGGTTGACAGGTGCGGGCCGCCTTAAGAATCTCCTCCTTCACTTTGAAGTCGTGTACACACATAAGAACGTCCGCAGGGGGACAATTAGATTGTCGAGGGGGTCCCACCCGATGGCAGAGGTCAATTTTAACTGTGGACTCCTCTGGAGAGTTCAAAACTGCAGGTAAGAGCGCCTGGACATACCCCCTCCAGATCTTCACCTTCTGCCCCAGTGGGGACCGCTTGGACATGAACATTATTCTGTCGGGACCTGTTCTCCAGGTCTTCCGAGTGTGCTTGGAGGTCCAGTTGCTGGTCATGCAAACGTAGAATTTCTTGCTGGAGATCGGCGATTTCTTCGTCCCTTGCCGTCGTCGAATCCTCCAGAGCGGCTACTCTCTCACCCACTGCATCCACATCCCTCCTAACTTCCCAGAGGTCTGCCTGCAGATCTGTTTTGATGGACAGGATGTCCTCACGTTGGGAGACAAACAATGACTCCAAGAACTTCCGTGTGACCGCCCCCTCAGCACCCTCTCCTCCGGCAGCTGGGCCGACGGTATGTGAGTCCCCGGCCGACTTCATAAGGAGGTCTCGTACTGAACAGTCCTTTTTACTTTTGGCCGTCGCCATGTCTGAGTCCTGGATGGGCCCCACTCGCACTAAATAGCTTCATCAAGGTGTAAGGAGCAAAGGGTCCCTTCCAACCCCCGGGCGGCCCCAAAACAGGAAGGCGATGTCCCCCCGTCGGCTCACCTCATAGGGGGTTCTCTCACTGCCGGTCACCCTGCCAGACTCGCTCCGAACTATGCTAATGCTAGGCAGGGCCCAGGGGGCACCACTCCACCCATGCAAGGACTGTCCAAAGGGCCCTGTGGTATCGCCGATGGGGAGTCACCACCCAAGGCCGTCGTGCGCTGACCCTGTGGGGTGGCTCCGCACTTTGTGGTCCGCCCCACCTCTCCGCAAATCCGGCGTGGCCCAAAGCGCCCAGTCACAACAGGAGGCCTCACCAGATGTCCCAGCTGTCGCGTGAGAGTGCTGATGTAAGCCTTCTGAGTCAGCGCATACATCCATTGAACCCCTGCTATGTGGGGTGCGCCCCGGAGCTGAGGCCCCCAGCCATGCCACCTCCAAATTTCCGCAAATAAGTCTCTCCCGCAGGCCCCCGGGGAGCGGCAAACATCACTCACCCCAGTTGACCACTATAAGCTGTTGTCAGAGACTCAATGATTCCTAAGTGGGCGCGGCGTGATCACCCACTTGCGCCCTTCTCGGAGCTGCTCCTACGACATGAGACACACGTCACACGAATCGTCCATTCCGCACTCAGGAAGGGCCTCGCCGCTCCCCCGGCACGTCTGGTAGGCCACGTCAGTCCTGGGCCCTCACCGCCGCAGCCAGGTCCAGAGCTGTCTCGCGGGTCTCCCCCAAGGCACTGGGGAACGCTGCGGATGCTGTTGCGCCCAGGAATCCGGTCCTGTGGAGAATGGAGGGCCGAGCGGGAGTCCGGCCGAGCCGACAAACATCCCCTCTGCTGTGCTGCGTCAGGCCTCATGTCACTGGTGAGGGCAGAGAAACAGCTTGCCTCATGTCGGTGGGCCGGGGGGCACCCCTCCGAGGTGGCCCTGGAGTCTCAGCGGGACCGCCCCACTTCCAGCACACTCCGCGAGCCAACAGCAATGGGCCGCGCGAGAGTCCGGCCGGGCCCCAGGGCGTCTTCTGCTCCGCGCTGCGTTGGGCCACGGGTCTCCGGGGGAAGCCAAGAAGCGTCTCTCCGTACTCCAACGAGCTGGCGGGTCACTTTCAGAGCAACGCTGAGATCGCTGCAATGGCCCCCCACCACTGTCGGAGGATCGAAGCGCTGTGGGTGCTATTACAATGCTGCGGGCCCGGTGGGAACGGAGCTCGAGTGAGACACGTCCGCTCACTCTGCCATCTTGGCCATGCCCCCAAGTCTCAAGTTTAGTGTGATCTAAGACTTATGCCATCTTGGAAATGCCCAAACTGGGTAGATTTGGTCCAAGGAACTTTTACCCTATTGTTTAGAGCATGCTCAGGAATCATCCACACTCACTAGCTTGTGCTAGGTAAAAATGTGGCACCTCCAGTCTCCCTATTCAGAGCACTTGAGGACCACAGGAAGAACAGATGAGGATTGGACCTGCTATTTGTGACCTGAGAGGAGCTCTGAAGGAATGGACCAGTGCCCTCTTGAACCCAGGACAAAAAAGTAGATTTAAAGGGTCATAAGACAAACCTACTGTTCAAGCTGCAGGGATACAACAAACTACAACAGCCCTTTCATGCAACTGCCCAGTTGACCAGTTGAAACTGGTCCTGGACTGGATCCTGCTGTTTGCCTCTGCCTGTATAAGGCATAAGGAGGGGGTGAGCCCATATAACCCTCTGAAGTTTGGGGCTACAACATACACATGTGTCAAAGAAAGGGAAGCTCCCACAGGATCGATTACAAACGATGTGTCTAAAGGTGCCAACTAATTAATATTTGGCCTCAGGCAGAGATACTTGCCTTTTGTAGTTAAACTATTTTTAAACTATAATTTAAAGAAAAATCAAAGTAAATGTATTGCTGTGCAAATGAAACAGTGACCCAATAAACACTTTGGTATTCAATACTTTCAATTAGACACTTAATATTTATCTAAACTAAGATCATACTGAATCATAGTACATAGAAAATTATAATTTAAAAATTTGCAATAAGTAGGTGAATAGGGTGTCCGCAAATGACAGATGATGTACCCTCCTTTGGGCAAATGAAGAAACCGACTGAGAGATCCAAAACTCATACATTATAGACCAACTATTATCAAATTAATTGAGTCCAACTTTAGGTATATGGTCTACTTCCCGATTGGTTCTTTGCTTTTCTTTCAAATGGACAGTGTTGGTCCTTGGGAATGAAAAGTCTACGTGTTTCTGCCTCCAAATTTGGCCTCCTCAGGACAATGCGGGACCGGAATCACACAATCTTTTTAAAGGGATACAGTTGATTAATTATCTAGATCATATCGGTTAAAAATATACATATAGTGGGATACAGGTCGTGCTACCGGTCGGTGGGATCCCCCTGTATGTAGACGAATGCCGAATATATATTAGTGTTGTTACATATCAATCTGGAGTGTTCAAAAGCGTTTTTGTAAGTAGAGGGAAAGATGATTAGTATTGTGTTGATAAAGCCATTGAAAAAGGAATTACATGGAAAGTTCATGAAATACCCCAACCGAGAGTTTGTGAAATATAATTCCTTAAATCACTGAAGGACCCAACAGAGCTGCAAGACCCTTTACCAGTTGTTAGAAATGGGGGTCTCTAGTTGGCAGAAAGAGGTACCTTTGTCCAAATAGGGAACCTTGCTTCTAGTCAGGGTAAGGGGGATACACTTCTAAAATAACCCCTGCTCACCCCCTTGGTAGCTTGGCACGAGCAAACAGGCTTATCTCAGAGGCAGTGTGTAAAACATTTGTGAACACATACAGTAATACAGTGAAAGCACTACAAATGGACACCACACCAGTTTAGAAAAATAAGTAATCTTTATCTAAACCAAACAAGACCAAAACAACAAAAATCCACAATACAGTAATATAAATATGACTTTCAAATGGTAGAAATAGTTCAGTTCAAAGCAAATTGCAGATGTGACACTTTTCACACAAAGTACCTTGGATGCGTCACGCGCACAATCAAAAAGGGCTGCAGGGAAGGTGATGCGTTGGTTCCTTACACTCAGGGAAGGTGATGCACCGGTTCCTTGCTCCGGGAGAGGTGATGCGTTGGTTTCTTCCTGCTGCGCAGGGGAGGTGATGCATCGGTTCCTTACCGGAGAGGAGGCGATGCGCCGGTTTCTTACTGCATGGGGAGGTGATGCGTTGGTTTCTTACGATGCGACGGACCTGGCGCCTCGATTCGATGCGACGATCCGGGACAATGCGTGGGTTCTTGCAGCCGCATAGCAGGGCTTGGGTCGGAACAGGTGCGGTGATCTCGAACTACGGAGATCGGTGCACTCGATGTGCCGTGCGGCGATTTCTTGAGCTGCGGGCAGGCGCCGTGACGATTTCTTCGGCGATGCGTCGGAAACAGGTGCGGATGCATCGTACTTCTTGAAGTTGCGTTACTTTTCCAGCTCCCAGCGGCAAACAGCCTTCAGAGGTCCAACACAACAGCAGGAACCTCTTAGCAGGTCAGAACTCCCAGCAAGGAAGTTCAGGGGAGCTGGTGGTGAAGTCTTTGTGTCCCTGAGACTTCAGAACAGGAGGCAAGCTCAGTTTCAAGCCCTTGGAGATCTTCCTCAAGGAGGAGAGACAGCAAACAGCAAAATCCTTTTCCCTTTCCTTGGCAGAAAGTAGCCACTGCAGGCCAACCCCAGACGGCAAACAGCACAGGGGCAGTATTCCTCCTCAGTTTCTCCAGCTCTTCTCCTTGATTTCCCAGAAGTGATCTAAAAGTCTGGGGTCCGGGCCCCTATTTTTATACTGTAAAATCCTCTGTTCTCTGTGGCAGAAAAGCTCTTTGCCCAGCCAAAACCAGTTCTGTCCTCTCTGGTGCAGCTTCCTGGCAGGAGGCAGAGACAGCATTGTGGAAGGCAGACCAGGCCCATTCAGGTGAAAGGAAATCTCCTCCCCTACTCTAAATGCAGCCCAGGTCTATTCAACCCAGCCCTGACTCATCCAGACTCTCTGGAGCCACTGCACATCCCCAGCCCCTGTCACTCCAAAGCCAGACAGTCAATACACATCCTAGCAGAGGCACGCTGGATGGCTAAGCAAGAAAATACCTACTTTCTAAAAGTGGTATTTTCAAATACAGAATGTAAAAATCACCCTCACTAAAAGATGCATTTTAACATTCTGAGTTCAGGTGTACTAAACTTTATTTTCCTACCTTGTTCCCAGGGGTAGTTATGTTTATAAGATGTTATAAGCAAACTCCTCATTCTATCCCATGGGAAAAGGTAGCCTTGTAATAGTGAAAAACGAAATCAGGACATGCCACACACACCAGGGCATGTCCTACCTTTCAAATACACTGCACCCTGCCGACAGGGCTACCTTGGGCCTACCTTAGGGGTGACTAACATGTAAGAAAAGGGAAGGTTAGGGCCTGGCAAGTGGGTGCACTTGCCAGGTCGACATGGCAGTACTAGACTGCACACAGGCTCTGCAATGGCAAGCCTGAGACCTTGTGTCAAGGCTGCTTGTGTAGGTGGCACAATCAGTGCTGCAAACCTACTAGCAGCATTTGATTTACAGGCTCTGGGCACACACAGTGCACTGTACTAGGGACTTACTAGTAAATCAAATATGCCAATCATGGAATCACCAATCCACAACAACAATTTACAAAGGGAGCACTTGCACTTTGGCACTGAACAGCAGTGGCAAAGTGCCCAAAGCATCTAGACCAGCAAAGCGGAGTCCAGCACACAGCAAAAACACAGGAGATGAAGGCAAAAATACAGGGGAAACCCACGCCATTGATGCCAGGTCTAACGCCAGTGCATTCATGATCCCACATATATGGCGTGGAGGCAGGTTAGGACACACGTGTCCAATAAAGAAAAGCGGCACTCTATAGGGAATGACTATGCCTGACAACTTATGAGTTTCTAACTGCCTCCACTGAGGCCACGAGAGCCTGTAGAAATCTACCCCTTTGGTGGATTAGGACTTGAAGGACTAAAGTCATAAGGTAAAATCTTTGACCTGAACAGACCTGGTTTATGTATTGGACCTATGCTCCATCGTGGTCAGCTTCAAATTCCGTAGAGGTCTCAATCTACAGCAAGCATTGACTATTATTAGCGCCTTGAGCTTTTTTGAGCTATATCTATATAAATTGTTTCAGAATTGCCTATTTTCATTTTGAGGTTAGGAATGCTACTAAGAACATTTTATTTATTCTTCCTTTTTTACCCTCCGACCCTTGTTTGATTGGTGCATTAAGATGCAAGGTTCATATTTTTTCTCATATTTTCTAATTACTTTGGAGAAAGAAAAAAACAAGAAAGCGTACTGTGATTATATGTCCACCTTTATCATTATTAGACTTTTTCAATTTAGAACAATGCAATTGTATACCTTTATTGGAGCCTACTGCTTGCAGACCACAGACACTTTGTATAGGGTCAATGGAGAGTCCCAAGGTTGTGTCTGCAAAGAATCCCCCCTCCCCCCCCCGGGCCCCCCCAGAAATTGAGTGTCTCCTACGCCCCTGCCTGATATCTCTCTTTCCCGTTCTTCTTTGTAGTGTGTTTTCAAATGCTCCAAGTACAATATCTCAAGCTGGTGATGCTCCCACCGGAAGCTACACCTCTGCCCGGACTGTAGCAGGAATGCTTTTAACGCTGTTAAGTAAGCTAACCTGTTCGCATGGAAATGTTATGATTGAAAGCAGAGCGTTTAGTCAAAGTCACTTAAACAGAAAAAAGTATCCATTCAAATGATAGAGTTTAAGACGCACTTTAACACATACCTTCAAAGGTCGTAGACCGCGTCACAAATGGCGAGTGCTGCTGCAAGAAGAAAAGGTTCAGTTATGTGTAGACACTGTGCTTCCTCTTTGTGGTCACGCGACCTGACTGCACATAACCATCATTGGATGCCGGAGGGAGGCAGGCGCACCTTCATTTTCAGTCAGCTGTATGACAAGTGTTATTTTTCTTTAACAATAATAATTACACCATAGCATTAAATACCGGAAAAGTTCACATTCAAGGCACTTTAAGTTTTTTTTAATTTATTTTGAATTGTGCGAATGATCTTTGGTGTCTAATTCTGTTACTTTAATATGCGATTGTTTGTGTTCACTTTGCTCCATGGCATGTGCCTTTGAGACCATCCCTTTATGACTTTGGGCTAAACCTGTAAAAACTGACTTCACACACCTTCAACAAGGTGCATATTTTCTCTCATCCAACTGGCTAGACTGGAAACCTCTTCTATTCATATTTCATGCTAAAAAACAGAAGATTTCTTCACTCTGCTTTCGACTAGCTGTGAGCCATGTTTGAGTGGGTTAGTAATATATAATCCTCCAATTTCAGGAGGAAGTGTAAGTCCAGAGTAGAATCCAGCATGCACATTTTCTCTGCCAATTATGGTTATGGTGGGCTCACCTCTGGGTTTAGCACATCTCGCAGGGCTCAGAAGATTTTCCATTATCACCCAGCTCTCTGTTTGTTTGTGTGGCGCAGCTGCAACTAACAAGTGATAGAAGGAATGTTTAACCTCAGTCACTGGCGATTGCCTGGGTCTGCAGGCAAGGGCGTCAATAAAAAAACAACAAAGTGATGGAAAGAATGCTTGAATTAATCTCAGTCACTGCTAATCACTTGGATCACATTCCAAGTTCATTTGTTTTCATCCACTATGCCACTACAGCCAGAGACCTTCCATATGCAAATCAGTCTTGGCACTGCTCTTACTGCCAGGGCAGGTGCACTTCAGACTAGCATACAAGCAACGCCAGACCAATTTCGGCCTACTTAGGCCTCCTAAGTGAAGTATAGCTTGACTCACATGGCACAGTGGACACAAGATCCAAATATAGCACCGTCTGTCTCACTTACAGCATCAACTATAACAAAGAACAAAGTAATGGAAAGAATGCCTGAATTAATCTCAGCTACTGGAAATTGCTCAGAGCCTCATTCTGAACCATTTATTTCACCCACTATGCCACTCTAGACAGAGACTAGCCGTATGCAAACCTGTCTTGGCCCTGCTCCAATAGGAGCAGTGCAGCCCGTACTGCCAGGTCAAGTTCCTTTCAGACAGGAACACAAGCAACCCCAAACCAGTTTCAAAAGCCTCATCCATGTGATGCAGATTGAATCTTATTACCCAGTGAGCACAGTATCACATCTGGGAATACCCATTAAACCAGGGTGTCTTCTGCAAAACACAATAAAGTGATGGAAGGAATATTTGAATTAATCTAAGTCACTTAGTGATCACTAAGGGACACATTCCAGTGTATAAATACAGCAACCTCCTCAAATATCAGGCGTGCTCTACTCGGTCAAGCGTACCTTTGAGTTCTGTGATTGAATTTTTCTTTCCCTGCTCTCACATCTGAAGCAGTTCAATAGTTGTAGACATACATAGCTTCTGGCCTCATTTGCATCCTTAAGATGAACATTTTTGTTGAAACTCACTGTAGATCTTGTTGCGAAAAACTGAGGCAACAACATCAAGGCTAACTGCGCAGAACAAAGCTCTGAGACCGAATGGTGTGATTTTGTTCTGAATCTCAGTCACTCTGCAGATTCAGCTAACAATATGTTGAATCTCACTTTATTTATTATTTATTTATTTTTACAAAACAGTGGAGATTCAACCCAGATTTTTGAATTTTTATCTTCTCTAATGAGATGTGTTTGAAACACTCAGGTGCCAACAAAACAGCTAAGTGAATTCTTGAAAACTGGGCGATCTACAGGCAATACAACAACCTTTCAATTCAGGCAAGGTCAACTCAGCCTTTCTTCTTATTGAGATTAATAATTTGCTAACAATAAATTGGGCTGCAGTAGCACGTTGTTTAGAAATGGCAAAAACTGATGTACAGTGTGCTTTAAAAAAGAAGCAAGTAATAATTACACAGTTATATGAGTCCCTGAAAATGAACTGCAATAACAGACATGTAGGTTCTCATGACAAATGTTGCAGGAAATTGACCGCTGTAATACTACAGGCA
Source organism: Calotriton arnoldi (assembly GCA_963921515.1). Lineage (NCBI taxonomy): Eukaryota > Metazoa > Chordata > Amphibia > Caudata > Salamandridae > Calotriton > Calotriton arnoldi. The sequence goes on from CAWUFW010005352.1 coordinate 233,493, forward strand.
TTATTGATACCACAGAATATGGTAATGTGGAGCTGTAGTATTAGTGTATAATTCTCTAATTTCAGCCTATACAGTGAGGAATAAACATAAGACTCAGTGTTTGCATGCGGAATTCCCACATGGTGTTCACTCGGTCTGAACACAGTGCACCAATCTGACAGTTTTCCCTGCACACATTTTGGTAGGCTTATTCTGGCCAAATGTGTATAGAGAGAACATCTCGGCAGAGTGATGTTTTCAAACAGCTCAGGATTACCTTAAATCTTATAGTGAGGGCCTCATCATTCCACACATTAAAAGTCCTACAGAGAGACACTATCATGGGCAGTGCTGGCTCTAAGGCGTGCGACCAGTGCAGACGCACCTGTCGTTGACCTCAGGGAGTGCCTTGTTTAGCAATTTAAAAAAAATCTCATTTGGTGTAGGCAAAGCTCTAGAAGCTTCTCCCCCACATCAAAGGCACAACTGAGATTAGATAGAGGATACAAGACACCTCCACTTCAGTACACTTCTGGACCTGTGTATACTCTGCCAGGGAGAAGGACTACTGTGCTGCTGAAGGACTGCCAGTCTTCTGGACTGCTGCCCTGCTGCACTACTGCCTTGGTGGACTGCTGACTTGCTGTGCTGACCTGCTGCCTTCCTGCCCTCTTGCCTGGGTGAGAAGGACTGGACCTGCCTCTCTTGAACCCAGAACCCCAGAGTGACTTTAAGGACTAGTTGGCTGGCCTCTAGATCGGAGGCCTCAGGGATACAAAAGGCTTCTCACAACCTTGTACTTGCACCTGGGCTCTGCCATCTGTGAGTATACCATGCCAAGGGGTGCCACCTCAGTCCTGGACCCTTGGAAATGGACCTAAGGTGCTCTGCCAGCCTCTGTGGATCCAGCGGGACTGACGCATCTTGTCTGCTGCACGGTTCAACCCCGAGCAGAATTGACACATCCCTGCTACTGTATTTGATTAGAACCACCCCAAAGACTCGCATCACAGCCATCGCCACATCGGAACTGTTGCTGCATGACGCACCCTCAGTGCAAGCACTCCCGTTCCTCTCCGACGGCATCCTTAACATTGATGCCGGATTTCATACTGCAGCCTCGCAGCTCCACGGAACGGATGCATAGCCCCGACTGTGCGAAGCATCCTCAATGAAAGACTACACATCGCAAGCCCTTGTCAATGGTATCCTCGACAATGTCTCAGGACCTAGCACCACAGCCTCGCCGCATCGCTTCGACTGCGCTATGCATTTTCGACGTGGATCCTTACAAAGCACTGCAAACCAGGATTTAGGGTATTACGTTCAGCGGACCTTAGAGGACCTCAGTAGCCAGCCCCCACTCCATTGTGGGTTACCTGAACTTGTGACTTTGTCCCAGTCCAGCGTGACCAGATAGCCCCAGTTGGCACTTTATGCCTTTTGGCGCTATGTTTACTAAAACCTTTAAAATGTAATATATCTGGTAATACTGATTGGATTTTTGTTGTTCTGGCCTTGTTTTATTTATTAAAAATAACTCTATTTTTCTAAATCTGTTGTGAGATCCTTTTATGGTGTGTTTTCACTGTGTTACTGTTTGAAATGTTGCACAAATACTTTACACATTGCCTCTGAGTTAAGCTTGTCTGATCTGACTATATTAGTTGATGGCTCTTTTTTAAGAGACCAATATGGAGCATTGAAGGCTGACTATGCAGTATGTTCCATTTCTGAAATCCTTGAAGCATCATATCTGCTGAATGTAATTTGGACTCAAGTGGCAGAATTGGTTGCATTGACAAGAGCTTGTTGCTTGTCGGAAAATCTGAATGTGGCAATTTATACAATTACGCACACTGTGTCTCTGGAACCAAGCTATATCCGACGGATGAGTCCATAACTAGGAGAAACCAATCCTGAGTTTCTTGTGTGCCGGTTAAGGGAGGACTTGGCTTGGCAGTTCCGGTTGGACTGTTCCAATAGGAGCAGGGTTGATGTACCTAGCCCTCTATGCAGGTTCACCCCCAAACAATTTTGCTTTTACCTTCCACCTTTATGCTCAATTTGTTTTTGCTGGCCTTAGAACTCTGTGCACTTTACCATTGCTAACCAGTTCTAAAGTGCTTGTGCTCCTTCCTTAACATATTTAATTTACTTGTAAGTCCCTAGTAAGATGGCACTACATGTGCCCAGCGCCTGTAAATTAAATGCTGCTAGAGAGGCCTGCAGCACTGGTTGGGCCATCCACTTGAGTAGCTCATTGAGCATGTCTCAGGCCTGCCATTGCAGGGCCTGTGTAGGCAGTTTTAAACTTCTAATTTCGACCTGGCAAAGTAAACCTTTTTGCCTGGCCTAAACCTTCCCTTTTAAGTCATTCCTGGGGTAGGTCCTGGACAGCCCAGAGGGCATGGTGCCATGTATTTAAAAAGTAGGGCATGTAGTTTTACATGTCCTGGTAGTGAAAAACTCTTACATTCTTTTTGCTCTACTGCAAGGCCTATCTCTCCCATAGGATAACATTGGGGTTACCTTATTACATTTTATAAGTGTCATTTCCAAATGGGAAGAGATAACCAATTCATGTTTGGTGTCTCCGGAATCACAATTTAAAATCTTAGCTTACAGTGAAGTCGGATTTTAAATTGCAATTCTGAAAATGCCACTTTTAGAAAGTTATATAATCTACAATGAGTTCTGGGTGAAACAATTGCTTAGAAAATACAAACTAATTTTTTTTAATAGATTGGCAGTTTCTTTTCCTGAATGACACTCAATGTCAATAAATGACTAGTAAATGTTTTAAAACGAAATCACAGAAGGATTCCCGTAATCCCAGTTGAGACCTGGATAATTAGTGCATATAGCAAACAACAATGTCTCAACAGGTAATATTGAAAGACAGTTTTAGAAAACATACACATAAATTGCAAAAGGAGGAGACAGGGAGACATTAATGGTTGTAGCAATTAATGTAAAGAGTGGTCTGTATTAAAATAAACAAAGTAGAGAAAAACAATGATGGCACTCTATTACATTGAATGTACATGTAACCTGCACATTTGGGCTCGTGAGAAACAAGATGAACGTCGCAAGTGACAAGTGAGAACAGTGAAAAGACAGCGCAAAGAGAACAAATATGTCAATATACAGAGAGAACTTTACGGTGGTACCTATTCATTAGCAAAAAGTTAGAGAAGGAAGGTAATTTGGATGAACCAAGAAAGTTGCACCAAGAATTGCGCTGAGAGGTCGACAGCGTTTCGACCTGTATTCAATTCAGGTCATCTTCAGGACCAGGTTACGAATTAATGAGTGCTGCGTAATTACTGGACGCAAATTCCAGTGGGGGAATGGAAAAGCACCAAAGTCTTGATGTCCTGAGGTAGAGGATAGAATTCAATGGGGGCGAGGGAAGAAAATGGATGGCCACCGAGTGAAACGATTAGCCATGGTTGAGTAAGAAAGGGAATCCAGGTAAGGGGCACGACTGAATAGGAGCGTTGCCCGGGTCCTCAAAGGGAAGTCCAATATTGGGGGTGGATGGCACCAGCGTCAAGATCAAGACGTCCAGTGACAACTGATGTAGGTGCGGTCAGCGGGGAAAATAGCAGAACAGAGGTCTGCCAAGGTTGGCCAGGTCCTCCGTATGCCATGGCTGCTACAGCGTGAGTCTCCGCCTGGCCGATGAATGGTGGCATTCACTGCTAGTCTGCTGCAGAGATTCCAACTGGATGGTGGAATTTTCTTGTTTCTTATGAATCAGGGACTGATTGCCCTATAACTCGAAACAAAGAATTTTACTTGTGATTGTATCACGCGACTAACTGGATGATAGTGTTTTCAGCCAATTAAAGTCAGGGCTTTCTCATCAGGGAAGTTTGGCCCCATATTGTCACATGATGCCTCATCCCTACATGAGAGATCATTCAGGATTCCTCTCTGTTGCATATATTCTGACTCCATCTAGGACTGGAGGAGTCGCTTCGATTTGATTACCTTCTTTTCTCCTTTTATATAGGCTGTCCACATTTCATATAACAGTCCTGAGGAAGACTCGCAGTGACATTCATTCAATCACGCATACCTTTTGGGTCGAAACGTCGACGCTTCATTGATCTGCTCATGTCCTTAGTCTCTTCACCCTTCTACTAAGACGAAGGCATTGTAAAGTGTGTTTACAGAACTTTATGTATTCAAAAAGGGACGGACCTACTCTAATCTATATTGTATATACGTGTATTTAATTTGTATGTTTTGGTTAATTTTCTATAGCACGCATGCACCCTATGCCATCTGGTTCACTAAAGTCATGGTATTTCTGTTGTCTGTTTTGCCATTTGTGTATGTGTTAGAAGGTAGTTCTGACACTATGGGCCGCCCGGATTTTTCGCTTTTTGAGCACCTAGGTGTTGAGGTTTTACTGTGGGAGAGCCTCATAAATTGGGACTCATCCACAGTGAACTCATGATGAAAGAGACTGCATGTGGATTTTACTGGTGTCCCCCTAGCTTGACTAGGCCACTGCGCAGCAGCTGGAGTAAAGGGCACCGGGCTGGTTACATGCAGACACCTGTGTACATGCGTGTGCACACGTGTAGGGGCTGCGCAGGGGAGATTCTTGGCGTGCGCAGTCCAGGAGCAGCTACAAAGTGAATGGTGTGGCAGGACTTATGCAGAATTGGGTGGTGACACGGAATAGGCCTTATACACTAGGAAGGAACATGCCAGGGAAAGTCAGTGTGCTTTACTGTGTTTTTCACTTCATTATTCCCCTATGGGGATGTGGAGCCCATGTGCTAGATTAACTTCCATAAGGCCTACAGATTCCAGACACGCACTAAAGTCCACTGTAGCGGATGTGAAAAGGAGTATTCTGCAGAGTCCCAAGTCATATTTGTACTGCTTTTGGGTCGTCCAGAAATGTCATATTTCTCTGAGTCAGTCATAACCAGGGCCAGGCTGAGGGCTGACCTCAGCTGGACGGATTGATAACCTTTTCTTCCACAAGCTAAGGCCTCTCCACGAAGAGAAGATGGGTGGGGCTACAGGCTCATCCATCAGCAGCTATCACTGGGTGCCAGGCACCAGGCTGCACCAAGGGGGGAAGGCAGCACTGGGGAAAGGGTCTGGTTTCAGAGACCATGTGGCCAGAGACCCTGGACGACGCCATTTTGAACAAACCCAGAGGCTGGACAAGGAGGAGGGAGCAGGGGCAGGGAAGTGATGTGTCGCTGTTTGATAGGACAAACAGAGACTTCCTGCCAGCCCCCTACTCAACTTTTAAAAACCACTGGAAGAGGAAGAGAGCTCTCTCTGGGGTGTGGTGTGCGGAGGCTGAAGGTGCTGGAGCCTGGCGCAATGGGCAGTTGGAAGGAGGAACCCCCTGACTGTCTCCCAGGGCCCTACCAGCACCAGAAGAAAAGCCCAGGACCAGCGCGCAGAAGCAGAGGCCTCTGCGCAGGGAGAAGAGAGGCCAAGGAGGAGAGACAGGCGAAAGGCTGGCGCAGGGAGCCAGTGAAGACAGCTCCCTGCCGAATCCCCCCTCTCAGAGACCCCGAGGGCAAAGGAGAGTGTTTCCAGTGGCTGGGGCTGGCCACCAGGAGCGAAAGGACACGAAAATGGGTCAGATCGGACCCCCAGGGGCTGAGCTATGGCCCCAAGAAGGTGAGCAACCTTTGACCCCCCCACGAAGAGGAGGTCGGGGGCCCAGGAGCCCATCCCCGGGCCCCGAAGCCATGCCGGGGAGTGCCGTCGCGCTCCCCGTGAAGATTGTGCCCTCCGGGGTGCCAGGAGCCCACCCTGGCCCCCGGCGAAGAAAAGGGAAGGCGGGGGAGCGTCGTCGCGCCCCCCCCGCGAAAATGAGCCCAGGGGGCCCGGGAGCCCATCCCCGGGCCCCGAAGCAAAGTCGGGGAGCGCCGTCGCGCTCCCCGTGAAAATGCCACGTGGGCAGTGAAAGGAGGGGCGAGCTCCGTCGCGCTGCCCCGCCCGCGAAAAAGATGCTGGGGCCCGGGATCCCAACTCCGGGCCCCGCCGAAGCCGGGGAGCGCCGTCGCGCTACCCGGGAAACTGGGTAATGGGGTGCCAGGAGCCCACCCTGGCCCCCGACAAGAAGGCGGAAGTCGGGGGGGGCGCCGTCGCGTCCCCCCCGTGAAGGCGGTCCAGGGGCCCGGGACCCCATCTCCGGGCCCCGAAGAGGAGGAAGGCAAGTCGGGGAGCGCCGTCGCGCTCCCCGTGAAGATGGCCCCGAGTGCAGGAGGGAGGAGGGGGGGAGCGCCGCCGCACTCCCCCGAGGTCTGCCGGGACTGGCGGGAACCTCCGGGTCTGCCCGCAGCAGACCAGAAGTCGAGTGCTGGCTCCCGCGGCAGCACGCGAGGGTGCTGGCCGGGCGGGGAGCCGGCGGGAGTCACCGGGGGTGGGCTCCCCGGGTGGCTCCCCACCAGGGAAGCCAGACGGGGTCCCGGGTGGGACCGGGACCCCTTCGCTGAGGAGAGCTGCACGGGGCCTGAGTGGGACCGGGCCCCCCACTAAGAGCATGAGCGGCCGGGGGTGGGCTCCCCGAGCCGTAAGGAATTTACCTGGGGGTCCGGGTGGGACCGGGCCCCCCACTCAGCGTGGAAGGCGGCACGGAGCACCAGATGGATCGCGGCTCTCCCCGGCACAGCGGGAGAGCCGCTCATAACATATTCATGCACAGGAGCACGAAGCGCCCCATAATGCCTTACCAGGCATTTGGAAATCTGCCGTTTTTGTGCCTGGTGGCCCCCAGAGGAGGGGGTCACCCTCAAGAGTGAAAAAGGGTGCTGGGGGAGCTGCTGGAGAAGCGCAGTCTCCCCCCAACACGAAGTTAAGTCCCACCCTAAGTTTCCTAGGGATTTGGAACGGATAACCCCTCAAGGGCTCAACCTGCTTTTATACACCTTTTAGGCTGGAACTTTTGTTCTACAGCTGAGGGTGTATTGCGACGTGCTTCAGGGAGTGAAGGGCTGAGTTGGGGATGGCTCGAGAAGGGCATCCCCTGGAGGTGAAGAGGTGTAATTGCACCAGAACTGCATTTACTAACGGTTATTCCTTTTTAGAGGGACTGAAGGTCACATATGTAATGTGAAGTACCTGTGTAAGGTGATGTCATAAGCAAAGTGGGTTACGTTGCCAGACACTCCTGCTAGGGTGTCTGGCTGGATATGCGTAATCCTGTGATGCCTTTAGGGGCTGTAATTGCAACGCATTTTTAATGTCCAACAAATGTGCTGAGTGCTGTCATTCTAAAGTGTGCGTAAACATGTATTTTTGCTGCTGCGCTTAAGTGAGGAACAACCCAGACTGTTAGCCCTGAATATGTAGGGGTGCATACTGTATGGTCAATATAAGATGCTCAGTCAGGGTTATGTGTCACTAGGGCAGGTGAACCTATTTTTAATGCGTGTTGAGGTAATGGAGTGGGTCGCCACTGGGATGGTGCCAGTGCGCAGGGCCCTCGCTCCAGGTTATGCTCAACACACTGCATTAGGGGGCAAGATGATGTGCATACATGGGAGTGGTGGTACTAGACCCCACCCCCCCTTTTGGGAGGGGTGGAGATGTTACGCAAGGTCACAAAGTAATTCCAACAGCTTATGTATATTTGTAAATTGGTGCATAGTATTGAGTAGTGTGTGTGTTTAATAAATGTACTCTTACTTTTATAAAGCAAAGTACAGACTGGACAATCAATTATTGAGTGTTATTTCTGCGCACCTGCAAATGGCGATGACTAGCCCACACCACCTCCCTTGAGTAAAGCATCAGACTGCTCTGCAACGCTACCCTCTGAGAGTCAGGCGCTACAATTGGGTGTTTGGTTCCCAGTGAAGGACAAATGAAGTCATGTTATTTGTGCAGGCCTCACAGATACTGCCTCGTTTTCCAACAGTATGTGACAGTCATATACAAAATTGACTAATATAAATAATACACATGAAAAACTGAATTTTCGTTTGCGATGTGTTTTGACTTTCATCCCTGTCTAAAACATTTACTAGACATTTATTGACATTTAGTGTCATTCAGGAAAAGAAACTCCCAATCTATTAAAATATATATATATATTGTGTTTTCTAAGCAATTGTTTCACCCAACAGAACTCATTGTAGATTATATTGCTTACATCCAGGTTCTGAGGGACACAGGGTCTTTAATGGACTTTTAGAAAGTTGGCATTTTCTTTCCTTAGCTAGTTAGTGTCTGCAGCCTGTCTCTGGGTCACATGACTGGGTGTAATGACAGTTGAGTTTTGTGTATTCCTCCTAAACAGCAACACCCAATAGGGAGCTTAGGTGTGCCTGGATGGGCCATCACTGGCAGGATGGGAGGGAGGAGCTGGTCACAGCCGCCCCACTTACATTTGAATAGGCTGTGTCCTGCCTCCACACAAAAGGCTGCCAGGACAGGGATGGCAGAATGCTTGGGGCCTTCGAGGGACACCTCTAGAAGCTTCTCCCCCATTTGAAAGACTCAACTGGGTATATATACTGGACCTCAGACACCAACTCTTCAGTACAGTTCTGGACCTGTGAATACTCTGCCAGGAAGAAGGACTGCTGTGATGCTACAAGGACTGCCACTCTGCTGGACTACTGGTTTAAAGGAAATGCTGCCTTGCTCTGCTGACCTGCTGCCCTCTTGCCCAGGAAAGAAGAATTGGACCTGCAACTTCATCTTGAACCCAGGAGTCACTCCATGGGCTAGTCTGCTGGCCTCCTGATCTAAGCCCCAGGGACATAAAAGGCTCCCAACCAGCTCCTGGACACAGCTGCAGCGAATTCCTGACCCCCAAGGGGAGCCTCTCAGGTCCTGGACCCTTGGTGTGGCTCACAGGTGCTGAAATCAAGCATTTGTGCTGTTCGTGACCGCAAACGGGACAATTCACACTGAGCCCACTCAGCTCGCACCGCAAATCAGCGCGAGCCACCACAAGCCTGTCTCTTCGCACTGCAGCATTGATCGCTTGTAGGGAACTGCCAAACGCGAAGCTCCAGCTTGCCTGTTCGCGATGCCTGGCCTGCTCTTTGCACCATACCGACAGCCTCCCGCGATACTCTCCTAGCTCCTCGCGTCCCTCTCCAATGTGAATTGGACTCTTTGCACCAAACTTGAGAAGGTAAACCTTCCGCCGGACTAATATGGGACTGTATCTGACCTGAGCTCCATCACGGTCGTTCTGAACTTTTGACTTTGACCCGGGCGAGCGTGACCAGATAGCTGCGGTTGGTTCTTTATGCTTTTAGGTGCTATTTTATACTTTGTTCTTTAAAAATTCGGACCTGCAGTTCTACTGATTGGATTTTTGTCGTTTTGGTCTTGCTTTATTAAATTTTGCTCTATTTCTCTAACCTGGTGTAGGATCTTTTTGTGTGATGTTTTGAATGTTTTACTGTTTGAAGTATTGCACAAATATTTTACACATTGCTTCTAAGTTAAGCCTGAGTGCTCTGTGCCAAGCTACCGGGGGTTGAGGAGAGGTTAATTTGGGATTTGCTTGTGCCTTTCCCTGACAAGGATTGTCCTTGCTGCTTGACCAGGGCTCATGCCCCAGTCAACCAGCATCCCAATTTCTCACAAGGGTAATGACTGATTTGCATATAGTTGGGTACAAATTGAGGTGACATTGTGTGCAAAATAGCAACGGATTGGGATGCGGCCCGAGTAATTACCACTGGCTGAGATTAATTCAAGCATTCCACCCATCACTTTTTTGTATACTTTAGTGTGTCACCCTAAAAAACATACTGAAGGTCATAGGACACATTTTGATGAATCATATTGGCAAATTAGAGGGCCCATTTACAAGACTCCAGGCTGCTTTTGTTGAAACACCAGTTTACAATGGCCTTAAATACATAGTCTGTTTTCTAAATTGGATGAGGCCTATCCCACCCAGGTGTCAGACAGCCTGACATTTGCTATTTTTTGTTGAGGGAAGTGATACCAAGATTCCTGCGGATCACATTTCAAAAATGAGATTTTGCAATTAATTTGTACTGCTCTCCAAATGGACCAGAGGTTCCATTGTAGTTACTGTCCTCAGTTTTCTGGAGTAGTCGAAAGAGTGAATGGATTCATAAAGAACAAATCGGCTAAAGTATGTTCTTCAACGGGTTTGAATGGGCAGATGCTCTTCCTCTGGTCTTGATGAGCATCCAAAGTACCCCAGATAAAAAGACTGGTCTCTCACCCCATGAAGTACTGATGGATAGAGCAGAAAGATTGGCATATATTCCTTCAGCTATACACATTTCAATTACTGATGACATTGTTTTGAATTACTGCCAAGATCTGGCTGATATGGTGAAATCTGTCTCTCATTAGGTGAACTTGGAAACAGAACCAACAAAGGAAGATCAGTGCCACACACAAATCCCTGGAGACTGGGTAGTTGTCAGAAGACACATGAGGAAGATCCACTTAAAGGAGAGGTGGCATGGCACTTACCAAGTAATATTAGTGACAAACACTGCTTGAAGTATGACAAATTCCACAGTGCATCCATGCCGTTCACATGCAAAGAGTGAAGGAGGTGGAGGAAGAAGTGGTGAAAACAACTACTGATTCACAGGGTCAAACTCAAGTTTGCAGGTGGATCCAGAGGGGGGATTTGAAACTGATGAAGTCAATGGAGTTATAGAAGTTCTGGTTGATAAAAGTGAAGATCTTGATGAAGTAACCAGTAGAAGAGTCCAGCTTCAAAGTAGGGATCAGAGGGAAGAGCTGTTTCCATGTCAAGGTCAAAGGCATAAGTGGCAGCAAAAAAGAAGTACTCTCTGCCCAAGCAGTGAGTAACTCCAGTAGAAAATTTGAGTCACAAGAACACAGTAAATCGATCTGCTGAGGCTTATCAAAGTTCAACGTCATCAGTGAGTGAAGAAGATTCAGCAGTAATCATCTGAAGAAAGGGATGAAGCAAACAATCAAAGAAAAGATCCTGCAAAAGAAAGCCGCAGAATGAGAGACTAAAATCAGTCAGTGAGGAAATTGAAGTAATTTAATTAGATTCAGAGAACTGTGAAAGTAAAAGACCAGCTGCAAAAAGAGAGACTAGCAAGAAAGAGAACTCCAAACAGAAAGAATTTTTCACCTGAATGGGTATATCTAGCATCAATATCTGAGGAGGAAGAAGAAGTAGAGGAGTCAGAATCAGAGATCTACAGTCCAATAAATCATTGCCAAAACCCCTTTGAAATTGAACCCAAAAGTGATCTTGAAGAAGAAAAACCACCTTGAAAAACCTTAAAGGCTGTTAAAGAATAACCACTTAAATATGAGACTTTTTAAGCAGTTTAGAAGCAAGATGAAAATCTTTTGAAAAATTGAACTGAAGGCACTGAAACTTGAATAAAAAAAGAAGACTATTGTGAATATTTATTTCGATTATTGTTTTCAAAGAAACGTAGAAAATAAGAAACGTTTGATTATTGTTTTAAAGGAAAGTTTTGTCAACTTTTGGAGTTTCCCAATAATCTTTTGTTTTTGTAGACTCAATCAAAAATAGCATATAGCAGATGCTGCAAACTTTTGGTCTGATTACCTTAATAATGATACTAATGATCTGATTAAGACTGTAATTGTGCGTTCTTTTATTGATGGGATATGACTCCACAAAGGTTGAAAATCATGATATTATACATAACACACTGACACATAGGGAAAGTTTAGTTAGTGGATTTCATGATAATATGTATGCTAAAATGTTGAACAAATATATTGAGATAATGAATGTTAAAAATTGCTATGTATGCACTTTTCTTCTCTCTTCTGTAGGCCAGGGTGCAACCTTCTTACAACTACTAGTTTCTTATAGTTTATTGTGTAATGTGCTTTTTGGCATTTTCTTTTTTTTTTTTTTTTCCAGCATACTATTTTATTAAAACAGGAAACGTAAAGGTCTATTCTACAAAATCGGTATGGATTATAACCAGGACACCTATCAGTTAAATTGAATGAAAAAGACAGAAGATTTTTTGCCTGTCGTAATATTACCACGGCTCCAGCAAACAAGCATTGGCAAATCTAATAGGTCTCGCCTTCTTAATTCGAGTGTCGAGCTGTTCGACTTGCCAATGTTTGTCTGTAAAGAATTGTTTCAAAAAGTAAAAGAAAAAAGGATTATAAAATACTGGAGAAAAAGCAAACACAAATCTTATTATATCTTAATACTGTACATTGAACTCATTGTTTTCAATTTTTATAAATGGCATTCTTTATTTATTAAATACTTTTTATTTGGGAAACTAAACAGAATTTTTTTTTTTTTAAACCTTTATTTATCATTTTATTGCATGAGTACATCACAGTGATCATGGTACATAATCTCAAACGCCTTGTAGAGATTACAGTTGCGTTACCTGCTTGGTCATAATAATCCGTAAATTCAAAGTATAATTATCATTAAGTATGATTAACACATAACGGCCGCCATGAAGAGCATTCATCTATGCATGGTGGTCCATCGATACAATGCATCGGTATGCTATACACAGACAGCAGTCAGATTTCGGCATATTGTGCATGTGTATTCAAATATGGCGGTCATCTGGTATATCTAACAAGCAGTCTTGACTGGACAGTATCGAAGGAGTGTACACCTTCAGCCCACCCGAGTTGGCACTATGCCTTGTTCGAGTTGTGTGGCTGCATTGTCGTGTCGTGATGCGAGATAAGCTTTCAACGGCCCCCAAATGTCTCTGGGTCTGGAGGATGAGGGAACAGTCGCGGAGTAGAGGTCGCTGTTTGTATTACAGGTGACCATGCTTTTCAGCCATCCTTGCACTGAAGGGGCCGTCCTCCGGCCCCAATGGATTGCAACTTCCCTCTTGGCCAGCAATAAACTAAGAGCCGCGAACTTCCGGACTTTTTTGGGGAAGTTTACCATGTACCCCATTAGTGCAATCTCAGGGACTGGATCAAGTGGTATGTGTATAATGTCACCTAACTCTTTATGAACCTCTTTCCAGTACGGCTGTAACCGCGGGCAAGTCCACGACAGATGTGCAAAGTCAGCATGTGGAGATCCACACTTGCGGCAGCTGTGGGGACGGGACGGATCTATCTTGTGCACTTTGGCCGGGGTGATGTAGGCCCTGCGGAGAAACTTAAAGTGGAGCAACTTGTGCCTACTGTTTAGGGAGATGTCTTTAGTGAGAGCACAAAAAAACACAAGGGTCCCTATTCACTCTATACACTAGTATGGATCATGGGCATTACACAATGATGTGACTAATAATCACAATGTACACATCAAAAAGGACAGTAGCACATAAAAAATGAATAACAAGCTGAATGGGACATATGAGATTTATTCCATAAAAAACACAAATAAAATTAAAAACATTTCATAATATAATACAATATTGCACTAATATACATCACAAGAAAACAGAAAGGTCGACGCTGCGTTTCGGTGAGTTGATAATAAATCACCTTCTTCAGGACAGTTTTCTATATAATAAAAACAGGCAATTAATCGCAGTCTCATATAGTTTATCACCATAACACTTGAACCTACAGTACTACATATTAGGATTTGTGCAACTGACTCTAAAACAACATAATACGTGTCCAAATCAATTTATAAAATCATTGAGTATCACCACTACATAAATAAAAATTGAACATAGCCCCTAGAGGCAATATTATATGTGATCTACAAATGATATAATTTCACCTAAAAATTTAGTCACTACCCATGATCCATGTTACTATAAACAAATTTAAAATATATAACAATTCAAACCTACCTAGGTAGGGAAGTGCTCAAATTCAAAATTCACTGGGCACTTATAGAAGCAACATGCTCAAGTTGAAACCGGGGTTTGAAAATATCCCGCCTCGTATTCAAGAGGTTACTATTACCCTCCTAAAATAAGAGAAAAGAGTAAGGGGACAGAGCTGGGGAGTTTTGTCGTCCATCTATCCTTGAAATTGTGATATATATGGAAGGATTAAAACGTACGGTTTTTCGGAAGATCAATTTAAGAAGATTATCAATGGTACTTCCAAAACATATCCACTGTTAGATTAGATAACAGTGACGAGGAACAATGGAAAACATTATGGAATCTCAAAAAGAAAATAATAAGAACTGAACTACATGCAGATTTTCTTATAGAATACTGCAAGAAGGGAATTATACCTAAGGGCTTGCAGGTCAATAATGAACCTGGTGTTTTTATTAAAAATCAGAAATTCATTGAAAATTGGACATTCATTGCTAACAGATGCAGTCGTGATTGGATGTTATTAATAATAGAAACAGCCCATGAAGTTTTAATTATTGAAAGAACTGAAATCGAACAAATGGAGCTCAAAATAAACGAGAATACCGCTTTGGAAGAAGCTAAAAAAAGTTGGATGAAATTCAGGGTGATATCTCTGGTTATAGGGATTATTTGGTGAACAAAAAATCCAATAAACTAAGGAAAGACATTTCCAATTACAAATTGGAAAATGTCTATCCATACCTTCAAAAAGATTTTTATGATAGACCCAGAGAAGAGGGTACATATAGGAGAACATGGCAACAACCGACAAGAAATTATCCTAGAAAGAATGTGCGGTTTTTTGACACTTCCTATACAAGTTCGGATTCGGATAATGATATCCAACAAGAAAATCATAGTAATAAAGAGAGGGACCCCTACCTAGCTCAAGCAGAGAAACATTGTCTTTTTTAGAACAACGACAAAAGAGCTATGTACCAACAAGGGGAAGGGGCAGGGGGAGAGGAAATTTCCATGGACAAAATCAGTTTCAACAACGTCCCCAGACAAGAAGCCAGAAGAAATGGGACTAGACGACAAGGCCCCAATCATAAATCTCTCATGTAGGATTTTATCACGGGATGAAGAGAATGTGTTGGAAAAAGGGTTGGGTTATGCAATAGCCTCACCAGTTGATAGATACAATCTAGAGAGAGATTTACAGAGCTTTTTCAGGAAAATAAGACTTAATGCCTTTTTTGAAGGTAATGTTAGACCACCTACGGACAATAAATCAGGGTTAAAACCTAAATCAACTTGGACACCTCAAATACATCTTCTTAATAAAGACATAGAGGTATTTGAACGAGTGGTGGAAAAAAGTATTGACGACCTACTTAATAAGAAAATTTGGATCAATAATAATCTCACCCCCAGAGAACGACTAGCTCTTAAGTCTTTGGAACAATGCCACAATCTTACCATCAAACCGGCCGATAAAGGCGGTAGTATTGTTGTGATGGATACTGATGATTATAATGATAGAATGTACATACTCCTTAACAACAATCAACACTATCAGATTTCTAATAAAGATGAGTGGCTCGCTCTTACTCTTACAGTTAATAACCTACTGAGTTTTGCTAAGGAAGATGACATTATTTGCAGTGATGAGTATAATTTCCTGCATAATGTTAACCCTATCATCCCTGCACTATACGGTCTCCCTAAAGTGCATAAAAATATAGCCAATCCACCTATGAGACCTATTGTTTCCAGTATTAATTCACTTACTGAACCATTGAGTAAGTATGTGGATATTTTCCTGCAGCCTCTGGTAGTACAACAAAGAGCATATATTAAAGATACAACTTCTATGATCCAGAAAATTGAAAATTTGGAATATAATCCTGTGATACAGTGTCTCGTGACTTTAGACATAGAGGCACTGTATACGAATATTCCTCAGGACAGTACTATACAGATGATTGAAAAGCTCCTTAGCAATGGAGAGGATGATCTGTCTGCCCACGCGACCTTCATTGTAGAATGCGTGACCATTATATTAAAAAACAACATCTTCCTGTTTGAAAAAGATTTTTATAAACAGATCAAGGGGACTAGCATGGGAGCAACCTGTGCTCCCAGTCTGGCCTGTCTGTATGTTGCTCAATTTGAGGAGAAACACATCTTCAATGTTTCTGCTCCATTTTTTGAGAATATTTCTCACTGGTCCAGATACATCGACGATGTGTTTTTTATTTGGACGGGGACCAGAGAGATCCTGGTAGATTTTATAGAGTGGCTAAATCTTGGAGATGATAATCTGAAATTTACCTCCACTGTTAATAGAAATTCCTGTGAATTTCTGGATATTCAGATTAAAAATGTGGAAGGACATCTAAATGTGGAATTATTTACTAAACCCACCGATCGAAATACAATGCTTCACTATAACAGTAACCATCCTGCTACCCAAAAGGATAATATTCCGTTTGGACAATTTTTACGTCTAAAACGTAATTGTACAAGTAACAAGGATTATGATAAACATGCTGACAAACTAACTACTAAATTTCTCAATAGAGGCTACCCAAAAAAATTAGTGAAACGAGCATACAAAAGAGCCAAATATTTTAATAGGGATTCTTTTTTGAGAACAACTCCAACAAATCGGTCCCAGAAAAGTTACCTTTAATTTTTGTCACTAATTATAGTACAATTAGTAACAAAATTAAAAACATTGTAAACAGAAATTGGCATCTTTTAAAAAACCGAAAAAAGAGAATTTACCTAAACCAATGTTCTCTTTCAGGCGCAATCGCACTATCAGGAATTGCTTGGTACATACGTATAGAGAAACGAGTGGGAATAAGCAACCCTGTTTACCAAATGCCCCTCTACCGACGGGCACATTTGCATGTAGTGGGTGTAATAACTGTACTAACATTATGAAAGGACCCACTATATGCCATAATGGCACTACCCATAAATTTAAAAACTTTGTGAATTGTAGGACCAAAAACTTGATATATTTTATTATGTGCCCATGTCATTTGGGGTACATAGGTGAAACATCAAGAGAGATAAGGTTAAGAATTAATGAACATAAGTCTGCCATAAGAACAATGAGAAGAACTGCCCCTCTGGTAGAACATTGGCTTGAGAAACACCATAAAGTTGAAGATCTTATATGGTGTGGCATTGAAATCATACAGATGAATAATCGAGGTGGTGACTCGACCTTGAAAAGGAAAAAAGGGAACAATTTTATATGTCCCGCTTTAACACCTTCAGAAAAGGTTTAAATAGTAAGGAAGACTGGGAGAGGCTCATCTAATGAATATACATATCCCTTCAGCTTGATGGTTTCTTTCTTTACCTGGAATTGAGCTGATACCCTTTTATATAAGTATTAATGGTTAATTATTAAGAATATTTTTAGACATCTTTTCAAGATCAACAGCATCATGTTAGCCTGTTGTGGTGTTAGAACTTTGTTTATCTGATATAACAGCAGTTTTGAGTGTTATATGCTGGATAGATAAGGAGGGCATTTGCCATTTTGGCTTTAGTGGACTCCCTTCCAAAATGGCCGATCTATTTTCGGCTATGTATGGGTTGTTTTTTGTCATACTTTTACGCTCCAAAATATAGATATATTTTTCAAGATCGACAACATTATCAGGGTCGGCATTTTAGCAAAGACTGTGTCTTAATAATGTTACAGTAGTTTTTTGCTATTTGCAGAACAACTGCTGGGTCCTACACATTTGGTAGGGTATCATTTCTTACCTTTCAGGATGAAGTGTTTACATCTCTCAAAATGGCCGATTCTTTTTCGGGCATACTATTCCGGTTTGTTTTGTAAGACAAGATTTTTTCATATATTTTCAATTAGCCTCTTTCGTACGAACTCATAATTTCATTAGGATATAGATTCTCGTTTGATATATGATACAAAAACGAGTGAACATAGGATATCTGCTAATTAGTTTGTTAACTAGTCACGTGTCACCTCTGAAAGAGATATAAAGCAGTTCCGGGTCGGACACAAAGGTGTACCCCGACCCGGAAGCTGTTCGTTGATGCAGGGAGGCCGCAATATTTTTAATAGGTAAGCGCGATTGTTTCGCGTTTGGCTGCTATATATAATATACAGGTAGATATAATAGTTAGGAGTTTAATAAAATACTGGCCTCCTTTTAGCCTTTAAGTTCGCATATTAGAATAGCGATACGATAGAATGGCCCCAGTGTATTATTTTGATCGTTTTGCTTATGTAGTGATATAAACACATTGGGACCATAGAGTATTATGAAATATATGAAGCTCTAGCTTATGATAGATGCTCGCTGACTTGAGAACGAAGGAGTTTTATCTTTTATTTTTTAATAACAGGAACATAAGAGATATTTTTGGATGCTCTTATGAATATATATGCTCCAATTTCCAACCTTGGAACTAATATAAGCCCTTTTTTGTTAAACAGTCCTATAGGATATATGAGAAATAATCACGTTTTGTGCCTAAATAATGGATTGATGGTATTATATGTACCGTGTACAATATAAATAAGTGATCCGGTGCATTTTTATTATAGGTTAATTTTTAGATGGCTGCATGAATATTACAGCAACCAGATCAGGTAAAATTCTAGTAGCATTTTAATTTACTAGATGCACTCACAACTGCAACATAGAGTGACGTTTTTTTCAGTCACTTCTTTCCTCTCCTTTTTTAAAAATTGTCTTTTGGTCCTTAGAAGTGAAACCTGCGGGAGAGTTGCTAAATATTGTGATCCTCAATTACGGCTCATCCATTATTGGTATATCTGGATTAGTTCATTTTTAAGTAAGCCCAACAGTACCTTTGGCAACTATCGTTTTTCGATGTTTTGATTGAGACATTCTCTCTGTAACTTCTTTTTCTTGTTTTTGCTCTAGAAAATAATAAAATCTTTTAAATAAACATATTTTGGTGGCATCAACGAACACAGAAATATTTATTGGCTTTTTTATTAAGGTACGTGTATGATTGCCAACATAGGGATTTATGTCTTTGGAAATACCATTGAGAACATTGTTCTGTCCCCTTACTCTTTTCTCTTATTTTAGGAGGGTAATAGTAACCTCTTGAATACGAGGCGGGATATTTTCAAACCCCGGTTTCAACTTGAGCACGTTGCTTCTATAAGTGCCCAGTGAATTTTGAATTTGAGCACTTCCCTACCTAGGTAGGTTTGAATTGTTATATATTTTAAATTTGTTTATAGTAACATGGATCATGGGTAGTGACTAAATTTTTAGGTGAAATTATATCATTTGTAGATCACATATAATATTGCCTCTAGGGGCTATGTTCAATTTTTATTTATGTAGTGGTGATACTCAATGATTTTATAAATTGATTTGGACACGTATTATGTTGTTTTAGAGTCAGTTGCACAAATCCTAATATGTAGTACTGTAGGTTCAAGTGTTATGGTGATAAACTATATGAGACTGCGATTAATTGCCTGTTTTTATTATATAGAAAACTGACCTGAAGAAGGTGATTTATTATCAACTCACCGAAACGCAGCGTCGACCTTTCTGTTTTCTTGTGATGTATATTAGTGCAATATTGTATTATATTATGAAATGTTTTTAATTTTATTTGTGTTTTTTATGGAATAAATCTCATATGTCCCATTCAGCTTGTTATTCATTTTTTATGTGCTACTGTCCTTTTTGATGTGTACATTGTGATTATTAGTCACATCATTGTGTAATGCCCATGATCCATACTAGTGTATAGAGTGAATAGGGACCCTTGTGTTTTTTTGTGTTGATTACCCAGTCCCTATTCTTAGTATAAGGGTTCTCTCCCCTTTTTTTTAAAATATTTTAGTGAGAGCACACCACGCGGCCCATTGGTCGTCTGTGATCTGGCCTCCCAGGTCTCCCTCCCAATCACTGCGGATCTTTTTGTCATTGACCGGGACAAGTTTCGTGCATGCTTTGTACAGCTTGGAAATGAGGTGGGAACATTGTGTGCTTTCAATGACCAGCGAGAGGGGGGCGAAGGAGTCCGGCTCCACGGGGAAACTGGGTATTGTGGCACGCAGCGCCGATATAAGACGTCTAATCACAAATCGGTCCATGAATGTGGCGTCGGGGAAGCGGGCGTCATCGTTCCCCAGAAATGCATGGCCATCAGGGAACAGGTCCCCGGCCTTCGTTAGTGCGAATTTGGTTAAGGTGCGCTGCACTAGAGTCTCGCCCGTTAGTGGTAGCCAACGCGCACTGGGGAGTGGAAGAGCCGTAGAGTATAGAAAGGCAGTGCCTGTGACTCGCCGAAGCTTTTCCCAAGCCCAACTTGTTGTAGAGACTGTTTGGATGTCATTTGGATCTCTGGGGAAGCCTCTGGGAAGAACAGTAGACAGGCGTTCAGGTAGGACGAGGTCCGCCTCTGGGCGGAGGTATGGAATCCTCCTGTCGGGGTGGTACCAAGCATAGGCGTAGCTGCATTGGGCTGCTAAATAATACAAGTGGAGATCAGGTACTCCGTAGCCACCGCGGTCATAGGGGAGGGTAAGAACTTGCCAGCGAACTCGGGCTCGTGCATTACCCCACACCAAGCGTATCAAGTGTGATCGGAGAGTCGCAAAAAAACTGTTTGGGAGAGGGATGGGGATATTGTTGAAGAGGTATAGGAACTTAGGGAGAACAACCATCTTGATTATGGCCACCCTACCCCCTATTGATAGTGGTAACTTTAGCCATTTGTCTATTTGTGTTTCCAGGGCAGAAATCGCCTGTCCATAGTTGAGGCGAACTATCATTTCCACGTCCAGATGGATGTGGATGCCCAAGTATTTAGCGGAGTCTGTACACCACTCTAGCGGGAACTCCAGCTCCCAGTGGGCAGTGCTGCGGGTAAGGGGAAATATGACAGACTTGTGCCAATTGATGCACAGGCCCGAATGCTGGCCAAAGCGAAGTATCTCGCGTATGAGGGGGTCTAAATTGACACGCGGCTCGCGGACATACAGAATAGTATCGTCGGCGTATAAGGAAACTAGGAGGGGGCCTGTATTAAATTGCAAACCTCTCTGTAGGTGTTTCTCTTGAAAATGCCTGATCAGCGGATCCATGGCAAGGATGAAAAGTAAGGGTGATAGTGGGCAGCCTTGCCTAGTGCCCCGTGACAGCGAGAAGGGGTTAGAGAGTGTACCGTTCAATCGAAGGCGAGCAGTCGGGAGGCGGTAAAGAAGCGCCGTAGTGGCCATGAAGCCCATTGGCATGCCCATGCGACGCATGATTGACATGAAAAAGGGCCACTCCAGTGAATCAAAGGCATTTTCCGTGTCAAGCAAAATCGCGGCAGCCGGCGTATCCGGGTTGATCCTGTGTAGTACTGAGAAAAGCGTCCTGAGATTCAATGAAGTTGAGCGGTTAGGAACAAAACCGGATTGTGCAGGGGAGATGATGAATTCAAGTAATTGAGAGAGACGCCCAGCAAGAATTTTGGCAAGAATTTGTAATCTAAGTTTAATAAAGATAAAGGCCTATATGAGCTACAGAGTAGTGGATCTTTGCCCGGCTTCGGTAGGAGGATAATGACGGCTTCTCGAAAGGTGGGCGGTAATACCTGTCTATCTTGGGCCTCTGCGTACACTTCAATGAGCTGCGGGGCTAGCAGGTCCTTGAAGGCCTTGTAAAAGTCGCCCGAGAACCCATCCAATCCCGGGGCCGAGGAGGATCGGAGGGAATCAATGGCCCCCAATACGTCGTTCACGGATATGGGTTCAGCCAGGAAGTCCTGCATATCTTTCTCAAGATATACCAACGCTATCTCGGACAAGTAGGATTCCAGGGCGGTATGGTCAGTCCCAATTCTGGAAGTGTATAACGTTTTGTAGTACGTCAGAAATTCATCTCTGATCTCAGCAGTGCCTGAGAGCGATCGCCCCGTTGGCGTTCGTAGCTCGGTAACATAGGCTTTACTGTATGGGGGTCTGAGCAGTTGCGCCAAAACCCTTCCAGGTCTCTCCCCCTCCCCGTATTGTTTTGCCGTGTGATACTTGCCCATGTATAGAATCTCACGGTCGGCAACCTCCCTGTATTCTGCAAGCAGGCCCAGCCGTGCCCGTTCAGTTTCGGGGCTATTTGCCTGAGCCACAGTGGCGTCCAAATCAGCGAGCCTGCGCTCCAATCCCGACAACGTGGTGCGCAGAGCACGAAGCACCCCAGCCTGCTTTGAGATACACACCCCCCGTATGTACGCCTTGAACCCCTCCCAGAGAACCGCCCTGGTGTCGACCGTGCCGGTGTTTATGAGAAAGTAGTCTTCAATCGCCTCGCGTATCTCGTGCTGAAACAGGTCGTCCACCAGCGCGCGGCCTGGGAAGCACCATTGCCTCTCGAAACCCTCTGGGCGAGGCACCTTAAGCGCTAGCACTATCGGGGAATGATCTGAATATGTACGCGGGAGGGTCTGAATCCCGTGGTACCAGCCGGTGACGCTGGGGGATATTAGCCAATAATCAATTCTGGTTGAGGTGTTGTGGTATCCTGTGTAATGAGTGTATGCTGGGAGGGTTGGGTTGCGCGAGCACCAAACATCTAGCAGGGACAGCTGATCGCATAAGGACTGCAGCGCGCGCAGTGCGTGGGTCTTAGAGTCCGCGGCAGTGGATGTGCTGTCCAGAGATAAGTCGGGTACAATGTTGAAGTCTCCCCCCAGTATAATGGCCATCTGGCCCAGCTTCAAAAGCTGAGCCAGTAGAGAATGGAAAAAATCAGGGGAGTCAGTGTTTGGGCCATAGACGCTTACCAAGCCCACCGTCAGTCCCAGTAATGCCCCGACAACGATGGTGTACCTGCCGTCTCTGTCGTGTATAATCGTGCGCGGGCTAAAGGGGACCCTCTTGTGTATCAGGACTGCTGTGCCCCTGGCGTAGTTGCTGTAGTTGGTAAAATATCTATGGGCACCCCAACTGGCTGCGAAGCGTGAGGGGGCCGAAGCGGGCAAATGGGTTTCTTGCAAGAAGGCAATGTCAATGTTATGACGCAGGAGATAGTGCAGGACATGGCGTTTCTTGCGATTGTCATTGAGGCCACAGACATTCCATGACAGCAGTGACAGGTCTGAGGGCCCACTAACATTACCAATGGTGGCCATGGAGGAGTAAAAGTGAGGACATACAAAGCAGTGTGCAACATTTCAATAGGAATCGAGACAATGATCAAACATGTGAGCAACTTTTTGGCATTTTCACAAAAAATTAGTTGTTATCTCTCTATTTATCAGATTTCAAGTTTTCTCTGGAACACCTACATATCTCTGAAGATGAAGGTGTTAACAATGGTCTTAAATATGGTAAATTTCTGAATACAACTGCACAAATTAAACCGAAAATTTAAAACACTAAAATGAGTAGGTTTGTGGTTTGAATAATGAAGAGGATGAGTTTATTAAATAATACAATGAGAGGAGAGTTAAAATTGTGAGAATTTGAGGATAAGAGAGAATGATAAGAGAGCAGTATAAGGCTGTTGAAGAATTTAGGATTGTAAAATTTGCATCCAAGATTAGGAAGGGAACATGAGAGAAAGAGTGAGATGTGTGTGGTGCGTGGTGAGCCTACATGGATTGGAAAAATTCAATATGTGGGAGAAAGCGAGTATAATAAAAGTTATGTTGCAAATTGTGATTTCCTGGTTTGTTAAGAACAGATTCTGAGAAGAATATATAATGTGTGTGGTAAGACTGCTTACCTAAACTTGACGTGAAATTGGGTTGGATCTTGCTATCTTGCTTTTGTGTTTCCTAAAGTTTATCATGTGAGTGAAGTGGATGATACAGTTGATTTGAAGAGAGTGAAATGTGGATTTGAACAGATAGTACTAGATATGTTAGGAGCTATTATTCCACCTGTAGGTGTGGCTATGAATGATGTGAAAATTAGACTTTTGTCTTTGCTTGAAGATGGACTAACCTCTAGCACCGCTGGAGCCTTAACACAGGTTAACTCTGAGTTAACGACTATGTGGGCTATGATTATGCAAAACAGGTTAACGCCAGATATCCTTCTTATGTAGGAAGGTGGTTTTGGAAGGTACTGGAGGTAAGGGAGTGTTGCATGTTCATGAATAATAACAGCAGGCTTACTAATATTTCTCCTGAGGTTCAAGCTTTCGAAGAGCATGGTATGTGGAAGATTTAGGGTCCTAGGTTAAAGAGATAGGGAAGGGTTTCAGCAAGGTTGGTGAATGGATTGATAATCTGGGAGGGGAAAAATTGAAACTAATCCTACCTCTAATGTTCATTATTTGAGCAATTGCCCTGTTTCTCATGTTTACATTTTCTGGGTGTCTGTTTAAAAATTATGAGTGTAATTGTGAAAGGAAATCATTAACGCAAAAGAGAAAAGAAGCAATCAAAATGGAAAATGTCAACGATTGTATTTATAAACAGCTGAAGCTGATGGAGGAGTCAACCAGAAAGAAACAGAAAAGAATGCAGACTGTTTTATCATTCTTGACTAGTTTAATTTTTATTATATTTTTAGTGATTATAGAATAGTCAGAGGTGGATCTGTAAGAGATTTGAATGGGTTTATATTTTTGTGCATTTTTACCAATGAGCAAAATGCATATTCACATTCGATTGCACATGTATACAATAATGGAGTGGAATTGCTTTTGAAACAATTTTTCTATGATGTGTAGAAGTGCGTTTTTATGGTGTATGTTAAAAAGGGCATATTTTAGTGCAAACGTCATCTTGACCAAGATGGAGTTCATCTCCTTCACTCACCCCCTCCTGTCACCCTCTCCCACCTAATCTCCTCGCAAACTCTGCAGCACACAGTGGAGCTGAGACATAATGGTTTATTTCCACTGTTATTCTTATTCTGCTCTCACTTAACCTTTAGCAGTTCTGCTTTGATGTGAAACATTCAAAAGGCTTTTCAGTTGATTTACTGTGCCCTATTCGTTCCCATAATATGTTATTGTTAATGTAGCTAGTTATGTTCTAGCATCTCCGGATGACATTAGCATAGAGGTGGCTGAATAATTATTGATGTAGTGGGTTAAAGTTTGGGTGTTAAGACAATGCAATGTGTACTTCTCATGTGCTCTGATTTGCTGATGAAATGTTACATTTGCTCACACCACAGTGAGACTGTGGTTTCTAGAACTTCTTATCC
This sequence comes from Calotriton arnoldi, assembly GCA_963921515.1. NCBI lineage: Eukaryota > Metazoa > Chordata > Amphibia > Caudata > Salamandridae > Calotriton > Calotriton arnoldi. Next base: position 258,405 of record CAWUFW010005352.1, read on the forward strand.
AGATATAATGCATAAAAACCATCAATTTTTGGGGTGAGCCAAAAGACTTTTCTATTCTACGTGGGATGCTGTCAGATTCTTTCTCGATTATGCTGCCTATTTAGAATTTAAAATAATTTCTAATGTTTACATACTCTATATAACTTTCCATTTGAGTGTCTTAATGGGATTGACTCTGTACCATTTGAATTCTATATTGAAACCCTTTAACTGTTCATTGATCTAGATTTCTGTGACTGAGTGGGTCCACTAAATCCATCTTATTTGACTAATGAATTGTATTTCTGATTTTTGTTGTTTTGGAGGGTGCCTCAACCGGGGACACATTGCCTCATGAAATTGAGGTCCAACACCATCTCTGATCCAGTGGGGAATCTGATTGAGGTACATTTTGGGGTATCTCAGTTTTGGGGAACCATTTTGCTCCCACACTGTTGAGCGAGATTGCCCAATGTGAATTGTGGCTGAGGCAACGGCTCAGATTTGCCCAAGCACCTACACTGGCTGTTGATCTGTGCTCTACCCCTGTCCTTCTCTTTAAGGCCCTAGAGCCTGGGCCTGTGTGATGTTTACAAACCTGCAGCTTTGTGCACAAACGTATATTGCCCACACTTTGATTAAAAGCACAAACTGGGCCACTAGGCATTGAGCGCAAGCAGCACGCAAATCAAGTTATCAGAGCAGCTTTCCGATCAACCGGTATCACACTGTTGTTTCTGCTTGATGCTCCTCTTGGCAGTGGTGCTGCATGGCATCACTGACATAATATTGATACAATAATATTGTGATACATAAATATCGTGTCAAAATTGATTACAAAAATATCGTTTCCCTATACTTATAAAGATAAGCACAAACAAATCGGAAAAAAATATTGTTTCACACAAATATTGTTAAAAAACATACAAAAATATTATTTTTTAATACATATATAGTTTAAAATAGTCAAATTAAATTTAAGTAACATTTAATACTATATATAAATATATACTGACAAACATACACACATAAATATATGTGTTTGTTTATATATACATATATATAACACTATTATTAAAAAAACATGTTTTAGATTATATTAAATTTTTTGTGTTTTGTTTAATTTACTACTATAAAAAGCAAATATATAAATATATTTATATATGAAAACACATATAGCAATAAAACATATTAACAAATTAAATGCAAAACATTGAATAAATTACCAATTTAAATAAATATCCAAAAATACATTTGCTAAAAATATTTATTTTTAAATTATACAAAAAGAAAAAAAACATATCTATATATATATATATATATATATATATATATATATGTATATATATATATATATATATATATATATATATATATATATATATATATATATAGGCTCCACGTTTGTTCGGGCCGTCCTATTATTTCGGCTATAGGGAGTGCCTTTGAAAGCACATCCAAGTATGTCGATTCATTTTTATGTCCCCTAGTAAAAAAGCTTCCATCATTCATCCAGGACACAGGGGATTTTTTACGTAAAGTGTATGACGTTCCCTGGGAATCAGATTTTTTTCTGATGACCATCGACGTCACAACTTTATACACAAGCATACGTCACAAGGACGGCCTTAATGCCGTAAAACACTTCCTGGGCAGTCGTCCTGTGAAACTCTGGCACCACACGCAAATGTTGTTAACCATGATCACTACTTGTCTTGAAAACAATTTTTTCTTGTTTAATGGAGAACTCTACCACCAGGTGTGTGGGACGGCGATGGGCACCTGCTTAGCCCCCAGCTATGCTAATTTGCATATGGGCTGGTGGGAGGAGCAGGTGGTCCAGTCCCTGTGGCACAGAGAATGGCAAGATAATGTGATCCATTGGAGTCGCTAAATTGACAACTTATTTGTTGTGTGGAAGGGCGATGAAAAGAGTGCCAGGGATTTTGTCAAAAAGCTCCAGACCAATGACCTTAATTTAAAATTCACCAGTGTCATTAGAGTGTCAGAAGTTAATTTTCTGGACTTGACAGTGTTTGTCCATAATGGTAAACTGCAAACTAAACTCTAACGCAAGCCTACAGATGGCAACACGTTGCTTCACGCAACAAGTTTCCATCCTGCCAATCTAGTCAGAAGTATCCCCTATGGGGAATGTCTCAGAGCTATGAGGAATTGTAGTAACAGCAAAGACTTGGAGACAGAGCTGACATGCCTTAATAAACGGTTTGCGATGAGAGGGTACTCCCAAAAATGCATTGATGAAGCTATGTGGAAGGCCAGACAGAAATCCAGGGAAGAAATACTCTTTAATACCAACAACAAGAAAGGGAAGATAACTAAGGAGAGTAGCAATCAATGCAGGATGATTACCACCTATAACAATCAGCAGGGTGAACTTAGAAACATCTTGTATAAACACTGGCAAATCATCCGTAACGATCCAGTTCTGGGGAAATTTGTCCAACGGAGGCCTCAGATTACTTTCAGAAGGGCCCGTTCACTTAAACAAACACTTGTTAGTAATATGTTACCAATCAAGTCGGGAAACAAGCCTACTACATCATGGCTCAACAGAAAGGACGGGTTCATTAAATGCACTAAGTGCAAAGCATGCACATTTGGCAAGAACACGTCTAGTTATTCTTTGTTTTTTTTTTTAAATTACCAACAACAGCAAAAAATCAAGGGACAATTTTCCTGTAAAACGGATTTCGCTGTCTACGTGCTTCAGTGCCCTTGTGGCCTGAAGTACGTGGGTAGCACCATTCTCCCTGTCCACAAACGGGTACTACAGCATTTGCGAGCCATTAAGAATGGGGACAAGTCCTATCCTGTGGCTCGCCACTTTGACAAACATCATAATAAAGATGTGGGAGGTATTTCTTACTTTGTAATCAATGCTGTTCCCCCAAGTATAAGGGGTGGTGACCGTCAAAAGAAATTGCGTAGGCTTGAATCAAGCTACATTATTAAACTCAATACAAAGACCCCTGAGGGTCTCAACATGGAAGAAGATCTCCATACACATTTGTAATGTCCTCCTGTCCCTTTGTTGTTTTTAACTGATTTTAGATTTCACTTATTGCACGAGTACTGTTTAGGCAGCGAGTTTTTGTATGAGGAAACTATTCATTTGTAAGTTTCAAATGCATAGGTTGACAGTAAGATCCATGTCATATTTCTTTTTGATAAAATCAGGCAAGCCCACTTGGGCAGGATTGGTTGAGTTGTCATTGAGGTCTATATGGCTGCCACTTGACTCATATATCATGTATTTAAGAGTCATATTATGTAAATATGTTGCGCCGCTTCGAACTAATAATGGGCAATGAAATAGTCCAATTTTTAGTATTAGTAAGCCCACTGGGGCGGAATTGGTGGTGTTGTACTATACTGTATCGCGCATATCTGAATTTGGTTTTAGCGCGAAAAGATTCAAATAAGTTAATGGCACCTTATGAATTTTATTATGTATTTTACATGTAAATCCAAACATAATTAATGAATGTGACAGACTTCTCTTTGCCTGTTCAGCTAAGGACATTAGATCAACTATGCACATATGACTAAAAACTACCAGTCTGCCTTCACTTTCTATTTTTGTAGTTTCACACGTGACACGTTTGTATTCACAGTTAAATACGCAAAATAACTTTATTGAAATGTTAGTGAGCAAGCCTGCTGGGCAGGCGAAACACGTCTAACATCATCAGCTGTCATTAAAGAAGTTATTGCGAAAAGACACGGCGTTGACTTTCCTGTGTTGGAAGTGTGGTGTATATATATATATATATATATATATATATATATATATATATATATATATATATGACGAAAAGCGTCAGAGAATGGATTCGCTTGAATAAAATCAGTAAATCATTACCTCGCCTGGAGTGCCCACTTCTTCTCTTGTGCCAAGAGATTTTTAACGGATATATATATATATATATATATATATATATATATATATATATATATATATATATATGTTAAAAATCTCTTGGCACAAGAGAAGAAGTGGGCACTCCAGGTGAGGACATGATTTACTGATTTTCATTAAAAATCTCTTGCCACAAGAGAAAAAGTGGGCACTCCAGGCAAGGTAATGATTTACTGATTTTATTCAAGCGTATCCAAACTCTGTCACGTTTTGGCTGGTCCCAGCCTTTTTTAAAGTTACACTGGCCTCTGACCCACATCTATTTTAAAGACACAGCAAATCATAGATATAGACGACTTTTATCATTATTCTTATTTCATCTATTCACTATGATTCGTTTTGCAAAACAGATTGATTGTCTCACATAGGTTACAATATATATTTTTGTAAAATTTTTACATTTTTTGCTGTTTTTATATTTTTCTCAAGCTCATTTGCAAAACAAAGAATCTTAACTCTCATCAATGCATAATTCAATGTGTACAAAACTTTGACATGGGAACTCAGAGGTCTTAGGAGGCAAAGCTACAAATTCGGGCCAGTGCCCAAATTTAATACTATCCAGCTTAAATTTACTGATACTTGATGATCTTCTAAAAACCACTTGGTGTCAGGTCAAATACTTATAATCATTCCCTCTTCGTTAGACTTATAACATATTATATATGGATAAAACGGATAAATAGAAATCATTTAAACTTGTATATATAAATAAATATCCAATAAATTATCTTCAGGTAAAACCAAATGCACCATAGTATCAGTATATATATAAATAAATATCTTCAATATATTATGCTCTATAGAAAACGGTTTCTCATTGAGACATAAATACTCATTATATCCATTAGATTATACCTAAAACACCCATTCATCATATAAATCCATCAATTTCATCAATAAATAAGTCAACATCATCTAGAGGGAAGGTATTTTCAGGGAATGATTTGGTAGCAATACCAGATAAAAAGTTCTAGTTCATCTGCTTTTTTATATACGGGCAAGCTTCCACTTTTATAGCACATAGAAATGAAAGCACTCTATTATCGGTGGTCAACCCAAATGGACTTCCAACTCCTCATCTTTGTTTAACCCAGCCTGGAATTTTGTATGCAGGTCCAGGATATATCTGGCATCTCAGATTCGTCACCGTATTACCTCCTCTTGCATTCGGGGCGACTATCTACCGCAAAGTAATTCAGTAATCCTGGATCACTCTCATGTTGATCATAAAAATGCCTAGCCACTGAGTAGGTAAAATCATGATTTCTAATCGCTCGTTGGTGTTGCAAAATACGCTTCTTCAGTGGAAAAATGGTACTCCCTACATACATTAATGGACAGGGGCAAGATAGCTCATATACACAATGGTCTGTGTTACAGTTGTAAAACCCATTCACCCTTCTTTTTTGTCCATCTGAGGTCTGAAAACCTAAACATTCTTGACCATCCTACAGGCTTTGCAGTGGTTGCATTTAAAGAATCTCTTGGTGGTGGATAACCAAGTGTCTGATTTGCGACTTCTCGTAAAGTAACTATGTGTCAAAGTATCTCCCAAAGTTCTACCTTTCCTATATGTCACCGGAGGTACTGATGGTAAATCTTTCCCTATCACTGTATCGCCCTTTACTAGCTTTCAGTGCTTTCTCATTATTTGGTATACCATGGGGGACATGGAATTGAAACAGGTGATGAATCTAGTGATCAAATTTCCCTTATTCGGTCTGTCATTCGGATAAAGTAACTGATTTCTAGTTATATTCTTCGATTTCAGTTTTGCAGTATTTAATGTTTTCAGACAATATCCTCTCCTTTGAAATCTCCCATTCATTTTCACCAATTGTTTATCAAATTCTTGCTCCTGTCTACAAATCCTTTTTAATCTCAGTGTTTCGCCATAAAGAATACTTTCTTTTAGATTTTTCTTATGCTGACTTTTAAAGTGCAAAGTGCTATTGCCTGCTGTCATTTTACGATAGACTGTAGTATTAATTCTCCCATCCCTCACTTGTAGCAAGATGTCTAAAAAGGTAATCTCACTGGAGCTCATGTGTGATGTAAAGTGCAAATTGAAGGCGTTATCATTGAGAATCCTTATATACTCTTCAGCCATTGACTTGGGACCATTCCAAAGTGTGTGTATATACACATATATACATATATAGAAGTAATAAAAAAACGTAAAGCATTCAAGTTCCAACGGGACAAGTTGGACTATGAGAACGGTCAGGTGTTCACGTTTTCTAAAAAATACGATTCAGTCAAAGCCTCAAGAAAGGAAGGACCTCGCCTGAATACCCAAGTAAGGACTAGTACCAATGCGCAAATATCCACTTCGGCTTCGGACCTCAGTTCCGCCTTAAAAAGTGAGTCGGAAAATGAACAGCCTAGATCCGGTCTGAAGTTGGGGTTTCCAAAGCTCTCCCTGGCCCAGGAAGTGGACTGTCTTCGACAAGACAGACGGCAAACCTTGCGTCCCCGTGTTCAAAATGCAAAAACCAACAGAGACCAACCGTAAGCGCCGGGAGAGACGCCAACGAAGCCGCAAGCGGAAAATTAACCAACAAGAAGTCCACAAACAACAGATGGAAGCGCAAGTGAGCACCAATGTAGTCAGCAATGACCCATTAACGGTCATTAATCTCTCTAATGTAATATTGAGTGAGGCTGAGAGCCAGCTATTGACCTTAGGACTTTCTTACAGCCCGGAGAGTAACTTTAACTATGCACAAACGCATATTGACGTCTACAGATTCATACGCAAACTTAAATTGCGGAAATATCATCTCCTAAAGGGAACACAGAACCAAAATCAACCAGCAGATATGCCAGTCGTGGCACATAGTTCAACCATGCTAACAGCAGGAGATGTCGAGTTACTGCAAAACCTCCAGCAGTTACAAAATGATAATAACAGTGCTGCAATAGGGCCAATTAAAAATCTGCCAAGCCTTGGGGGGACTATACATACTAAATTTAAACCTGAGTCCACATTTTACCCCATAATGTTGCGTGACAATCTTGACATTTTCAATGAACAGGTGACATTTGAACTTAAGAAACTCCACTTTCAAACAACACGAGCTCGAAAAAAATGCACCCAGCAAACCAATCTGTACTTCCAATTGATGAAGAAATTACAAACAAATGAACATATCATCATTCGTCAATCTGACAAAGGAGGTAATGTGGTGTTATGGCCTCGCAACTTGAACATGGAGGAAGCTCTTAAACAACTGAATGACAGGGACTGTTACAGGAGGAGTAACATTCAAGCAGTAAAAAGCTCTTGGAATGATTTTTACGCAAAACTCCTTGCCTGGAAAAGTGCTGGCCTGTTGAGCAATGATGAGTTTAAGTTTTAAAAAAGGATCATCCTGTAATCCCTGTGATCTACTTCATTCCGAAGATCCACAAGGACTGATCAAGACCGCCTGGCAGGCCTATTATATCAGCCCGTAATAGCCTTTTGGAAAACACGTCACGCTACATAGATTTCTTTCTCCAAGAGCACATGCGACTACTACCATCTTTTATACAGGACACTAATGACTTTTTAAGAAACATCAGTGATGTTAAATGGAATTCAGAGTGCGTACTGATTTCTCTTGATGTTACGTCACTTTACACTAGTATTCATCATCAAGATGGAATAAAAGCGGTAGAACATTATTTGGGCACCAGACATATGTACCTGTATTTACATAACAAAATGTTGATTAACATGATAATGATGTGTTTGGAAAATAACTATTTCTTATTCCAAAATCAGATATTTCACCAAACTAGAGGCGTAGCTATGGGGGCTTGTTTCTCGCCTAGTTATGCCTGCCTCCATATGGAGTTATGGGAGGAACAAGTCCTAAAGGCTGAATATGGTGACATTCTGCAAAATCATGTTGTAATTTGGTACAGATACATTGATGATCTGTTTTTAATCTGGAGAGGCACGGAGGAGAGTGCTCTCCATTTTATTGAACGGATCAACAAGAGCAATCTTAATCTGCAGTTCACGGCTCACATTAGTAAACACTCTATATGCTTCCTTGATGTAGAAATCTATGTGGCAAATGACAAGTTGGAAACTAGGATACATACAAAGCCCACTGCTGGCAACACAGTGCTTCATGCTACCAGTCATCACCCTAAACATCTTATTCACAGCATTCTCTTCGGGGAAATGTTGAGAATTAGACGAATTTGTAGTTTAGACAGTGACTGTGAGCTGGCACAGAAAGAAAGCAAAGACAGGTTCCTGGCTAGGGGCTATTCGCAAACTACGATTGACAATGAAATAAAAAAAACGAGTACAATTCATAGATCTGATGCATTGATCGGTAGAGCTAGCTCTAATACTCAAACCACCCAGCAGTCTGATCAACCTACCAGATTAATCCTTACGTTTAATAAACAACACCAGATATTGCGTAGGATAATGAATAAAAACTGGCTTCTGGTACTTAATGATCCTATTATTGGGGACAAATTGCAGAAGAATCCTAATATTACATTTGGGAAAGCTCGATCAATGAGCGACGCCCTGGTGAGCAACAGCCCAGAGATAAAAACAACTAAAACCTGGCTAAATTCCAGAAAAGGGTTTGTTAAATGCACGTCTTGTAGAGCCTGTAGATTTGGGGCTAGCAAGACTTCGTATATAACCCCATTCAAGGTGGAATCAGTGCCCATCACTAAGATGCTCACCTGCAAAACAGAGTATGCAGTGTATGGGTGGGCGTAGTGTGGCTATGCGGAGTGCCACGGAGGGGGAAACAATCTCCGCACACTCCGCACACTCCACGTAGCCCCACTATGCGCCACCCGCCTCCCTCCCGCCCTATTAACCATGTCATGAGTGATATAATATGTGACGTCATCAGCAGTGCATTGCGGGGGCGCGAGTTATAGTTAGCTCAACTAACTATAACGGCCGAATTTCTGTGGTTTTGTACGAGTGAAATGTCCAACTAACTATAACGTCCCTGAAACCTGTGGTTTTTTCAGTGAATATATATATATATATCCACACATCCAATCCAATGTAGAAAGTACGTGTATCGGAAAAAACACTGGAGCCGCGGCCACAATTATAAGCGTTTTTTATTGCAATACTAGGTCCCGACGCGTTTCGGAGTTACGTCACTCCTTTCTCACAGGCAAGGCTTAGTGCATCATCACTTTCTTTTAAAGAGACCAGTGCTCGTTATGTGCAATAGCATCAACATAGAAAAAATACTTATGTTTTGTGATCATCATGCTTGGCAATAAAGTTATACTGTATACATTATCTGTAACAGGAATTGAAGTTTGTAACATAATAAAAATCAAAAATACAATACATTTTCGACCTTGCCACATATATAAAGCTGTGCATAACTACGCACACATCCAGTGCAAATATCCGCAACTGAACGTAAACTCGCTCTTATTCAGCAGAATCAACATCAAGGGGCAATATTCCTCCACATCCGAGGTGCATAATTACAAGATACATTATTCAAAATACAGGGTATATTAATACCGTAATAGTAACGCATGAATCACAAACAAGATCAAGCCCCAAATTATTTAGTGCAATTATTTTGTGTCTAGCCTTATTAATTAGGGTTACGGCTGTTGATGAATTTTGCCCACTGGGGCTTCATTTTGTTTGTGATTCATGCGGTACTATTACGATATTAATATACCCCGTATTTTGAATAATGTATCTTGTAATTATGCACCTCGGATGTGGAGGAATATTGCCCCTTGATGTTGATTCTGCTGAATAAGAGCGAGTTTACATTCAGTTGCGGATATTTGCACTGGATGTATATATATATATATATATATATATATATATATATATATATATATATATATATAACAATTAAACAATGACATGATTGGTAGACTAATAATGATCAATTTTAAAAATTGTCATGTATTTATTACTTAACTTACCACACTATACTCCAACAAACCAACCAGCGCACATTTAAAATATAATAAATATATGCAACGCAATTCACATAACAATTAAATATTAATTAATAATTAAAAAATGATTTAATTAAATAAATAACAATTAAGTCTTCCCATTCTATATGCCTACAAACCCAGCAGCCCGCACCTAATATATAACTTATAAAAAAAAATGATTACACAATTTACATAATGCATAATCAATTGAATAATTAATAATAATTTGTAAATTAATTCTTAACTAATGATTATTTAGTTAACTTCCCACCCTATACCCCTACAAACCCGATAGCCCACACCTAATATATAACTTAAAAAAAATATAATTGTTACACAATTTACATATTTATTAATCAATTAAATATTTAATAATAAATTAATAATTATTTGTTCCTTAATTAATTCTTAATTAACTTCCCACCCTATACCCCTACAAACCCAACAGCCAGCACCTAATATATAACTTTAAGAATATACTTTATAAACAATTTACATATTAATTAATCAATTGAATAATTAAAAATAAATTAATCATTAATCATTATTCCTTAATTAACTTCCCACCCTACACTCCTACAAAACCCAGCAGCCTGCACCTAATATATAGTTTAAAAAATATGATTATTACACAATTTACATATTTATTAATCACTTAAAGAAAACAATACATTAATACTTAATTATTAATTAATTATTAATAATTAACTTTGCACCCGACACCCGTAGAAACCTAGCAACCCGCTATAACAATTTAAATTACTATTAGCAATTAAATTAAAAACTTATCAATCACTTAAATTGACAAACTATATCTCAAAATATTATTAACATTTATTCAACCAATTACAACATAAAATTATTATATGAACTAACACACATAAAGATAATTTAAAAACAATATTTGTTACAACTATATTGTTGGAAACGTAATAACAACGATATTACTGAAAATGATATTACTTAACTGCAAAATCGACATTCTTGACAAAGATATTTCTGCATCACAAAATCTTTGTAGCACAATCTATTTTCCGATATTTTTGCAACTCGATATTTCTAATCCGGTATTTTGTCCTAATACCGCTGCATGTGAGGGTGGCGGAAGCAGATCCTTAAAATGGAAGATAAGAGGCAGTAGGAAAGAAACAGATAAGAAAAGTAGGAGCTGTGAATATACAGGACTGTGGGTGTGGCAGGGTATTGTTGTGGAGTGTCAAAATGAAGGTTTTGGGTCTGGAGCCTAAACGCTGCTCACCCAGATGCAGCGCACGTCTATTCCCAGAAGGGGCACAGCTAAGCAGCGCCTAGAGCTGAACATCCACTGAGGGAGGTGACGTGGGAGTGCTGCTTATACTGACATAGAAATAAAACATGCCCGGCACAGCCCTCAGCCTACCTACTCCTTAACCACAGCCCGGAGCAGAAGTAGGTGGAGATACAGGCCCCTCCACTGACCCAGGTCATGGAAATTCCTACTGGGCTTGGGACAGAATCATTCACATGTCAGGTCTTGTGTAAGGCCCTGACTAAGATGTACCTCATCCTTTGCCATTCTCATTCTCATTGGCCTTTCAGACCAAAATGCTTGATGGCCCTTCCCCAGTGAGGGATGTATATGACAATCCTTCTCAGGGAGAGAGATAGGGTCCCAGGAGAGGGACATGAGGTGTGAGGGGAAAGAAGGGACAGGAGGGCAGAGCAACATTGTGGGCACTGAAAAGAAGCAGAGAGAGAAGGAAAAAGCTATGGACAGGAAGAAGGGAAAGGAAAGTGAGAAACTATGGTATGAGTGCAAGGAAGGGAAACAGTAGGTGAGCAAGGCAGGAGAGAATGAGATAACAGACAGAGAAGGAGGAAATCGAAGCATTGGAGAAGAGGGAGAGAAGATGTAAAGTAAAAGAGGAGAAATAAGGGCAAAGGAACAGACAATGGAGATGTAGAGAGAGGTAAAGAAGGTGGTAGAGGGGCGAGATGAATGGGAAAGAAAAACATGGTGAGGAGGATAGAGGGACATTGTAGCGGTTACAAATGGGAGTGGACAGAAATTTGAAGAAACCATCACCCTGGACTTGGAAGAACCTACCTTTTTATTCTCTTAAATTACTCCTCCAAACCTTTGTCCTGTTCCTCTTCAGCTACTTCTCTTCTCTGTATAAGAGTTTGCCTCAAAACCTATAGAGAACACTTGTGTCCACCTTCTATTTTCACTTCTTTATTGGTGTTTTACCTCCTCTTACTTGCAGCTCTTTCACAGGCAACCTTTTTCTTTACAGTGCACATTTAGTTTTTTAAGTCGAGCCTAGGCAACGTGCATGCGCTGTCTGGAAGACCTGGTCTAATCCCTATACGGAGAGTAATCCCCCCTGCTGCTTGCCATTGGGTCTCACCCGCGTTGCTCATCTTTCCTAGTTCCTTATTGCCTCCCGCTCCCCAGACGTCACTTCTGTTTCATGGCAGGCAGCATCGACCAAGTACAGTTTCGTTTCGCTGCAAGGCTGTATCTTTTCATTTATGGACTACTTCATTGGGTTTTTTTTAAGCACCATGTCGCCTGGTTCACCCGGCGCTGTGCGCATATTTTTAATATGCAAGGGCGCTTTCATCATTATTACTATTGTAATATTACTTTTGTTTTCCTGTCCATTATAAAAATGTGTTTTATAACACTCCAATCGTGCTTTATTCCATCAGGAAGATCGCTTGTGGCTTGGGTTAAATGTTAATGTGTGGTTTCCGCAAAAAAGATAATGTTATCGTTTGGTGGAGAATTCACCGGTAGCCTTCTAATTGACAGTTAATTTTGTAAAACGCTTTCACACCCCCAGCTTTGTTTCCAGACATATGTTGTGCATTATACACTATTGTAAATACTTTATGAATGATATAAAAATGAATGAACTCGCCGCGCAGCTCTTTTTGTTTGGTCCGCAACTCTTGTGCTCACCTTAATTGTCTACCACTCTGAGCTTGGTCCTGTTTCCGTAGTTGCAAACATATAAAATCCCAAACAAAGACGCAACAGAATCTTGGCAGCACAAGTATGAATAGTTGCAAAGAGGTGCTCTTAACGGGACGAGATGGCCGAGTGGTTAAGATCAACAGCAGATTATCATATTGAAGATGAAAAAAGACACCGATGAGGGTGGGATTCGAACCCACACGCAGAGCACAACGAATTAGCAGTCTATCCCCTTAACCACTCAACCACCTGGTTCCGATATGTCTGTCTCATTAGCAAATTTTCTTACGTGTGCTGCCAAGATTTCGGGGCTCCGTTCATGGGAATTTCATATATGTGCAACTAAAGTAACAGGAGCGCGCTTATGGAATGTATTTTCCCACACATTTGAAATGCCGCTCAGACAGAGAGAAAGCACATCTTGTTAATTATCTTATTGTTTAAATCGTATGATAAGCATTGAGCAGCTTATCTTTTAACTGTTTGAATGGGTTAAATTAAGTATCAAATACAGATTTATATTCTCTCTGCAGTGCTTAAAATGGAGAACAGCAACGCAGGGGAAGCAGTATACGGACGTTCTGGAGCCCCGGGTAGCACAGAGTTTGGCTTTAAGTGCCCCTGCATTTTGCTAACACAGCAAAGTCAGTATTGAAGCCCTTTAATGAAACCTGACACCATCATGTAAAGGCACCATGAAGAAGCTGCCTGATTCATGTGGCGCTGAGTGCAGCTTCTCTATGTGCTGCAAGCTGATGCAGTGAGCGGGCGCAACACATAAATGCACTTTATGTTTAGGGATTCGGGGGGACATTTTAATAAGGACAGCGGCAGTGCTTAATTCGTGAAAAAATAAGTGCCAGGGCCCTGTCAGGGGGCAACTGCAGCTTGCACCACCCGCTGCGCTGTATGTCTGGAGCACACAAAACAGAAACCCTGACTGAATTCACGCGGCAGAAAGCAATGGTTTATTTAGAGTGGCATATCTTTTCTGAATAAATGTAAGTCCGAAAATATTTTTGTAGCTGTCACACATTGTTTCTATTCAAGCCCTGGGAAAGTTTAGCGCCTTTGAGGATTACTATTCTAGTGCTTGCATAGGATTAACTGTCCTATCAATCAATCAATCAATCAGGGGAATTAAAGCGCGCTACTCACCCGTGAGGGTCTCAAGGCGCTGAGGGGGGGAGGGGTCCGCAGATCTGTTACCCGAAGAGCCAGGTCTTGAGGGCCTTCCTGAAGGTGTTCAGGGAGGGTGCGCGTCTGATGTCTGCCGGTAGTTCGTTCCAGGTTTTGGCTGCAATGTGAGAGAAGGATCTTCCGCCTGCTCTGGCTCGATGGATGCGCGGGGTTTCGGCCAGTGCGAGGTTGGAAGATCGGAGGTTCCTTTTGGGTACGTGGAAGTTGATTCTGTCGTTGAGGTATTTGGGTGCGTTGTTGTGTAGGCATTTGTAGGCGTGAGTGAGGATTTTGAAGGTGACTCTTTTCTCCACGGGAGCCAATGGAGGCTTCGTAGGTGTTGGCTGATATATTCGTGCCGGGGATGCCGAGGAAGAGTCTGGCGGCGGTGTTCTGTATTGTCTGGAGTTTGCGGAGTAGGGACTTGTTGATGCCGGCGTAGAGCGCGTTCCCATAGTCCAGTCTGCTGGTGATGAGTGCGTGGGTGACTGTCTTCCTTGACTTAGGGGGGATACATTTGAAGGTCTTGCGGAGGATGTTGAAGCAGCTGGATGTGACGGCGTTGACCTGTCGGTTCATGGTGAGTGATGAGTCAAGTACGATGCCGAGATGTCCTAGCAGGATTAATGCTGGTAGACTAATCCCCATCTCAGTATTATTCAGTCTTGGCAGCTTTTAGTGCAGCATGCTTTGTTTACAGATTGAGAGTTGAGTTTCTTATGATTATTTTTCTGTTTGTCTGTCTGGGTGAAGATGTCTGTGGAGTGTTGTTCAGAATGACCTTGTATCAGCTGGGGCTGAATCACTTATGATTTCATCATTGCAATGTTGTGTCTCAAGTGGAAGAAAAAAGAATGATTCAGTCAGTTTCAGTCAGGATTTGGGAGTAGGAGGCTGCAGAGATAGGAGTGAGTTAGTGGAGAAAGGGAAAGGACTGAGGCCAGTAGCCACAGGTTATGTAGGTAACCCTGACTGAACCCTTCGCATAAGTAGCCCTGGAGTAGCTCATATTTTAAGAGCTACAGTGGACATCTCAAAAGCATACCTGGAGAGCAGTCCAAGGATCCTGAGCTGAGACCAGAAAGGTGTTTCAGTGAATCACCGTTCACTTCACAGTGGAAATTTTGCTGGATAGCTGGTGAAATCTGAGTAAAATAGTTCCTCAGGTGATCTGCTAGGATTCCACATGACTGTATAACATATATCAGCAAACAGTCCGATAAGGCTGAAAGATGATGATGGATGAGTGTCAGGAACCAGAGCAGGGAAAAGAGCAAGAGCAATATGTCAGCAGTATTGGACTAGAATTTCAGACAGTCTGACACTGCCAGATGGGCGAGCTTGACATGGCCAGTGTGTGGGCCAGTTGTTTTTAGGTCGAGCGTGGGCAGTGCACGCTGCTCTGCGAGGTATGCTGTATTCATGCAGGGACTTGAAGCTCCGCCCATATTTTTCATTGGCTTGTGTCATTGTCCACTGTAAACTGTGGCTGTTCATTGGTCAATAGGCTTAGTAGTCCCTCCTTAGTACCGCCTTGTCTCATTTTTTAACCTCACATGGCGGCACCCCCTGTCACGTGTGTTGTTACTCGGTAGGCTTTAAATAAAACCTCAGAGGACTATTTTCTCAAAATAGCTTTGTCCTGCCTGCTATTGCAGGCAGGACACGCTCTCTCCTAACCCTGTTAAAAAAAAAATTATAGCACGGGCGCCAAACGCATTTGCAATGCAATCGGTCTCATATTTGCAAGAGTTTAAGCTATAGGCATTGTAAATGACAATGTCTTTTATTTATCTGTTTTAAAAACAACACATAAATAAAAGGCATTATCATTTACAATGCCAACAGCTCAAACTCTCATAAATGCAAGACCTATTGCATTGCAAATGCTTGTTATATATTGTCCTTTCTTAGCTTCTTTGATTTATTTGTTTGAAAAGTTTTATATAGCGCTGGCTAGACCCGGAGGTATCAGAGCGCTTTACATGAGGATCAGCGAGTTACAGGTTACATAGTTACATCAATTAAATCAAAGAATCACAGAGGGAGGAGGAGGGGGAGGGAAGGAAACACAACGGGGAAACGAGAAAAACAATGTCAGATGACCGGCTGGGTAGGTGACGGCCAAGGGGGTGAAACCAAGGACAGACTCCTCTATAGCTGCATATGACAGGTCCACCGGGCATCGGCCAAGGTTGCTCGTGCACCGAGGTAAGTACAAACAGTTTTGGTATCCGCCCAGAGTTACAGGTTACATAGTTACATCAATTAAATCAAAGAATCACGGAGGAAGGAGGGAGGGGGGGGGTTACATAGGATTACATCCTATGCTCCCAGTTCTCCTCTGCATGTTTGTTATTCTCACAAGAACCTCTGTGAGTTCCTTATGATTTTCGTTAATTTAAAATACTGTCTCCGTTGTTGTGAAATCAGCTCCCTTTAGCAGTAAGATTTGCACCCAGTGTCTTACAGTTTTAAGATGTGTTAAAAGAAAACCTGTTGTCTGGGACAGATAAAGAGACAGAAGCGAAAGAGAAAGAAAGGCGGAGAGACAGAAAGAGGCTAGCCCATAGTTTGAGCACGAGAGAGAGGGATTGAACTCTGAAAAGGGTTGCTCTCTAGGAATATTTGGTTGGCATCTCTGCGAGACCAGTGACGTAAAAACAAAGCACAACAGATGTCAGAATGTCACAAATAAAACAACAAAAAAACAGATAGCAGAAATGTTCTGTATCCTCATGCACTCTGTACTCAAAAATATATCTTGTATTGCATTAAATGTATACCTCCTAACCCCTCCCCTATACATACCTCGAGATATGCCCCTAGTCCCGCCATTAGTCAACAGGTCAGCACGGCGAGTGCATCACTTATTTCTACCCATTTAAAGCGCTGCCCCATACGGAAAGGCACACGATGAACCCCCATTACCAAATCTTCTACTAACTCAGTGGTCTCCGACTATAAACTACATTTCTGTTCTGAGATGAACTCTTTCACTTGTTTTCCCCCGGCACATTCCTTTGTAGATTGACATAATCGCGAGTGCTTTACAGGAGAGACTTTCCAGAAACTTCCAGACGTTGGGGCCACAAAGGTTCAACAATTATCCTCAGCAAAGGGTTTATAGAAGCCTCGTATGCACAGCGCATCATGAGATTTCCAGTACTCACCAAGTTGATGAAAGTTCTTAAAGCGCTGGTAGTCCAGACTCGAAGCACAGATTTCCTTCTAGAAACTTCCTTCGTGCGTCGTGGACTCTTTTCCTGCTAAGACACGTGTGTGTGTAGATCCACCAGGTGTGCGCTCGCGAGTAGTTTTCACCGGATTGTGACAGGGAGAGCACACGCACTGAAGGAAGGTGAAGGTTCTGGGTCTGTGTGTTTTTATCTATTTTTGGCACAATGTCAAAGATTCAACAGTGCACCAACAAAAGCATATTTGTGCCGGTCTTGACTTGCAAAAGGATTAGCTGCGAACAAACGCAAAGATGAGACACCGTGATAACACAGCACAAATAACGCATTCCAAAAAGCATAGGACGTCAGAGGTACTAAATGTCCCAGTTGCTACATTCGTGCCAGTAAAGAGGACGTTGCAACAGCCGATGACAAACTCATATTGGGAAACGTGTTGGACTGCAGGTGAGGCTCGTTTCCGGGCAATAACTATGTTTCCAAACACAATTGATCATCCTGCTATTGGGCCATGCACTATTATGAAATGTAATGAAAGCGGCACATGTAAGCAGGGCTCGAGTCGGGGTACCACGCGGGTGGACGGCGTCCCCCCACTTATTTTACCGGGTGGACGCCATCCCCCCCAGCCCAAAAGCTGGCCGCATTGAGGGCTTCACGAGGAAATCAAAAAATCCCAGCACACCACCAAATAAAGCAAGAGAGGAAACGGCGCGCGCTCACAAGGGTCCCGGGTTTGGAATAGGAAGGAAGTGTGATGATAACGCCGAGGTTTGCTGCTGGCAGCCTGCCCCCATCACCTTTCGTGACGTCACTTCCTGTCGTGACGTCACTTCCGGTGACACCACCTAACTTGGAACGTCCCCCCACTTCTTTTTTTAGGACTTGTGCGCTGCATGTAAGTTATACCCGAGATGGCAACCTGAGGTAAGTTATACCTGAGACGGCATGCAGGGCCTGCTTTTGGGCAGTGCGACTGTTGCGGCCACACTGGGCGTTGACTTGGAGGGGGCGCACTGACCTCAGGCGGAGGGCGCTGTGTTTTGCAAATACTTAAGATTTAAAAGCACCTGCTCCAGAGTTCCTTGTGTGTCCATCTTTCAGGCAGCAATAAAAATGTGAAGATAACTCTTGTGAGTAATGTTCCTGCTAGAGAAAGAGATCAGAGTTTTGTCTAGTGGCTGTTTTGACTAGCGGCTGTTTTGACTAGCATAAAGCAGTGCAGAGAGTTAATATGCCTGTTGTAAAGAGCAGGTATGTATTTTATGTGGATAGCTGAGTGAATTAGTAAAGCCAACCATTACCAGCGCTTTAAAACAAATGAAATGTGTGTGAGAGAGGGGCTATGTAGAGGGCACTTTTGCTTGGTGTATTGAGGGAATCAGAGGAAGGGGTGGTCATGGGGGGGGCGGATTAGATTGTCGCACCGGGTGCCACCAGCGCTGTCAGGTACAGGCTGCCGCGGGAGTGATGTTGTTTTTCAAACACTGTGACAACATGGGCTGATGAACTTAGTTTCACCACCACAGTGGCATTAATTAATGAACAAATCATTAATTGGTTTATGAAGAATTTAGATTCGCGAAAAAGAAGAAAAGTGGAATGAATTAATTTTCACCCTGAACTAATGTCTCAGAGTGCTGCAAATGGCCACGTTTTCGTGTAAACGTAAAAGTAAGTAATTATATAAATAATAAAGCAATTTCTTAAAATTCCTTGTAAAACAATTAGATTTGTCTCTTTTTTGAATTATTTAATCCCACAGTGATGGTGAAAATGTTAGGATCTTCTGTTTCATGGCAGACTCTCTGTTACCACTGCCTCTTATGACGCCCTTCTAAATCAGAAACTATAGGCCTGGTTTAGTGTTTGGAAGAGGGGATACTTCATCGCAAACGTATTAAAAGTGCATTATGTTCAATGGCACTTGTAAAACAGTGGACAAGAAATCTGTCACATTTTCAACGTAGTATCCCATCTTTGAGACTCTTAATCAGGCCCTTTGGGCCGCAAAGGAGCAGCACAGACCACCCAAAGTCTCTTAATGTGTGAAAAATTCCGCTTTATTGAAGACAGGTGCACCTCACAAAAACATTAAACCTTGGCCTTTGTCTTACAAAACTACGCCTCACTATACATTAATTCACCTACATATCCTCCTCCCCACTCCTAAGGTTTCCCCAACATTCTCCTTTCTTTGCAACTATTTAAAAAAAAACAACTCGGTCATTAACTGTTGAAATTTTGCCTTGTAACCTCTTCTCTACTTCTCTAATGAACTACCTAACTAAGTATCTCCTACTTAACCTTATTGCCTGCTCCCAGAGTAACTTGTTTGAACCATAACGTAAACTGTAAACATGTAAAAAACTAGCTACCAGACGCCACTCAGAAATAGTCATTAAGACTTTTCTGACCCCCCACCTAGGAAGCTCTGGGGTACCTTCGAATATATAATATTTTGTCCAAAACCTCCTTTATCTTTATTAAGTAGAGCTCCATCCTGTTGCGAGACAAGTGTACTCCATCCCCCCGGAAAATATATACAGCCGCATATTCTAATTCAGGATTCTCTATCCTGCCAAAATCTGCCTCCTTACAAAAAACCTGCATGTCTCTATTTATGTTCCTCCTGGCCTTGTCAATGGCAGCGGGTCTTTCGGCCCCCCTCCATTGTCTCCTGGGGATAAATTCTGTCCAGATGACAAAGCATCCTGCCCACTGCTGCCTGATTTCCAACAAGTCCCTTTTCATCTGTTTTAATAAGGCCAAGCCTTTACAAACTACCAGGTCATTCTCCCCTGGGTGTACAATTAACACATCAGGGCAAAAATGTAGATGCATCAAATTATTTAAACAGGGCATTAGCTCCATCGTATACCACCTTTCCTGTGCCAGCGTATATCAAACAGTGAAGAATCCAACCCGAGGTTTACAACTTTCCCTTTCTGCAGTTCATGTCGCTCCGCCCATTTTAGGAAAGAGTGGCTGACTATCCAAACGGACAGCACCGCCGACTCCGGCCCCGCTACTTCACCTGAAAAGACGCATGCGTGAGTGTGGAAAAAACTACATGTTACAATCTACAGCTGCCCCTCATTTTGCATATCGCCTATAACAATCCGAAGCCCAGCGCCCCAAGCGCATGATTCTCCCTTACTCCAGCCCCAGCTTGCGGCGTCTGTTGCTACTCCAATCCGGAATGAGAGAGTGCAGTAGTCCCCTGGCACCTCCCCCAACTGACGCAAAGCTCTTCGCAGAACCCAGAATAGCTGTGCTGCCATCACCCCCCATCCAGACACCCAGCGAAAAACTTCTCCTGACCCCCCCACAGACAAACCTATCAAGACCCATCCCCAACATACTGGACATACCAATGGCACCTTACTTGCCTCCATTACCACTACCTTCCCCACACCCCTTTGGTCTGTCTTGGAGTGCTTGAGTAGTATTCTTATCGCTCCTCTTCCCCCCCCTTGTACCTCCTTCCAATCAAGCCCTACCACCCCTTTTCTTCCCAACAACTTCGATACTCTGAAAGCTCCAAAATACATCCATGACATTAATGCAGAAAATAGCCATGTCTCCCCTTCCCTGTTGCAAACCTTAGGCAGCACCTTTAGAAGCTGAAGCAAAAGTGTCTTTGACACCAGCTTTCTGATTCTGGGGCCTGGCCCCATCTCTCTGGCCCAGCCCTCGAGGATGCGTCTACCCAACTCTCATGTGGAAGGTGCGTATCCCCACCACATCTTGTCCATAAATGCAATCCTTGCCAACTTGGCAGCAATGGTGACTTTTGACAAACCCTTGTCGATCAGAGACATGATAAACTGTATGACATCTTCTTCTCTTGCCCATGTTTCTGTTCTCTTAATCGCCCCACCCTTCAGGAACTCCTGCCATGCCTGGCTATACGCAATCCTCGTAGAAACAGCCAATGACCCTACCACTAATTGCAGCATACTTTGTCTCCTATGGACCACATCCCTGCAGGCAATGGCATCTTGTGAATGTCCACCTCCGGGCCAGCCCATGGAACCTCTCCCACTGTGAATGAGACAAAGCATCCGCAGTGTCATTGTCCACCCCAGGAATATGTTTTGCCTGGAACTGAATATCATGCTTCAAACAACTAAGGATGAATACTCTCAGTAACTTAAGGACCTGCTCATCCCTCGCGGACTGCCTGTTCACCACATGTACCACGGTCATGTTGTCCTCTCTGAAAATGACCTTCTTGTGTACCAAGCTCTGACCCCACACTGTGACTGCTACAACTAGGGGAAACTCCAAAAAGGCAATACTTCTGCCCCCATTCTTCCAGTGTCATGGCCACTCTTCCACGCACCACCTGTCCTGCCCATACAGCCTGAAACCACTGGCTACTGCCGCGTCCCAAAATATCTGGACATCCCATTCCCAATCTTTTGGTGCGGACATGGGAATCCCATTGAATTCCTTCAAAAGCCTACGCCACATGCGTAAATCCTCTTTCGTCCCTGCTGAAAATCACATGTGATGATGTGGTAACGTGAGCCCCCTTAATGACCTGCTCAATCTCCTACAAAATGTCCTTCCTGACCTGACCACCCGGCATGCAAAATTGAGGTGTCCTAGCAGCACCTGCACTGATCCCACCGTCACCTTCTGTTTTGTCAGCATGTCGTCAATCAAAAGTCTCATATGCAATTTTTTTTCCGTCGGTACGTGTGCTCCATAGCCACATAATCCAATTCAATACCTAGAAACGACAACACCATACGTGGACCTTGTGTCTTCTCTGGCGCCAGGGGCACCCCAAGTACCCCCACGAGCTCCTGGAAACTTCTCAGCTGTTGCTGACAGTCTGTTGAGCTGGGCCGACCCACCAAGAAGAATTCATCAAGGTAGTGTGTCACCGTCTCTTTACCGGTCTTCCAAGAGAAAACCCATTTCAGGAAAGAACTAAATCACTCAAACAAAGCACATGATATAGAACATCCCATGGGCAAAGTCTTATCCACAATTTTTTTTCCATCAAATTGAATGCCCAGCAGCTGAAAATCATCGGGGTGTACTGGCCGATTTAATGTCACATTTCGCCATTTCTGCACCTCTGCCCACTCTTTCCAACAATTCCCTGGCCATGTCCAGAAACGGATGTGAGTTCCTCTGATATGAAATTGTTCACTGACAAACCCTGCGGCAACAACAAGTGCTAAATCAAACTATATTGTCCTGTATCCTTCTTTGGCACCACCTCAATAGGTGAAATTATCAAGTCCTTAATCGGGCACTCCAAGAAAGGGCCCTCCATGCGCCCCTCATCAACCTCTTTTAGCAATTTGTCCCACACCACTGATTTGTGAGAGGCCACTGACCTCAGGTTTTCAGCCCATCTCGCGTACCAAGGCCCTTCATATCCCCGCCTGAACCCTTCTTTGAACCCCTGACTCAAGAGCGATGCATCCTGCTCCTGTGGGTGGTGCGTCAGCCAGGCATCCAGACACTCTTGCTTAATGGGCGTACGAGCCCTTTCCCATGTAACCTTGTGCTTCCTTACCATCCTACATCCTGCCCCTTGTTGTCCCTGCTGTCCATTGTACCCCCCACTTTGTTGAAAGCCCTGACCCCCCTGGTGTCCTTGGGTGTTATATCCTGCCCCAAAACATTGCACCAATGGGTGCCGTCCTGTACATTTTGAACACTCGTTTAAATCTGCAATAATCCCTTGTGCAGGTTCCATTGTTGAAATCCCAGCAGGCCCCTTGTCCACTACTGGCGTTCTTTGGTGTGTGGCGAGTCTGCAAGGGGCAGTAGACTAAAGGAAGCCCACTGGCTGTTTATATCGTCTGCCCAAATTTGACTGACCCCATTGTCTGCTGGTATAAATCACTATCAATCTCTCCCCATCTCGCCTCTGGATCCAATGCTAATCTGGATCTGAACTCTTCGTTATAGTGTGACCACGCATAGCCCTTGTAGGTCACCTGCGCCCTCCTAATCACGTCCATGTATTTAAGCAAGGACATGCATCTGTCGGGGTACTTCTCACAATATACGCTCACGAATATCAGAAACGCAGCTGTCCACTTTTCTATAGTCATGGGCACCTTGGGTCTCAGGGTCGGCGTCCGCATTGGATTCAGCCACCTAACCAGTCTTGCTGAGGGTTGGGTCGTGTGCACCTTGGCCGAGTAACAATGTCTTGTGTCTTTGACCTATAACATACTATGCACATCATTACTGGGACAACCCCATCCTACCTGCGTCTCCCTTAATTCCTCCTCCATAATCTCGCCCTCCTCTATACTGTCTTTCTCGTAGTCCAATTGTGTGACCTCCACTGCCCCCCCTTTTCGCTCTATACGCTCCCCCATTCGTGTATCCATGCTCTGCCTCCTACTACGAATGATTTCTTCCAAATCAGTCACTGTGCGCTGCAGTGGCTCTCGCCACCCCTCTGCCCTATTTTCATGTTCCTGTCCTGTCCATGTCACCACTGCCCGAGATGCCGCATCAACCCAACCGGGCTGCTGTACCGCCGAGGCCATCTCTGACCTTCTCACATTAGTGTTCCTGAGGTCCCCCGCTGAGGTCCAGCTGGCTGCCCTAGACCCTTCCTTCTCTTCCCCTCAGTATCTTGGAGCCGCATGTGACTCACCTGAGGCAGCCGCCTTCCGTTCCATCTGTTCCTGCAATAAAATAGCAAGGTCCGGCAAACGGGGGTTAGCATTCCTCCCAGCCCCTTCCTGCACCGGAGTTGGGCACCACTGCCAATACCCTATGCTACCTTGGACGTCCCTGGGGGTGGTCTCGGTGACCTCCCTGCCCCCTGGGCCCTCCCCCCACTCCGACTGAAACCACCCCCTTCCTGCTCCAGCGGAGTGCCCTCCCCTGAGCTCTGGGCCCCCACCAAACCCTGTCCCCCTGCGCGTGTAGACCTTGACTGGCGTGGCCACCCTCAATGTCCCCCCACCTCTCCCCTTCCCCAACGCCTTCCCCTCACTCCATACCAGCATGGCCGCCACTACCTCTGCTGCCGGGCCCTGACCCCTGTCTTTCATGTCTGACCTTATCCCGCCCCCTCCCTGCCCGCTGTCCCCTCCCAGGCCCCCTGCCGCGTCTCCTGCTTCCACCATCCCTTTTTCAGACCGCCACGCCCTGATCCCCCATGGGACCCTGTCTAACCCCCCCCAACGCCAGTGGCGATGCTGCTGCCCTTTGAGGTTCAACACTTCTCTCCCTGTCTCCGCCCCTCCTTTAGCCCTCAGCTCCCTGCTCCAACTGTGGTTGGGGGACCCCCACCTGGGATCCGCCCTCCCCTTCTTTCCCTTAGATGTCCCCACCTCCCCCTCCCCCCACCCTCTCTGCTGCTACCTTCCCACATGATGTGCACTATTGCCCGTTGCTCTCCCCCTTGGCTCTGCCCTGTCCTTAACAGTTGGGCCTGCCCTGCTTTGTTTTGGCTCCACCCCCTCCCGGGGCCTCTTGGTTGCCCCCCGCTTGTTGTGCCATCTTTTCACCCCCCTCCCCTGTGACACGAGCGGCTCTCACAGCCGCTGTGCCCTCATTTCCGAGTTGTCCCAGTGTTGCCCCTCTGTTCCCGCTTTCAAAGAGCAGGGCGGGGCGCCGTGTGGCGCCCCGCCCTCCCCTCGCTTTTTGCATCCTGCCTGGGGCTGCTCCTGATCCGCTGCCCCTGGCACATACCTGTGCTTTCTTGCTCTGCTTTGGCCGCAGCAGTGAGAAGGCCCAGACCACCGCAGTCACTCCCCCGGCCGCATGGCGTGCAGGCGGCGTCGCCTCACTACCCGCCGTCACCACCATATCCATGCGGCCGGCATCCGCAAGCAGCCGCATGGCTTAAGCGACCCTAGGATCACTGCTCGCCATCCTGTAAGTAAGTCTCCCCACAAGGGGAATTAAAGATAAAATAAAAAACCCCTTTGGCCTGACCCCAACCGGCTGCCGTGTCACCTTACCAAAAATGGTGACACAGCCTACAAAATGGCTGGTTAAGTAGCCCCCCGCCCGCCAGCCCAAAAACCAAGCCCAAAAGGAGCCCATTGGGCTATGGACTGCACCAAGCGGCCCAAGAATCCCGGGGGAGCCCGCCCCACCAAAGCCCCCAATGTCTGGAACTTTGCAGAGCTCGCCTAACAACATGTATGCCCTTGGAAGTCCTATCCCTTTTGACATTTCCATAACTTGTCCACCAACCCTATCGGAGTGAATGTACCAGGGGCAGTTCCTACATTAGGGCGTGGGGGCAGAGCCCCACCAGCCTTGGAGGAAGGAGAAGGAGATTGAAAGAATTGTCTGAGGCACTACTGTCCAGTCTGAAAGTAGCAGTGCAGCACAGGCGTGTACAAACACAAGCTGCGCATGTGAGATGGACAACTTCAAATATCCCAAATCGGGCATGCGCAGTGTGCGTCTGCGAGGCAGAGATAAGGCAATCAGGCGCTGCCTAAGGCAGCAGTTTTTCCAGGGCTTCAGTCAAGTACTCGGCTCATTCGGATCTGTTACACATTTGAGAACATACTTCTAGGATTCCGCCCCCTCCTCTGACTGGCTGACCCTTGATACTGTCAGCCTATGTGAATAGGAGTCTGTATTTTCACATATCCATTCCTAACTGTTGCTGAAGGCTTTTGCCTCTTGTTCTTCCTTCGAATCTCTATCCTCTGCAGCTGGCCCTCAGACGTCTCTCTCAAAGCGGCCCATCAGGTACCAACTCACCTGCTACCAGAGCGCGGAGCAATCAATGAGGTCAAGTACTGCTTCCTTCAGCTTGTGCTGGGCTCTTATTTCCCTCCTTTCTTCACCAGCTGCAGCCGAGAGAGACATCTGGAAGAAACACCATTAAAGCTGTGAGCCGAAAGCAGTGAGTACAAGTGCGCCTTGCATCGTCTGTCCGGCTGCCCGAGGCCTGAGACTCTGCTTGACGACATCTGCCTTTGGATTTTGTCATAGCTCCTTATTCCCCTATATTCTCCCCTCTGGCCCCTAATATTTCCCCTTGGAACCTTATCAGCTCCCCTCAGGCCCCCTTCGTCACCGTGCTATCCCATCTCAGAACCCCCTTCCCCACTCCCTGTCACTGCCTTTCTTATTGGCACTGCTAGGTAGGTGAGGCCTAGTGCAGTGCGGCCCCTGGCAATCTTGGCCAGCGCTAGGCCCGCAGCTGGACACTCCTCGGGCGGCCTTGAGCTTTAACCTGCAAGTTAAAACTAACTGTGCACATCGGGAGAGGTAAGTAGTCTAGGTGGGGAATGGGTCGAGTGAATGTTTGTTTAAATATGTGTGTGTGTCATAGTGAGATGCAAGCATGCAGATGTGAATAATAGCAGTCGTGACCAAGCCTTTTGAACTGTTATGTGATGGAGAGAGCGCAAAATACTTTTCTTTTAACATTTTTAATAATGGATATTAAAGAAAAACATTATTTGTTTTCCACCAATGGTGACGTTTCCTGTGCGTAGTGTAATGGTGAGGGGCTTTTGACAGACCTGTTAGCGGCTTGCCAATGAAGTGACTGACTGGTATGCTTTTATTATTTATAACTATGGTCAGACACCTCTAGAAAAGCAAGAAAATATGTTCTTTATAAACATGTATTGCTCTAGAGTATTTAGCCCACATAGAAAATGATGGAAGATAAACAACGGGGTGCTGGCTGAGGGTCTGCATAGATACCAAGAACTGCTAATGACTATACTGCCGTAATGATAGACAATGGGATTTTCTAAAAAATAAATAAATTTTTGTATACCTCACACAACGAAGTCCATTGCATTGTTAAAATTATTTAGTGCTTTAAACACTTCTATTCAATTCAAACAATCTTTATTCTGCTAAAAATCCATAAAAGATATACATACATAAAATGCAAAACAAGGAATTTCTTCAAATAAAATAATTTAAAAATTGAATACAAAAGGGAAAATA
This sequence comes from Calotriton arnoldi, assembly GCA_963921515.1. NCBI lineage: Eukaryota > Metazoa > Chordata > Amphibia > Caudata > Salamandridae > Calotriton > Calotriton arnoldi. The sequence goes on from CAWUFW010005352.1 coordinate 285,556, forward strand.
TTCAGAGAATTAATTCTGTGTTACGGTAAAAAGATGTGCATAAGAATATACAGGTTACACATTCGTATGACCTGGCTTGATTAATCTTAACAAACTGGGTGTAAACATTTTATTCAACCTCATAGAGGGATGGGTATATGCTTTCCTACACTCTATTGCAAAAGTAATATATCTAGTAGTCAGTTTGGGAGGGGGAATGTAAAATCAATGGAAGGGGTTCAGGAGTACAACACAAAATTACCACCTTTGACTCCCACCCTAAACCAGAGATCCTGGAATACTGCTGGAATAAAAAAATAAACTGGATTACAAGGATTGGATACCTTATATCTATAGTGCAGATCTGTTATGTCTGCAGGAGCAGATGGGATGATAGGACATGGCATGCTGAAACTTTTATAATAAACGGCTATGTAGCAATTACAACCTGAGCAGTACCTTCGACTCATAGGCGGGCAAAGGCAGGCCTGGCAATCCTCGGGGTCTACGACTCTAGGTCAGTCCTGGGGTCTATAAAAAATGGGATATACTAACTAACTCCCCCTATTTCCAGCTGGGCCTCTTAGAGACCAATGTGAGTCAATATTTTGTTTTGATTAATCATTACAATAACATCTTTAACGGTAATCGCCATGAGGTTGTGGAGGACCTGGATAACATACTAAATAAATTTATTTGTGGCTTCAAAGCAGAGTGTATATATATTTGGGCAGGCGATTTTAACATAAGCCCCTGCGTGCATTCATCTGCAGGAATCTGCAGACATATTGACGTTAGAGGTAATAATTTGGCATATTTTCCTCACAACAGATATGGTGATCGAACTAACAAACTAATATACAAGTACAATTTAGATTTGTTGCAGCAAAGTGAAGCGAGAGGGAATGCCCCTTTACCAACCTTTCAAGGGCATAGGAGAAGCTCTTTTATAGATCACATTATTCTCTCCACGAATAGTGTTAATCTCTTTCGCTCACTCTCTGTAGAAGTTACTAGTTTTAGTGATCAATCAATCAATCAATCAATCAATCACAGAATTTGTAGAGCGCACTACTTACCCGCGAGGGTCTCAAGGCGCTGGGGAGAAAAAAAGGGGGGGCTGGGTGCTGCTACTGGTCGAACAGCCAGGTCTTGAGTAGCCTCCTGAAGGTCAGCAGGTCTTGGGTCTGTCGTAGGCTTAGTGGAAGGGTGTTCCAGGTCTTGGCGGCGAGGTGTGAGAAGGATCTGCCGCCGGTGGTTGTTCTTTGAATGCGAGGGACGGCGGCGAGGGAGAGGTCGGCGGAGCGGAGCTGGCGGTTGGGGACGTAGAAGAAGAGTCGTCTGTTGAGGTAGGCTGGGCCAGTCTTGTGGAGTGCCTTGTGTGCGTGGATGAGGAGTTTGAAGGAGATTCTCCTGTCGACGGGGAGCCAGTGCAGGTTCCTCAGGTGGGGGTGATGTGGCTGTGGCGTGGTACGTCGAGGATCAGGCGTGCGGAGGCGTTTTGTATGCGTTGCAGTCGCTTGATGAGCTTGGCCGGGGCTCCCGCGTAGAGGGCGTTCCCATAGTCGAGTCTGCTACTGACGAGGGCCTGGGTGACTGTTCTTCTTGTATCTGTCGGGATCCACCTGTAGATCTTGCGAAGCATGCGGAGGGTGTTGAAGCAGGAGGAGGAGACTGCGTTGACTTGCTTGGCCATGGAGAGCGTTGAGTCGAGGATGACTCCCAGGTTGCGTGCGTGGTCGGTGGGTGTCGGGGCTGCTCCCAGCGTCGTTGGCCACCAGGAGTCGTCCCAGGCTGAGGGGTTGGAGCCGAGGATGAGGACCTCTGTCTTGTCCGTGTTCAGCTTTAGTCGGCTGATCTTCATCCAATCGGCGACGGCCTTCATTCCTTCATGGAGATTGGATTTGGCGGCGAGGGGGTCCTTGGTGAGGGAGAGGATCAGTTGAGTGTCGTCGGCGTAGGAGATAATGTTGAGGTCGTGCTGTCTGGCGATGCGTGCGAGCGGGGCCATGTAGATGTTGAACAGTGATCATCTCCCACTCACGCTTACCTTGAGTTTACTGGATAAACTACGCAAAATACCTCAGATGGCTGACCACATCAATATCGGTAAGAAAAATGGGATCAGCCTAAAATGGACAGAGATTAATGAAGCAGCTTTTTTGGAAAAGGTGGTAACAAGTAATAATGAGGATTTCTAAGGGCCTGATTATGAGTTTCGGCTGTGCAGGAGCTGGAGGTATGCCACCGCTTTACCCCCACGCTTCTGAGACTTGCTGCCGCCCACCTGCCAGATTACGACTTAAAAGTAGTCTGGGGGGTGGGCAGTGTGGCGGTCCCGCAGCAGAGCCTCTTTCAAAGGCAGCGGTGCCTTTGAAAAAGGCACTGCAAGGGGACAGCACAAAAAGGTTCCTGCATGGCATGGACTCGAAAGTCCATGCTGTGCAGGAATTGGTGTGTATTCACACAGGGGCGCACATGTTATGCCTCCCTGTGTGCATTCACATGTGGAGGAGGCACAGGGGGCCCTGTAGGGCCCCCTTTGTTTCCTCTCCACCACGGTGTACATGGAGTAGGAACCTCCAGGACACCGCCGGCGAAGAGAAAACTCGTAATATGCTTGGTGGGATTGTGGCGGTCCCGCCAAGCATATTGCGGCCTCTGACCTCCGCAACACCACCCTGGTTGCGTCGGCAGTCCCAGGGCGGTCCGACCGCCCAACTCATAATGTAGCAGTCAGATCGGCAGTGCGGGGGTTGCTGGGCCCCCATTGTCGTGCTCCCGCGAGTCTTCCGGTCCTCAAAGTGCCAGACTCGTAATCAGGGCCTTAGTCTACACTTACCCAGAGGCCACCCCAGTTAATATTGTGCATTCTTTTGGTAAGGTTACAATGGCCATTGCAGAGAATCTAAAAAAGACCAATAAGGGGAAAAAGAAAGAGAATTTGGGCTGGTTTGATTATTACTGCTCACAAGCAAATTGTAAGCTTAAAAATGCCCTACAGCGCACACCAAGGGATAAAGAGGAAATAAAGTTACTCAGACTGAGCTACAAGCAGTCAATAAACAAGAGAAGGAAAGTGTTGTAAGAACAGGCATGGGTTAGCTTAAAGCAGGCTGTGGAAACCCTTGATAATACATTATTTTGGAATGAAATTAATTCCCCATTTCGAAAAGACAGCACACACCCGAAAATGAAGGTCTTGGTCTCTCTACTGGATTGGATAAGTCACTTTAAATGTATATTTAACCCTCAGAGAGAGCAATCTATTATTACTGAGGGTATCAACTGCACCACTTCCCCTACATGCAGTTACCCTAACTGAGGTGGAAACCACTATTGAAAAGTCATCCACCAGGAAAGCCCCGGACCCGACGGGGTTCCTGTAGATGCCTTTAAATCTTGTCAAACAATGTGGGCAACAATCCTGATGCAGGTCTTTAATGCTGCGGCAAGAGGGTTATTCCATCCACCTGGACTGGCTCCATAAGAGTCCCAATTTGATTTTTTAAAAAGGGCAGGGGAGATGCCAAATGCTATCGCCCTATATCGCTTTTAGATTCATCTGCAAAGTTATTGGGAAGAATTATTCTGGAGAACTAGGGGGCATATTAACAAGGCCCGGCGATAAATATCGCAAAGCGTGCTTAGCGCATGCATATTTATCGCCGGCTATCTCTGTAATTTATCGCCCGGTTAGCGCGTTATCAACAACGCGCATAGCCGAGGTGATAAAATTCCAGAGATAGCGTGGATATCGCCGTTTGACATGGTGGAAAACGGCGATATCCTAGATGATAGGGCCTGTGGACTTAGCCACAGAATCCACCCCCCATGTTAAGAATGCCTTAGTCAGGAATTTAACAGACGTTAAATTCCTGCGTTAAGGCATACTTAACGCGATTTAAAAAATCGCTAACCCTCCTTGATAATATCGCGAAGCTGCCTTCGCGATATTATCCCTGTTTGGTTTCACAGCCACGCCTACTTTGCATCTCATTAGCGATGCAAAGTTAGGCGTGCTGAAACGGGCGCTAAGTCAGCAAAACATGCGATAGCGTGTCTTTGCTGATAAGGCGATGAAATTATCGCCGCTTTTCGCCCGAAAACGGACGCAAAAGCGGCGATAATTTCATATCGCCGCCTTGATAATATGCCCCTAGATTCTTGGATGGCCTAAAACAATGTGCTAACAGACTCCCAATATGGTTTTAGTAAAGATGTTGGTACGCAAGAGCAATGTATAAACCTTCATCTCTTAATATCTAAATATACGGCAGCAAAGCAAAAACATTTACAGCTCTGTTTTGCTGAACTAAGTAGCGATTTTGACTGCGTTAATCTTACCAAACTGTGGAAGACTTTGCCTGAAATGGGCGCTCTAGAGGATATAATATAATTCCGGTCACAGATCTGTGCCTCACTAACCGCCCACGTGAGAATTGGGAAAGAAGGAGAATGTACCCCAAGTTTTAAAGTTACCAGAGGTATAAGGCAAGGCTGCGTTCTAGCCCCCCTCCTCGTTTCCTTCTATATAAACGAGATTGACAATAAGTTACAAGAAATAGATGCAGATACGCCCAGAGTAGGCCTGCGTCCTACCCCTGTGCTCCTCTACGCCGATGATGCAGTCTTGTTATCTCAAACCGCAAATGGACTCCAAAAGTTGATTAATATTTTTGTTTTTTATATGTAACAAAAGGATCTAATTCTAAACCTGGGAAAAACCTTTGTTATGGTTTGCGGGTGGGGGAAGGTGAAGAAGAAATCTCACTGTGCAAGGGCCCATAAACTGGAAAAGTTATATAATTTTGCTTATCTTGGTGTACTGTTCTCAAGTTCTAAACTCTGGGGAACTCCTATAGATTTAGTGAACCCTAAATTTAAAATGACAATGGAGGCTCTGTTCAGATTTGCAGCTAAATTTGGAAATAAACCAACATACGAGATGCTGCACCTGTATAGGAGTAAGTGCATCCCCACTGTCACTCTTTCTGAAGGGCAAAGACCACCAAGTTCTTAGAGGAGTCATCACTATTCCCATCTTATCCTTTGACTGAAAAAACAGAAACTGAAAGTATTGGGAATTAGTGAGCGACTTTATAAGCATAAATGGGATTAAGGTAGATATCAGAGATGCTAGCCCCCCCCCCTTTTGCTTTCCCACTAGGAGATGGTACAGCTGGTGTAATAATCGAGGAATATCCCACCAATATGAAATACCCCCTCATGTCATGTCTCTTGAAGACAAATTATTTGTGAAGCTTTTAGAAAGGCATGCCATTCAGTATTTGCCATCTTATTTTTAACACCTGCTACATTCCATGACATTAGTGTGAGTTGCTTTCCCTGTGGAATGGTATACCGTTCAGCCGTATGATCTATTGGGGACTTATCAACAGACTCTGCAGGGGCATTTTCAATATCTGCCAAACAGTCTACCAATACATTTTCCACATAGGTAGTGGGCACAGTCCCATCAGCAAAAGGCTCTGATTGTCAGTCCAAGTCATCGCAGCCACTGAGGTGAGTGAATCTATTTGTACCTCTCCATATGTCAGATCTTGCTTGGTTGTTAGTTGGCTGATTTGGGCTACTTGGCAGTTGTACATTATTTCTGATTGTTGGCTTGTAGAAGAAACCCAATGGTACAGCTATAATTTCTTCCCCTATTGTAGCACTGTATCGATGTCTGTTGTAAAGATCGACGATAAGTTTAACCAGTGACGGATGTCAAAAATGTATCACCCTCATCATATTTCCTGGTATGACCTACCCATTCCACACGTCTCACCATAATGATGTCCCTACTCAGCACATTGGGTGCGCATATATTATGTGACATCCAATGTCCCACCTTATTACATTAGTCCGTCCATGACTCAGATGTTCCTGGTTTCTAGTTTTGAAACATTCTTCAGGATAATTACATAGGTTATTGCATCTGGGGGCACATGTAAACAGTCTTTAGCAGTTATCGATCTACTTGTGTTTTCCGGGGTCCGCTTCTGTTCGTGACCTGTTTCACGATTTGTTTAAGGCAGTTTGGTGGATAAAACCTCCTTCTGTTTTGCCATATTGTTCGCCTGTTGAATACTAAATGTCTCCCTCTCTTTAAGATATATGTTCTCTCCCAAATGCAACGGGGTAGGTGCAATGTACATTTGGCTCTCATTTGCGACAGTGTAGCCCACAACAATTGAATTGTGTTTACCCAAAAGATCTTTAATGGACTGTTCTATTAGGGTCACATGTTCTTTCACTTCCGTAGTTTCGGTAAGTAATTTTGATTCAATGTTCTCATGTTTATTGTGTATCCTTTGTAACAATAGTAACAAGCCTTTAGGGAGAGGAGGATCATAAGTGGTTAACAAGTCCTGAGATATTGTATTGTTTCCTTTTGGTTCTGGAATTGTCTTCGGTTTCCTCAAATTAGAAGCCCTTTATTGAATAGTTATGGATGTTCGCTATCTGGCTGCTTCTCTTCCTTTTGGGCGATACAAAAGGGGATGATGGACGGAACGTTTGAGCCAATCAAACACTCACCCCCAGTCAACTGATCTGGGTTTAATCCATCATCATTCTTTAGCTCACTCCACCACCCCAGTTCAGACATGGCCATATGCAAATCAGTCTGACCCTGTGCCTCATGGGAACAGTCCAGCCCGAACTGCCAAGCCATGTCTTCCCTGGACCGGAAACAAGCATCCTAGGACCGGTTTCTGGCATTCCAGCCGTCATCAGCCAGGCTTGCTTGAATCCAGTGGCAAAGTGAGCAAGGGACCCACGTCTGGGCATACCCCGCCAACTTAGGGCGAACAAAGCGATACAAAAGGGGATGATGGACGGAACGTTTGAGCCAATCAAACACTCACCCCCAGTCAACTGATCTGGGTTTAATCCATCATCATTCTTTAGCTCACTCCACCACCCCAGTTCAGACATGGCCATATGCAAATCAGTCTGACCCTGTGCCTCATGGGAACAGTCCAGCCCGAACTGCCAAGCCATGTCTTCCCTGGACCGGAAACAAGCATCCTAGGACCGGTTTCTGGCATTCCAGCCGTCATCAGCCAGGCTTGCTTGAATCCAGTGGCAAAGTGAGCAAGGGACCCACGTCTGGGCATACCCCCGCCAACTTAGGGCGAACAAAGCGATACAAAAGGGGATGATGGACGGAACGTTTGAGCCAATCAAACACTCACCCCCAGTCAACTGATCTGGGTTTAATCCATCATCATTCTTTAGCTCACTCCACCACCCCAGTTCAGACATGGCCATATGCAAATCAGTCTGACCCTGTGCCTCATGGGAACAGTCCAGCCCGAACTGCCAAGCCATGTCTTCCCTGGACCGGAAACAAGCATCCTAGGACCGGTTTCTGGCATTCCAGCCGTCATCAGCCAGGCTTGCTTGAATCCAGTGGCAAAGTGAGCAAGGGACCCACGTCTGGGCATACCCCCGCCAACTTAGGGCGAACAAAGCGATACAAAAGGGGATGATGGACGGAACGTTTGAGCCAATCAAACACTCACCCCCAGTCAACTGATCTGGGTTTAATCCATCATCATTCTTTAGCTCACTCCACCACCCCAGTTCAGACATGGCCATATGCAAATCAGTCTGACCCTGTGCCTCATGGGAACAGTCCAGCCCGAACTGCCAAACCATGTCTTCCCTGGACCGGAAACAAGCATCCTAGGACCGGTTTCTGGCATTCCAGCCGTCATCAGCCAGGCTTGCTTGAATCCAGTGGCAAAGTGAGCAAGGGACCCACGTCTGGGCATACCCCCGCCAACTTAGGGCGAACAAAGCGATACAAAAGGGGATGATGGACGGAACGTTTGAGCCAATCAAACACTCACCCCCAGTCAACTGATCTGGGTTTAATCCATCATCATTCTTTAGCTCACTCCACCACCCCAGTTCAGACATGGCCATATGCAAATCAGTCTGACCCTGTGCCTCATGGGAACAGTCCAGCCCGAACTGCCAAGCCATGTCTTCCCTGGACCGGAAACAAGCATCCTAGGACCGGTTTCTGGCATTCCAGCCGTCATCAGCCAGGCTTGCTTGAATCCAGTGGCAAAGTGAGCAAGGGACCCACGTCTGGGCATACCCCCGCCAACTTAGGGCGAACAAAGCGATACAAAAGGGGATGATGGACGGAACGCTTGAGCCAATCAAACACTCACCCCCAGTCAACTGATCTGGGTTTAATCCATCATCATTCTTTAGCTCACTCCACCACCCCAGTTCAGACATGCCATATGCAAATCAGTCTGACCCTGTGCCTCATGGGAACAGTCCAGCCCGAACTGCCAAGCCATGTCTTCCCTGGACCGGAAACAAGCATCCTAGGACCGGTTTCTGGCATTCCAGCCGTCATCAGCCAGGCTTGCTTGAATCCAGTGGCAAAGTGAGCAAGGGACCCACGTCTGGGCATACCCCCGCCAACTTAGGGCGAACAAAGCGATACAAAAGGGGATGATGGACGGAACGCTTTGAGCCAATCAAACACTCACCCCCAGTCAACTGATCTGGGTTTAATCCATCATCATTCTTTAGCTCACTCCGCCACCCCAGTTCAGACATGGCCATATGCAAATCAGTCTGACCCTGTGCCTCATGGGAACAGTCCAGCCCGAACTGCCAAGCCATGTCTTCCCTGGACCGGAAACAAGCATCCTGGGACCGGTTTCTGGCATTCCAGCCGTCATCAGCCAGGCTTGCTTGAATCCAGTGGCAAAGTGAGCAAGGGACCCACGTCTGGGCATACCCCCGCCAACTTAGGGCTGAACAAAGCGATACAAAAGGGGATGATGGACGGAACGTTTGAGCCAATCAAACACTCACCCCCAGTCAACTGATCTGGGTTTAATCCATCATCATTCTTTAGCAAACTCCGCCACCCCAGTTCAGACATGGCCATATGCAAATCAGTCTGACCCTGTGCCTCATGGGAACAGTCCAGCCCGAACTGCCAAGCCATGTCTTCCCTGGACCGGAAACAAGCATCCTGGGACCGGTTTCTGGCTTACAGCCGTCATCAGCCAGGCTATCTTGAATCCAGTGGCAAAGTGAGCAAGGGACCCACGTCTGGGCATACCCTGCCAACTTAGGGCGAAGTGCTTGCAATGTTCAACACTCCGTCCATCATCGCCTTTGGTTTATTTTTTTTATATAACTACAACCTGCAAAGCACTTTTTGTGGCCACAAGTCTTGCCTCAGCACTAACAATTTCTTCATTTATCCTGTCCATAGTGTCTGTGAAATAGTTAGTGATAACACTGGCAATTTTTACAGGCTTTGCTTTGTTACCCGTGTGATCTTGTAGCTGCTTAGGCTTCCCCATGGTATAATGTCAGGGCAATTCTTTAACCAGGTATTCTCACTGTAAGGAGCCTGAATCCACCAACCAAAAGGGAGGGCCCAGTCTGGCCTAAGTCAGCTGTGGATGATGCAGACGGGTCCGCCCTTGGGCCGGGCTTTGCCTGGGCGGCAGGTCTTAAGTACAGTTCAAGTGAGAGCAGCTGGTAGATATGCAGGTGGTTGTGGGAGATGGAGTCTCCAGCGACCACATGACATGACAGCTTACCCCCTGCAACTTTTAAAGTGGCCCAAGCGATGTCAGTATAAGCTCCCCATCGGCGTTAAGAAGCAAAACAGGGGCAAAGATGGTGTACTCAGGTCCCGCAGGGCAACAGATCTCTAGGCTTCACTCATCTCTTTAAACACTTGACCACCAGGTCTAATTTGCAAAAGGTCCCTGTATGTCCTTTTCATGGAATCCTTAAGGCCTGCACCTGCGATGAATTATGCAGCATCCACAAAACAGTTTGTCTCTTGCTATGAAATATTTTCCCAACTGTAAAGGCATCCATTGTATGGATTAATACAATGGTGAGCCTTCCTTTCAGAATTAAAACGGGATATGCAGGTCACAAAAACATTTGCAGTAGGGGCTAAGCCCACTGAGTTACTTGATCAGCATGATAATGTAATTCAAACTGTTCCACAGTGCGTTCATTCATGCTTGTTGGCCTCTCTGTTAAGTTTCGGTTGGCACCAGATGTGTTGGCATTGTCCATCTTGGTCTCCCCAGTACTCAGTTGGCTGGCTGATTTGTCATTTTGCTTGTGAAGGCCTTCTCTTCAATCCCTCTCATGCCCTCAATCCCACCCCCAGATGCCGGATTACAAAGCCGGACCTCTAGCGCGTCCGCGCAGCCTTCAGTAATTACGTGAACACCAATCACTGAGTGTCAGTTTCTTTTCCCTGTAGCATCAGTGTGCTTTGGAGGTGCCTGGGTCCTGACTTTAGCCGTCATCCTAGAGAGGCTGGCTTTTCGTATTTCCCTCTATGTAGTGCATTAGTAGCACTTTTTGAATTGTTTTCCTTGTAGGCATTAGTTGCCCTGGAGTTGCCTGGCTCCATTCCGGTAAGACAGTTTTTAATTCTTTTTATGCTTTCGATTTCTCCATTTTATTTTAATTTTACTTTTCTTTACAGTAGCTGTAACTCACAAGGGAACTTGTGAGCGCAGCAGGGGTAGCTGGAACCCCGTTTGCTTTTAATTTCCCCTCACCTTTATCTTGCTTCTGCCCTCACGCTTCAGTGCTTCCTCACGCCCTCAATCCCACCCCCAGATGCGGACTACAAAGCCGGACCTCTAGCTCGCCAAAGGCAAGCCCATCCGCACCCGGATCACGCTCAGCGCCAACCCCTATGTCGGTTTTGGCCCTGACCTTCATCATACGACTAAACTGCACTATTCAAGAGAAGTGCTGTTGCAACTTAGACCCAAAGGCAACGTGTGTCCTGGAGCATGCTTTGACCCCCAGCTGCAAAAGGGTCCGCTACGCTGCATACAATGTGGCCATACCTTTCACTTTCTCCCTTTGCCTTACGCTAGACGCCTTGACTCCACCATGACATCCCTTGAGGTAAGATGAACGCGGATCCTCTGCGTTCTCATTAACGCAAGATCCCTCTCCAAAAACGCCTTAGCTTTCCGTGACTTCATCGAAGGCCATCAGATAGACGTGGCCTTTGTCACAGAAACATGGGCGGGCGCCTCCTCTGACCTAGACCTGCTCCAGGCTCTCCCCGAAGGCTTCAAAATTGTTAGAAAGGATAGAGTTGGGAAGAGGGGGGGAGGCTTGGCCATAATCATCAAAACTAGTTTCAAATTATGGTTCAAGACTCTTACAGACAATCTAGAATGTGAGGCTGCGGCCTTTAAAATCGAATTAGACAGTCGAAACACATTCAATGATATACTACTCTATCGTCCTCCAAGAACCAAATCCTCCTTACTTGATAAGATAGGTCAAAAGGGAGTTTAACTTTTCCATATTAGGAGACTTCAATTTCTATTTGGAAAATGTTTCTGACTATGAAACTGAAGCAGTCCTTGACCAAATGGCCAGTGTAGGACTTAAACAAATGGTTAAAGGGTCTACTCACTTAGCAGGGCATTGTCTGGATAGGATCTTTTCGAATCATCCCAATTTAGAATGGACCAGATCACTTCCCTTAATCTGGTCAGATCACAGTGCGATCTGTTTGAAATCTCTTTGCCACTCAAACTGTCTGTAAAGCCCCCAGGCAAGGTCACTACCACTCGACCATGGAACAAGATAGAGGCAGAAAACTCAATAAGGTGCATACTCATTCTTTACAGAAAACCCCTTCTGATTTAGATCTTGCAGCGACGTACTACCATTCTTGGATTGACTCCTTAGTCCGACAGCTGGCCCCACCAGCCAATCATTGTCACTCCAGGCAATTAACATCATGAGCTACTAAAGGCCGTACAACTTGCGCATTATTCCCAAAGTCCCCCCACACCTAACTTCATTGACTAGGGATAAAGAGATAGCCATTTAGTGTCTGCAATACATAATATGAGACCAGAGAGCCTGGTATTAGTACTGGCTTCCCTCGTCAACAATTTGCATGCTCCTGACCACTGCAGTAACCAGCTAAGAAGACTACAATCATAAGAAATCATACAGACCTGCAGTGCTGTTCAAACCTGTCAGCATACTAAAAACCATAAACTGCACGACTGTCTCTCACACCTGTTCATCCACCACACTACCATGTTCCATACCTCAGTAATTGCACCTCGGTGGTCATCACGCACAACATGGAAACTCTACCCACATAGGATCACAAAATAAAGACAACACCTTTCCAACCTCATACCTTACATGGATTAGCTTGCTGACCATGTAAGTGCTTCAGTGCACCACATAAAGGTAGTAAGCACTATATTAATGCTGCAATACAATTATTTTATTAATCATTCCTCCTTTTTCTACATTATCACACAACGGGACCTTGAAATGTCTGAGTTCAGGGTGTGCACTGTACAAAATTCTCTCCAAACAAACTGTAAATTTGTTCCACGAAATAATAATAACCTATTCCACATGCATGATGCACATGACTTGCCACTTAGTTAATTACTATAGTGTTGTCATCGGGGAAGGTGGGAGTCCATGATTGTTTCATGTTCAAAAGCTATTACTTCTAAAAATGCCTCTCAATATAGTGATATAATATGTTTCATATGAAATGCTGTAAGAGAAATAAACGTTGTGATTGTCTAACATTCCATCATATTTAGTATGACGTTTGTACCCCTATGTGCATTCTTTTTAAATCTTTGCTCATGCAATGAAGGGGCCACAGACCTAAGCTTGGCCCATGCTCAGCTCTCCCTATAAATGTGTTGGCCTCGTTTACAACAAATACATATGGCCAATGCAAGGGTGAGGTACTTTTTTAATGGGAGGAATTTAAAGTGAAGTGTTAAGCCTTATATTCATTGTACCATAAAATGAACACTTCATTTTATATTTCTCCTGTGATCTCATAGAATGAAAAGCATAGTTTTACAGGTATTGTTTTTCAAATAAAGCCCCTCTTAATTTTACATTTCCCCCATTATTTCATTAAAGTGTAATGAAAAAATATGTAAAATTATGTTCCAGGTTTCGTTTTGTGGCCAGGAACAATGTGCAAGGTACATTGTTTATTTAAAAGTAAAAGATGCCTGTGAAACGCTGCTTAATTGTAATGATTAAATAAAACAGTGTTTGAAATGGATTTTTCGAAAATAAATAAAGTACTGCTCATGTTTTAGATGCCTCGAATAACGCCATGCACCGGCATCTTTCAAAAAAACCGACCCGATTGTGTCTTCAAGGTTGCTGCTCCAGGCGCCAAATCACGCAGGATCATAGCCATAGCTGCCAAGGTTTCAGTTTGTTTATGGGTGACATTTACAGGGTTTAAGTGGTTTTATGTGTGACATTTCAATGTATTATGTGTGACATTTGAGTGACACTTTGTGAACAGGATAACTAAGTAGGAATGTCAGAAATTACCAATTTTCCCCCAAAATATTACGGTTGTTTTTAAATTCTGAGTAGAATTGAAAGACAAACAATTACAACAAGGTTTGGGCTTTCAAACTCAAGATTATCTGGATTATTCTGGTCACTGCTCCCTTAATCTTCATATCCCTTACTCTTTAAAAAGTACATTATTCACTTAAAGTTTACAGCACACGTGTGGTATCTTATTTTCTAGTAAAGTGATATCAGCAAGAGAAATGACTGATGTAAAAATGTATGTTGTTTCCTGAATATTTGACTTTTAAATATGATAATAAAGAAACACAATTGTGAAATGAAAATACGTGTCTATCCAAATAATGTCCATGCACCTCATAATGAAGCTCTGCAGTATTGTAAAAGTTTATTATTAAAGCTGTGTGTTTGAGCATGTGTTTTATAAACATATTGAGAACAGGAGCAGTAATGTGAAGAGCGCACTTCTTACCTGTATGGCCTCATGATTACTTTAGCGGCTGCTCCCATATCCTTCTGTGCCGGGCCTCTCAGCTGGAGAAGGGGTTTGCCTTGCAGCTTTAAATCACCAAAAAGAAGTATTTAGCTGTCCAGGGCAGGACTTCAGCATTTGTAGTCTAGATAGAAGCCATGGGTCAGGCTCGATCATTCACACACAAAAGAAGGGGAGAGGGTACGGTGCTCACCTACCCCAAACCCCCAGTCAAATACTTATACACACTATAAGGAGTAGGGAGTAGATACACATCGTGTTGTGATAAAATGTGGAGACGTGCTATGTGTTTTAATACTGCCCTCACTCACACCGAAGTGTGACATGCTTCATCATAGGACTTCTTACAAAACACCCTGGCGCAGCCAACGCCTAGGGTGGAGCAATAGGGTGGGGGGAGACAAACACAACATAAAGAAAAGAAGAAATCAATCTTTCCAAAATGTGACTGGGAAACGTGGAGGTGAAGGTGCAGAGTGGTGTATATTAAAACTAACTCGGAGGTATCCCTAAGTCTATTTTATTCCTGGATCCCCCGGTCAGGGTTAAAAACGTGAAAGGATGATGGTGCTAGGGAGATATAATGTGCCCCTTACACTCCTCCTTACTGCCCGGTGGTCAACATGTTTCGGCCTTTACAATGTGCCCAATTTTATGGTCACGTTGGCCTTCATCAGGACACTCCCGGTCCCAGTACCTGTGGTGGTACCCACTCCTCCAATCGAGGTTGTAGGTATGGTATCTCCTAAATCTTACTCGGAGGGATTTCCTCGAGAGGATCCTTGGGATATACTGCAAAGCAGAAAGATAAAGGAGAAGTAATCCTAACGTTAGGCTGATAATTGCAATCAAGGTATTCCATCTTTTCAATACAGTTTATTGAAAAAAATGAATTTTAACTCAGCACGTGTCACAACATTATTCGAAACACTCCCTGCGGGACCTCATATCGTGCTCAAGGTTACCTTTATAAGGTTAACCACATTCGTATTTCCGTTTCCTTTCTGTCAAACTTGCGGAAATCATTGGTTTAATTCGCCAAATGAGATTCACACACTAGTCATATTTCCCATACTTCTTATTTACTTCACTCAGAAGGCCCCTTCGGTGTTCTATACTCACTGAGTTTACACCTGAGTAAAGCTCAAATTGGCGGTGGGCTAGGAGAGACCCCTTGTAGTCACACTCTATAAGGTTTAAGGAGAAAACGGGAGACAAAATAGCCATGCAATCATTATTCCAAATACATAATCCCCTCTAACTATCATTTTGGGTGATGTGATCTCATTATCACCCCCCATATGCGTTCAGCCGTGCCTCGCTTTGATCTCAAAGCTAAAAGCAGAGACCCTTGTTAAGCCCGTCATATGTTGTATTGTATTTATATTGTCTTTTAATCTCATGACCATTTACCCCTGCATATAAATTATGTCATATTTATAGGTGATTCCAAATGGAGTCATGTGCCATAATCGTGGATTAATGTCCCCATACACAATAGTGTCCGGTCCGCTCACGTGGTAAGTAAACCTTTCTGAATAGGTGGTCCAAACCCCTTCACCGATCTGTACCGGTGTCTCCGGTTATTATCATTAGCTCGAAGCGCCCCTTGCTCCTTACTACATCAAAGGTGGTGCTCCTCCCCATGTGCAGTGCTCGCCTCCTCCGCCATGTAGAAGTGCGGGAGCGCCAAGCGCAGAGCACCTTTTTAAACATGTTCGGTCTCAATTGCATCCCGGATTGCTTCCGGGTATGTCACGGGGCATTACCCTACGGTGCGTAGTCACGTGGGTGAGTCTCAGGTCACATGGATAGGCACGAGGGGAAGCGTCAGCACATTCTATATGCATCCCCAAACAGTTGCCATGGAGACTGGCACCGCTTATCTTCCCCGAACAGCTAGAAAATAATTTCAGCCGCTTAGGTGTATCCTATGTGTTTGGTGCATGTAACCCGTATTGATACCCGTGTACATTAAAAAGTGAGTGGTTCTATTACTGCGTGGGCATCTTCCGTGTGCATCCATAAAACGGTGTCTTAAAAGCTGGTAACGCTATGTACCAGAACTGTACTGAAATTAATTACACCTGCCTTGATGTATAATGTGCCACATTTTTTAATGCATCTAACGCATTTAGGTACACTGTGTTCATGGCGGTGGTTATATGGTGTTGGGGGTCATATTTCTGCACAGTGTAGATACAGATCGGCCCTGCTGTTGGTCAATAAACGCACGAGAGTCTCTCTCTGTAATCGCCACTCCCTGTCAAGAGTACCCTAGTTACAAGGTGGCCTCCATGTGTTTAATATCCATCCTCTCTACCCCCGTCTGTATTATGAGGATGAACAGTAATGGGACCAGAACTACACCCCGGTCACTATAAGCTGACTCCTGTGTCCTGCAAAAACTACCTGTTCAGAGAGTGCCACGGTATGTCTTCGTTGAGGCCTGTTGTATGACTCTTGAGCCTATACACCCATCTCTGCTCTCTGTGGAATAGGGCCTTTGATTTGTCCCCAATCCAAGTTGCTAGGTTTGGTTTTTCAATAACTGTCCAGGTCATCTCTTCTGGAGTGTGGTGTTTTTCCAGGTAATGAGTTGTTAATTTCGTGTTTGATCTCATACACCGTATCGTACTTCGATGTTCCATAATACGTATTTTCACTTTCCGGGTAGTCATCCCCACATACTGTTTACTGTAAGGACAGGTGATTAAATAAATCACGTTCTCTGTATTGCAGTTTGTCTGCGTTCTCTGTTCCCAGGGGTAGGTTAATCCTATGCCGATGGATTTTGTGTTATCCGTTAGGTGGCACACATTACAGAATCCACACCGGGAATGTCCTTGTATTGGTGGTAGGAAACCTTGTACTCCTGTAGTGTAGCTCCTATTTCCCTAATAGGCTCTGCGCATTGGAATAATATATCCTATAGGTTTGACATAGGACTAAGGTCAGTATGTCCCTATCGAGTATATTAAACTTAATTACTTGTGCCAGCTAGCTCAGAGGCCACTAGAAACTCCTTGACAACAAGAAGGGAGTAGTTTCTGGCAGCCGCAAAACATGACCACTATGTTTCCCTTTTAGAATCAGAACGTGTCCCAGAGTCGTGGAAACAATAGATAACTATTTCACTCAGCTCAATCGTGCATGCTTAGTTTTCCTCAAAGTTACACAGAAATAATAGACGGGCGTTTTCAATAAAAGATTTATTGAACGGTCTTGTTTCTGGTGTAAGTATAATGTGCTGTTACGATCACAAGACAGTATGCGAGATAAATAATGTACAGGGTGAGCAGTAGAAATAAATAATACTGCGATAGCATTATCTTTTAGTACAGATGCTGTTACATAAATAACACAGACTAAAAATGCGAATACTCATTCGATGCGTTGCTAAGCTAGTTCTACCCCAATGTACCTAACCTAACCTAGGTGTAGGACGAGGTATGAAGTAGGTGAAGTATTCCTTACTATGGTATACTAGGAGTATGTTTAAGCCTAGTATGCCTAGTATGCCTAGTATGCCAAGAGTCCCTCTAGGTTCTTATCAGCTCCATACCTGAAGAATGAGAGAGGTAGGAATCTCTTTGCCAGACTCGAACTCCAACACCCCGCAAGGGAAGTCAGATCACTGGAAGCGGGACTCTCTGCGTGCAGGGATGACAGCGTCTTCTCAGTGCGTCAGGCCGGGATACGGGCTCCTCTGAAGTCGAGGTCTCCTCCAGTTTATAGGGGCTATGGAAGGTATATTTATACCTGAGAGTACCTTAGGAATGTTAGCATTGACGTGAATTGGACAGCGAAAGACGTCATGGATGACCCCTAAGGAATAATGGTTCATGCATAATATATGAGGCCTTGAAGAAATCAATAGTCCTGGGCTAGGGAAACTCCCGCAGCCTAAGGGTCTGTTCTTCATGAACTCGTTGTGACGTTTGGGTGGACGGATGTCAGAGACCATGCCTGTATTTGGAGTGCACGGTTTAATGCCTAAATAAGGACTGGGATTTTATGCCTATATAAGGGCAGGGCGAATTGTGCCTATATAAGGACATGATATTGGAAAGCCCGTTATGGACACCCTAAGAGGAATACAACACCCACTCCACTTTCGTGTATACGATAATACATAAATGCTAAACATTTAAAATGCTAAACATTAAAATGGAGTACCGCATATTTCTAAAATATTTCATAAAACCATTTAAAAAGGCATTTAAAAAAACTCATTAGAATGCAAAAGGTACTGTACATTCGAAGCACTGCTTATCATTTCAGGCATAAAGTTCGAAAATAAATGCAATTGGAATGAAATAAGCAGTAATATTTACATGTGACAGAAAATGATCGATAAAGTTCTTCAAAAATCAAAGTCATTTCATGTCATGTGAATGAATGAACTGTTTTAGACACACAAGATGACTAAATGTCTGTGGAAGGACCGCCAAGTCTGTACTATAAGGCTAGTTCTACTTTAAGCAGATTGAAGTACCATTTTCGTTCGAAAAATGGGAAAAAGTTCAATTTTTGGTACAGTTCCAAGTTTTTGTAGAAAAAAAAAATAATGAAGGCCAAATTGTTACTGCATCTCTGGAACACTGTATGCTGATTCAGAGTCAGTTTACGGGTCTGGTGTAAACATGAGACCATCTATTTCTATAGACAAAACATCATCCACTGTAGTTGGTGTGAGTTGGAACACCTCGTGAAGCAGGTTAATCGCACAGAGATGTGAAGCATTGCTTTCAGCAATGGTCGCTGCAGCAATGTTCGCGTCCGTTGTTACCTGTGTGCCTGTAGTTCTTTCTCGTACCTCAGCAGCAGCTGGAAGCGTCTGTGAGATCTCAATGAATGCTGTCATCAGGATAGGAAGCCGCTGGGGACAACACATAGCATGGGCCGTTATCTGGTCCAGCAGAGTATCGACGTCCGTTCAATGGAAATGTTAGACAGGTGTCCAACACGCATTCTACACCGCATAGCAGGCATCGTAGAACAGGTAAGATGCAATCTTGCCAGATTGGTCTAAATGACAGGAACCATGTGGTATTAAGGTCCCGTAGACGATTTATGCCCAAAAGCAGTACTATTTGCTCATGGCACTTTCGTTCAAGGAGAGCTTTCTCCATGTCGCTCGGAGTGATGTCGGCGAATTGGCTGGCCATAGCGCAATAGCAGGAAGAGAAGTAGAATTCCGGCAACAAGTGCTAGAATTAATGGTATGCCACCAAACACCGAATGTGCAAAGTTCGGGATGATTCCGAGTATTGCCTGGAAAGGTGCTAACAGACCGGAGCAGATGCCCTTAAATACATGTACAAGTCCTGTTGTATCAGACATGTTGAAAATTCGTCCTATCATTTCTACGAAATGTATAGGGCAGTTTGTACGTATTAAAGTCTGTATCTCAGCCGAAGTCCTTGCAACTTGTAGATCATAGGTTTCTTTGGCCGAGGTCAAAGGCACTTTTTGTTGTAAAAGCATGGCTTTCATTCTGCTTAAAGTATCAAATCTTATAAAAGAGACGTTCAGCGAACACCATAGAGGCGACTCCCTGACTGTGTCTATTATGGCAAACAATACTTGCATACAGCAAGTGACCCTGGAGTTGACCGTTACTAGATATGGGATGCCTGGCAGCATGCCACAGCAACTCTGATCATTCAACATGAGGTAACTCCCATTAGAAAGTTGTCCGAACGTTGGATTAATCACAGCAGCTGGTGTACCCTGCTGATGGCAAGACAAATTTGCCACAGAACCATTACAAGCCCCGTGCAAGGAAATGTCCTGACATATAAGTGAACCGCTTAGTGCACGTTTACAGTTTTTACCGCTCAAAAACACTTCACGATCCCCGCTCCAACATCTATATGTATACGGTAAAGCCCAAGATGTCTTAATGTATTCCTTACCCAACCTTTCATATTTGCCTGCTTGCATTTGTCTGAGGCAATACTGAAACTGAAAAGTAGTCACAGGTAGTGTGATTTTGCCATGAATAAGCCATTCTGTAGCTGGTTTTTCTGCCACTGTGAATGGTAACTTTTCCAGTTTTTCAATGCTCAGCACTGTATACTTTGCTCCTCTTTGTGCCATTTCGATCTGTTTATCAGTTAGATTGTATTCTGCAAACAGAGCCGTTGTGTTGATGAAACGCCAAGGCACATAGCCCGCTCGCAATGATTGCAGCGTCCAGCTTAATAACATAATAGAACGTAATTGAGATTGGCCTTGTTGTAACATCGCCAAATCTTGTTCTAGTATGTCGATAGCAGAGGATACAATGCCGTCCAGTAAATATATTCTGGAGGACAAAGTTGTTAACCCATTGTCGACCACAGAGAGTGTTTTCTCTAAATCAATACGATCAAGTTCACGTATTCGTTCTGCGGCCTCCATCTGTGACACTTTCCATGCTTCATTGTAGGCAGCATAAATGCCGGCATATATGAAACGTTTTTGACGCGGTTTTCTTGGTCCAAGCAATAAATCCCTAAGATCTGCGTCTTTTGCAAGTAAGGATAAGTGTTGTTTCACATCCTGTAGTGTAGATGTATGCAGCCAATCGAGGCATAATTTCCCTACACTGTATGTTGTTACTACCACCGGATGTTGTCTTTGGACGTATCTTGGGTCTCGGCCTATGAATGGTAAAACCCTGAGTTTTATTCAGGAATCTTTCCTGACAGTTATTCGTGTCTGTGGGCCAGATCAACCATTTTTCCAATCAGGATTAGATCTGTTGAGTTGTAGTATATTGTCAACTGTCACCACTGCCTGTGTTTTGTTATTTTTGCAGGAGTTGGTACAGAAGGTGTGTTCATCTCTTTGATCTTGGCTAATCCAAGACAAGATGTTTGTTGGATTGTTTCATTCAAAAACATTATTTGTTCAGGGATGATGCAGGCTCTAAATAAAGCTTCTATCCCCTGTACTTGCCATTCTTTAGTACCCCACAAAGTTTTTGTGTCTATTGTGTCTTTCCAAAAGTCGAAACCCTGTCTAGACAGTTGGGCATTAAATAATGCAGAATACATCTGTTTTGTATTCGTTAACATAATTTTCATACCTGTCTTGTTTACATTTTTATAGTAAAACATTTCTGGATCAGATGTATTGTAACCTGAAAAATATGGAAATTTACTGGCAAATGTTTTTGAACTACCTTTAGGTGGTGTAGGACAATGTTCCCATTGGTTAAACATAAACACATTTCTTGGCTATGCAGATTTATGCAAATAATGATGACCATAGTGGTTATAACAATACAGTTGTTCATAGTCTGCTGAACCCTCTAAATGTTCATTTTTAGAAAATGCAGCAGATTTTTCTAGGTCAAACATAATGTCAGTCACAGTCTCAAAGTCCCAATCATCAGAATAGGTACTGGACGTGATTAGATCACTTAGTGAAATTTTAAACAAATGTGGAATGTTCAAACTCTTCCGTCGGACCGAAGATATCAAAATCTGTTTTGTCCCACACTATACCATCGTGTATAGGAACAGCTGTGATGTTCACTGATGACAAGTCTCTTGTTTCACGATGGGAAGATTTATGAGGTTTCAAAAGTACGTTCACGTCTTTGTTTTCAGTGTTCGCATGGATGTATCTGCCACTAATAAGCACGCTCACAGTTGTAACCAAAGCTAGCCAGAGCAGGAAAACAAAAAGTCCACATAGAATCCAGAGTTCAATCCATGGAGAAACCAAATAAGTCTTTTTCAGAAAGTGAAGAAAGTCTTGTATTTGCTGCTTGAATTTGAATGATGCTGGTGTCGTTTCAGGTTCACTTGGATCTTCTGAGAACGTATCAAAGTTAATGAAATAGCCAGAAGCAGTTCTATCAATTGTTGGAATTGCATCAGGATTTCTAGAAATCACTGGAACCAGTTCATCACGTGCCACATTGGTGTAGACAGGTGTATTTGGACGAACTGTTACTTGTTCTTCAAGAGGGATGATTTCCATAGCATTGTTGCTTAGTCCTTCATCTGTTTCTGCTGAATTCTCGATTGTTATCAGTCTTTCAGTATGAACCTCTTGGATAGTAGCGAGAGGAGTGCGTTTGCTACTAGTTCGGAGTCCACGAGGCCTACTATTTAGTATTGGCCACATACTGTGGTTTGATGAGGTCAATGGACACAAACCTTTTCTCCTTTCTTCCAGCAAGAGGCGGCAGTAGTACTGTTCTTGTTCGTTGAACTGCTAGGACAGGTATTGGTTGTCTGTAAGAAGGTCCAAATTCCTTCTTGTCCGCAATTTTTTCTCTGACTAGATCCCCAACTTTTGGAATCCAGACAGGCCTTGCTGGGACAGCCGGTTGATCCCCAGTGGTGGTTGGCTGTAGGAACACGTTGCTTTGTTTCGTTCTTAATTTGTTTAAGTCCTGTAAAACAGCCAAACGATCTTTGATATCAAAGGGTTTATTTTCCACCACTGTGCCTACGTGTTCTAGGTCTGGTACCCACATTCTTGTCCCAAATAGGACCTCATATGGAGTGACCCCCCCTAGAGAACTTCTTGGCAGGTTGTTTAAAGCACGTTGAACTCCACTAAGGTGTTTGACCCACCCGTCACCCGAGCCTAATACACTAGCTGTTATAGACTGCTTTATGTCCCGGTTTTTCCTTTCCACAACCGAATTTCCCTCAGGATGGAATGGAGAGGAGTACCGCAATGCAACGCCCAGACTGGCCATGGCGTCTTTGTAAGCCCGAGAGCTAAACGCAGGACCCTGGTCAGAATGTAGCGTGCCTATTGCGTATATGCCGATAAAGACTCGCAAATCTTTTATAACAGTTCGAGCGTCAGCTGAGCGCTGAGGCCATAACCATAGGAACCTAGATTCAGTAGTTGTGGGAATGCCTTTGTCCAGTAGGACGCAGGTGCATAGATAGTCTAATGCTGTCTAACAATGGTGTCTGCACTGGGTTGCCGCATTCACAGCATGGTGTCTGGTGGCTCTCCCGCTGTAATTTACAGTCTAAGCAGTTGTTGATGAATATGTGAATTTCTGTATTCATTCCTGGCCACCAGTACATTTCTTTTAACGTCAAAATTGTTTTAGAGATCCCTTGATGTGACAGACCTTCCCCCAAATGTGTTTCATAAATCAAGGCTGCTCTACGTTCCAAGTTTGGAATTACCCTATCCCCCACTCCAGGGATTCGAGCAAAAGGAACGATGTTCGCATCAATTACATAAGAGTACTTGAGTGGAAACTTTTTGGTAACGCTGCACTGCTGCCTTTGCTTGAAGCCTTGACAGCCAACATTATCTCACCGTCTATTTTTGTTTTTGAACGAGTGATCGCAGCTACGGAAGCCGTTTGCACAGCCACCTTTGCGGCTTCGTCAGCCAATGAATTCCTGCAACGTGAACGCCATCACGTTGATGACTCAGTGTGTGGATCACGTGAGCCTTTGGTAGTTCGTTTTTCAACTGAACTACTTGTTCCCAAAGCATTTTATGCTTTATTGTGCCACCTTTCGCATCTTTGAAACCGTTTTCAAGCCAGTTTTGTATATATTCATTATACGACTGTACACAGTAAAAAGAATCGCACACGATTAGTGTGGGAATTCGCGATCTGTAGTTTCAAGTGCCAGTTTGAATGCTTGTAGTTCAGCTCGCTGAGCCGTACAATCTCCTAGAGATTGTGTTTTTGTGACCATAGGTCTGAAGATGCCATCTCGCATGCGACCTTTAACGATAGCACACGCTGCACTGTAAGCTTGCTTACTCCCGATTGCGGGTTGTGCGGATCCGTCAGTGTAAATTATAAATTTGTACTGATCGAGAGGCAGAATTTCAGTAGGCAGGGTACATTCATGTTCATACTGCAGGAATGCTTGTGTTTTTAAATCTGGATCAAAAACATATTCAACATCTGTTGCAGCAAGAGAATTAACCCATTGTATCCATCGTGGATGTAATGCTTTAGCATTTGGAATGCTTGCTTTTGTAACCGCTTCTAAAGCAGGTACTGGGGTTACGACAATAATGCGTTTCCCTTGGGCTAAGGCTCTTTCTTTTGCTACAGCGGTTTGAACTGCTGTTAGAATTTTTTCAGTTGAACTGAAGCGCATTTCCGCTTGTGTGTACAAATGAGATTTGTACGATATTGATATTTTCTCACCCTCATTGAAAGTTAAGTAGGTGAATCCGCATTGACCCGAAATTATTCGGATCACCAAATTGCGTTCACTTACGCGTGTTTGTAAGTGATTTGTTGCTAAAATGTTAGCTTGTAGTGAACGCAAGATTTCTGTGTGTTCTTGTGTCCAGTTTCTGATCGAAAAATCAGGTTTGATTAATGCGTAGAGAGGTTTAACCCTTTCTGCGTAGTTTAGAATGTATGTTCTTCCAAAATTTAAGAAACCCAGGATGGATTGTAAGTTTTTTAGCGTTTTTGGAGGTTGGAGCAGCGCACACTTTTCTAAAAAGTTAGCTGCCAAGCTCTTGCCTTCACTTGAAAGCTCATATCCTAGAAATAGGACATTGAGATGGGCAATTCTGGACTTTTTAAAGTTGAATTTGTAGACCTCAGAGGCGAAACCCAATATAATGGTGCTCACCCTGTTCAAGTGTTTATCCAGGTCATCGTCTGTCAGATAGATGTCATCGACATAGGACAATGCCTCATTGTCATAAATTTGTAGTAACTCCATTACCCTCGCTGAGAATAAACCTGGGCTATTCTTGAACCCTTGTGGGAGTCGACAAAAGTGACGCTGGGTCCCCATTATGGAGAATGCTGTTAAGTACCTGCTCTCAGGTGCTATGTTTTGACAAAAGAAACCATTTGAGATGTCTAATGTTGTTTTATATTTTTTACGCACAATGTTATTCATTAATGCTGCACTGCAAAAGTTTTAGAACAAGTGTTTAGGTGTCTGTAATCCAAAACTAGACGATATGTATTGTCTGGTTTGGAGACAGGAAACAAAGGATTGTTCATTGAGGAGGTGCATGTTTCAATCACCCCTTGATATTCAAGTTGATCTAAGATCTCCCTGACCTGTTTTTTAGCTTCTTGCTTTATTGGGTACTGCCGTTGTGCAGTTGGTTCATGTTTCAGATGTATTTTATGGTGAGGTGAGTCCTCATCCCATCCTGCATGATTTTTATATAATGCTGGGGCCTGGGCTACTGCCCATTTCCTGGCATATGTATATTTCAGGTTAATTGGAATATGGTTGGAGAAGGCAGGCATAATAATGTCCTCGCCATGTGGGCACTCCCTGACAAATTATGGTGGCCAGTCTTTTTCTGCTAGAAGTATGTCATAGCCCTTTGATAGTCTTTCCCAAAAAGTGCTTTCACCTGTCTAGGTTTGTCTCCCTCCATCCGGAGTGTTATTTCAAATAACCTTTGTGGAGTACTAACCCTGGTGTCTACAGTCTCTACTTTAATGTATTCATTCAAGTCCACTATCTCCAGAAGTTCCTTCACGTTCTGGCGAACTATTGTGACTTCTGCTGCACTGTCCAGCATGGTCTGAGCCCATTCTCCGTTCTTGAATTGTGTTCTCAGTATTCTCGGCATGTCTAATCTTTAGACCTGCTACTTTCTTTTGGAGAATTGAGGTTTAGCCTTAGTTTTTGGAGCGTGTTTGTCGTCTTTCGATTTCACGCGTTCTTCTCTGTGTTCCGTCCGTCCTCTTCTTTCCGAAGTCTGTGATGAGATCTGAAAGGGACGAGAGGAACGTGTATCAGTATCATGATACCTGTCAGGTTTTCTCAAATTATCCCTATTCCTGAGGTTATACCTCCTTTCAGAGGGCTCCTTTTGAGGAGACCTACCTCGGGATTGAGAACGCTTCTCATTTGAATTTTGTTTATTAGTTTCCCACTTCTTTTTAGAAGATGTAGGAGTTTGTTTAATTGAGTCCTTTTCTGGACTTTCAGATAGCTTCGGCTTCACTGGTCTTCCACCCAAACTATCTCTGCCTAATTCTGCATAAGATTGTTCTATTATTCTGGGTAGCTCAGTTTGATGTTCTGTAACATCGAATTCCCTCAATTTTTGGCGGATCGCTACTGCTGCTGCCTCTCCTTTAATATTAGATAATATTATTGTTGAGACCTGGTCGAAATTTTTCAGTAATTTCATACCTAAATTTAGAGCAGGCTCTGCCCCGTATTCGTTTTGAATTTGTTTTAGGACATCAGGTATTACCGCAATTGACGGAATGCCATGTGTTTTAGTGTAGATGGCAGCAAAGACTGAACCCCAAGTGGTGCAGTCTTCCAGTTGTGGTGTGATCCCCATTGGTAAACTGATTGTTAGGATTCTGTGTTTCTCATACGGGCTAGTATTTGGAAATACTGCTTCGATTTGAGTAATTTTTTGAGCTATCCAGAACGGAATTTGCTCACGTTTTGTGGGCATTTTACCCATGACTGAGTTGAGAGTCTGTGGTGTAATTTTTAGTGTAGTCCCCTGATGAGGGGTCTGATTTTGAAGTGTGAATGTTGGTTGGACTGTGAGAGTCCGCATGACATATTGGACCAATTGTCTGTAAATTTTTATTAACTCTTTTATTTGAGTATGTAATTCCTCATCTGTCATTATATCCAGTTCAGGATGAGGTGTGTAGCCGGCTAAAATCGGCCATGTTGCTCCTGGTCTACCTAGTGGACCGAGCCTGGTGATGTTTTTGTGATGTTTTAGGGCGCCTTTAAACCAGAGCTGATGCTCCTGGTATGTTAATGGAATTTCAATATCCTCGAAAGGAATGTATTCCTCTGGTAGTTCATCTTCTTTGTAGAAGTGAAATGTTTGTGATGTTGGATTGCATTCAGGAAGTATTACCCATGAATAGAATACCTCTGTCTGAAAGGATTCATGTGCCTCTATCACGAAAACTGCTCTACCTCCTCTTGGCGATAGGCCATGTTTTATAAGTTTTAGAGTTATGGCTTTTCTTAAGTTTTGAGGGATGGTTATAACACCCTCCTCGGTTTCATTTAAACCTGTAAGGTTAAAAACTGCTGCTTGGGCTTGATCAGCCGCAGCTCCACCGTTTCCGGTGTCATTGTCTCCGTCAGGCATTTTGTTTTTTGAAAAATGTAGAACAAGTTTCAAGGAAACAAAGATAAGGTGCACAATATTTTGGAACACTGTATCCTTCAACGTTGAGCAAACCAAACAGCTAATATATAGGGTACTTCCCTATGTAGCCTTGCGGATACTAAACCCTGCCCACTCCAGACGTCTTTTGGAGTATATGGGTAGGGGTCTCTGAGAGAAAAAGCACGGCTGAGTTACTCAGTATCTAACGTTGAATTACCGCCTTACCAAACCGTTGGGCGCCATGTAGTGTAGCTCCTATTTCCCTAATAGGCTCTGCACATTGGAATAATATATCCTATAGGTTTGACATAGGACTAAGGTCAGCATGTCCCTATCGAGTATATTAAACTTAATTACTTGTGCCAGCTAGCTCAGAGGCCACTAGAAACTCCTTGACAACAAGAAGGGAGTAGTTTCTGGCAGCCGCAAAACATGACCACTATGTTTCCCTTTTAGAATCAGAACGTGTCCCAGAGTCGTGGAAACAATAGATAACTATTTCACTCAGCTCAATCGTGCATGCATAGTTTTCCTCAAAGTTACACAGAAATAATAGACGGGCGTTTTCAATAAAAGATTTATTGAACAGTCTTGTTTCTGGTGTAAGTATAATGTGCTGTTACGATCACAAGACAGTATGCGAGATAAATAATGTACAGGGTGAGCAGTAGAAATAAATAATACTGCAATAGCATTATCTTTTAGTACAGATGCTGTTACATAAATAACACAGACTAAAAATGCGAGTACTCATACGATGCGTTGCTAAGCTAGTTCTACCCCAATGTACCTAACCTAACCTAGGTGTAGGACGAGGTATGAAGTCGGTGAAGTATTCCTTACTATGGTATACTAGGAGTATGTTTAAGCCTAGTAGGCCTAGTATGCCAAGAGTCCCTCTAGGTTCTTATCAGCTCCATACCTGAAGAATGAGAGAGGTAGGAATCTCTTTGCCAGACTCGAACTCCAACACCCCGCAAGGGAAGTCAGATCACTGGAAGCGGGACTCTCTGCGTGCAGGGATGACAGCGTCTTCTCAGTGCGTCAGCCCGGGATACGGGCTCCTCTGAAGTCGAGGTCTCCTCTAGTTTACAGGGGCTAGGGAAGGTATATTTATACCTGAGAGTACCTTAGGAATGTTAGCATTGACGTGAATTGGACAGCGAAAGACGTCATGGATGAACCCCTAAGGAATAATGGTTCATGCATAATATATGAGGCCTTGAAGAAATCAATAGTCCTGGGCTAGGGAAACTCCCGCAGCCTCAGGGTCTGTTCTTCATGAACTCGTTGTGACGTTAGGGTGGACGGATGTCAGAGACCATGCCTGTATTTGGAGTGCACGGTTTAATGCCTAAATAAGGACTGGGATTTTATGCCTATATAAGGGCAGGGCGAATTGTGCCTATATAAGGACATGATATTGGAAAGCCCGTTATGGACACCCTAAGAGGAATACAACACTCCCGTTCTTCTTTGTGGTGTTCCTCCTGGTCTTGTATGTACAAGTAGGTCCTTTAGGTTGGCGCTTCTTTTAAACGAAAACAGAGGTTTCTCAATATTCAATCCCTGAGAGTTAAATATACTCCAGTGTTTCAGAATCACCTGCCGAATTTGGTGGGAAGCTGTATTAAAAGTAGTCACGCAAACCGGTTTGTTCATCTCTGGTTTAGATCTTTTTTCCAGAAGATTATCCCTGTTTGCGTTCAACGCTCTTTTGCGAGCTTTTGTGATGGTCCTTTCTGGGTACCCCCATTGGAACAATTTCTTTGTAAGGACCGTTGCCTCTTCTTTGAAGGTGGTTTTCTCTGTACAGTTGCGGCGCAACCGGAAAAATTGGCCCAAGGGTAAGTTCTCCCTCAGGGACTTCGGATGAAAACTATCAAAGGCAAGCAATGCGTTCTTGTCTGTGGGCTTATGAAAGACCTGTGTATGAAGTATCCCCTCTTTCGGTTCAATGATGAGGTCCAAAAACGGAAGTCCTGTTTTTGTCATGGTGGACGTAAAATGGAGCAGCGGATTCCTTTGATTCAGCCAGACCAAAAATTGTTTCACTGACTCCTCATCGCCCTTCCAAACCACCAGCACATCATCGATGTAGCATCGCCACAGTCTTTTGTTTCCTGCCCAGATGCATTCTGGGTCATAGAGCTCCTTTTTCTCCAGTGCTCCCACATACAGTCCCGCCAGGCTTGGGGCAAAGGTGCTGCCCATCGAGGTCCCGTGGGTCTGCAGGTAGAGTGTCCCCTCATATTCGAAGAAGTTGCGAGTCAAAGCCAGTTCCGCTAGACCCAACACAAAAGCTTGGGGTGTCTGATATCCCAGTCTTCCTCAAAAAGGATGTCCCCCAAAACCCTGAGGGTTTCCCTCTGGGGGATGTTCGTGTATAGCGCCTCTATGTCCAAACCCAGAAGAAATTCATTGGTGGGGTCAAAGGGCATATCCTTCAAACAGTTCAGTACATCTAGTGTATCTTGTAAATACAATGGTAATTTCTGTACCAGAGGTTTCAGATAAAAATCACAAAATTGTGATTAAGGTTCCAAGATTGAATCAATCCCCGACACGATTGGCCTCCCTGGTGGTGGCCGTGTCTCCTTGTGAATTTTAGGCAGTATGTAAAAATACGGCCTTTTGGGGTGGATGTTCGTGAGGTATTCTGCCTCATGTCTTGAAATCCAATCGTTGGATACTGCCTCCTCCACTAGGGTGGCGATATCCTTCATCAGATCTGTAGTAGGGTCTCTTCTCAGCACTTCGTAATTCCTCCTGTCAGATAGGAGTCATAAACATTCCTCATTATATGTTGTTTGGTCCAATATCATAATTGCTCCCCCTTTGTCTGCCGGTTTCAGGATAATCGAGGTGTCCTCCTTCAGTTCACGGAGGGCCACTTTTTCTTCGTTACTTAGATTGAAGAAAGTTCAATTTTTTCGTCTTTTAAGATTCTCCAGATCATAAATGACTGCCTGTTCAAATGTGTCCACTTCTTGTGGCAACATCGCAGTCTGGGGGGTAAATGTAGATTTTGGGCGTAAAGGTGTAACTCCTTCCCTGGTGTTAGTTGCTTCTTTGTCTTAAAAAAACACCCTCAGTCTCACGGTTCTGAAGAAGGTTGCCAGTTCCTGTCGTAGTTGGAAGTGGTCTGGTTGATTCGTTGGTACATAACCCAATCCTTTTTGCAGCAGATTTTCCTGAGCTGGAGACAATGTTTTCGAGGAGAGATTCACAACTAAAGACGATCCCTGCTGGTACCTGGTTGCATACTCTGGGCCATGCTCCGTGTCACCCGTTGGTTCAGTTCTTGATCTTCCTCTTCCCATGTCACTCTCTGTTGGCCTTTCTGTTTGCCCCGACCTCTGCCCCTGCCTAAAAAAGGTGGGGCCTGTAGTTGATGGAATTGGGGTGGTTGAAAGTGGGGGTTCTGATATCCTGGGAGTGGTGGAAAACCAATCCCCGGCCAATGGGGACCTGGGTTAGGATAACCTTGGAATGGTGTGGGATAGAAGGGTCTTGGGCCTCGCTGATAACCCCTGCCTCTCCCCCTCCTTTGTTGTGGGTAGTCGTAATCGCTCCCCTCGCTGCTGCTGCTAGCCATGTCTTGGCGTTTTCTACCTGTCTGATTTCCCTTCTTCATGTCAGCCAGTTTTTGCTGAACATAATCTTCATTGATGTTTTTTGAAGACAAAGAAGCAACTAACACCAGGGAAGGAGATACACCTTTACGCCCAAAATCTACATTTACCCCCCAGACTGCGATGTTGCCACAAGAGGTGGACACATTTGAACAGGCAGTCATTTATGATCTGGAGAATCTTGAAAGATGAAAAAATTGAACTTTCTTCAATCTAAGTAACGAAGAAAAAGTGGCCCTCCGTGAACTGAAGGAGGACACCTCGATTATCCTGAAACCGGCAGACAAAGGGGGAGCAATCGTGATATTGGACCAAACAACATATAATGAAGAATGTTTACGACTCCTATCTGACAGGAGGAATTACGAAGTGCTGAGAAGAGACCCTACTCCAGATCTGACGAAGGATATCGCCACCCTAGTGGAGGAGGCAGTATCCAACGATTGGATTTCAAGACATGAGGCAGAATACCTCACGAACATCCACCCCAAGAGGCCATATTTTTACATACTGCCTAAAATTCACAAGGAGACACGGCCACCACTAGGAAGGCCAATCGTGTCGGGATTGATTCAATCTTGGAACCTTTATCACAATTTTGTGATTTTTATCTGAAACCTCTGGTACAGAAATTACCATCGTATTTACAAGATACACTAGATATACTGAACTGTTTGAAGGATATGCCCTTTGACCTCACCAATGAATTTCTTCTGGGTTTGGACATAGAGGCGCTATACACGAACATCCCCCAGAGGGAAGCCCTCAGGGTTTTGGAGGACATCCTTTTTGAGGAAGACTGGGGATATCAGACACCCCAAGCTTTTGTGTTGGGTCTAGCGGAACTGGCTTTGACTCGCAACTTCTTCGTATATGAGGGGACACTCTACCTGCAGACCCACGGGACCTCGATGGGCAGCACCTTTGCCCCGAGCCTGGCGGGTCTGTATGTGGGAGCACTGGAGAAAAAGGAGATCTATGACCCAGAATGCATCTGGGCAGGAAACATAAGACTGTGGCGACGCTACATCGATGATGTGCTGGTGGTTTGGAAGGGCGATGAGGAGTCAGTGAAACAATTTTTGGTCTGGCTGAATCAAAGGAATCCGCTGCTCCATTTTACGTCCACCGTGACAAAAACAGGACTTCCGTTTTTGGACCTCATCATTGAACCGAAAGAGGGAATACTTCACACACGGGTCTTTCATAAGCCCACAGACAAGAACGCATTGCTTGCCTTTGATAGTTTTCATCCGAAGTCCCTGAGGGAGAACTTACCCTTGGGCCAATTTTTCCGGTTGCGCCGCAACTGTACAGAGAAAACCACTTTCAAAGAAGATGCAACGGTCCTTACAAAGAAATTGTTCCAACGGGGGTACCCAGAAAGGACCATCACAAAAGCTCGCAAAAGAGCGTTGAACGCGAACAGGGATAATCTTCTGGAAAAAAGATCTAAGCCAGAGATGACCAAACCGGTTTGCGTGACTACTTTTAATACAGCTTCCCACCAAATTCGGCAGGTGATTCTGAAACACTGGAGTATACTTAACTCTCAGGGAATGAATATTGAGAAATCTCTGTTTTCGTTTAAAAGAAGCACCAACCTAAAGGACCTACTTGTAGATACAAGACCAGGAGGAACACCACAAAGAAGAACGGGAGTACAAGGTTTCCTACCACCCATACAAGGACATTCCCAGTGTGGATCCTGTAATGTGTGCCACCTAACGGATAACACAAAATCCATCGACATAGGATTAACCTACCCCTGGGAACAGAGAACGCAGACAAACTGCAATACAGAGAACGTGATTTATTTAATCACCTGTCCTTGCGGTAAACAGTATGTGGGGATGACTTCCCGGAAAGTGAAAATACGTATCATGGAACATCGAAGTACGATACGGTGTATGAGATCAAACACGAAATTAACAACTCATTACCTGGAAAAACACCACACTCCAGAAGAGATGACCTGGACAGTTATTGAAAAACCAAACCTAGCAGCTTGGATTGGGGACAAATCAAAGGCCCTATTCCGCAGAGAGCAGAGATGGGTGTATAGGCTCAAGAGTCATACAACAGGCCTCAACGAAGACATACCGTGGCACTCTCTGAACAGGTAGTTTTTGCAGGACACGGAAGTCAGCTTATAGTGACCGGGGTGTAGTTCTGGTCCCATTACTGTTCATCCTCATAATACAGACGGGGGTAGAGAGGATGGATATTAAACACATGGAGGCCACCTTGTAACTAGGGTAATCTTGACAGGGAGTGGCGATTACAGTGAGAGACTCTCGTGCATGCATTGACCAACAGCAGGGCCGATCCGTATCTACACTGTGCAGAAATATGACCCCCAACACCATATAACCCCCGCCATGAACACGGTGTACCTAAATGCGTTAGATGCATTAAAAAATGTGGCACATTATACATCAAGGCAGGTGAAATTAATTTCAGTACAGTTCTGGTGCATAGCGTTACCAGCTTTTATGACAACGTTTTATGGATGCACACGGAAGATGCCCACGCAGTAATAGAACCACTCACTTTTTAATGTACACGGGTATCAATAGGGGTTACATGCACCACACACATAGGATACACCTAAGCGGCTGAAATTATTTCCTAGCTGTTCGGGGAAGATAAGCGGTGCCAGTCTCCATGGCAACTGTTTGGGGATGCATATAGAATGTGCTGACGCTTCCCCTCGCGCCGATCCATATGACCTGAGACTCACCCACGTGACTACGCACCGTAGGGTAATGCCCCGTGACGTACCCGGAAGCAATCCGGGATGCAATTGAGACCGAACATGTTTAAAAAGATGCTCTGTGCTCGGCACTCCCGCACTTCTACACGGTGGAGGAGGCGAGCACTGCACATGGGGAGGAGCACCACCTTTGATGTAGTAAGGAGCAAGGGGGGCTTCGAGCTAATGATAATAACCGGAGCCAACGGTACAGATCGGTGAAGGGGTTTGGACCACCTATTCAGAAAGGTTTACTTACCGCGTGAGCGGACCGGACACTATTGGGTATGGGGATATTAATCCACGATTATGGCACATGACTCCGTTTGGAATCACCTATAAATATGACATCATTTATATGTAGGGGTAAACGGTCATGAGATTAAAAGACAATATAAATACAATACAACATATGACAGGCTTAACAAGGGTCTCTGCTTTTAGCTTTGAGATCAAAGCGAGGCACGGCTGAACCCACATGGGGAGCGATAATGAGATCACATCACCCAAAATGATAGTCAGAGGGGATTATGTATTTGGAATAATGATTGCATGGCTATTTTGTCTCTCGTTTTCTCCTTAAACCTTATAGAGTGTGACTACAAGGGGTCTCTCCTAGCCTACCGCCAATTTGAGCTTTACTCAGGTGTAAACTCGGTGAGTATAGAACACCGAAGGGGCCTTCTGAGTGAAGTAAATAAGAAGTATGGGAAATATGACTAGTGTGTGAATCTCGTTTGGCGAATTAAACCAATTATTTCCGCAAGTTTTGACAGAAAGGAAACGGAAATACGAATGTGGTTAACCTTATAAAGGTAACCTTGGGCACGATATGAGGTCCCGCAGGGGCCCAGGTGTTTGGAATAATGTTGTGACACGTGCTGAGTTAAAATTCTTTTTTTTCAATAAACTGTATTGAAAAGATGGAATACCTTGATTGCAATAATCAGCCTAACGTTAGGATTACTTCTCCTTTATCTTTCTGCTTTGCAGTATATCCCAAGGATCCTCTCGAGGAAATCCCTCCGATTAAGATTTAGGAGATACCATACCTACAACCTCGATTGGAGGAGTGGGTACCACCACAGGTACTGGGACCGAGAGTGTCCTGATGAAGACCAACGTGACCATAAGATTGGGCACATTGTAAAGGCTGAAACATGTTGACCACCGGGCAGTAAGAAGGGGTATAAGGGGCACATTAAATCTCCCTAGCACCATCATCCTTTCACGTTTTTAACCCTGACCGGGGGATCCAGGAATAAAATAGACTTAGGGATACCTCCGAGTTAGTTTTTTATTTTTAATCTGTTTATTGAGTTCAATAGTAATCATATACACAGTACCAATTATCGTTCATTGCAATTATCCAATACATCATACAGTAATCAGGGGTCCCCAAATCACAATTACAATGTGGTTACAGCTCCGTTCCCACCTCTACGCAGTTCCAGCTCCACCATTGGGGGTATGCATACATTTCCATGGTAGACATTCCAGTTGTTCCATTTCCTGTCCCACTTTTTAGGGCATCCACGCATTATGAATACCTCCTTTTCCGCTACCTTACACTTGTCAAGTTCCTTCGCCCATACATTGATGGATGGTGGGTCCGCCGCCCCCCAATTTCGTGCTAGCTCTCGCTTAACTAATGTATAACCTAGTGTTACCAGCTGCTGCTCAACTTCTGTGAGGTCCGTGGCTGTCCAAATATTAAGTAGGCCTAGTTCCGGTGTGAGAGCTAGCTCCTTCCCCAGGGCAGTCTGAATGTGAGTCGTGGCTCCCTCCCATATATGCTGTATAACAGGGCACTCCCAGATCGTATGATAAAAGGTAGCTGTTTGTTTGCACCCCCTAAGACAGAGCACATCCGTCCTTGCGCCTATTTTGGCCAGAATGACCCCTGTCAGGTAGGACCGATGTAGGTTCCTAAGTTGTATCAGTCGGAAGCGGAGGGTGATAGCCGCCTCTCTAGGGGACATCAAGGCCGTTTGCCAGTCTTCATCATCAATAGGCCCCAGGTCACATTGCCACTGCTCCCTAAGTTTAGAAAATGTATCGGGCAGGTTATTACATAATTTTTTATAGGTTAAGGATATGGCTTTCGAGTGTAATGGCCCATCCAGCAATCGATCTTCTAACGGCGACGCTTCTGGTATGTCCCCAAAATCTGGGAAAACCGCCGTCAGGGCGTGCCTAATTTGCAGGTATCGAAACAGTTCCCCCTGAGCCATTTGATAATTTCCCCGGAGTTCCTCAAAACTAAGAATAGTTCCCTTTTTAATCAAGTCTCCTACCACTGAGATCCCGATCATGTCCCACTTGTCGAATCCAGTTTGGTGACAGAGAGTGCCCAGTCTCTGGGCATGCCACAATGGTGTCGCTTTTGTGAGGATGTTAGCCCAGCCCAGGCGAGAATTCACCTGGTGCCAAATTCCTATAGTATGGGAGGTGGGCCCAAAAAACCTACGTTTCTTGACTTTGGAATACAGCGCTCCCAAGTAACTGGAACGGCCAGTTTGATATCTGTCTAGAACATATGCCGGATCATTAGGGAGGTGGTATATCCAGTGGTTCACCACCACCAATTGCGAAGCCCAATAATAGAGTCTGAGGTCTGGGAGGGCTATGCCTCCATCGTACCATCCTTTTGTTAACTTTTTCATTGCCACACGAGGGGCCTTGCCATCCCACAGCAATGTACGGATTTCACTTTCTACCGCTTTGAAATACGTATCTGGGACCCGGTTCGGGCAGTTCTGGAGAATGTATAAAAAGCGCGGGAGAGCCAGCATCTTAAAGAGGGCAGCTCGGCCCACCAGGGACAGAGGCAGGGACCTCCAGTGCTTTACATCCGCTCGCAATCGGGCTAGCGGAGGGGCTAAGTTGCGGTTATGAAAAAGGGCCGGATCTGATGTTACAAAGATTCCCAAGTACCGGAAGCCGTCCCAAGCCACTTCTAACATACAATTCGCTGGGAGATGAGGAACCTGTCCTCGGAGCACGTACAATACTGACTTGCTCCAGTTGAGCGCATAGCCTGAATACTTTCCAAAGTTCGTGAAGATGTTTAAGACAGCATGTATGGATTTATAGGGGAGGCAAGATATAACAGTATATCATCAGCGTACAAGGATATTCGATCCTCCTGATCTTCTGCCCATTTCAGACCTCTCACCATTACATCTCGACGTATCCATGCAGCGAGTGGTTCTAGCATAAGGGAAAATATCAGTGGAGATAAAGGACAGCCCTGTCGGGTTCCTTTCCGCAGTGTGAATGCACGGGACGTGTAATTGTTGACTCTTATTTGCCCTTGTATACCTGTATAAAGCAGTTTCACCCAGCCCAGGAACTTAGGACCAAATCCAAACCTCGCCAGAACTTCGAATAGATATGGCCATTCTATGGAGTCGAACGCCATAGAGGCATCCAATGACAAAACCACTGCATCCTCCTCCATGTATTCTCTGCGCACCATTACGTTATGGAGACGATGGATATTGAGTGCTGTATTCCTCCCCGGCATAAAGCCAGATTGGTCAGGGTGAACTAAGGAGGAGACAACTGTGACTAGTCTAGTGGCAAGAACTTTTGCCAAGATCTTAGCTTCTACGTTGATTAGCGAGATCGGTCTGTAGGAGCCGCAGCTGTCCCCTGGCTTCCCTGGTTTACGGATAACTACTATGGTGGCAAGACGCTGGTCTTTGGGCAGTTTTCCCGTCCCGTAGCTTTCATTATACATAGCTCGCAAGTGCGGGGCTACTTGGGAGGCCGTTACTTTCAAGAATTCGATGAGAGTGCCGTTGGGCCCCATCGCTTTCCCTGAGCGGATTTGACTAATGGCTTTCTGAATCTCCTCGTCTGTCAGGTCACCATCAAGGGTGTCTCTATCTGACTCAGAAAGTGTCGGTAGGACACTATCTGAGAGGAGTTGGTGGGAATCTTCCGCTGTATAAGTAGTAGAGGGGGAGTATATCTTCTCTAGGTGGTCTGCGAATGCCTCTGCAATTTCCTTAGGATGAGTGAGCGTCTCACCAGTTGGCAGTGTTAGCTGCGGCACCCATCTATCCCCTTGTTCTCTTCTCTCTAACCATGCCAAAGTTTTACCGGCCCTATCACCTAATTCATACATTCTGTGTTGGGTATTGAGGTGTTTGGCCATCATATGTTCCCTAGCTTTGATTTTGTATTCTTCTTGCTTAAGTGCGAGACGATGTTGCGTGTCTTCTGATGGCCTATTTGTGTGGTCTAGTTCCAGTTGTTGGAGCTCGTATTCCAACTGAACTAGTAGGCGACGTTTGTTCTGGATGTAACCCATTTTTAAGGATAGGGCCTGCCCCTTCAGAACCACTTTGAATGCCTCCCATATAGTTAGTGCCGAGTCAACCGATCCCAAATTTTCCTTGAAGTAGTTGTTGGTTTGTGTACTCAATTCCTCTCTTATGTCCGGAATTTTCAGCAACCACGGGTTGAGGATGATAGTAGTACGCGGTTGCCGTTCCCAGTGTGTAAATTCGACCCTAACCGGGGAATGATCCGAAATACCTCTCGGCAAGGCCTGGGGGTGTCTAAAGTTGCCTATTGAGACAGCATGAGTCAGGAAGTAGTCAATACGGGATGAACTCTTGTGTGTATTGGAAAAATAGGTGTATTGTATTTCAGTCGGTTGTAGTGCACACCACACATCTACTAGACCCATAGCTGTGGTAAATTCTGCCATTAGCACATTCGGTCTTGCCCCCGGCCGCTGCGGGTGTCTGTCAACAGTGTCATCCATAGTCATATTATAATCCCCTCCTAGGATTAGGGTGCCCACAGGAAGATCAGTCAATATTTTGCCGAGGTCTGCCAGGGCTTCCCTACCTAATGCTGGCGGCAGATATAATGAGACCACATTAAGCGCTCTACCCTCCCATTGAGCCTCCAATACTGCAAATCTTCCCCAGGGTCCGCCCAGGTGCGGTGTACAATAAGAGCCAGGTTCTATTTAATTAGAATACCCGTTCCCCGAGAGCCCGTGGTGTAGTCAGCGTGCACTAGGAGCTTGTATCCCCATCGTGTAAGAGCTTTACTTTTGTTCCCAACAAGGTGGGTCTCCTGCAGTAATACCACGTCTGGAGACTGTCTTTTTAAATACTGCTGAACAATTCCACGTTTGATTTTATCCCCCATCCCGTTCACATTCCAGGTAAGGACAGAGAGTGACAAGTCTATTTCATCCCCCATCATCTAGCTTGACGAGAACCATTTTACTGTAGGTCGATAATGGTGTGTGGTATATATTTGCAATTAGCTGAGCTGGTGAAACTCGACCCTGCTGGTCTCCCCTATGACTAAAGCAAGCAATGAAACCGGTACATGTCAGTATACAATTGTTACCTTGTACATTAACCAAACCTTGAAAAGGCAAACACCCATCCCACCTCCCCCCACCAACCCCCTTCCCTGCCCCCCTGCCCGTGGATTTAAAACTACCCACACCCCAACTAGGCAGAGTGCCTCTCTCCCTCCCAAAAATACTAAAAGGTGCGGGCTGCGTATGTCCCCATCCCCGCTTATTTCCCCGTGTGTCTTTGCCTATAGCAATCTATCTGTGGTCGTACGCGTAGAATGACTATGGAGCACCTCCCTCAACATGGCATGTTCAGGACGGGCAATCTTACAAACAAGTCCCCCAACAACCCACAGTTTAATTAAGTCATAAGGACAGTCTCACCACCGCTGCGATACTTGCAATTGTGTCGAACCGCATACGATCCAGTCCCCAGGTATAAGTTCTATCTGTGCGACATCTCTTTCCCTTTCGTAGCAGCGGAGTCATCTACAGACGGAGTCCCGTTGGTCTCTCTGTGCGGCCTGGGTCCCCCATTACGGTCTCGACGCTAGCCCCCCACCCTGCGCCACCCCTCCAACCACTCCCATACCTCCTCTGGAGAAGTGAAGAACCATGTCTTGCCTTCTGACTCCACTCTAAGCTTCGCTGGAAAGAGCATAGCATATTTTATTTCGCGGTCTCTGAGCTCTTTTTTCACCGCCTGAAAGCTTCGTCGTTGGGCCTGGACCTTGGCTGTGAAGTCTGGGAAGAACGTGACGTCGTTATTGTCAATCTTAAGTGGGGGTTGGACCGTGCTGTCTGTAATATAATGTCTTTATATCTGTAGTTGAAAACACGGGCAATGATGGGCCTTGGGGGGGCCCCGGGCTTCGGCCTGCCCCCTGGTCCTTGGTGCGCTCTTTCAATCGAGAAGTATTGCGACAGACTCTTGGGTTGTAGGTGGGTCATAACTAGATCCTCCACATAGAGGTCGGCTGCCGGCCCCTCAGCCCGCTCCGGAACACCCAATATACATATGTTATTCCTCCGGGCCCGTCCTTCATACTCATCAAGTTGTTGCGCCATCCGCTCCTGTCGATTCTGAAGTTCAGCCACCTGCGTCTGAAGCTGCGACATATCAGTCTGCAGCGCAGTCGCAACAATTTTGAGTTCCTTCAACCGTTCATCCATTTTGCGAAAATCTGCCCTGATTAGAGACACTTCTACGGTGACTGAATCGAGGGAGTGCGCACTCCGCCTATAGCTTCCATGACGTCATGAAGCGTTGGCTCCGACAACAATTTGGGAGCACTCTGTGCTTCTGGTGCCTCCGTGTGTTGCTCTTCTCGGTCTTGTCCCGACTTGTTCCAGGCAAATTTGCCAGCTTGTTTTGCGCGTTAGCCTTCGGACCTCTGCCTGTCGCCATATCTGCGCCGCCGGTTTCGCGAGAGGGCACTGAAATCAGGAATAGCCGTGGTAATCCCCGCCGCCTACCCAGCGAGTAAGGCAGTCTCGCCGTTGGCCTGTCGGGTTTCCCTAGGGCCTCTCTTCGCCAGCCCACAGTCTCCAAGTGTCCTCTCCAACCAAGGGCGCCAACAAGGCCCAAGCACACCCGCCGATTATGGCACCACAGACTGCGTACCTGTAGCCTGGCCTTCCACGGGACTTCTGGCCGGGTGGAGTTGTGTCGTTACCCGTCTCAGCACTAATTCAATTTTCATAGGGACCGAGGTATTCCCTGAGAGTCCGTCTCTCTGCTCCGGGGTCTACTGGCGCTCCAGATAAAGGGCGAGGTCCACAAGCGCTGCCTTTATTGCATACCACCTCGGATAGTAGTAGCATCAGGCTCCATCCGGCAGGTCGCAGGCCATCTGACTCACTTGCCAATTCTGTCCATTTCTGGGTCTCCCCCAGCTCCAGGGGACATCACCACCATCCATAGATCGGGCACCTGCGCCACAACAGGCTGTCCCGCCCGTCCGTCGCAGGTCCAGTCACTCTCCACAACCACCCAATCCAATACTTGCAGGTGACGAGAGGGGGGGGCGGCCACACCACTGGTGTCTTGTGCGTGCTTCCGGGCCCCAGTAGGGCTATCAATGCAGGGACCGGGTCCTCAATATCGATACTGGGAGGGGGGGGAGGGGGAGGCACCCCGATGTGTCTGTCTCGTCGTCAGCAACCGTTGTTTTGTCCTTTCTCCAGGCCAACTATCAGCCCACCTTGCCTCTGCCCCTCCGTTTCCAGGCAGTTCGCACTAGTCCGGGCCAGGCCTATGCCCTGCATGCCGCCAAAGCCGGGACCTAAATTAGCGGCCTCTGCCCCAAGGCGTCCGCCCCGCCTCCTCCGATCTGCCGCCGCAGCTCAATAAACTTCACTCGACTCCCCAGCCGGAGCAGCCAGCGGTCGAGTCTCATATAGGGGTACGTCGCCTGTTTAGCCCCAGGCGTGTGGCAGTGTCACTGACCGTGGCGTCCCGATCGGGAGTCCTCACGCCACCATGTTGGTCTCTGCTCCGCCGGCTGCCGGATTGTCTATGTTCCCTCGCCTCAAAGGAATCTCTTCACCGCAGCACCGGTATCGGCGGACCGCAGAACTGGTAAGGCACCCGTAGAGCGGGTTTGCAGCTTTTTTGGCACAGGATAATGCAGGATAGACGGCAGGGATGCGGGAGCCTTTCTAACCAGCCGCCATACTCTTCGGCAGCTAGCCACGCCCCCCGAGTTAGTTTTAATATACACCACTCTGCACCTTCACCTCCACGTTTCCCAGTCACATTTTGGAAAGATTGATTTCTTCTTTTCTTTATGTTGTGTTTGTCTCCCCCCACCCTATTGCTCCACCCTTGGCGTTGGCTGTGCCAGTGTGTTTTGTAAGCAGCCCTATGATGAAGCATGTAACACTTCGGTGTGAGTGAGGGCAGTATTAAAACACATAGCACGTCTCCACATTTTATCACAACACGATGTGTATGTACTCCCTACTCCTTATAGTGTGTTTAAGTCAGGCTCGATCAGCCTGTTGTTTGGGGCAGTCTCGTTAGGCGTGTTCCCTGCCTCTCCTGGACGCGTTCTTGCTTCAGGAGTATCAGAGCCACTGCTAGGGAAGGCAATAGAGTTTGCGCAGCATATGTGGGTGCCAACAAATGACTTTATTGCAGGCAAAGGAGAGTCGCCGGCCCAGTGCCCTCCAGTGGGGCAGAGAGTGTCGAATTCATCCCAGGTGTTAGAAAAAGACCTTGGCCTGCCACTTGCATGCAGCGGAAGAAGAAAGGACTTTACTGGGAGAGTTTTATTTTCTCAGCTTAGCCCTGCCAAGTGCCACACATATGAGTGATAATGTCCAGTCCTTGCGGGGATGTGCATATATCAATAATAGGCGTTGGTTAGACTAACATGAGTTGCCTGGCACTTGGCAGGGCTGCCATAGCGCGATGCCGGGCAGCAGAAGCAGGCATCGTTGTTGTTGTACTTCTCACGCTGGCCGACGTCAGCCCCTTCGCCCCGCCCCTATGCTCAAATAGATAGTGTGAGCAGTTGGTTCGTATGGCGATTGAGAAGCACAGACAAGAGGTCTCAAAAGGCCTAAAAAATAAACAAAACGATGAGGATAGGGTACTAAAGTGGAAGTCAGGCCGCAAGCTACTGAAAGGGTGTCAGTGAGCTACCAGTAGCTCGTGATCGACCGGTTGGAGACCCCTGACTTAGACAAACTCTAGACGGCGGGGGAGCGCAGCCCTGATCCTATTAGATCTGTCAGCGGCCTTTGACACGGTCAACCACGATGTGCTGGTGGCCCATTTATCATCGCTTGGGATCCGAGACAAAGCGCTCTCCCTGTTAAGCTCTTTTTTGTCAGAGCGGTCCCAAGTAGTGGCACTTGGAGATTTTGTTTCTCCTTCCTTTTCTCTTCCTTGTGGAGTCCCTCAGGGCTCATCTTTGAGCCCTACCCTATTTAATCTGTATGTCATTCCCTTGGCCAAATTATTTAAAAGATATGGCTTCACCCTGGTGTCATATGCGGATGACACGCAGATTATTGTGTCAATCAACAGTGCACCTACTGCAACTGCAGCCTGATTTCAGGACTGTATGGGCCACATAGGAATCTGGATGCAAGACAACTGTCTTAAATTAAATTAATCTAAGACTGAAGTCCTTCTCTTTGGGAATTCATCTTCAGTCTGTAGAGACAGTTGGTGGCCCGCTCAAATGGGCCCTTTACTGGTCCCCACAACTAAATTGAAAAATCTTGGTGTTTTCTTTGACACTAGTCTATCATTTGAAACCCAGATTAATCACACAACATCCACCTGTTTTTTCATTCTTAAAGTCCTGAAGAAGGTGCTTCCTTTTATCCCTTTTGAGGTGAGGAAATCAGTGGTCACTGCACTTATTACATTCAGGCTTGACTACTGTAATGCACTATTCACCAGTGCGAGCAAGCGCAGCATTTGTAAGCTCCAGACAGCACAGAATGCAGCAGCCAGAGTCCTGTTAGGGCTCTCACACTTTGATTCGGCTTCTAAGGCTCTTACACAATTGCACTGGCTGCCAATCGCGAAGCGCATTCAGTTTAAAGCCTTATGCATAGCCTTTAAAGCTCTGCATGGTCTTGGTCCGTTGCACTTGTCAAAACATTTTAAACCTTACATCCTGGCCAGACCATTTAGGTCTTCAGACGGTGGAAATCTGATCATTCCCAGAGTGCGTAAAGTAAAATGGGGAGGCAATAGCTTCACCCATACCACTACTAAACTCTGGAATTCCTTGCCAATAATACTGAAAAAAGAAATCAATCTGCTTAAATTTAGGAAAGGGCTGAAAAGTTGGTCCTTTAAATGGTGAGTCCAACGTAACATTTTTAAATCCACTAGTCTGAAGCAGCTCCTAAACACCCTCGGTATTTGTAGCGCTAATAAATATCTCATTACATTTTATTTACATATAACTCATTTTCACAGCATTTTTAAGATTAAAAAAAACAATTAGCGGGGAGAAACTGAAGGGAGTCAGGCTAGGACAGTTATTTACGCCACTCCACTTTCAAAGTTCACCAGCCGCCACTGGAATGAGCTTAAAAGTTCTATCTCTTTTGACCCCTGCCCCAATAAAAGTTCATAGACAACCTTTTGGGGCCTGATTTTGAGTTGTGTGGTAACAGCAAAAGCCCAGATTTTTTGAGAATGGTCCTAATCAAGACAATGCACCGGCCGAATTTCCTACAATATGAGAATAATTTAAAGGAGGAAATTCCACCTCCGAGTTCTCCTTCGGATTTAGCATTTCCTCTACATATGAGAGGATTTCACTTTACCACCCAACATTAATTTTTTAAGATTCTTTGGGTCAAATTCACAAAAGCAGTACTACAGGAACATTCATTTATGTGTTCTTGTTTCAATCGGCACCAAAACATCAATTCCCTCTTAGTAAAAGGGCAGACGTCACAAGTCTTTCTATTTGTACACATTGTATATGAATATTCCTGGAATATTCCCATTTTATTTTCATTTTTAATATTGTGAGCCCAATTCACAAAGGCTTGTGAGAGTACAGAAAAGTGTATTACAGGAGTACATCTGTACATACTCCAACATTTCTTTGTGAATAGACCCCTTTGCTTTTTTGCCATTGACACGGATTTTCAAGGGAGCCCTTGATGATGATTGCTTTTGTTGACTTTTGTACGGCTGTTTATGCCCCTTTTCTCCACTTTCTGTGCATAGTTTTTGTTCAAATATTTATGTTATGAACAATTTACTCCATGATGTTGCTCCTCACATTCCTTTACCATGTTTGAGATTTTGATTGCTCTCCTTTTCCCAAGTTCTAGATTGGGAATTAGTAAATTTTCTGGTACTTAGATTTCATCACCGGGTCAAGGATGGAGACTGTAAAAAAAAAAAGGTAACACACTGTTAGATATTCATTGGAAATCCAGTAGTAGCCAAAAACTCCAGTTGAAAAAGCAGAGAAAAAGACAAACTGGCAATTTGTAGCCAACTATTTTGCGACTTTCTTCAGGAGATTTGGGGGCACATGCATCAAAGGTTTTTGCGATCGC
The DNA here is from genome assembly GCA_963921515.1 of Calotriton arnoldi. Classification (NCBI taxonomy): domain Eukaryota; kingdom Metazoa; phylum Chordata; class Amphibia; order Caudata; family Salamandridae; genus Calotriton; species Calotriton arnoldi. Next base: position 330,276 of record CAWUFW010005352.1, read on the forward strand.
AAACGGTGCGAATCGCAAAAATCGGCCATTTGCGATCGCAAATTGGCCTTTGGAGATGCATGAAAGTGTTTCCTATGCGCAATTTAAGAATTCGCAATTAATTGCGAATTCCTAAATTGCGATTGCATTTAAGGAATCGCAATTTGCGATTCCTTAAATGCAATGCTAGAAGCACTTTCAAATAGCGATTTCGCTATTTGGGACCATAAATTACAGACAAATCAAACTTGTCTGTAATTTGCAAAACCTTCGAAAAATGCTCTAAAATGCATTTTTTAAGTTTTAGGTTACACACACACATGCCCTTGGGGCATGTGTGTGCGTAACATGGGTGCACATCACAATTTCAGGGTGCAACAGGGTGTCATTTTGACACCCTGGCACCCTTGAAATTGCATTCTCAATTTGCGATTCTCTAATTGCGAATCGCTAATTAAGAATGTCTTCCCATTCATTCCTATGGGCCTCTAGGCCCATAGGAATTAATGGGGAGGTATTCCTTAATTGCGACTCGCAATTAGCGAGTCGCAATTAAGGAATGTTTAGGAATCGCTATTTTTATAGCGATTCCTACATGCATAGGCTTTTGCGATTCCTTAATTGCGATTCCTTAATAATCGCAATTAAGGAATCGCAAAAGCTACCTTGATGCATGTGCCCCTTGGTGCCTTGTCCTGGTGATTTAAAAGGCAGAAAAATAACTAATTCCAAATATTTCAAGAGGCCGGGAAAGTCACTCCAAGTTTTTACTAGAGCTCCTCAGGATACGCTTCAAGGGCCAAGGTCTATCTTCTGCAGGACACATCGAAGTAGCAAATCGTCACTATTTAATTATTGTTTTTGTGCCGGACGGGACATCTTCCTGCACATAAACACAATCATTAATGGTGTTTTGCTCTTTCTACATGTGCTTCAGAATGCAGCACACATAAAAAAGCAAAAATAAGAAGAAATAAAAGTATTTCTCCTTGTTGCACCATTCTATTGCCTGCTATTGCATAGCAATAGTTTTTGGTGCTGCCTCAGATTTTACACATCCTCGTAATTCTGGGGCAGCATCAAAAAGCAATGGGTTTTGCATTGGAATGACCACAGCAACACCCATTGCACGCACCTTTCACGCAGAAAACAGCATGAAAGGGTACCATATTTACAAAGCGGCGTTATGCCACAAAAAAAGGCTTAAGGCCACTTTGTAATTATGGAGCAGAGCATTGCGCCACAGGAACGTCAGTAAAAGTGACGTTCCTGTGGCGCAATTCGCTTGTAAATATGCCCCTTAGTCTTCTCGAGTGTGCACAGAAAATACAACAAAAATCCTGTGGCGAAGAGATCTCAGACTGCATTGCCCTATACGCCGACGATGTCTTTTTTTCTTTATGGACCATCACAGATTGGGCCCCAGGATCCTACAGATTATGCAGAATTTGGGGGAAGCGTCAGGCTTGTACCTGAATGTGGGTAAATCTCTTATATGGCTGCTATGGGGTACGTTGGGCGATGGACGATGGGCCAGAGACATACCGCGAACAGAAGAGGGTTTGCGATATCTTGGAGTCTTCTTGTCTGATACACAAGGGGTATCTTGGAAGCGCAACTTCACACCTATGATGGATAAAATCAAGACTGAGATTAGATCATGGTCGGGCTTGCCGCTCTCCTTATATGGACGGTCCACTCTTTTGAATAGTGATTACTTTTTCACCTACAGAACCACCCGTACCCGAACCCCATGTCATCGTTTAGACAGATTAACGCTCTCCTTGGCTAGTTCCTGTGGGGGGGCGGGGCAGTCCGGCTGGCACTATGAGCCTGTTTTCTTTCTACGTACTGTGGAGGAATTGCTACTGCTGACGTTAAATCCTATTATACAGATTCACACCTCCAGGTGCTCAACGACTGGTGTTATGGTTCCAGGGATGATCCCGCATATGCTGTTGAGCAGTGGATATCAGGAGACCCGACTCTCCTTGCATACTTATATGATAACGCGGATGTGCGGGTCCTTCCCCCTGCCACGAGCGTGGTGATCATAGCATGGTGTCAATCTCTTCGTCGGATGGGATGATGGGGACACCTTACACGCACAACTCTGCTGTGGCACCGTAGACTTCTCCCTGGTTTAACTGCCCTACAGGGTTTCCGGGCCTGGGGCATGATCGGGATCTCCGCTTTGGGTGATGTCTTGCATGGCTGCACTCTTAAGTCATTTCAAGATATGCAGGAGGAATATTCCATACCTTGCAGCCAATTCTAAAAGAACTTGCAGTTTCGACACACACTAGTACCGTACATCTCTGACCTCACTACCCTTCCTGACTTTAATCCACTGGAAGGCAAACTACTGTTAGGAGAATTTGGTGGCCATAAAATTAAAAAATACTCATCACCCACAGCGCTTTCATAATCGAGGCCCTTAGGGAGACATGGCAGCTGGACATACGTCTTCCCAACAATGATGATCGGGCTGCATCCCAATCCATCGTTTTTCACCCACCATGCCATGTCAGTTTGGACTCAGCAATATGCAAATTGGTCTTGACTCCCTCCACTGGGAACAGTCCAGCCTAAACTGCCAGGCCACATCCTCCCTGAACCGGAACACAAGCAACCTAGGACTGGTTTCACCCTACTTAGGGCTCATCAGCCAGGCAAATCCAGTAACAGTAATTAGTTGATAAAGTGCCCATGCGGTTTGAGCTATAATGGTAAAATTTCATGAACATCAAAAAAACAATGTTCAGAACATTAAAAAGTGGCCCAGTGTTGAACATCTTTTAGAATACCGATATAACATATATCAACTTTGATTTCAAATTCCGGAGGTAGTGTATAAATTATAAAGAGGAGGTGACAGAGATAAGGGGCCTCACAACGGGGTAATTATTGGATGGAACCTTTACTAACAACACATCGGTTTGGTATTAATGAGGGAATGGAAATGAAATGCTTAATATTGACTACAATAAAAAAGAAAAACAGACTATTGAGATGATACGTGGTCACGTGGGACGATGAGATGTGGGGCATGATGGGAAGATGCTAATAGAAGCAGTCACTGTTTCAGGGAGTTGAAAGCTACGAAACATTAAGGTAACAATGTAACAGTTCTACTGTGGATGTGTTTAAAAATTAGTATGCCAAAAGTTCACTATGTAATAATTGATATTTTGATTGTATACTTTGTAAAATCGTGGTTAGTTAATTGAAAGACGTAAGCCACTGAAGAAGAGCACATAACGTGTAAAACTGCATTAGGTAAGCATGACAGCACTACCAGAGATGAGAAGTTATGTTTGAAATAAAATGTGATGGGCTAAAGGAGAACAAAAAGAAAATGGAAAAATCATGGTGAATAGATTTCTGAATTAATTGAGGAGCAGGGAGGTGTTATAAATCTTATATTATGGACATCAGATCTAGGGGAAATGAGCTACAATTTATATTTCTAGGTCTGTTCGGTCAGACAAGCAATGGCGTTGCACCAAAAAATAAGAAAGCGACATTGCGCTTGATTTATGGATTTCAAAGGTCACAAAAAATCCAATAACAGTGTTTATTGCAGTGTTCAGCGAACCACCCCCCTCCCACTCCTTGTCAAATACTGTAGAATTATCTTTCAGTAATGTGGCTGTTGGACTTGCAGTTCAGCTGCACTAACAGGTTTGCTCGCTTTGCATTTCCCACACCGTCTACCCTGATGTGTCACAAGGAGACCAGTGAGAGGCTGTGCATGCTTGCGTTTCATGCTAGGCGAGAAGATGGCCACCAGTCTGGAATCTACCTCTGTTTAAGGGCTATATTTGGCCTGGCACTATATGAGACTGTGGCATCTGCAGAGCAGCAGCTTGCTGGCCAGATTGGACCATGGAGCGTCAGTCAGGCAACACGCGCTCAGTGGGGCTGCATGCCTTCAGTGGAGGGAAAACCCTTGGCTAGCATTCGGGCAGAGTGTTTGAGCTATCCCATTCTGCTGTCCACCTCCTCAGGAAGGCCCTGGGCTCTGAGGGCTCAATGCCAACAGAACAATCACGGTAATAAGAGATACAGATTGGCAGGAGCAGTGCTAGCCAGCAATGTACAGCGCTCCACCAGGTTAATTTTTCTGATCCTCACAACATAAGTTTCAGTTCCAGATAGCCTGTGCTGTGATTGGCAAGAAGGGTGCTAGTCTTCCCAATCACATGGCAAGACACATTTTTGAGATTGAGAAGATGCTCACACATCATGCTGCCCACAAATGTACTTCATAAGCGCTATAGTTGAAGCTCATTTTTTTACAGCTTCTCGATGCTATTGCGAATGGAGAACAGTTCCATAAGTAATTAATTGTGTATGCGTGTGTGTAGAACAAACAGTGACATGAGTAATTTACTATATGTGCGTTTCCAAAGCTTTCATCGTGAAGAACAATTAGAACGTTGGAATGTTGGGAGCTTCATTGAATACAATGGAGTGATCCCTGCTTCTACGGGCCGGTAAAGGCCCGCAGAGCAACATTCCAATGTTTTACAAAGGCCTCTCGGAGCTCGTGGGGATTTAAATCCCCTCGAGCTTCGAGAAGCCTTTGTTTAAGGGAAGAGGTGTAGCGCCGCGGCCAGGGCGACTGATGCTGGAATCTGGGGCTCACGGTTCGATCACCGGCGGCAGGTCAGCCGAGCACCATGTGACTCTGGGCAGTAGCTTGCTTAATCTTCCCGACGGCCCCCAGCGCCGGGATGCCTTCGGGTAACTGTTTGCGCTTTACAAATACTGTATTTACATTTATTTACATTTTTTATTTGTTAGAACATTCTGCCCTCTAGTATATAGCCTTATAGCCCGTCGTAGCAGGGCTATACCGGCTATTAAAGTCCCGGTCCCTTGTTAAAGTCCCTCGCTTTCGGCTCGGGCCTTTAACGCGGGAACAGGCCTTTAATAGCCGGTATAGCCCGCTACGGCGGGCTATAAGGCTATATTATGTTTGTATCCATCACCCTATGAGAACTGCAAAAAAAGAAGAAAACATGTTCGAAATGTAATGGGCTGGCCCCAGAACGGGCATTCAGACAAAATATCGGCGAAAACATATTGGGTGTGCAAAATACTGTGTCAAGAATATCTAGGACAAAAATACCGTGAAGGCAAGTTTCTATAGGTAAGCAAAGTTTTACTAGATATAACTCCACATATATGTAGCTCGACAATATTTATATATCTTCAAGGTATGGCGATGTGGAGTTAAGAGTAGTAAATCTATACTAAGCTATTTGCACTTACCTTCTCGATGTTTTGGTCCTTGACATTTTTGACACAATATTCTATCCACACAATATTTTTGATTCCGATATTCTATCAGTGATCCCCCAAAAAGTGATGGGCATCTCAGAGGTTCAATACTCAAAGAGGGCATGCACAAATACGCTGAATGTGGTTTACCCACCTCCACATTCTGTATTCTAAATGGTGTGTGTGGTGCTGACTTTACTCACCAGCTGAAGGTATCAGTCCTTAGACCTAAAATTAGTCACATGTCACATGAAAACTCCTGTTTGCAAACTTACATTGGTGAAAGGGTCACACAAATCTTTGCAACGAGGCATAAGTAAAGAAGGTAAACATACTGGAGCATCATAGAAGAAAATACAGATACTGGTCTGGAAGCTCCAAAACACATTGGCATTGGAAAAGTTAAAGCAATCAGGGGCATATTTATGACTGAGGTGAGTCGTGCTTGCACCACGCAACATGGTACATGCACAACGCAAACCTATAATGTGATTTATGAAGCCACGCAAGACCACCTTCTGTGGTCCTGAGTGCAGCACACATAGAAAGAGGAATATGCCTCGGGATTGTTTTTGTACAGCAAGGTACCCCTTCCTGCACAAAAACAATCCTCCGTACAACACAGGCACCCTTACACCATGGTGAAAGGGTGCCTGCATTGGGCCTAGGCAGCCAAATGGTGCCTGCGCAGGGACAAAGGCAGAAATGCACCATATTCTTTTAAATAAGATGTACTTCTGCCCTTTCCCTGTTACGCAGCACAGCAAGGCCATTTCACAACTTTGGAGATGGATGATGTCTTTTTAAAAAATTTTTTTTAATTTTTAGTCCTCATTCTACAAAACATGCTCGAAATTCAAGAATGTAAAGCCGGTCGGTCCGATATACTACAGCCCAGTGTAACCATGAAAAAAGAAGAGGCCCGGTCTCTTCTCATTGAAGGATGGGAAAGTTTAACCCCCGGACACTTTTTTCAACAGGGCTTGTCGGCGATGACCAGGGCTCCTCTTCTTTAATGGGCCATTCACACCTAGCCTTAGCTAGTTTCCCAACATTTCGGCCACACAAGCAGATTCATAATCATTGGACCACTAGGTGCAGTAGATATAAAACTAACAAAAACCAGGTATGTCCACGTCCGGAATCAGTTAAAAAAAAAAGAAGATACAAAGAGCATATTCCCGTAAAGGGTAACTCTGGCTGTATTAGCCCAAAGTGATAAAAAACAATTTAACCAAACTAAGTGAAAGCAAAAAATGTGAACCAGCTATCCCATAAATCCCAAAATGTTGTTTTTTTGGCCCTTCTACTTGCTCGATCAAGGGTTGAAATACGTTGTACCGAGCTTATCCATTCTGATTTAGTAGGTGAAACGGGTGAGATCCATTTAATGCAAATCTCCCTTCGTGCCAGAAGAATCAAGACAAAGAGTAATGCCCTCTGGTTTCTTGAGAAAGCAATATTATCTATCTCACTTGAAATTACCCCAAAGATAACTGTCGATGCTGTTAACCCAACCTTTCTCCCCAGAATTTCAGAGATGATATTACTCACGTGAACCCAGAAGAGCTCGATCGAAGGGCATTGCCAGAACATGTGTACCTCGTTTACATTGATGTCATCACACTTCGGGCACTTCCTTGTCACTCCATTCCCCAACTTAGATAATTTCAGGGGCGTCCAGTAAGCTTTGTGGAGAGTGAAAAGATGATTTCTTTTTAGAGAGGCAGCTTTCACATATAACCAAAGGGTAGACATGGATACTTGCCCGAGAGTTTCGAGGTCTTCGCCCAGCATTTCCTTCTTCCAACTCTCTGTGAACAGGTTCGATTTTTTATCTCCAATCTCGATCATTTGCCAGTACCATACTGCTACTTCCTTTGTGTTGATCTTGCACGAATTGTTTTTATTAAGTCCCCATCCCCGGCTAGTTCTTTACTCATTGATTTTGTCCATCCGAGAAGTTGCAGATATTTGAATCTTGATACCGAATTATTTGTTGAAGCAGACAGGCACTGCCATGGGATTAATTCATTTTCTACTAGTAGTTCTCCCCATCTTACTATCCCAGCTCTACGTAGAGGGAGGGCCAGGGCATCTTGCAGGCAAATTGGTGTACCCGGGGATGGATGATCAGTCTTGAAAGTTATGGAAATCTAGAGAGTTGCCTCAAATCGCACCGAAGAAATGAAGCAACCATGGAGGAGTTGGTGGTTCTCCTGCCTAGAAATTATTCAAAAATAGTAGTGTCAAATTATTAATTTCTTAATACAGTGTATAAATAATTTAGCTATTTGCTACTGACTGATTTTACACGTAATTCTGGTGTGTTCACTACTCAAAACCTTTGTCAATATAGTGACAAAATAGGGTATCATAGCAGAATTTCACTATAAAGTGCTAAAATGTGTATGCCTTTACAGACCTTTCCACTAAACTGGGTGTGTAATTTGAGATCATATCATGACATGCCGCTTTTCGAGATGCAGGTAGCATCTATATTTACTTATATCTTCCACTTTTATTTGTCTAACATTTTCCTTTCAAATACATCATCAGTTTTATATTGTGACTTAGATTTGGAAGTGGGGAGAGGTGGAAATGTATAAGTTGCACAAAGATAACAATCCCTGGCCAAAACCTGTAAAGCCATCGCTGGGGTTTGAAATATCCTAGATTCTCTGACTCTACAACTACCTATCAGCTTGAGGGGGTCTTACAAGTGAGGAAAACAGATGTATCACATATGTTAACACCAATTCTACATGCATCAATTGTTTTTATGTCAAAATAGCTATAAAAACATAGATGATGAAAAACATCTGCATCGTTCATGAAGTACCAGTCAGAGCATGTCACTGAGTGAATCACATCAGCGGTAGATGTACTCAATTCTGCCTGAGGGATCACTCGTATTATCTTAAAATATGTCATGGAAATTTAACTATGTTACCATAAAATCTGCCCCTCATTTTCTTAGATATACACACTTTGGCTTTAAATGCTAGCGGGCAGATTTACGAGTTCTGGCGCATCTCTGCAAATCAGCAGGGATGCGCCAGAACAGATGCGACACGCAATTCCCTCCCTGCGCCACCACAAATGCGTCGCATTTACAATGCGGCGCACCGTGGCACAAGGATAGGGCGATGCGTGTCGCATCCTGTGGCGTAAGGGCGGCACATTGCTGGAGTCGTGTCGCAAGCGCGACGCGGCTCCAGCAATGCTCAGGGGCGCCCTATGCCTAACATGCTGCGCCACTGTTTACGCCTGCTTCAAGCAGGCGCAGGGTATTGACGCAGCATGGACGTAAAAGTGACTCAGTGAAATCTTGTAGATTTCACTGCGTCACTATTACGAGGCGTTCCTGCGCCGGAACGCCCACAAGAAACCTAACGCAGGTTTCATGTGGCGCAGGGCTTTACAACGTGACGCATCTCCCTAGATGCGTCACGTTGTAAATAAGGCGCAACGTGGCGCATGGTTTACGCTGCCGCTGCATCACAGAAGTGACGCAACAGTGGCGTAAATGTGGCGCATGGGGCTTGTAAATCTGCCCCTACATTCTTATTTTGTGTTCGTAAATAAATCCAGTGACTCCAGACAAAGGGGCATATTAGCAAGGAAGTGGCGATGAGAGGCGTTAGCCTCCTTGGCTAACGCCTCTCATCGCCACTTCGGAAGCGCCAGGCTGCACCATAGTACCAAGGATATGGTGCAGCCTGGCGTTTCCTCCTGCGATGGCGCTAAGTCTCACGACATAACGCCAACGCAGGCACCCTCTAACCAGAGTGCAAGGGTGTCTGCGAGCAGGGAGGTTTGTTTATGTACAGGAAGGTATCCCTTCCTGTATATGTACAGGAAGGTATCCCTTCCTGTACATAAACAAACCTAAAATGCCATTTTGTAACTTACATGTGTGCTGCTTCATGCAGCACACATGTAAGTTACAAAATGGCATTTTAAAAAAAGGTTTGTTTATGTACAGGAAGGGACACCTTCCTGTACATAAACAAATCTTGGCATTTTGCTTTTTCCATGTGTGCTGCACAAGGCAGCACACATGGAAAAAGCAAAATACGAGGAGAAATGAAGCATTTCTCCTCGAATCGCCACTTTAAGACCAGGATTTCCTGGTCTTAAGTTCGGCGCTGCCACCTGTTATCGCCTCTCTTGATAATAGGTGGCAGCGTCGAAGTGAATGGGTGTTGCGGTGGAACGCCCACCGCAACACCCACTGCACGCCCCTTTCACGCTAAATTTAGCGTGAAAGGGGCACTATCATCAAGGCAGCGTTAAGCCAATTAACATGGCTTTAAGCCACGTTAAGTGGCTTATCGCTGCCTTGATAATAGGGAGCTGACTCTATCGCCACCACAACGTCACAAAAAGTGATGTTGTGATGGCGGTAGGGGCTTGATAATATGCCCCTAAATTTGTTGTGCTCAGTAAATACCGTTTTTGGCCCCCCAGATTTCAGTCTGCCATATTCAAAAAGAGCTGACGTGTGATAATACCAAATATGCACAGATTCTGATGTTCATGTGTCAACATCAAATGCCAGTAATGTACTCCATAAGCCAGGGTGAACCACCAGGTATCAAATAAGACCAGCAAGGTGTTACCCACAATGACTGACCGTTCATGCCTTATGTGCACCCCCAGGAAATAATGTTGGTCATGATGTTGACTCAAAATGAAAGGGCCACCATTGAGCTAGGACTGAGCCACAACCATATCAAGGATGGTCACAGGGTTTCATGCTGACTGTTATGTCAGAGCAGGGTCACCATGCTTTTATTTTGTCCAAACATGCCGTGTTTGGACAAAATATCAACTAAAAAATATCCGGAGACAGAAATATCGAAAATTAAATATCTTGACACACAAATATCGTGATGCACAAATATCGTTGACAAGAATCTCATTTTGTGAGGTAAGTAATATCGTTTTAAATGATAGCCATGTTTATAATATCATTTTCAACAATATATTGGTTAAAAATATCTTTTTATTATTTGAATGTGTACAGTTGTTATAGCAAGTTTAAGTTTTACTATTTTTTATATGAATGTTGTTATTTTTTTTAAACTAAAGCTTGTAATTGTAAGTGATTTTGATTTTTTAACTTAATTTTTAATAGCCATTTATAGTGTTTTGGCAGGTTTGTTTCATAGGGGGATAGGGTAAGAAGTTAGGTAGGTTATAAGGGATTATGAATTATTTAATACATTTTAATTCATTATATGATTGAAATTTATTATGTAAATTAGGTAATAATGATTTATTTTTATTATATATTATTTGAGAGCTGTTCGGTTTGTAGGGGTATAGGATGGGAAGTTAATTAAGTAATAATTATTTAGCAATGAATTATTATTTGCAAATTCATCTTTTATTGCATTTTAATTATGTAATTTAGTTTTTTGTTTAACTTATATTTTAGTTGCGGGTTGTCAGGTGGGAAATTAATTAAGTAATAATTAATAAACAATTTATTATTAATTGGTAAATAATTATTTAATTTATTTTTAATTATGTGAATTATGGAAATCAGAATATTTTACTTATATTTTAGGTGCAGGATTTTAGGTTTGTAGGACTATAAGGGTAGGAAGTTGATTAAGTAATAATGAATTACCTATTAAATATTGTTAAAATTTTAGTTTGGGGCTGCTAGGTTTGTAGGGTTCTAGGCTGGAACATTAATTGCGTAATAATTATGAATTCATAATTAATTGTTAATTAACTATTTTATCGATTTTTTAGGTGCGGGCTGATATGTCTGTAGGTGTATAGGGTGGGATGTTAATAATTGAATAATATTATTATTTTATTGAATAGTAGTTATGCAAATGTATAAATTGCTTTTAGTTTTTTATTGCAAATATATATTCATATATATTTTTTTATTGCAAATATATTTTATATATTCAGTTTAATATTTTTTTCTGAACTGATGGTGTTACTTATATGTGTAATGTTTTTAAAGTGAAGTACTTCCCCTACTCTTGTTTAAACTGCAATAGGAATAGCAAAATTAACCTCTTTGCAATTCAACACTTTTCCTACTTTTGTGCTGTTTGGAGTTTGAATAGAAATCTATTCTAAACCCTCCGAATTCCAGGACTTTCCCTACTGTTGCATAGATTGGAGAGAGTATAGTAAATTTAGTCCCTCTGAAGTCCAACGCTTTCCCTACTGTTGCACTGAATGGAGTAAGAATAGTAAATCTGACTCCTTCAACGTCCTACACTTTCAATACTATTGCGGTGACTGGAGTAGGAAGAGTAATTATAACATAGCCGAAGTCCAACACCTTACCTACTGTTGCATAAAGTAGAGTGGGAATATTATGTTTAATATTCTTAGACTACAATAGTTTTCATAATATTGGTAAAATAGATTTTATAGCATTATTTGCAGTGCCACCATTATGCAATTTTATTATATTTGTTTTTATTTTTAATTCATTTTAATGTTCACAGTATTTGTAATAAATGTGATTTTTGGGGTTTAAAATGTTTAATTTTGTATCCTTTCCTAATCAATTGTATGTATAGTGTGTGTATATATATATATATATATATATAAGTCCACAGTTGCCAAATAAGGACGCGCTCTCAGATTCCTATTAAAGGTTTTTAATGAAGTTCAAGGTTACGCGTTTCGGGAGCAAGCTCCCTTGATCACACACTGAACCAAGTGTACACCGAGTGAATACATAGACTCAGTACAGGGGAAATGAAATCGACAAAGGACTGCACGATACCCAGCTACCAGCGTGGGAGTGGCGGCCATATTGGAGTGACTAAAGTCAAATTAGATGGCACCATATTAAAAGAAATCATATCAACAATTCCTTTAAGAATAACAGCAAATATGTTATACCAAAACGGAAATCCATTTCAATACATGGTAAATCAATATCAAAATAACTATAATAAACATAAATCCACATCATGCTGAAATGCAGCTAGCTCGAGACCGGAGGGCATAAGGACAGAGCGTGTGAATTTCATTGTTTCTGGTCGCCAAGTGGCAAGAAAATTTCAAGTACCATGCAGTACGGTAGACCAATACTAACGTCAAGTGACATAGTCATACAAATCCTTATACTGTACAATAGTCAAATATCAGGCGTGACTGTAAGTGAAAAAATGAGAAATTCCAAAGCAGGAAAAGGAAAGAGAGAGAAGAGAAAGGATAAAAGTTATAAACCATCTTATCTTTAAAACATTAGTGCTCTAGTCGTGGAGACGAAGAAAGGTTAGGAGGCCCGTGAGTGTCCGCAGAATGTCGGTGGGCCCCTTCCTTTCCTCCTGTGTAGAAAAATAGAAAACACAAGAATATAAAAACATAAGATTAAAAATGTGCAAACATTTTTTAACAAATTACTAGACTGTTCATTAGTTGCTTATATTAACCAAGTTACCTTAAATCGCATGCAAAAATTGCTTGTACAGTCTAACTTATGCAGCTTGCTGATCCGGGAAAACAATGTCATAATAACGTATGAGAATTTCAGGGAACACATGGGGTTACAAATAGGGGAACATGTTAGTGTAAACCAGTTATTCTTCCATCAGGTGCGTTGCTAGTTCCTCGTCCAAATTGTGCCCATTCGGCTACCTCGTCTCGAGCTCAAGTATCCATTTAGATTCTTTTTTTCTCAATCTGAGCTCCCTGTTCCCCCTCTAAAGCTAGTTGTCACTTGTTCAATAACAAAGTAGCTGAGAAGTGAGCTGTTAGCTAGGTGAAAATCGGCAAAGTGTCTCGCGATAGGATAATGCGGATCCCTGTTGTTTATGGCCCTGAGATGTTCTAGGACCCTTTTCTTAGCCATATGTGTCGTACTGCCAATGTATCTTTTGTTGCATGGACACACTAAAATGTAAATGACATGTGTGGTACTGCATGTCAAAAATTGTGAAATGGTATTTTTCTTCATAGAGTGTGGCACACTGTATTCTTTCACCATGTGACTATTTTTACAGGCTTTACAGTGTCCACAAGGGTAAAACCCTTTGAGATTGTGTGTGGAAGTCTTAGGAGGTATGGTGATATCCCCATGCATTAGCAAGTCCTTCAAACTACGACCTTTGCGATAAGTAATTCTCGGTCTGTCGCTAAGGTGGGGCCCACAATGCTATCACTTTTAAGGATATTCCAATTATCTTGGAGAATTTTTGTATTTTCCTTGACTTGTTGTTATAAGTAAGGATAACACGTGTTACTTAGGACTCAGTTTCCTTGTTTCTCTCTTTTAGTGTACTGGGTCTGTCGATGTCTTTAAGTTTGGAAACTGCTCTCTGTAGTACCCACTCAGGGTAACCACGTTCCTGAAGCGTTCTAACATAGTTTCTGTTCTGCCAGATACTTCTCATCCGTGTTGCAAGTCCTTCTCGCTCTCAGCATCTCACCGTAAGGGATACTCCATTTCAGAGCATCCGGGTGATGGCTGAGAGCATGAAGGCGCTGTTGCCAGCTGTGTCTTTACGGAACAGTTTAGTTTCAAGGGTGCCATTGACTACCTTAATTTTGACAACCAAAAATTCTATCTCTTCTCTATTTATATTTTGAGTGAGAGTTATGTTGTACCTGTTGTCATTTAGTTTGTGAGGTATATTGATGACCTTTTCCTCATATGGGAAGGCAGTGAGGAAGAAGCTCTTGAATATATTGACAAACTAAATGACAACAGGTACAACATAACTCTCACTCAAAATATAAATAGAGAAGAGATAGAATCTTGGATGTCAAAATTAAGGTAGTCAATGGCACCCTGAAACTAAACTGTTCGTAAAGACACAGCTGGTAACAGCGCTTCATGCTCTCAGCCATCACCCGGATGCTCTGAAATGGAGTATCCCTTACGGTGAGATGCTGAGAGCGAGAAGGAATTGCAACAGGATGAGAAGTATCTGGCAGAACAGGAAACTATGTTAGAACGCTTCAGGGAACGTGGTGACCCTGAGTGGGTACTACAGAGAGCAGTTTCCAAACTTAAAGACATCGACAGACCCAGTACACTAAAGAGAAAAATAAGGAAACTGAGTCCCAAGTAACACGTGTTATCCTTACTTATAACAACAAGTCAAGGAAAATACAAAAAATTCTCCAAGATAGTTGGAATATCCTTAAAAGTGATAGCATTGTGGGCCCACTAGCGACAGACCGAGAATTACTTATCGCAAAGGTCGTAGGTTTGAAGGACTTGCTAATGCATGGGGATATCACCATACCTCAAGACTCCACACACAATCTCAAAGGGTTTTACCCTTGTGGACACTGTAAAGCCTGTAAAATAGTCACATGGTGAAAGAATACAGTGTGCCACACTCTATGAAGAAAAATACCATTTCTAATTTTTGACATGCAGTACCACACATGTCATTTACATTTTAGTGTGTCCATGCAACAAAGATACATTGGCAGTACGACATATGGCTGAAAAGGGTCTAGAACATCTCAGGGCCATGAACAACAGGGATCGCATTATCTATCGCGAGACACTTTGCCGATTTTCACCTCGCTAACAGCTCACTTCTCAGCTACTTTGTTATTGAACAAGTGACAACTAGCTTTAGAGGGGGAACAGGGAGCTCAGATTGAGAAAAAGAATCTAAATGGATACTTGAGCTCGAGACGATGATCCGAATGGGCACAATTTGGACGAGGAACTAGCAACGCACCTTATGGAAGAATAAGCTGGTTTACACTAACATGTTCCCTATTTGTAACCCCATGTGTTCCCTGAAATTCTCATACGTTTTTATGACATTGTTTTCCCAGATCAGCAAGCTGCATAAGTTAGACTGTACAAGCAATTTTTGCATGGGATTTAAGGTAACTTGGTAATATAAGCAACTAATGAACAGTCTAGTAACTTGTTAAAAAATGTTTGCACATTTTTAATCTTATGTTTTTATATTCTTGTGTTTTCTATTTTGCTACACAGGAGAAGGAAGAGGCCCACCGACATTCTGCGGACACTTCACGGGCCTCTAACCTTTCTTCGTCTCCACGACTAGAGCACTAATGTTTTAAAGATAAGATAGTTTATAACTTTATCTTTTCTCTTTCTCTCCTTTTCCTACCTGCTTGGAATTTTCATTTTTTCACTTACAGTCACGCTGATATTTGACTGTTGTACAGTATAAGGATTTGTATGACTATGTCACTTGACGTTAGTATTGTCTACCGTACTGCATGGTACTTGAAATTTTCTTGCCACTTAGCGACCAGAAACAATGAAATTCACACACTCTGTCGGTATGCCCTCCGGTCTCGAGCTAGCTGCATTTCAGCATGATGTGGATTTATGTTTATTATAGTTATTTTGATATTGATTTACCATGTATTGAAATGGATTTCGTTTTGTATAACATATTTGCTGTTATTCTTAAAGGAATTGTTGATATGATTTCTTTTAATATGGTGCCATCTAATTTGACTTTAGTCACTCAATATGGCCGCCACTCCCACGCTGGTAGCTGAGTATCGTGCAGTCCTGTCGATTTCATTCCCCTGTACTGAGTCATGTATTCACTCGGTGTACACTTGGTTCAGTGTGTGATCAAGGAGCTTGCTCCAAACGCGTAACCTTGAACTTCATTAAAAACCTTAATAGGAATCTGAGAGCGCGTGTATTTGCAACTGTGGACTTATCTATATGCCGGCATTGCTCTACCGGCTTGATCGCGCCACCGCACTACGGGCGGAGTTCCCAGGAGGAGCAACTTGTTTGGGAAAAAAAAAAAAAAAATAAATATATATATATATATATATATATATATATATATATATATATATTGCTGCAAACTTCGTTTAACTGATGCCAATGGTTCCTGGGCACAAACAAATGCGAACCCAATTTTCTAAGTGCAAAAAGATTTATTGAGCCCTCACACCACCGCCATGACGCGTTTCGGACTAGGAAGGCCTTGATCACATGATAAAATGTTTAATTTTTTATCCTTTCCTAATGAATTGTATGTATAGTGTGTGTGTGTGTGTATATATATATATATATCCATACAAAAAGGTTGCCCCAATGAGCACGACCTCCCGGAGAGTTTGCCTCTTCAAGAACAAGGACTGCAGCGAGATCAGCGTCAGAACTTTAATCAACAGTACAGAGGCTTAAAGCGTTTCAAACATAAGTCCTTGATCACAAGCCTTTCTGTCAGGATCATCGTGAACAAAATGAAGAACCACACATGATTTAAATAATAAAGTCCCCGCCCCTGTGGGCAGATCTCAACGCCCAAGTGCGTTTCAGCCACGAGGCATTGTAGGATCAGTAGTTCTCTATTACTCATAACCCCAGTGGGTGTCACAATGTCCCATGTTCTTCAAAAAATAAAACCACAGTGGGCTGAATAAAAGTTCTAAACAACTGAGCCGCTAGCAATGATAATTCCTTGACGTTGAGCCCTCCGTTCTGCTTTGCGGCGCCTCTGTCTCATGCGCCGCAGATCCGCTGTTTGGCGGCGGGTCAGTGCTCGCGGCTGGACAAAGCCGCTAATATCCATACAAAAAGGTTGCCCCAATGAGCACGACCTCCCGGAGAGTTTGCCTCTTCAAGAACAAGGACTGCAGCGAGATCAGCATCAGAACTTTAATCAACAGTACAGAGGCTTAACGCGTTTCAAACATAAGTCCTTGATCACAAGCCTTTCTGTCAGGATCATCATGAACAAAATGAAGAACCACACATGATTTAAATAATAAAGTTCCCGCCCCTGTGGGCAGATCTCAACGCCCAGGTGGGTTTTAGCCGCGAGGCATTGTAGGATCAGTAGTTCTCTATTACACATAACCCTAGTGGGTGTCACAATGTCCCATGTTCTTCAAAAAATAAAACCACAGTAGGCTGATTAAAAGTTCTAAACAACTGAGCCGCTAGCAATGATAATTCCTTGACGTTGAGCCCTCCGTTCTGCTTTGCGGCGCCTCTGTCTCATGCGCCGCAGATCCGCTGTTGGGCGGCGGGTCAGTGCTCGCGGCTGGACAAAGCCGCTAATATCCAAACAAAAAGGTTGCCCCAATGAGCACGACCTCCCGGAGAGTTTGCCTCTTCAAGAACAAGGACAGCAGCGAGATCAGCGTCAGAACTTTAATCAACAGTACAGAGGCTTAACGCGTTTCAAACATAAGTCCTTGATCACAAGCCTTTCTGTCAGGATCATCGTGAACATAATGAAGAACAACACATGATTTAAATAATAAAGTGCCCGCCCCTGTGGGCAGATCTCAACGCCCAAGTGCGTTTCAGCCACGAGGCATTGTAGGATCAGTAGTTCTCTATTACTCATAACCCCAGTGGGTGTCACAATGTCCCATGTTCTTCAAAAGATAAAACCACAGTGGGCTGATTAGAAATTCTAAACAACTGAGCCGCCAGCAATGATAATTCCTTGACGTTGATCCCTCTGTTCTGCGGCGCCTCTGTCTCATGTCGCGAGCACTGACCCGCCGACCAACAGCGGATCTGCGGCGCATTGGACAGAGGCACCGCAAAGCAGAACAGAGGGCTCAACGTCAAGGAATTATCATTGCTATCGGCTCAGTTGTTTAGAGCTTTTAATCAGCCCACTGTGGTTTTATTTTTTGAAGAAAATGGGACATTGTGACACCTACTGGGGTTATGAGTTATAGAGAACTACTGATCCTACAATGCATCGAGGCTGAAACCCACTTGGGTGTTGAGATCTGCCCACAGGGGCGGGAACTTTATTATTTAAATCATGTGTGGTTCTTCATTTTGTTCACGATGATCCTGACAGAAAGGCTTGTGATCAAGGACTTATGTTTGAAACGCGTTAAGCCTCTGTACTGTTGATTAAAGTTCTGACGCTGATCTCGCTGCAGTCCTTGTTTTGAAGAGGCAAACTCTCCAGGAGGTCGTGCTCATTGGGGCAACCTTTTTGTATGGATATTAGCGGCTTTGTCCAGCCGCGAGCACTGACCCGCCGCCCAACAGCGGATCTGCGGGGCATGACACAGAGGCGCCGCAAAGCAGAACGGAGGGCTCAACGTCAAGGAATTATCATTGCTAGTGGCTCAGTTGTTTAGAGCTTTTAATCAGCCCACTGTGGTTTTGTTTTTTGAAGAACATGCGACATTGTGACACCCACTGGGGTTATGAGTAATAGAGAACTACTGATCCTACAATGCCTCGCGGCTGAAACCCATTTGGGTGTTGAGATCTGCCCACAGGGGCGGGAACTTTATTATTTAAATCATGTGTGGTTCTTCATTTTGTTCACGATGATCCTGACAGAAAGGCTTGTGATCAAGGACTTATGTTTGAAATGCGTTAAGCCTCTGTACTGTTGATTAAAGTTCTGACGCTGATCTCGCTGCAGTCCTTGTTCTTGAAGAGGCAAACTCTTCGGGAGGTCGTGCTCATTGAGGCAACATTTTTGTATGGATATTAGCGGCTTTGTCCAGCCGCGAGCACTGACCCGCCGCCCAACAGCGGATCTGCGGCGCATGAGACAGAGGCGCCGCAAAGCAGAATGGAGGGCTCAACGTCAAGGAATTATCATTGCTAGCGGCTCAGTTGTTTACAACTTTTAATCAGCCCACTGTGGTCTTATTTTTTGAAGAACATGGGACATTGTGACACCCACTGGGGTTATGAGTAATAGAGAACTACTGATCCTACAATGCCTCGCGGCTGAAACCCACTTGGGTGTTGAGATCTACCCACAGGGGCGAGAACTTTATTATTTAAATCATGTGTGGTTCTTCATTTTGTTCACGATGATCCTCATAGAAAGGCTTGTGATCAAGGACTTATGTTTGAAATGCGTTAAGCCTCTGTACTGTTGATTAAAGTTCCTACGCTGATCTCGCTGCAGTCCTTGTTCTTGAAGAGGCAAACTCTCCGGGAGGTCGTGCTCATTGGGGCAAGCTTTTTGTATGGATATATATATATATGCCACGAAACGTTCTCGGAGTGAAAAAGAACGGGAGGGACACAGCGGGGAAATCAGGAAAGGATTTATTTCTCACAAAAAGCATCGGCATGACGCGTTTCGGACTGTGCCTTTATCAAATGCCAGCTCCAGCACAGTTCTCCCACCAGATCCTTTGAAATAACCCCAGTCGTTCTGCCATTGGTGGCCATCCAGGTGGGCGGAGTCACAGTCACGAACTGACCCGCAGTCGCGTTGGCAAACTGCAAGTCCCAGCATGCATCTCTCACGGCATGCCAGGTAAGTTACTCTGCTCTGCTCTTTTATATCCCTGCGTGGGTACTGGATGAAATGAGGAATGCTGTTGAGATCTGTGGCAAAACGATGCTGGTGAAAACAAATTCCTCTCCCGGGTCCCTAGACGCATTCAACCACATAAATTCACAGTCGGCCCAGCCTGGAAAGCATATATATATATCTTTTCCTTTTTGCCCCTTCTGGAACTGAGGGATCCATGGGAGGTGGTGCGCATGCCGGCAGAGCATACCGGCTAGAAATCCACTGCAAAGTTAGGTAGGCGCACTCTCAGGATACAGCAAAAGTAATCACAGTGTTGCAGAAAGCTGTTTATTCACACAAAGCGTTTCGACTGCCCAGCAGCCTTGGTCACATGTGTATACATCACCACTAGGGTGTCTTAAAAATGCATGGTAGAAATAAAGAAAGGGACACATGAGAATCTAATTTGTCGGCCATTTTGGAACGTGGTTATTCAGGGTCAGTGAGAGTTGTACATGCCATGGAGAGTGTATATCATGCCTAATAGCAAATTAACAAAAGTAAAAACGACTATTCGGGCAGTTAGTCAGGTAGCTAAATGAATCGTAAATTGGCTCCGAATTGGTGAAGGCTAACAGTCAGGGGCAAAGTGCTCCAAAAGGTTACAATGCTGATGCAAACCTTGACCTGCGAACAACATCACGGCAGGCCAGTAGGCGTGTAGGCATAGTGCCAAACTTGCGCCGTGTTCATCGATGAATTCCCATATAATATGGGTAGGTCTAGTATGTTTGGCAGTGTTCCGAATGTCGAATTAATTACTCAAAATGAGTGTGTCATGGGTACTGGACAAGTGTCTCGACTCAAGTTGACCGTAACTGCATAATGCATCACGTTCCACTAAAATTACAACTGAAATAAATCATGCATGAATCTTATCTGTGATGGAATCCCAGAAGTGAAGATGAAGAAAAGGGTAGGGAGGCCCGTGCAGGTGAGTTTGTAGTGTTGGATCCCTTCCTTTCCTCCTATAAAGAAGAAAACAAAGACAAAAGAAAATAGTTAGCATCAAAGTGCAAAATTAAAAACACTTAACGTATGTCTGTACACACAAACTGTGCAAGTTTCATTCTCATTGCAGATGAAGGAAAATTAAGATCAGGTGAAGAGGTCATTCCTCTTTGAGGTGAACTGCAAGTTCCTCATCCTGATTCAGCCCACCCGGGATTTTCGTCTGGAAGTCAACTATGTATTTGGACTCCCTTTTCCTAAGCTTCAGGACCCTGTCCTCACCCCTGTGATCATTGGTTATCTGCTCAATGGCACAATATGTAATTTGGGATGAGTCTGAAAAATGCTTGTCTTGGAAGTGCCGGGCTACCGCATGCTTGGGATCCCTGTCGTTGACGGCCCTCATGTGTTCTAAGATCCTCTTCTTGGCCATCAGGGTGGTACTGCAGATGTACCAAAGCTTACAAGGACACTCAATAATGTAGATGACAAAGTTGGTACTACATGTGAGAAATTGTGAGATAACCTTGGTAGGTCCCCGTCTCATTTCCTTGCGCATCAGACTGTTCTTGCACGCCTTGCAATGGCCACAGGGAAAGAAACCTTGTAGATTATGCATGTTGTCACTGTGGACTAACATGTCCCTGAGGTTGCGCCCTTTCCTGTAGGTAATACAGGGTCTATCCTCCATGCTGTTACCAATGGTCGTGTCGCTCTTGAGGATGTCCCAGTTTTTTACAAGAATCCGCCTGACATCGCTGGCATTGCCATCATATGTCAGGATGATTCTTGTGCCATCGTCAGAACGTTCAGTCTTAGTGTTGATCTTGTCAGCTAGCGTCTCCTGCCTGGTAATGCCATCAGCTCTCTCACTGGCCCTCTTGAGGACCCAGTTTGGGTAACCTATTTCCCTGAATCTTTTCAACATGATCTCACGTTCATGTTGATAAGCTGTCTCGGTTTTGCAGTTTCGTTTGGCTCTTAATAACTCCCCGTAGGGGATGCTCCACTTGAGAGTCTCGGGATGGCTGCTCAGTGCATGCAGTAAGCAGTTACCAGCTGTGCTTTTGCGGAAAAGCTCAGTGTGGATAGTTTTCTGCCTGATGTCAATCTTGATGTCAAGATACTCTACTGTGGTGCTGCTGATCATGCCTGTGAGTTGTATGTTGCGATTGTTGTTATTGAGCTTTTTAATGAAGTCAATGGGCAGTTTCCCAGTGCCTCCCCAAATGATGAAGAGGTCATCTATGTATCTGAGCCATACTACAATACGCCCAAAGTCTTGTGCCAGTTCTGGGCTCTGGTACAGTTCCTCCTCCCACAGGCCCATGAACAGGTTAGCATAGCTTTGTGCGAAGCACGAGCCCATGGGAGTCCCTTTGGTCTTCCTGTAGATAGCACCATTGAATAGGAATATGTTGTTCCTGAGACAATGTGCTATCATCTCCAGGATCATGATGGAATGTTCCCTGTACCTCATTTGTGTCCTACATAAGAAATGGCGACATGCTTCAAGTCCTTGTTCATGGTCTATGATGGTGTATAGCAAATTGACCTCGAGGGTGACCAGCAAGTAATCATCCTCTCATTCGATGTTCTGTAATTTGCACAAAAAGTCCTTCGTGGCCCTAATGTGGGAGTTCAGTTTGAATACGTGATCCCTCAGGAAGTGGTCAACGTATTTGGACACATGTTCAAGAGCGCTGCCCTTAAACGAAACAATGGGACGTCCTGGTGTGACAAGAGGGTCCTTGTGTACCTATGGAAGAAGATATAGAACTGGGAGCTTGGGGTGGTCTCTTTTGAGAAAACAATATTCCTCCCATTCAATGATCCCCCTATCCCTCCATTCAATCAACTTGTCCCAAATATTAGTGATGCTATTGGTGTAATCCTCTCTAGGGATGGGAACTTAAAATCTGCTGTCACTAAGTTGTCTCATGGCCTCAGTATTGTACATGTCTTTGTCAAGTAAAACAACATTACCCCCCTTGTCCGCTGGACGTATTACAATCTCACTATCCCCAGCTAGGGAGACATGTGCCTGTCTCTGCGTAAAGGTAAGATTGTTGGGTGCTCTGTTCCTGTGATCAGATTTGTGACGTAGCTCTATAAGAGACTTGGTGACTACCTCGTGGAAGGTGTCGATGTTGTCATGTGGGAGTATAGGATAGAAAGTGGACAGTGGCTTGAAACTAGTGCTGGCTGCTGCATCGTGTGCTATACCCAGTTCGTCTAGTACAGAGATTTCAGTGATCTCTAGTCCTGTGTGCTCAGGCTCCTGTTGTAATTGCAACAGTGTTACTAGGGTGTCCATGTCCCTAATATCTAGTTCTATCTCATTGCCCTGGGCATGAGAGGGACTTCTACTTCCGGTTGCAGTAAGCCTCAATTTGTGCCATTTCTTCAATTTGAGTTTGCTAATATACTTGTATAGGTCAATCCTAGTGTTGGTGTAGTTAAAAGAAGAAGAGGGACAGAAAGAAAGACCTAGGCAAAGGGTACATCTGCAATGAGAATGAAACGTGTACAGTTTGTTTGTGCAGACATACATTAAATGTTTTTAACTTTGAACGTTGATGCTAACTATTTTCTTTTGTCTTTGTTTTCTTCTTTGTAGGAGGAAAGGAAGGGACCCAACACTACAAACTCACCTGCACGGGCCTCCCTACCCTTTTCTTCATCTTCACTTCTGGGATTCCATCACAGATAACATTCATGCATGATTTATTTCAGTTGTAGTTTTAGTGGAACGTGATGCATTATGCAGTTACGGTCAACTTGAGTTGGGACACTTGTCCAGTACCCATGACACACTAATTTCGAGTAATTAATTAGAAATTTGGAACACCGCCAAACATACTAGACCTACTCATATTATATGGGAATTCATCCATGAACACGGCGCAAGTTTGGCACTATGCCTACACGCCTACTGGCCTGCCGTGATGTTGTTCGCAGGTCAAGGTTTGCATCAGCATTGTAACATTTTGGAGCACTTTGCCCCTGACCGTTAGCCTTCACCAATTGGGAGCCAATTTACGATTCATTTAACTACCTGACTAACTGCCCAAAGAGTCGCTTTTACTTTTGTTAATTTGCTATTAGGCTTGACATACACTCTCCATGGCATGTACACTCTCACTGACCCTGAATAACCACGTTCCAATATGGCCGACACATTAGATTCTCATGTGTCCCTTTCTTTATTTCTACCATGCATTTTTAAGGACACCCTAGTGGTGATGTATGTGGTGATGGTGATGTATGCACATGTGACCAAGGCTGCTGGGCAGTCGAAATGCGTTGTGTGAATAAACAGCTTCCTGCAACACTGTGATTACTTTTGCTGTATCCTAAGAGTGCACCTACCTAACTTTGCAGTGGATATATATATATATATATGGCCTAACTTTGCAGTGGATATAAATATATATATATATATATATATGGCCTATGACGCTCACCTGAGGATTATAAATTCACGAATGGGGAAGTATCAGTAGCGGACATTTGCTGCATTTACTACGTGCTGCCTTTGAGAAAGGAAAAGTTTTTTCCGAAACGCGTCAGGCACGAAACTGCTTTGTTTTTATAACTTACCAAGCAAGTCTCCGGAAAATAAATTTGCTTGCTTCGATGTGTGCACTTCGCCTGGGGCAACTCTGTTTCTTTACATAATGACGGCCGGCCTGGCCGTGAAGTGCACACCCGCAGTATCCAAGTGGGCCGCAGCGTGTTTATTGGGGCAGCAACATGCGGATCAGCAGGGTGTTGTAACTGTGGACGATCGTTGGTGGAAGCTGCATTAGCAGATTAAACTAGCACGCAGAAGTGCAGCAAACCCACATGGGTAGGAGGAGGACTACTGATCCCAGAATGCTTGGCACTGGCCTATGATGCTCACCTGAGGATTATAAATTCACTAATGGGGACGTATCAGTAGCTGACATTTGCTGCATTTACTACGTGCTGCCTTTGAGAAAGGAAAAGGTTTTTCCGAAACACGTCAGGCACGAAACTGCTTTGTTTTTATAACTTACCAAGAAAGTCTCCGGAAAATTAATTTGCTTGCTTCGAAGTGTGCACTTCGCCTGGGGGCAACTCTGTTTCTTTACATAATGACGGCCGGCCCGGCCGTGAAGTGCACCCCCGCAGTATCCAAGTGGGCTGCAGCGTGTTTATTGGGGCAGCAACATGCGGATCAGCAGGGTGTTGTAACTGTGTACGATCGTTGGTGGCAGCTGCATTAGCAGATTAAACTAGCACGCAGGAGTGCAGCAAACCCACATGGGTACAAGGAGGACTACTGACCCCAGAATGCTTGGCACTGGCCTTTGACGCGCACCTGAGGATTATAAATTCATGAATGGGGAAGTATCAGTAGCGGAGATTTGCTGCATTTACTACGTGCTGCCTTTGAGAAAGGAAAATGTTTTTCCGAAACGCGTCAGGCATGAAACTGCTTTGTTTTTATAACTTACCAAGAAAGTCTCTGGAAAATAAATTTGCTTGCTTCGATGTGTGCACTTCGCCTGGGGGGAACTCTGTTTCTTTACATAATGACGGCCGGCCCGGCCGTGACGTGCACCCCCGCAGTATCCAAGTGGGCCGCAGCGTGTTTATTGGGGCAGCAACATGTGGATCAGCAGGGTGTTGTAACTGTGGACGATTGTTGGTGGCAGCTGCATTAGCAGATTAAACTAGCATGCAGGAGTGTAGCAAACCCATATGGGTAGGAGGAGGACTACTGATCACAGAATGCTTGGCACTGGCCTATGGCGCTCACCTGAGGATTATAAATTCACGAATGGGGAAGTATCAGTAGCGGACATTTGCTGCATTTACTACGTGCTGCCTTTGAGAAAGGAAAAGGTTTTTCTGAAACGCGTCAGACACAAAACTGCTTTGTTTTTATAACTTACCAAGAAAGTCTTTGAAAAATAAATTTGCTTGCTTCGATGTGTGCACTTCGCCTTGGGGCAACTCTGTTTCTTTACATAATGACGGCCGGCCGTGAAGTGCACCCCCGCAGTATCCAAGTGGGCTGTAGCGTGTTTATTGGGGCAGCAACATCCGGATCAGCAGGGTGTTGTAACTGTGGACGATCGTTGGTGGCAGCTGCATTAGCAGATTAAACTAGCACGCAGGAGTGCAGCAAACCCACATGGGTACGAGGAAGACTACTGATCCCAGAATGCTTGGCACTGGCCTATGACGCTCACATTAGGATTATAAATTCACGAATGGGGAAGTATCAGTAGCGGACATTTGCTGCATTTACTACGTGCTGCCTTTGAGAAAGGAAAAGGTTTTTCCGAAATGCGTCAGGCACGAAACTGCTATGTTTTTATAACTTACCAAGAAAGTCTCCGGAAAATAAATTTGCTTGCTTCGATGTGTGCACTTTGTCTGGGGGCAACTCTGTTTCTTTACATAATGACGGCCGGCCTGGCCATGAAGTGCACCCCCGCAGTATCCAAGTGGGCCGCAGCGTGTTTATTGGGGCAGCAACATGCGGATCAGCAGGGTGTTGTAACTGTGGACGATCGTTGGTGGCAGCTGCATTAGCAGATTAAACTAGCACGCAGGAGTGCAGCAAACCCACATGGGTACGAGGAGGACTACTGATCCCAGAATGGTTGGCACTGGCCTATGACGCTCACCTGAGGATTATAAATTCACAAATGGGGATGTATCAGTAGCGGACATTTGCTGCATTTACGAAGTGCTGCCTTTGAGAAAGGAAAAGGTTTTTCCGAAACGCGTCAGGCACAAAACTCCTTTGTTTTTATAACTTACCAAGAAAGTCTCCAGAAAATAAATTTGCTTGCTTCGATGTGTGCACTTCGCCTGGGGGCAACTCTGTTTCTTTACATAAAGACGGCTGGCCCGGCCGTGAAGTGCACCCCCGCAGTATCCAAGTGGGCCGCAGCGTGTTTATTGTGGCAGCAACATGCGGATCAGCAGGGTGTTGTAACTGTGGACGATCGTTGGTGGCAGCTGCATTAGCAGATTAAACTAGCACGCAGGAGTGCAGCAAACCCACATGGGTGCGAGGAGGACTACTGATCCCAGAATGCTTGGCACTGGCCTATGACGCTCACATGAGGATTATAAATTCATGAATTGGGACGTATCAGTAGCGGACATTTGCTGCATTTACTACGTGCTGCCTTTGAGAAAGGAAAAGCTTTTTCCGAAGCGCGTCAGGCACGAAACTGCTTTGTTTTTATAACTTACCAAGAAAGTCTAAGAAAATAAATTTGCTTGCTTCGATGTGTGCACTTCGCCTGGGGGCAACTCTGTTTCTTTACCTATATATACATACAAATATACATACATAGATATATATATATATATATATATATATATATATATATATACATTTATAGGATTGCCGAAACGCGTTTGTCTTCTAAGTTTTTTCGCCAAAAAATCTATAATAAGATCTAACTAACGGGAGTGCTGGTCGAATCTACGTGTTGTGTGGAGCTGTATATATATATATATATATATATATATATATATATATATATATATATATATATATGTACAAAAACTCCGTCTTACGAGAGAGCAGAGGCCACAAAGGGAAATCCTTGGAAGCACTTTATTGGTATTAATCCGGTGAATGCATTTCGGCATATACTTTGCCTTCCTCAGCGCCCAAGTGTCCAGGAGGTGCACAGCAAACTGATTGTAAGTCCTGCCTCCATCTTAACAGTGTAAGTCCGCTCCGCCCCCAAATGACTGCTCACCTGTTCCAGTTCACGATGCTCGTGTGAACTACAGAACCCAGAATCCATTCTGATGAAAACCAGGTAGGTGGTGCAGGGGGGGTGTATGACTCCAAGTGGTTGTGCGGGGGTGCAGGGTATTTCATAGTGCTGTAAAAACCAAATTATCCTGCTTGATATTCCAACAAAGCGCCTCCTCTGTATATATATATATATATATTCATAGCAATACATGTACAATATTTAAAACATTATATATAACAGTCACGGGTGTCACAAAGTATGGCCGAGAGAATACAGGGGCTAATAAAGGGGCAGGTACTCTTCCTCACGAGCAGCTGGTCTGAAGAGTACCTGCCCTTTTATTAGCCCCTTTATTCTCTCGGCCACACTTTGTGACACCCGTGACTGTTACGCAGATATTACGCTATTCCACAGGTTTCTCCTAGGCCTCACTGGACTGCCCACTGGGCACTCCACAGTCCACCATACTGTTTCTGCACCCCTCAATGGACAACCTCACCCCAGGACTGTACCACACATACCACATATACCAAAATGCATTGGACAATGCCTTCACGGATCTACCCTCCGCCAGATACCAACAACCTCTGCCCATAGCACTGGCTGACACATGGATTCACTACTTGGGGTAATTTTGTCTCATTGATGAACATTAGTTGCATGGTCGAGTGCACAACAATATGTGTTTCATTTCATGTTGTATGATTTACATGGGAGTATTTATTCATCTCATATTTTATGTTAATTTTGTTTAAGAAATATGCATATGGGAGAATCATGATTACTATGAATGAGTGATGCATTTTTACGTGGCACAACGACTTATCGTGATACATCACGATGCTCAAGATTTTTCCATATTCCATTTCTTTAGTCCACTGTTTGCCATCACCACTGTGGTGTACTTATGCACTGTGATTCGCCATAGCTGTACATGAGATCAAGGCCACCCACATGGCCAAGACATATATATATATATATGTATGTATGTACGTACGTATGTATATATATATTATATATATATATATATATATTAGGTAGTTATAGTTGGGACCTTGTTTGTATTCAAAAAGTGTTCTCTTTTGCCAAAATCTTTGGTGCAGTTTGACAAATCTTCACAACATTTTCAAAAATAATGGCCCACTCACTTCAGCTGCTGTGTTAAAAGTTTGAGGGTGATTCGTCAAGCGGGGGCCGAGAAACATGGGGGGTCCCAAAACGCTTTTTCTCTATGTTAATTTCCTTAGGAAACTTTAAACACTGCTACAGCCCGAACTGCTGAACGGAATTACACCAAATTTGGCAAAAAGGCAGCTTTTGGTCCGGAAAGCACTCTTTGTTAATTGGTGTAAATCCGTTCAGTAGTACCTGAGAAATTTAAACATTTCTCAGATATACAAATATGGCCACGGAGGATCCGCGAACCCTCTTGATTTTGTGCCTGAGATCTGATTGGCTGCCAACACTTCAAACCAGGAAGTGTTGGCAGCCATCTTGTGACTCAGTTGAACCGAGTCACAAGGAAAAAGGTAAACAAATGTTAAAAAGTAAGAAAAGGGGGCAGGGTAGAAACACCCTGACCACCTAGGCCTGCTCAGGGGGTCCCACACCAGGGCCAAAAAAGCATTTTTAAAAATGTTTTGGGCGGGATTCATGTTGGATCCGCGAATCTGGCTGAAATGTAAAAAAAAGCGAAGCGGGGGCTCCTGTGCTTCGTTTTCTTTCAGCCCCCGGGTGTGCCAGGTCCCGGGGGCAATGACAAATGAGATGTGGGGTCCCGCATGGGCCCCGGCATGCCCCGGGGACCGCCACCTCCCCGGGGCTTAATTTATAATGAAAGTGTGTGGGGGGCTCTTGCCCCCCCATGCAGCCCTGGGGACTGCCACCTCCCCAGGGCTCTGTTTGTGAAATGGCGGGGCACCATGCGGCCCCCCATAGCCCCGGGGACCGCCACTTTCCCGGGGCTTTCTTTTTAAAATGAATGCGTTGGGGGGCTCCTGCCCCCCTCCCGTTTTATTTTCATTTTTAAAAAATGGGCCACGCCCCCTCTCTCCCCCACTCTGCAAACATGACTGCTAGTTAAAAAAACATAGAAATTCATTGAATAAACCACAGGTTTCAGGGACGTTATAGTTAGAAATTAGCATTTTAAAAACCTTAGAAATTCCCTGACAAAAACAAAGGTTAGAGGGACGTTATAGGTAGTCTGACATTTAAGTCGTACAAAACCAGAGAAATTCAGCCGTTATAGTTAGCTAACAATAACTTGCGCCCCCGCAATGCACTGCTGATGACGTCACATATTACATCACTCATGACATGGGCAGTGACTTCACTCATGACATCTCAAGTGACATGACTGATGACATCATCCACATAATCTCTGATGCACCTACTCACACCCCAATATAACCTTTCTTACACCCACTCCAAATTTCAGACTACCATTTTCGAAACCATAGACACATACATACATACGTACATACCCACTGACTGATTCATAGGTCTACACACACACATCCACTCACTAAACTGTGTGAATGTCTGTATCAGTCTGTCAGTTGGTGTGTAAGCGGCTGCATGGGTTGGTGAGTAGCTACATGAGTGTCTATATGGGTTATTGATTGGTTGTCTGAGTATCTGTATGGGTGCCTAAGTGTCTGTGTGGGTGGGTGGGGGGTGTGTGAC
Organism: Calotriton arnoldi; assembly: GCA_963921515.1. Taxonomy (NCBI): domain Eukaryota; kingdom Metazoa; phylum Chordata; class Amphibia; order Caudata; family Salamandridae; genus Calotriton; species Calotriton arnoldi. The sequence continues at coordinate 360,214 of CAWUFW010005352.1, forward strand.
TCTGTGCATACATGTGTGAGTGGGTGATTCACTGGGTGAATGGGTTCAAGAGTACATCTGTGAAGGGCTGTATGGGTGGGTGAGTGTGTGTATGGGTGTGTTGGTGAGTGAATGGATGTCTCAGTGGCACATGTGTGAATAACTACATATGTGAAAGGCAGTATATGTGAGTGTTGGAGTATATAAATGACTATATGTGAGAGTGAGTGATTGTGAGAGTGGCTGTATGGATGAGTGTGTGCTTGTATCAGTGATTGTATAAGAGAGTAAGTATGTGTTAGTATCCATATGAATAAGTGAGGTGGTGTGTGTATAACTGTATAGGTGAGTAAATGGGAGTGTGATTGATTCTTTGCATGACTGACTAGGTGTGTGAGTAACTATGGATGAGTGGCGGTGTGTGAGTGTCTGTATAGGTGTATGAGTGCATATGATAGTGCTGTATTGATGAGTGACTGCATGCATGAGTGACTGTATGGGTGAATGGGTGGATGTGTGTGTAGACCTAGGAATCAGTGAGTGGGTATGTTGTAACTGGTATTGGTGTGTCTATGGTTTCGAAAATGTTAGTCTGTATTTTAGAATGGGTGTATCAAAGGTTATATTAAGGTGTGAGGAGGTGCATCAGATTATCACGTGGATGATGGCATCAGTGATGTCATTTGAGATGTCATCAGTGATGTCATCAGTGATGTCACTGACCATGTCATGAATGATGTAATATGTGATGTCATCAGCAGTGCATTGCGGGGGCGCGAGTTATAGTTTGCTCAACTAACCGTAACGGCCCAATTTCTCTGGTTTTGTACGAGTGAAATGTCCAACTAACTATAACGTCCCTGAAACCTGTGGTTTTTTCAGTGAATTTCAAAGGTTTTTTAAATGCTAATTTCTAACTATAACGTCCCTGAAAACTATGGTTTTTTCAGTGAATTTCAAAGGTTTTTTTAAATGCTAATTCCTAACTATAACATCCCTGAAACCTATTTTTTTTTCAGTGAATTTCAAAGGTTTTTTAAATGCTAATTTCTAACTATGCCTACAGAGGTAGGACATGTGCAGAAAGAGGAAGAAAAGCGCAGAAAGAAGCAAGAGAAATGCAGAAAGAGGCAACAGAAGTCCAGAAAGATGAAGAAAGGTGCAGAAAGAAGAAGATATATGCAGAAAGAACCAACAGAGGTGCAGAAAGAGGCCTTGTTACAAAGTCATCCTTTGCCCCCAACTTTTTGCTGACTGGTACTGGTGGTAACTGACTCTGGCTAACCAGGCCCGGAGCCAGTGCTATGCTGAAAGGCACTTAGAATAAAGTAAAAACACCCACATACACTAGGGTACACTATGGGTTGGGGTACCCCTGTGATTGGCATGACCTCCCCTGTAAGTCCCTAGTACATAATAGGGCAGAGGGATTAAAACTACCTCTAAGTCAGCGGTGCAGAAAGAGGCAAGAGAAGAGCAGAAAGAAGCAACAGAGGTGCTGAAACAGGCAAGAGAGGTGCAGAAAGAAGCAAGTGAAGTGCAGAAAGAGGCAAGAGAGGTGCAGAAAGAGGCAACAGAGGTGCACAAAGAGGGAGGAGGGGTGCATAAAGAAGGAAGAGAAGTGCAGAAATTGGCAAGAGAATTGCTGAAAGAAGCAACAGAGGTGTAGAAAGAAGCAACAGAAGTGCAGAAAGAGGCAAGTATGGTGGGGAAGAAGCAAAAGCAGTGCAGAACTAACCAACAGAAGTGCAAAAAGAGGCAAGAGGGGTGCAGAAAAAGGTAGGAGAGGTGCACAAAGAGGCAAGAGAGGTACAGAGTGAGGCAGGAGGGGTGCAGAAAGAAGGAAGAGAAGTGCAGAAAGAAGCAACAGAGGTGCTGAAAGAGGCGCAAAAGGAGCAGAAAGAGTAAGAGAAGTGCAGAAAGAACCAACAGAGGTACAGAAAGAGGCAACCGAGGTGCAGAAACAGGCAGGAAAGGTGCAGAAAGAGGGAACAGGGGTGCAGAAAAAGGCAAGAGAGGTGCAGAAAGAGAAAAGAAGGGTGCAGAAAGAGGCAAGAGGGGTGCAGAAAGAAGCAAGAGTAGTGCAAAATGAACCAACAGAGGTGCAAAAAGAGGCAAGAGGAGTGCAGAAAGAGGTAGGAGAGGTGCATAAAGAGGCAAGAGAGGTACAGAAGGAGGCAGGAGGGGTGCAGAAAGAAGGAAGAGAAGTGCAGAACGAGGCAAGAGAATTGCTGAAAGAAGCAACAGAGGTATAGAAAGAAGCAAGAGAAGTGCAGAAAGAGGCAAGTGAGGTGCATAAAGAAGCAAGAGCAGTGCAAAAAGAACCAACAGAGGTGCAAAAAGAGGCAAGAGGGGTGCAGAAAAAGGTAGGAGAGGTGCACAAAGAGGCAAGAGAGGTACAGAAAGAAGAAGGAGGGGTGCAGAAAGAAGGAAGAGAAGTTCAGAAAGAAGCCTCAGAGGTGCTGAAAGAGGCACGAAGGGTGCAGAAAGAGCAAGAGAAGTGTAGAAAGAACCAACAGAGGTACAGAAAGAGGCAAGAGCGGTGCAGAAATAGGCAGGAAAGGTGCAGAAAGAGGAAACGGGTGTAGAAAGAGGCAAGAGAGGTGCAGAAAGAGAAAAGAGGGATGCAGAGAGGCAAAAGAGGTACAGAAAGAGGCAGGAGGGGTGCAGTAAGAAGGAAGAGAAGTGCAGAAAAAGGCAAGAGAATTGCTGAAAGAAGCAACAGAGGTGTAGAAAGAAGTAAGAGAAGTGCAGAAAGAGGCAAGTGAGGTGCAGAAAGAAGCAAAAGCAGTGCAGAAAGAACCAACAGAGTTGCAAAAGGAGGCAAGAGGGGTGTAGAAAAAGGGTTTGAGAGGTGCACAAAGAGGCAAGAGAGGTACAGAAAGAGGCAGGAGGGGTGCAGAAAGAAGGAAGAGAAGTGCAGAAAGAAGCAACAGAGGTGCTGAAAGAGGCGCAAAGGGTGCAGAAAGAGCAAGAGAAGTGCAGAAAGAACCAACAGAGGTACAGAAAGAGGCAAGAGAGGTGCAGAAACAGGCAGGAAAGGTGCAGAAATAGGGAACAGGGGTGCAGAAACAGGCAAGAGAGGTGCAGAAAGAGAAAAGGGGTGCAGAAAGAGGCAAGAAGGGTGCAGAAAGAAGCAAGAGCAGTGTAGAATGAACCAACAGGTGCAAAAAGAGGCAAGAGGAGTGCAGAAAGAGGCAAGAGAGGTACACAAAGAGGCAAGAGAGATACAAAAAGAGGCAGGAGGGGTGCAGAAAGAAGGAAAAGAAGTGCAGAAAGAGGCAAGAGAATTGCTGAAAGAAGCAACAGAGGTGTAGAAAGAAGCAAGAGAAGTGCATAAAGAGGCAAGAGGGGTGCTGAAAAAAGTAGGAGAGGTGCTCAAAGAGGCAAGAGAGGTACAGAAAGAGGCAGGAGGGGTGCATAAAGAAGGATGAGAAGTGAAGAAAGAACCAACAGAGGTACAGAAAGAGGCAAGAGAGGTGCAGAAACAGGCAGGAAAGGTGCAGAAAGAGGGAACAGGGGTGCAGAAACAGGCAAGAGAGGTGCAGAAAGAGAAAAGAGGGGTGCAGAAAGAGGCAAGAGGGGTGCAGAAAGAAGCAAGAGCAGTGCAGAATGAACCAACAGAGGTGCAAAAGAGGGAAGAGGAGTGCAGAAAGAGAGGTGCACAAAGTGGCAAGAAAGGTACAGAAAGAGGCAGGAGGGGTACAGAAAGCAGGAAGAGAAGTGCAGAAAGAGGCAACAGAATTGCTGAAAGAAGCAACAGAGGTGTAGAAAGAAGCAAGAGCAGTGCAGAAAGAACCAACAGAGGTGCAAAAAGAGGCAAGAGGGGTGCAGAAAAAGGTAGGAGAGGTGCACAAAGAGGCAAGAGAGGTACAGAAAGATGCAGGAGGGGTGCAGAAAGAAGGAAGAGAAGTGCAGAAAGAGGCAAGAAAATTGCTGAAAGAAGCAACAGATGTGTAGAAAGAAGCAAGAGCAGTGCAGAAAGAACCAACAGAGGTGCAAAAAGAGGCAAGAGGGGTGCAGAAAAAGGTAGGAGAGGTGCACAAAGAGGCAAGAGAGGTACAGAAAGAAGCAAGAGAAGTGCAGAAAGAGGCAAGTGAGGTGCAGAAAGAAGCAAAAGCAGTGCAGAAAGAACCAACAGAGTTGCAAAAGGAGGCAAGAGGGGTGTAGAAAAAGGGTTTGAGAGGTGCACAAAGAGGCAAGAGAGATACAAAAAGAGGCAGGAGGGGTGCAGAAAGAAGGAAAAGAAGTGCAGAAAGAGGCAAGAGAATTGCTGAAAGAAGCAACAGAGGTGTAGAAAGAAGCAAGAGAAGTGCATAAAGAGGCAAGAGGGGCGCTGAAAAAAGTAGGAGAGGTGCAAAAAGAGGCAAGAGAGGTACAGAAAGAGGTAGGAGGGGTGCATAAAGAAGGAAGAGAAGTGAAGAAAGAACCAACAGAGGTACAGAAAGAGGCAAGAGAGGTGCAGAAACAGGCAGGAAAGGTGCAGAAAGAGGGAACAGGGGTGCAGAAACAGGCAAGAGAGGTGCAGAAAGAGAAAAGAGGGGTGCAGAAAGAGGCAAGAGGGGTGCAGAAAGAAGCAAGAGCAGTGCAGAATGAACCAACAGAGGTGCAAAAGAGGGAAGAGGAGTGCAGAAAGAGAGGTGCACAAAGAGGCAAGAGAGGTAGAAAGGTAGAGGTAGAGAGGTAGAAAGAGGCAGGAGGGGTACAGAAAGAAGGAAGAGAAGTGCAGAAAGAGGCAACAGAATTGCTGAAAGAAGCAACAGAGGTGTAGAAAGAAGCAAGAGCAGTGCAGAAAGAACCAACAGAGGTGCAAAAAGAGGCAAGAGGGGTGCAGAAAAAGGTAGGAGAGGTGCACAAAGAGGCAAGAGAGGTACAGAAAGAGGTAGGAGGGGTGCAGAAAGAAGGAAGAGAAGTGCAGAAAGAGGCAAGAAAATTGCTGAAAGAAGCAACAGATGTGTAGAAAGAAGCAAGAGAAGTGCAGAAAGAGGCAAGTGAGGTGCAGAAAGAAGCAAGAGCAGTGCAGAAAAAAACAGCAGAGGTGCAAAAAGAGGCAAGAGGGGTGCAAAAAATGGTAGGAGAGGTTCACAAAGAGGTAAGAGAGGTACAGAAAGAGGCAGGAGGGGTGCAGAAAGAAGGAAGAGAAGTGCAGAAAGAAACAAGAGAGGTGCTGAAAGAGGTGCAAAGGGTGCAGAAAGAGCAAGAGAAGTGCAGAAAGAACCAATAGAGGTACAGAAAGAGGCAAGAGAGGTGCAGAAACAGGCAGGAAAGGTGCAGAAAGGGTGAACAGGGGTACAGTAAGAGGGAAGAGAAGTGCAGAAAGCGAAAAGAGGGGTACAGAAAGAGGCAAGAGGGGTGCAGAAAGAAGCAAATAAGGTGTAGAAAGAGGCAACAGAGGTGCATAAAGACGCAAGAGAGGTGCAGAAACAAGCAAGAGAAGTGCAGAAAGAGATAAGAGAATTGCTGAAAGAAGCAACAGATGTGTGGAAAGAAGCAAGAGAAGTGCAGAAAGCTGCAAGTGAAGTGCAGAAAATGGCAAGAGAACAGCAGAAAGAGGCAATAGGGATGCAAACAAGGGAAGAAGGGTGCAGAAAGAAGCAAGATAGGTGCAGAAGAAGCAAGAGAAGTACAGAAAGAGGCAAGATAGGTACAGAAAGAGGCAAGAGAGGTACAGAAAGAGGCAAGGGAAGTACAGAAGCAGGCAAGAGAAATGCACAAAGAGGCAAGAGAGGAGCAGATAGAGGCAAGAGAGGTGTAGAAAGAAGCAAGAGAAGTGCAGAAAGAGGCAGGAGGGGTGCAGAAAGAAGCAAGTGAGGTGCAGAAAGAGGCAACAGAGGTACAGAAAGATGCAAGAGAGGTGCAGAAACAAGCAAGAGAAGTGCAGAAAGAGGCAAGAGAATTGCTGAAAGAAGCAACAGAGGTGTAGAAAGAAGCAAGAGAAGTGCATAAAGAGGCAAGAGGGGTGCAGAAAAAAGTAGGAGAGGTGAACAAAGAGGCAAGAGAGGTACAGAAAGAGGCAGGAAAGGTGCAGAAAGAGGGAACAGGGGTGCAGAAAGAGGCAAGAGAGGTGCAGAAAGAGGGGCAGAGGGGTGCAGAAAGAGGCAAGAGTGGTGCAGAAAGAAGCAAGTGAGTTGGAGAAAGAGGCAACAGAGGTGCAGAAAGACACAAGAGAGGTGCAGAAACAAGCAAGAGAAGTGCAGAAAGAGGCAAGAGAATTGCTGAAAGAAGCAACAGAAGTGTAGAAAGAAGCAAGAGAAGTGCAGAAAGAGGCAAGTGAGGTGCAGAAAGAAGCAAGAGCAGTGCAGAAAGAACCAACAGAGGTGCAAAAAGAGTCAAGAGGGGTGCAGAAAGAGGCACTTGAGGTGCAGAAAGAGGCAAGAGAGGTACAGAAAGAGGCTCGAGAAGTGCAGAAAGAGGCAAGACAGTTGCAGAAGGAAGAGAGTGAGGTGCAGAAAGAGGCAAGTGAGGTGCTGAAAGAGGCAAGAGAGGTAAAGAAAGAGGCAAGGGTACTGCAGAAACAGGCAAGAGAAATGCACAAAGAGGCAAGAGAGGAGCAGAAAGAGGCAAGGGAGGTGCAGAAAGGGGCAAGAGATCTGCAGAAAAAAGCAACAGAGGTGCTGAAAGAGGCAAGTGAGGTGCAGAAAGGGGCTAGAGAAGTGCAGAAAGAGGAAGGTAAACTGCAGAAAGAAGACAGTGAGGTTCAGAAAGAGGAAGAAAGGTGCAGAAAGAAGCAAGAGAAATGCAGAAAGAGGCAAGAGAGGCACAGAAAGAAGAGAGGTTTGTGCACCATTAGTACCAGTTTAACACCCACATTTTGCAATAAGTAACACATGACCATTCCAGCTTTACAAAGGGCCTTCCACCACGCTGTAACACATGACGCTGCATTTTTGGGAACATTTGAGCCGTTTGAGCTAGAAACAAGGTTTTTTTTGTTCAAATCTGCAGATTAGGCAGCAGCTGATGGAATATTTGGCAAATGCGGAAAATTTTTAATTATGTGAAAATTGGTGCAGCCGAACAGTCACATAATTCCAGTGACCCTGCTCATACCTCCGACTAAGTCCAGAAGTGCTCCTCAGTGGTTCCTTCTTTTATTGTGTCTCATTGAGTTTATAGTTTAGCTTCTATGGAAACGAGGAAGACTAAACCTGAGGTTACCACTCCACAACACAGACTACAATACCACATAATTACTCTCCAAAACACATAATCCCACTCCACATAATTCCTATACACTAAATACCACATACTTTCTATTCACATAATTTCACTGCACAACATACCACATAATTCCACTACACACAACGTACATCCACTCTACACCAAAAAACATTAGTAAAAAACGTTTACATTTACAACGCCAATAGCTCTAACTCTCGCAAATGCGAAACCTATTACACTGCAAATGCTTCTTTAACTAGTAGTCGCGTTTGCAGAGTGGTGGAGAAAGGGTGCTGGGCCTCCGACCAGCACTCAGGAATTCCGCTGCGTAGGACGTACAGGAGGTACCAGGAGGGCTTTTTAGCCCCCAAAGTACCTCAGGAGTAAAGTGGACTTCATCCCCCATCCCATAGTCTGCAAGGAGGCGCGTTTGCAGAGTGGTGGAGAAAGGGGGCATGGCCTCCGAAGACGTCTTAGCAATCCTACTGTGTGGGACTTACTGGAGGTAACAAGAGGGGTAGTTGGCCCCAAGGAAATCCTTGGGGGCCAACTACCCCTCCTATTGCCTCCAGTAAGTCCCACACAGCAGGATTGCTAAGTTCTCATAGCAGGCCATGCCCCCTTTTCCCACCACTCTGTAAACGCGCTCCCTGGCACGCTCTTGGATGGGGATTGAAGTCCCCTTCGCTGCTGGGGGTCCTTTGGGGCCAACTAGCCTACCTCTTACCTCCAGTAAACCCCACATAGTGGGATTTCTGAGAGGTGGACACAGGCCATGCCCCATTTCTCCACCACTCTGCAAACGTGCCTCCTGGTGTGCTCTTGGTTGGGGGATGAAGTCCCCTTTCCTCCTGAGGGTCCCTCGGGGCCAACTACCCCTCCTGTTACCTCCAGTAAGCTCCATACAGCTTTATTGCTGAGAGTGCTCAAAGGCCACGCCCCCTTTTTACACCACTCTGCAAACGCGGCTCCTGGCGCACTGCTGCTAGGGGATTAAAGTCCACTTGTGTCCTGAGGTCCTCAGGACACAAGAGGAACTCATCACCCCACCAGCAGTGCGCCAAGAGGCGTGTTTGCAGAGTGGTGTAAAAAGGGGCGTGTCCTCGGACCACCTCTCAGCAATTCCACTGTGTGGGGCTTACTAGAGGTACCTGGTGTGCTAGCTGGCCCCCAGGGACCCTCAGGAATGAAGGGGACTTAATCCCCCAACCCAAAACGCGCCAGGAGGTGCCTTTGCACAATGGTGCAGGGAGGGGGCTGGGCCTCCCGCAATGCCAGCTTTTCTTTTTCTTTTCTTTTTGGAAGGGGGGCTGTGTGGCCCCCCTTCCCTTAATTTTTTTTGGGCCCTTGGGACCCCATCCCCAGGGCCTCAGCATATTATCTTTTTAAAACAAAAGAAAAGAAAAAAAACGGGAAGCGGGCCGCGTGGCCCCCCTTCCCTGGGCCACTATTGGCCCCGGGGACCCCATCCCCCGGGGCCTGGCCTCTTTTTTTTTATTTACGGGAGGGGGGCCACGTGGCCCCCCTTCCCTGGGCCACTATTGGCCCCGGGGACCTTGTCCCCCGGGGCCTGGCCTCTTTTTTTTATTTTTTAATTCACGGGAGAGGGTCCACGTGGTCCCCGTCACTTCTGGCCCCGTGGACCCCATCCCCCGGGGCCGGCCCTCAACTTGGGGACCGTGGGGGGAGCCCCAATGCCCCCACGGTCCCTGCCGGCTCCCCACCTCCTGCAGGAGCAGGCATTGCTTTTGGGCAAGGAGCTGCTGACATGCAGCTCCCTTGCCCAGCTAGTTCTGCTTGCTTCATTGAAGCGAGAGCAGGTTTCCTGCTCTCGCTTCAACGAAGCAAAGCAGTGTTTGCTATGGCAGGGCGGGAGCCGTGCTCCCACCCTGCCATAGCAAACGGCATTGTCCCGAGGGTGGGCACCCCGAGACATTGCAGGAGCCCGCTCTGGGGGGTGGCGGTCCCCAGGGCCATTGAGGCTCCAGGAGGGGGGCCACGCGACCCCCCTCCCAACATGCAAATAGCCCCCGGAGGTGGTGGTCCCCGGGGCAGTGTGGGGGGGCTCGAGCCCCCCCACACTAATTATTTGACAAAGCCCTGGGGAGGTGGCGGTCCCCGGGGTTTGAGGGGCCCATGAGGCCCCCCACCCTACTAGAATAAAGCCCCGGGGAGGTGGTGGTCCCCGGGGCTTGGGGGGCCCGTGAGGCCCTGGCCTTATTTTAATAAAGCCCTAGGGAGGAGGCGGTCCCCAGGGCTTGGGGGGCCCGGGGCTGCGGGGGCCCCCGTGGGCCCCCGCATACATTATAAACATTGCCCCCGGGACCTGGCCCACCCAGGGGCTTATAGAAAATGAAGCACGGGAGCCCGCGCTTCATTTTGTTTTGTTATTTTGACCGGATTCACGCACCCAGCGCAAATTCGGCCAATTTTTTTTTTTGGGGTCCTTGTGGGACCCCCTGAGCAGGCCTAGGGGGTCAGGGTGTATCTACCCTGCCCCCTTTTCTTGTTTTTTATCTTTATTTTACTGTTTTCCTGTGACTCGTTTACCGAGTCACAAGATGGCTGCCAACACATTCTGGTTTGGAGTGTTGGCAGGCAATCAGAATTAAGCTCGTGCTCGGTAGGGTTCGTGAACCCTCCTCGGTGCTCAGATATATACATTTTTATTTTTTTAATTTCTCTGGAACTACTGAACGGATTTACACCATTTAAAAAAAAGGTCGCTTTCTGAACCAAGGCTACCTTTTTGCCAAATTTGGTGTAATTCCGTTCAGCAGTTCGGACTGTAGCCTGTTCCAAAAATTCCTATGGGAATTAACATGGGGCAAACGCGTTTTGGGACCCCCCTTTTTGTCTCGGCACCCGCTCAACAAATCACCCCGAAACTTTCAAGACAGGAGCTGACCTGAGTGAACCATTAGTTTTGAAAATTTCGTGAAGATTCGTCAAACGGCGCCAAAGATATTGGCAAAAATAAAAACGCTTTTTGAATAGAAACAAGGTCCTAACTATAACTACCTACTGGCGACTGCCAGTAGGTTATATATATATATATATATATATATATATATATATATATATATCCGCATTACTCCATTCCTTCGTTCGACCAAACAGAATCACTGGAGCACGGACCACAGATAGGTGCAAATTTTCGTTTATTGTTCACACAAGCACCAGCAGCATAACGCGTTTCGGCTCCGAGGAGCCTTGATCACATGACGCGCTCAACAGTGTATGGGTAATTTATACACATCTTTTTTCTTTAGGTTTTCTTTCTTTCTGATTTTTTAGTCTTTTTACTCTTTTTATGTTAAAGTGACATGTGCCTTATGTGCAAAGTAAAGCAAAGTATAGACATAAACAAAATGCATAGTGAATTCCAGTATTTTGATTATTGGCATAATTAAATTGTTCAGGTATATATATACTGCATGTTAGCAGCTCCCTCTGTGTCAAAGTAATGCCAGCTCCTCAGGAGGCGGGGAGCTGCATGGACTGTGGGGGCATTGAGGCTCCCTCATGATCTCCAGCATTGCTAAGTGGGTGCCCTTGGTGGGACCAGGGCACCCACACTAGAGCCCAGAAAGGGTGCTACGCAGCCCCATCACATATTACTTTTCAATGCTTTTCCTATAGAAAGTACTTATAAAATTAACTGCAGGGCATGGAGAATTTGGATTGTAGTTCATGGGATGATTTTAGGACAAGATCGTGCATTACATCACCTAAAGAGGAAATGCAAATATGATCCCATCCCTGAAAGGTCTGCAGGCCCGCCACTTGGGGAATAAGTCTGTTATGCCACAACGCAGTCTCTTGCGTGAGGCGACCCCACCACCCCATCCTGTGAAGGGAACTATCTCCACACCACAATAACTACTCACGCAGCCGGAGGAAGAGCTCTCACATCTGATCTGCTATATAGATACTCGTGAAGGGAGAGATCTCCCATCACCCAGCTTCAACTGAATATGCTGGGTTATCTTTGGTACTGTACCACCACTCGTTAGGCACTTGCAGATGGGAGGCCGCGTGATAAGACTGGACATCTGCGTCTGCAATACCTCCACAGTATGTAGATTGAAAGCAGGTTTGCAGAGCCACTCAAGAGCCCCTCCCCCCAGGAACTGACCCAGCGTCGCAATAATCTGCAGAAACCATACAGAGGGAATAGGGTAGGGGTGGTTCTTCAATTGATAAAGGAGGCTGGGAAGAGATACCACCTTAAAGATGACGGAGCGGCCTTAGAGGGACAGGTTCAAATCTGACCATGATCTAATCTCTGTCCTCACACGTTCTGCCAAAGGGGCCAAATTGCGATCCCAGGAGATAGACTGACTGCCAAACAAAACAATGCCCAGGTATTGCAGGCCATCTACTGACACGGTCAAGTCCGCCACCCATGCACTGTCCCTTGACAACCTCTACAGCTGCAATTATATTGACTTTCTGATGTCCATATATTGTCCCTTTATTTCCCCGAATACCTGCATTATTCGAAGGTTCTGGAGGCCGGACGTATGTGGGTCTGTGAGGAAGAACAGGACATTATTGGCTTACAGCGCAATGGGTTCCGAGACCTCCCACAACCATTCAAAGTCCCAGGCTAAGGCATTCCATTCTAACCCATGCAGCCAGTGACTCCATGGCCAGAGCGAATAAGAGAAGGGACGGGGGCAACCATGCCTGGTGCCATGTTTGATGGAGAGTGGGGAGGAGACCGAACCCGCCACATGTACAGAAGCCGTCAGGTCTGTGTACAGCAGATGAATGTAGGAATGAAAGCGAGGACCCATGTTAAGTCGTTGCAGAAGTGTGAATGGATAGGTCCAACTAACAGAATCCAATGCCTTATCTATATATGCTAAGAGTAAAACAGCTGGACGTCCCAGGTGATCTACGGCAGCTTTTGGGTTGTGAGCTCAATGGATGTGGCACGTAGCCCGATGAGGCAGGAAGCCCGCCTGATCTGAATGTACCAGGTCAGCTGTAGGGGGCATCAATCTATTGGCTAAGGCCTTCGCGAGCATCTTGGCCTGTATATTTAAGATGGAGATCAGGCGGTATGAGGAATGGAGCTCTGGGGGCGACCCGGATTTAGAAACACCACTATCTCAGAGTGTCGCCAGTCCGGGGGCATGTGTGTGTCTTCCAGCGCTTCCTAGATCGTATCCAGGTAATGCGTGCCCAACAGCGTCGTATATGCTCTACAACATTCACTGGGAAACCTATATTGACTTGGAGTCTTTCCCAGGCACAGCTCCGACAGGGCTGTTGTCAATTCCTTGACTGTCAGGGGAGCATCTAGCGATGCCCTTTCCGTGGCCAATAATGCCTTCGGGTAGATCGTCTATGAACTTGGCGACCTGTGCAACAGTCAAAACATCTCTATGTGTGTATAGGGCCCAATAAAAGCTGGCAAAGCTATCGGCCACTGCATTGGGATCAGTGAGCACCGCACCATCATCATTGCGAATCATGGAGATCTGGACCGGCATCAGGGCGTTCTGATACAGCCGGTGTAATAATTTCAAGGACTTGTCTCCCCATTGATAGATCCTGTTCTGAGAGGCCAGCCACACACATCTGGCCTCCTCCAGCAGCACCCCCTGGTAATGCTGTTGTGCAAGGCCCAACTGCTGGCACGCCCACCCCACCTCCTCCACCGTCCTACATCTCTCCAGCTCCAGAATTTGAGCCTCAATCTGCAAGATTTTCTTTCTATGCTGTATGCGTTCCACCATGCAGAAACTGATATTACCTCCACGTATAGTGGGCTTCATTTCCTCCCATAGTATACTCTTGGAGGAGGCAGTTGCCTTGTCAAGGGAGAAATATTCAGTCATAGAGCTGTGTACCTGTGTTCTACATGTCTGGTTCTGCAAATGCCAGGGGGAGAGTTGCCAGCAAAATGATGGGCGACGGGGGCCCACCAGAAACCACAGCGCCACTGGAGGGTGATCGGAGAGCCCCCTAGGCAGTATATCAACCTCAGACACTCTATGAACCTGGCTCTCCTGCACAAATATGTAATCTAGCCAGGATAATGACCCATGTACTGAAGAATAGAAGGTATAACCTGTCTCAGTGGACTGAGTAATCGCAGCCAGAAAAGGTGCGTAATCTGGAGTAGCACATGGGGCTCTTCCGGTATCAGCAGTCGCTGCTCCAGTCCCTGTATATCAGTCCATTGTACTCCGTTTAGAGTGGACCCCGAGGGTTTGTCTTTAGTCATTGTTGGGGGTCTATAAACTGAGGATCATTAATGTAGACTATATTAACCTGGGCCCCCTAAGCCGTCTATAGTGGTTATTCCCAATAGAAATGTGAACCGCAAATGATGTATGGGCTTTGCTAAATCGGGAGCTGCCCAGCTATCCAGAAAACTCAGGAGGGAGGGGAGGACCATTGTCTCTTGCAGGTTAGGGTGAAGAGAGAGGGGGCCCCTGACTGTAAGCCACACTGGGACCTGGCCTGACCGCCTCCGCAGACGGTAGTACGCCCCCCCCCAATTGGTGCGTCACCTAATATCACCTGTGTCTAACCAGCACTGGAATCGTCATCACCCGCTTGTGGGCGCAGACTAAAGACATCTCCCAGGCAGGAACCGCCGGGCCCCCCTGTTGGTCAAGTCCACACTCCTCACTTCATGCATCATGTCTGATGGTGCCACTGTGTTCCCTGGGTCAGGTCGAGGCTAATAGGGGAAATTGGCCAGTAATCCAGCTAGATTATGCAGGATTTTGTCGAGCTGCCGGAGCTCGCCTAAAACACCTCTGCCATGTTGGACCACTAGGCCATGTCCCCAGTGCTTTTTTTATTTGGTATAAATCTGTTCAGTAGTTTTAGAAATATTAAGGGAAATCTAAACTTGTATATCTTGAGGCACGAAGGCTTCATGAACCCTCTTGATCTCCTGCTGAGAACTGATTGGCAAACACTTTAAGCAGTGTTGGCAGCCATCTTGGGGCTTGGCTTCTGCCGAGCCCCACAAAAAGCATTAAAAAAAGAGAAGGGGGCAGGGTAGGAATACGTTGACACCAAGGCCTCTTGGGGGGTCCCAGAGGGACCCTGCCAGGGAAAAAAAATTTTTTTTAAAAACAATTTGCAGCACGTGAGTGATGAAGTCGCAAATTTGCAGTAAACTTTTTTCCAAAACAAGCGCAGTCTCCTGTGCTTGTTTTTTTATTATAGCCCCTGGGTGGGCCAGGTCCCACAAGCACACGTGCCCCCCTCCTAGGGTTTGAGAAAGCCCCGGGGACCACCATCACCACAGGGCAAATACGTATAAATGAATGCGGGGGGCTTGAGTGCCCCCCCATATCCCTGGGGACTGCCACCTCCCAGTGGCAAATCTGTTCAAATAAGTGTGGGGAGACCCGTACAACCCAGGCAGCCCCAAGGCACTTGAAAATATGTATGCGGGCAGGCTGGGGCTTAAATCCATCAAGGACACCTGGCCCCAGGGAACACTACCTCCCGAGGGCTAAATTGTACGATGGAGGGGTGCCATGCAGCCCCCCTTGTGGAGCCTTTTATGGCCCTGGGAACCTCCACCCACCAGGGCCCGCTCCTGCTACCTCCTGACATGGCCACCCTTGGAAGGTAACTGTTTGCTTTTGCTTGGTGGGAGCTGACCGCTCCCACCAAGCAAAAGCAAACATGTTCCGCTCTCTTCAAGCATGAGCTGTCAAACAGCTCCTGCTTGCAGAAAGTGGAGTTTTCATGTTTCCTTGCACATAAATATGCGTGTAGGGAAGCAGATGAAAACACTGCTCCCACAACCCAGCAGCTGCTATTTAATGCTGATTCCTGCAGCAATGCCGGATCCTGCAGGAGGCGGGGAGCCACCTGGGACCACGGGGGTACCCAGGGGACATGGCTGGGGAGGGGGAACACACTGTCCCTCTCCCCTATTCAATGAAGGCTGGGCCCTGGTTGATGGGCTCTCTGGGGCTGAAATCGATCTGGGTTGGGGGACCGCCCTGCCCCTCTCCCCTATTAAAAAAGGTATTTTTTAAAGGCTGGACCCCAGGGGATGGGGTCCCCCGGGCCAAAATCATCCAGTGAGTGAAAGTGTTTCATAAATGTTTCTGAGACTTAAAGATATATAGTAGCTACTGCATAAGTTAAATAAATATTCTTTTTAAACTAGTAATGATCAATACTGTTTCTAACATATGTCATCTGAGTGGATGTGTGACTGTATCAATGTGGGAGTGGGTGTCTGAGTGCTGTATGTGTGTGAGTGGGTGTGTGAGTGGATGTGTAGGCGAATAAGGGTGTGTGAGTAGCTGTATGGGGGTGTGAGTGACTGAGTGGCTGTATTGGTAATTCGGTGTGATTGGCTGTATGTGTGAGTGAGTGGCTACCTTGGTGGCTATATGGGTGGAGGAGTGTGTGAATGGCTGTTTTGGTGACTGAGTGACTGCAAGAGTGGCTCTATGGGTGGGTAAGTGGGTGTGTTAGTGGCTGTTTGAATGGATGTATGGGTAAGTGAGTGTATGTGAGTGGCTGTTTTGCACAGTAAGTGTCTGTGTGACTGGCTCCATGAGTGAGTGAGTGGATGTGTGACTCCTTGTATGGATGAGTAAATGGGTATGCAAATGATTAACTTGATTAGGGAATGGATGTGTGAGTACCTGTGTGGGTAAGTGAGTGGCTGTTTGAGCAGCTGTATGGGTGAGTTAGTACTAGTGTGAGTAGCTGTGTGGGTGAATGAGTGGTTGTGTGAGTGGCTGTATTAGAGAGTGAGTGGCTCTGTGAGTGGCTCTATGCGTGACTGAATGCTAGTGTGAGTGACTGCATGGGTGAGTGAGTGGGTGTGTGGGTAGTTGTATGGGTGAGTGAGTGGGTATGGAAGTGGCTGTATGGGTGGTGATTTGGTTGTGTTAGTGAGTGAGTGGGTGTGTGCGACTCATTAAATGGGTTTGTGAAAGGGTACGTTTACGAAACTGGCTCTCTGTACAGTGTACTAAAATGAAGTACACTATGTAGAGAGTCTGGGGAATCCCCAATGGGTATACAGAAGTACAAGTAGATAATACTAACTCTCTTTTTGTGGTAGTGTGGGCGAACAGTTAGGTTTATCAGAGGGTAGTGCTAAGCATTTGTTGTACTCCACAAAGACAATAAATGGGACACACACTCAAGAATACATCTGATTCCAATTTGTAAAAATACTTTTGATTTTTATATAATTTTTCCAACCAAGAATATAGTATTAATGTAAGTACTTTCCGAGATACGATTTGGCAAAGTTCGATAAATATATTACTACTATGCACAATTACGCACCATAGGAAACAATTGTGAAAAAGCAGAAAAATGCAGAGAAATTCAAGCAATGCTTTAAAAAAGTTCACCTTCTCATTTCAGGTCAATGTCGGGAGCAGGTCCAAAGTTCAAGCAGGAGAAGTTCGGGAGCATCCCGGATCAGTCAGGAACAGTATGCTAAGGTCTAGGAAGCTGGTGCATATTGAGATCCTCACAATCAGGAGCAGGAAACTTGGAGCGGTGATCTCGGGACAGCTGGGCCACTCAGGTAGTGGGTTTTGGGTGCCTTGACATCCACTGATGGGTGCTTGCTTCTGGTGCTTTGGGAGTCCGGAGTGATTCTTCTTCTCTATGTTTCTTCTTGGGGGTCCGGTACCCCGGGTATTGGTACGCGGCAGCTCCGGTAGATTCTGGTATCTCCAAATTTGGTGGGAAGACAGATCTGAACCTCCAGAGTTGTTGTATCTTCTCCTGCTTTAGTGCTGTGTGGAGGTCGTCAGGGAGCAGCAAGTCGACAAACCGGAATTACGAGATCGGTGCCTGCAATGTGCAGGGAGTGATTCCTTCACTCCAAGGGAGCTTCTCAGTGATTTCTTGAAGGCTAGATGTGCTCCGGGTTTCTTGGAGTCCTCTCAAGTTTCAGGATGACAAAGCAGCAGCGATTGATGAGTCCTGGGAGCAGAAGGCAGGGTTTGGCTCTGTTTTCTTCTGCAGCACGGCTTCAGTTCTCGTACAGTGGGGCTTCTTTGTCCTGGTCTTCTCATCCATTGAATCTGATGTTCAGGTCTTGGGGTGCTATGTAAATACTGAATTTAGGGGTGTTACAAAGGGAGATAGGTAGTTGCCAATGGGCTACCTGCCTTTAGGGTGTTTACACCCTCTAGTGACCACTTCCGGCACTGCCCTAGCCCTGATAGGATGTTTCCCAAGATGGTGGACTTTCGGGAGAGGTTTTCACATCACCTGCCTCGCCCTAGGGGTGTTGTAGGCTGAGTGGGGACCGTCCTTCTAATCTAACACATTTCTATGCCTTTCCTCAGGCCAAAAGTGGAGCAGGAAAGGAGGCTTGGCTTACCCTACTATATGAAGGTTCCTGGGTTGGATTTCAAAGGCAGCATCACCTCGGAAGAATCCCACCCAGGAAGGCCATCCTGTTCTGGAGGAGGCATGAAGTACCTCACCCAGAGCAGACTTTGTCCCTGTCCTCTGAGAGCGCTGGCTCTCACCCCATGAGGTCAGAAACATGTCTGGTCATGGCAGTCTGGTGAAAACAAGTCAGGAACCACACCAGTGCTAGGTAGGTTTTCAGGGGACCCTATAAAAGGGGCTCCTGTGTGAATTTATTAATAAATCCAACACTGGCATCAGTGAGGATTTTGTAAGACAATATTTGGTACCAAACACCTTAGGAATCAGTGAAACCATCATGGAGCTAGGAAACTCGTGTTGACAAGTATTCAGCCCATGTACTCTTTATGGCTTCCCTGTGTACTTTCACAAATCTCAGAATAGACTGGATATTGTAGGGGCATATCTGGGTACACAGGGTACAATTTTTGGGAAAGAGATCTGGCTCTGGAAACCTGGTTATCAGGGAGTTAGTGCACTTACAGTTCTAAATTACATCAGATATCAGGCAAAAAGTGAGGGCTAACCATGTCAAAAGAGTCACTTTCCTACAGTATGTGAGTGATTGTGCTGGTGTGAGTACATGTATGAAAGGTTGTATGGGGGTGTGAGTGCTTCTGTGAATGATGTCATCAGTGATGTCATTTGAGATGTAATCAATGATCTCATCAGTGATTTCACTGACTATGTCATGAGTGATGTAATATGTGAGGGCATAAGCAGTGCATTGCGGGGGCGTAAGTTATAGTTAATTCAGGTAACTGTAACGGCTGAATTTTTATGGTTTTGTACGAGTGAAATCTGAGTGTAACTATAACATCCCTGTAACCTTTGGTTTTTGCAGTGAAAAAAAATATATATATATATCAGAACACCTCCCACTCCGGACGGACAGAGAGCACGCACACGAGACTACAAGATTTAAGGCTTCTTTATTCTATCTGGCCTTCCTCGACCCTGGAAGCCAAGAGAGACGCATTTCGGCTGCCGCAGCAGCCTTTATCAATCTATTTGGCGCCATTTTAAAAACACCTTATATATTATCCAAATCATAAACATAGAAGAAATGCAAGTCATGAACATAGAAGGACTGCAGCTTATGGTAAACAACAGCGTGTGTTACATAACACACCAAAATGTGCAAATGAAATACAATTACAGTTTAGAAATTGGAAGTCAGAGCAATAATAATAATAATGGACTACCTACAATTTCCACATAAATCATGATAACATGCATGCTGCACTGAATAATCAACTTAATGATATCAGGTTAGCCCAAAATGTTTTGTTATTGCACGCATAATTGTAAAACATGATTTGGCATATTTAAAACCATACAATAGCTGAGTTTAAAAACCCAGCGTGAGCCATCTTATAGTACTAGCGCTTTAAAGGTGCCGTATATATTGTAGCTTTCTAGAGAACTGCATTATATACATGCGTTAATGGCTATATATATATATATATGTATATATATGACCTACTGCCGGTCGCCAGTAGGTCGTTATAGTTAGGACCTTGTTTCTATTCACAAAACGTTTTTTCTTTTGCCAATATCTTTGGCGCCGTTTGACAAATCTTCGCGAAATTTACAAAACTAATGGCCTACTCACTTCAGCTGCTGTACTAAAACTTTCAGGGTGATTCGTTAAGCGGGGGCCAAGAAAAAGGGGGGTCCAAAAATCCTTTTTCTCAATGCTAATTTCCATAGGAAACTTTAGGCACGGCTACAGCCCAAACTGCTGAACGGAATTACACAAAATTTGGCAAAAAGGTAGCTTTTGGTCCCGAAAGCACTCTTTTTGTTTAATGGTGTAAATCCGTTTAGTAGTTCCTGAGAAATATAAACATTTCTCAGATATACAAATATGGCCGTTGAGGATCCGCGAACACTCTCGATCTCGTGTCTGAGATCTGATTGGCTGCCAACACTTCAAACCAGGAAGTGTTGGCAGCCATCTTGTGACTTTTTTGAACCGAGTCACAAGGAAAATGGAAAAAAAAAATTAAGAAAAGGGGGCTGGGTAGAAACACCCTGACTCCCTAGGCCTTCTCAAAATGGCGGGATTCGCGTTGGATCCGTGAATCCGGATGAAAATGTAAAAAAGAACGAAGCGCGGGCTCCCACGCTTTGCTTTCTTTAAGACCCCGGTGGGCCAGGCCCCAGGGGCAATGACAAATGAGATGCAGGGGCCCGCAAGGGCCCCAGCATGCCCCGGGGACTGCCACCTCCCCGGGGCTTAATTTATAATGAAAATGCATGGGGGAGCTCCTCCCCCACCCACACTGCCCCGGGGACCACCACCTCCCTGGGGCTCTGCTGTGAAATGCAGGGGGGCAACACGTCCCCCTGCAGCCCCGGGGATCACCACCTCCCTGGGGCTTTCTTTTTAAAATGAATGCATGGGGGGGCTCCTGCCCCGCATGCAGCTCCATGGGTTGCCACCTCCTCAGTGCTCTGTTTGTGAAATGCTGGGGGACGACATTGGCCCCCCCGCAGCTTCAGGGACCGCCAGCTCCCAAGGGGCTATTTTCATTAAAATGCAGGGGGCCATGTGCACCCCCGCTGCCCCGGGGACCACCCCCTCCCCGGGGCACAAGTCAATTAAATACGGGGGTCAGTTGCGGACCCCCCACCCCAGGGACCACCACCTCCCCAGAGTTACAGAGAAGATGGGAGGGGAGCTACGCGTCTCCCCTCCAGGAGCCCTCCATGGCACTGGGGACCTGCCAGGAAGACCCATTATCTCGGCTAAGAACAGCCTATTGGAGAATACATCTATCTATTTAGATTTCTTTCTGTGTCCCTATGTTCTGAACCTACCCTCCTACAGCAGGGACAGCAAGGATTTTATCTCCAAGATACAAAACATCCCATGGAAGTCAGGTTACATTCTTGCTACCATTGACCTAATATCACTACACACCCTTCAGGGTTTTGTTGAATCTCTCAACAAGACCATTTGCTTGTGGGTGATAGGGGTGGAGAGTGGTACACCAGAAGGGGGTATTCCAGTAGGGGCAGCAACCTTAGTGTCCCTGGGTGGGGTGAATATTGCAACCCTTGATGCCTTACCTCCAAACATGGAGAAGTACAGGCAGAGACCTAAAGTGAATGGGACTGAGGTTGAGGCTATCAGAGACACTGGGGCTAGTGTAACTATGGTCCTGGCTGAGCTGGTGCCTCCAGAGAGGGTGATACCTGGTGAGTTTCACCAGGTGACTTATGCAGACAGCACTACCAAAATCCAACCCATGGCTGTGGTGGATTTGGAATGGGGAAGTGTGACAGGCCCTATGAAGGTAGCTGTGTCAAAGGTGCTCCCAGTCCAGTGTTTACTGGGCAATGACCTTGAAGCCTCTGCGTGGTCAGAGGTGGAGAGAGGACTCCATATGAAAATATTGGAGCTCCCTGAGTGGGTATGTGCTGTGACTAGGTCACAGACTAGCCAGAAGGGAGGGCTGGACATTGGACCCTGGAACAAGGGCCAAGCATCCATGGACAAGGGTACTGGGCCTGGTGAGCCAGCCCAGGGAACTCCAGAGGTGCAGGCAGAATCCAGCCCTGCTGGGAGGATCTGGCCTCGGAGGAGGGACTCCATCCCTGCCAGAGCTGTCAGATTTGGCAGAACTGACAGGAGCAGGTGGACCCTCCAGAGAAGAGTTCAGTCAGGGACAGCGTGACTGTCCCACCCTTGAGAGCTTGAGGCGGATTGCTTCTAAGCAAGAGGAAGGGGATGACAGTGGGTTTCATAGAATCTACTGGGAAGATGGACTGCTTTATACTGAGGCCAGAAACCTCAAGGAGGGGCCACCAGGAGGTTGGTGGTGCCCCAGAGGTACAGAGAGTTCATCCTGACTTTGGGTCATGACATCCCCTGGCAGGACATTTGGGACAGACAAAAACATGGAATCGGTTAGTGAACCATTTCTACTGGCCCCATATGTCTGAAAAGGTAAAGAGTTTTGCAGCTCCTGTGTCACCTGTCAGGCCAGTGGCAAGGCAGGGGCAAGACAAAGGCTCCCCTAGTACCACTGCCAGTGGTTGGGGTTCCTTTGAAAGGGTGGGGATGGACATTGTTGGTCCCCTGGACCCACCTACTGCATCAGGGAATAGGTATATCTTAGTGGTAGTTGACCATGCCACTAGATACCCTGAAGCCATAGCCTCTTAGAATCCATTGATGCTCCTGCAGTGGCTAGAGCACTACTTGGTGTGTTCACCAGAGTGGGTTTTCCAAAAGAGGTGGTGTCAGATAGGGGCACGAACTTCTGACACCACCTCTTTGGAAAACCCACTCTGGTGAACACACCAAGTAGTGCTCTAGCCACTGCAGGAGCATCAATGGTTCTAAGAGGTATGGCTTCAGGGTATCTAGTGGCATGGTCAACTACCACTAAGATATACCTATTCCCTGATGCAGTAGGTGGGTCCAGGGACCAACAATGTCCATCCCCACCCTTTCAAAGGAACCCCAACCACTGGCAGTGGTACTAGGGGAGCCTTTGTCTTGCCCCCTGCCTTGCCACTGGCCTGACAGGTGACACAGGAGCTGCAAAACTCCTTTACCTTTTCAGACATATGGGGCCAGTAGAAATGGTTCACCAACCGGTTCCATGTCTTTGTCTGTCCCAAATGTCCTGCCAAGGGATGTCATGACCCAAAGTCAGGATGAACTCTCTGTACCTCTGGGGCACCACCAACCTCCTGGTGGCCCCTCCTTGAGGTTTCTGGCCTCAGTATAAAGCAGTCCATCTTCCCAGTAGATTCTATGAAACCCACTGTCATCCCCTTCCTCTTGCTTAGAAGCAATCCGCCTCAAGCTTCAAGGGTGGGACAGTCACGCTGTCCCTGACTGAACTCTTCTCTGGAGGGTCCACCTGCTCCTGTCAGTTCTGCCAAATCTGACAGCTCTGGCAGGGATGGAGTCCCTCCTCCGAGGCCAGATCCTCCCCAGCAGGGTTGGATTCTGCCTCCACCTCTGGAGTTCCCTGGGCTGGCTCACCAGGCCCAGTACCCTTGTCCATGGATGCTTGGCCCTTGTTCCAGGGTCCAAGTGTCCAGCCCTCCCTTCTGGCTAGTCTGTGACCTAGTCACAGCACATACCCACTCAGGAGCTCCAATATTTTCATATGGAGTCCTCTCTCCACCTCTGACCACGCAGAGGCTTCAAGGTCATTGCCCAGTAAACACTGGACTGGGAGCACCTTTGACACAGCTACCTTCATAGGGCCTGTCACACCTCCCCATTCCAAATCCACCACAGCCATGGGATGGATTTTGGTAGTGCTGTCTGCATAAGTCACCTGGTGAAACTCACCAGGTATCACCCTCTCTGGAGGCACCAGCTCAGCCAGGACCATAGTTACACTAGCCCCAGTGTCTCTGATAGCCTCAACCTCAGTCCCATTCACTTTAGGTCTCTGCCTGTACTTCTCCATGTTTGGAGGTAAGGCATCAAGGGTTGCAATATTCACCCCACCCAGGGACACTAAGGTTGCTGCCCCTACTGGAATACCCCTTCTGGTGTACCACTCTCCACCCCTACACTCACACTGGCAATCCCTGTGGATGGCCCCTTAGGGGGAGCTTCTTGGTGCAGACAGCATCTCCCTGCTTGTGCCCTGGCTGGTTACAGTCAAAGCACTTACCCACTTTTGAGGGATCAAAGAATTTACCATTCTTTCCTGAATCCACCTCCCTTTGGATTTGGGTTGGCTCGGGCCCCCTCCTTGTGCAGGTTTTTGTGGGTCTTTGGAGGACTCCTTAGGTTTTTGACCTTCATTTCCCTGGGCTTTCCCTTGGGGAGGGACCTGTCCTCCTTTCTTCTGGTCACCCCCTGGTGCTGAATGGAAACCCGGGTTCTCACCCACTCATCAGCTGACTCCCCCAACTCTCTGGGGTCTGTCAGCTTAGAGTCCACTAGATACTGGCGTAACTTCTCTTCTGCACAATGAGTCAAAATGTGTTCTTTCAAAAACAAATTATACAATCCCTCATAAGTGCTCACTTTGTTACCACAAATCCAGCCTTCCAGTGCCTTCACTGAAACATTCACAAAGTCTATCCAAGACTTGGAATTCGATTTCTGGGTGTTCCTAAACTTCACCCTGTACTGCTCTGGAGTCAGACCAAACCTCTTGACTAAGCAGGCTTTCATCTGCTGGTATGATTCTGCATCCTCTCCCTTCAGGGTCAGGAGCCTATCCCTCCCAGCTACTGGAATCAACTCCCACAGGAGTGCACCCCAATACCTAGAGTGGACCCTACTCATCTTAAGGGCCCTCTCAAAAGCTGTAAGCCATTTGTCAATGTCATCCCCCTCAGTGTACTTGGGCACAATACCCTTTGGAAGTTTAGGTTCAAATCTGCCACCCCTGGACATCTCAGCATCTTCTTCGCTTTCGCTGCCACCATTTCTCTTCTCCTCCTTCTCCCACCTCTTCTCAGCCAAATCCAGTTTCCTTTGCTCTAAAGCTATCAAAACTAATTGAGCCTGAAGCTGTCTCTCTGCAAGGGACCGTAGTGGTTCCTGAGTAAGGGACCCTTCCCCACTCCCACCATCAGGATTCTGTTGGCTTACACTAGTTATAATGGAAGAGGCATCATCCTCAACCTCCTCCCTCTCTTGGGGAGGTAGGGAGGACACCCTCTATCCCCCTTGATTCCCCTCAGCTGCCTGGTCATGGGCTTGTATAAACTGAAACAACCCTGCCTTCCTATACCTCTTGGAAGCAGGCAGCCCCTAAGCCTACACTGTTCCCTAAGCTCAGTCAACTTACACTGGGACAGTTTAGCCAGGTCCAACTCCATGGTTCCCTAGTTTTGGGTCACAACACGAGGCACAATAGACTTAGAACAATTTGGAAAAATCAAAACAATGGATTAAAAACAGTTTAGTCCAAATTCCAAAAATCAAACTCAAAAGTTTTGTTCTAAGGCAATTTAGAGGATTTTTATAATCTTAATTCATTCACTGAAAGGTGTATTTTTTAAACACAAGTCCACATCCCACCGCTGCCACCAAATGTTGGAAAGTGGGTTATTGGTAGAGGCAAATGTAGGTCTGCCACTAGTAATAAGACCACAAACACTTGATAGGACTCAGCATAGGTCTTAGAAAATTATTCCTATGTTCAACCCCTGGTAACGTGGCTGCGAGCAGACAGGCTTAACTTCAAAGACAGGTATGTAAAGCATTTAAAAACACCAATTCAGTAAATAATTAAGACACAACACATAATAAAAATCCAAGACCAATTTATAAAAATAGGAATTATTTTTATCTTTAAAATGACACCGAAACGACAAAAATCCAATGTAGGGAACCGGAGATATGAATTTTCAAAGTTTAAATAAAATATAGCACTTAGAAGCCTATAGCACCATATTGGGACATAGGCTCGCGATAGACCGGGCCAAAGTCAAAGATTAAGGCCGACCGCGATGGAGCCCTGACCGGATACCCCACGCGGAAGGTCCCGGTCAATGTTTTTACCTTCGCACTTAGAAACTTTTCCGGAGCTTTTCTCCTCGAGGCCCCTCGACGCTCTCCGTCCGTCCGGATCCGGTGCGGCTCCGCCGGATAGCCTTTCGACGATCTCCCGGTGAACTTCCCTGGAGCGGACTTAGAAACTTTTTCAAGATCGCTTCAGCGGGGCAATCCAACAATCCAGGCCGACACGCGATGGAAGGCAGGCGGATTGGCACTCGCGGTTGTTCCCGGTCGACTTTCTTACGAGCGGACTTAGAAGCTTTTCTGGAGCTTTTTCTCGTGGGGTCCCTCGATGCTCCTCATGTAGCCGGATCCGGTGAGGGTTCGCCGGCTTCAGATTTTCGCTAGTCCCGGTCAATCTCTGGAAGTCGATGCGATGGAGCTTTTAGCGGGACGAACCTGGTGGGCTTGGCCGGCTCGCGGTTGAAGGCAGGCGGCTTGGCTGACCAGCATGAGTCGGTCCCCCTATGGAGCTTTTTTTTCAAAGTTCCTCCAAAGTTCCCCAAACTTCTTGAACTTCTTCCTGAAGTTCCTCAAAGGGTCCCAAAGTGTCTCAAACTTACTCCAAGGGTCTGGAAGCTCCAAGATGGTCCTTGAAAGTTGAGGACTTTAAGTCCCACAATGCACTGGACGTCACCCTTACAAATCCACTGGTAGCTCCCCAGGTGGATGATTCTTGGTGGTGAGGGTCCAGATGAGCTCTGTTAACCTGTAGCTTGCAGGGAGTCCACTCTTGACTTCTTTTACTCAGCACAGTTAGTCCACAAAGCTGTAGTTTCAGGTGGTGCAGTCTCCAGAGGTCAGGCCTTAGAAGTCTTTGCACAGCAGAACTTTTCAGCAGGGCCAGTCTTGCTTTCTTCAGTTTCAAGCAGCAGATCTGAGGGGCTGGGCCTCTCTCAGATACTTATTCCACAGTCTCTGGGTCATCCAGGAGGTCAAGCTTCACCAATAGGAGTAGGGTAACCTCCCACTTGAGTGTCTCCTTCCTGCAGAGTGTGGCATTATTCTATCCCAGAGTGCAACAAAGCTTCCAAATCCATAATGGCTGATTTTCCAGCAAGGAGGTAAGAGCTGGCTAAACACTCCCACTGAGTTGGCTAATTAACCTAGCCTCTCCTCCCTACATCTGCACATACCTTCCTTAATCCTGCCATCTGGCTGGGGTGGGGGTTCAAAGTTGCAAATTACACTGCTCTGGCCCTTTGAAGCTCATTGTTTACGACCCCTCCCCCTGGCCTGGCATTCCTGCAGAACAGCTCACTGCCCTCCCAGGCCATCTGGCTGGCCCCAGGGGATCTTTATCACCTCTTCAGGCAGGCTGGCTAATCCCCTTAACTCTGACCAATCAGGGCAGAGCACTGGCAGGCTGGATTTGGAACTACAACTAAGAAAGTGTTATAACTTCTTGTCTGTTCACTTTGGGAGAAATTCAATAACATCATAGTGTAGGATTTATCAATACCATTCTAGTGAGTCTTTGAATGGAATCTATATCCCTGTCCTGTCAATAGTTATTGTTTAATAACTTTCCCCCATGTTAACCTATGGGCCATGGGGTTTGCAATGGGAAAAATGACATGGGCCATTTTTCCAGCACCAGGACCTACAAAAACATATTTTATACGTACTTGGCTTATTTTCACAGGACCCCCACCCCATAGGTCACCTAGGGAGACCCTAGGGGTGTTGAATCTGTAAAAATATTGCAGATCCTCCATGCCCAGTGCCCCCAGCATCAAAGTCGAATTTGGGCAGCACTTTAAACAATGGGGAGAGTGAAATGTGAATTTCACTTAACCCAGGGCATATATAAACTCATTTTATAAGGGTCTACCTTATAGATACCTGACCCCCCACCCCTGGGATACCTAGGGGAGACCCTGGGGGTCATTATTATGCAAAAACATTTTACGTTTTGGGGCCAGTTTTAAGTGCCCCAAACCCCAAAGTCGAGTTTGGCCACAATTTGCATGTTTAAGAGCACTCCTGGCACACAGAGCTGCTTTTAAACTGACCACAGGCTTCAGCAGAGCACACATGCAAGTGCAAAAAGGCTGCTGGCCTCTAAACTGCCATGCCCCAGGATACTGGGGGACTTCTAGGTAGTTTCAATCCCCTGCCCTATTATATACTAGGGGCTTATGGGGTAGGTCATGCCAATTACAGGGGTACCCCAACCCAAAGTGTACCCTAGTGTATGTAGGTGCTTTACTGTTATCTAAGTGTTTCAGCATGGCACTGGCCCTAGGCCTGGTTAAACAGAGCCCAGGGTCAGTCAGAGTCAGTTACCACCAGTTCCAGTCAGCAAAAAGTTGGGGGGTGCCCAGGGCACAGGATGACTTTCCAACAACACCTGCATAGACCACGAGCATGGTTGGAATGCGTGCAAATTCTTCTTTAGGGACAAACCCTGTATGATCACACCATACTTTTATTGGAGATGTTATGTTTTTGCTTGGAGTATAACATCTTCCTATACGGTGAACAATGGTACAGACAGATAACTGGTACTGCGATGGGAAGTTGTTTTGCTCCCAGCTATGCCTGTATGTTTATGGGGTGGTGGAAGTTGGAGCATGTCTGGTCTGAGGCGAATGAGGAGTGGACAAAATGCATGATACTGTGGACCCGCTATATAGACGACATCTTCGTTATTTGGGATGGCCCATGGGTAACCCTGAATGCATTTCTGGACAGGCTATCAGATAATGATCTGAATCTTATATTTACAAGTAGAAAAGAAACCAACAGTATTGATGTCCTGGATGTCAAAGTAGAAATAGTGGATGAAAGCATTAATACCAGCTTATTTAGGAAAGCCACAGCGGGCAACAGTATCTTGCATGCCCGAAGCCATCATCCTACCAGATTAAAATGGAGTATCTTGTATGGGGAATTTCTGAGGGCCAAAAGAAACTGCAATACAAAGGAAGCCTTTAAAGCTGAAGCAGACGGAATGGAGGCCCGTTTCAGATCTAGGGGTTACTCAGGCAAGGTTATCAGGACAGCCAGAGAAAAAGCAACTGGAATCAATAGGGATAGCCTACTCAGGCCCAAGAAAAGGGAAGGGGGTAACAATGAAGTGAGATTCATTACCACTTTCAACTGTGAGTCTTATACAATAAGCAAAATCATGAGCAAACATTGGCATCCTATCAAGTCTGATGTTGTAATCAGAAAACTTGTGAATGGCAGACTGTCAATAACATACCGCAAGAGTAATTCTCTTAATGACTTGCTGGTACATAGTTACCCCAAGAGACAACAAATTGCATCATGTACCTGGTTGAGGGAGTTGGCAGGTTTTTACAGATGTGGAAAATGCAAGGCATGTGCTCACAGTCCCAATGTTAAGATGTGCACTTTGGCCACAGGTAGAAAAATGAAGATCAGGAGTTTTATAAACTGTAACAGTGATTTTGTGGTGTATGGGTTGGTCTGTGTGTGTGGTCTACGCTACGTAGGATGTACCATCTTCCCCGTCAAGAAAAGGATTTTAGAACACTTGCGTGCCATCAAGAATTGCAACTGCAGTTACTCAGTGGCTAGGCACTGTAATCAAATGTATGGGCCCAATAGTGATCAAATGTCATTCTTTGGTTTTGACAGGGTTCTAGTAAATCCACTAGGAGGTGACCGAGAACAGGCACTGAGGAAATTGGAATCGGAGTACAACATCCGTCTGAACAGTAAACACCCCAACTGCCTTTATCAGGATGAGAGTTTACACGTACATGTAGGCTGAAGCTCTGCCCCCTGTCCTCCTTTCTCGTTCCTCATATAATGTGACTGATTACCTCATGTGGAACCCATTCCCCCTTATGTGTCCTCCTGTTGCCTGCTCGTTGGTTTTTCCACAGCTATTATGATTTTTCTCTCATGTTTGGAGACTCACCATACTTTCTTACCCCCCCTCTTTTTCCCCACTTTAATCCCCACATTCCCCCGCTGTTGCTGCAGCTCTTTATCTATGCAAGTGAGTCTTAATGAAACACTACATTTTTGCCCCCCTCATATGGTGACAGCATTGCTTGATCAGAACTTAGAGGCGGGAGTTTATGTATACTTGTGATTCTTGTGATTGTTTTTAAACATCTAAGGGGCATATTATCAAGAACGGCGTTAAAAATTATCGCCGGTTTAGCGGCAGAAAACTGCCGCTAAAGCGGCGATATGGGCTTGATAATATGCCCTTGAGAATTCCAACAGAAGTCCATGTTCTGGTGTGAACATGGGCTTCTATTGGAATTCTCCAGGGCATATTATCAGCTCCATTATCGCCGCTTTAGCGGCAGTTTTCTGCCGCTAAACCGGCGATAATTTTAACGCCGTTCTTGATAATATGCCCCTTAGTTGGTACAACAATATAAATGGATAATCGTGGTCCCTTCTTTTTCCCGTTTTTCTTTTCTTTCACTTGGAGCCTTTGCTCTAGGTATGAATTCATGCACGGATCTCGCAATCACTTTAGGTTTTTGTTTGTATTGTTTTTCAGATTGTTGATGGAATTTTTTGTGGGCACTTACTATGCCTTATTCGAGTGGCAGAGCTAATGCTCGCCATAAATCATGACTTTTTATCTTGTTAACATGCTCACCTACCCATCATGGATTAATGGGATCAAATACAACTTATTATTGGTATAGGTGAACAGCGTACACAATATCATGTAACATGTGAGTGTTGGTTTGAATTTTAATGTAACCTATAAACATCAAACACTGGTCGTAGTCCTAACACGCAGATCTGATTGACATCCATCATATTGATACCATGATTACAGCAAATTGTCTGGCTATTTCAGCACAATCGTTTTGTATATTCATTAATATGACGCGATTCACAAAAATGACATTTTTGACTATGATTTGTTTAGATTTATCCTGGAAGTCTATTGATTTAAATACAACTTTATTGATAATTTTGTGAGCAAACACACTTGTGTATTGATATATTTTACATATGAAATTCAGGTATCATATATATTTATATGATTTAACGCACTTGTGTATAATTCTGGTTTACATATGAGAATCAAATTTATTTCACGTGTATATATATTCTACAACACTAGTCTTCTTTTATCGTATAACCAATGTAAGTACCTGCAAGTCTGTCTTTCATGTGTTTTTTTGTTGGAAACTTGTGTTTAAAGGGGATTGGGCACTACTGTCACGCATGGCTTCGAAAAAGACAGAGTAGGTCGAAACGTGCTAGCATAATAAATTTAATTTGAAAATTCGTCCGGAGTGCGGGCGTCTACTTGCGCTGCTGCATGGGTGCTGCATATATGCGCTTACGTCGCATCTGCAGTAACACCACTGACCTAATCAATTGTCAATTAGATTCACACAGGAGATTCAAGGCTAGAGGCTATACTGAGAATACCATCAATGCAGCAATGAACAAAGCCAACTCCATACCTAGAGAGGTGCTACTCCAGGGTAAAACAACAGACAACATTGACAGCACTGACACGCAGTTAGAGCCATCCACTGAGGGATGTGTTACCACTCACCTTATCATCATGCATAACACTGAGGCGCGAGCACCGAGATCCATCATCAACAAACACTGGGGTATCATCAAGACAGACCCCACCCTGGGACCCATGGTAGCTCATAGGCCGGACATTACCTACAGAAGAGCTAGCTCCATGCATGACGCCATAGTCAGAAACAGCCCTGAGATAACAACCACTACCAACTGGCTATCCAATGTCAAAGGGTTCTTCAAATGCGGCAGTTGCAGGGCCTGTAGATTTGGCATTAATACCAACCAAATCACAGCACAATTTAGGAGCAAACCCATTACCATCACACAAAGGTTGACTTGCAGAACAGAATTTGCAGTATATATTCTCATATGCAGCTGTGGTCTCAGGTACGTGGGGAGCACCAAGCTCCAGGTACACTTACGTATCTTACAACACATCAGAGCAATAGTTAACAGCGACCCCACATATCCGGTCGCCAGACATTTCAAAGAAATCCATCACAACAACCTGGACCACTTGAAGTATTGCGAAGTGGATCTGCGTTCCACCACTCAGGCGGGGTGGCAACAGGGAAAAATTGTTACGACAATTGGAGTCTAGGTACATAATAGAACTGAACACCAAGGCCCCCGCAGGGCTCAACCTCAGTGAGGACCTATACTACTTCCTATAGTCAATCCAGGTGTTTGCTGCAGTTACGGCACAGTTACCTTGACATTTTAACATTTTTACATTTTTTCATTTTTACTCTTGACATTGGTCTCCTCACCTTTTGCTCGCCATGCCCAGTGTTCTGCAGCCTTCACAGTACAGTACTCAACTGTACTGACGCACTTGCCTCCTCCACAGTTTGCGCTGCACATTGCAATTATTGCGATTCCAGGTTTGATGGGGAGTCGACTGACTCCAGCTAGGCTGTCTCTTTGACTTGTATATATCCACTTATTCACGTAGCATATGTGATTTTAACCCACATGCACTTATTTCACCCACTACGAGTCTAAATAGTCACCACACGCCAACACACATGTGCACTTTCCCGGCTTCCCCGTCCCCCGCCCATTAGATACATTCATTCACTAGTGACCCTCTTTGTCGTTAGTTACACACAGCGCAGTATGCACTAGCATGAGATTCCTTTGTAAGACACAGACATGAATGACTTAACTCATTACGATTAGACTCCATTAATGTAATGAGCTCTTGCATTTAAGCAGGCAGTGTGAAAGCTTGTCACTTATGCTTTCTCTACCCCAGACAGCCTACTGGGCTTCGATCTGCAGCTGCATCATATAAGGCGGTTTTAGTCTTATTGCCCCCGTGCCTGTGGCACCTTACCCGCATACGGATCCATTTACATAGCGCATGCAATATTACAACCATTTAGCCATAATACACGCAATACCAGCGTTTGACATTGGGGCTATACACGGCGTGCCGTTTTTTGGTACCTGCAACCTTGATTTCAAAGGTATTAACCTTTTTCACTTTCACTCGGGGACATAAGCACTACCTCAGTGCCTCTTATACATTTATGCTTCTGCACACGCACAACAATATCACGTGATTCATGTACTACGGGGCTGTCTTCACAATGTTCAAATCATTAGTCTTTCAATTATGTCTGCAACTGCATTTTGCTTTTGACTGTGCCCCTAGTCATCGGCCGATGACTAGGAAAGTTTACTGCATGTCGTAATTTCACTGTAATTTTATAAAGTCATGACAAACATAGAAAAGTCACTATTTCAGTATATAAACCATGCTGGTTTACACAGCGTGTTATGTGATCAAGACCGCAGGCTTGCGGTCGAAACGTTATCCTGACATGTTAATGCAATAAATTTCTTCATTACATCTTTAATTGGAGTCTGTGCCCTTGCTTGACCCGGCATGGTCGTTCGATGGGATCCTGGTTTCATATATATATATGCATATCAACCGCATGGGAGATGAGCACTCCGGTGCAAGAAAAAGGCATCCAGTGTAGATGTGTCACAATGTGGATTCCGTAAAGGTCACGGAACCGAAACTGCATTGTTGTACTTGGCTCCAAAGGGTTCTTGGGGGCCAGCAAGCCCTCCTGTTACTTCCAGTAAGGCCCACACAGCGGGATTGCTGAGAGGTCTTCAGAGGCCTCACCCCTTTCCTCCACCACTCTACAAATGTGTCTCCTGGTGCACTGATGGTTGGAGGATGAAGTCCCATTGGCTCCAGAGGGTCCTTGGGGGCCAACAAGCCATCCTGTTACCTCCAGTTAGGCCCACACAGTGGAGTTGCTGAGAGGTCTTCGGAGGCCATGCCCCCTTTCCCCGCCACTCTACAAACGTGCCTCCTCGTGCACTGCTGGCTGGGGGATGAACCCCATTACAAGATTTGCATAATTGGGAGAAAATGAAAATCCCATGGCAGTACCCCTTACTTACAAGTAAGGGGTACTGCCAATATTGGTCCACAAGCTTGTAGATAATTTCTTGGAAAAAAGTACATCCAATTCCACCAACATAATGAGATGTTGATTGAAATGATAACAATATGTCTCACTTATTACATATTTTTGTTCAATAAAGAAATCTTCAAACAAATAAGGGGTACTGCCATGGGATTTTCATTTTCTCCCAATTATGCAAATCTTGTAATGGGGTGGTATGAACAGAAACATGCATAGACACCCGAAAATGATAGATTCATAAATAAAATAATAATGTGGTCACGCTTCATTGATAATCTTTTTTTCATTTGGGATGGCACAGATGAAGAATTTGTAGAGTATTTTGAAATATTGAACAATAATAAAGCTAATCTTAAATTCACGTATGAAATTAGTTCAGAGAAAGTGAATTTCCTGAATACAGAAATCTATGTGTTCAACGACACACTACAAACAACAATGCACAGAAAAGAGACTGCCTCAAATGCAATTTACTTGCGTAAAGTTTCCATCAGGAATTTAGAGTGGAGTATCCCCTACAGAGAATTCTTAAGAATAAGAAGGAATTGTTCATCTGATCTATATATATATAGATTCACTGAAAAAACCATAGGTTTCAGGGACGTTATAGTTAGAAATTAGCATTTAAAAAAACCTTTGAAATTCAATGAAAAAACCATAGGTTTCAGGGATGTTATAGTTAGAAATTAGCATTTAAAAAACCTTAGAAATTCACTGAAAAAACCACAGGTTTCAGGGACGTTATAGTTAGTTGGACATTTCACTCGTACAAAACCAGAGAAATTCGGCCGTTATAGTTAGTTGAGATAACTATAACTCGCGCCCCCGCAATGCACTGCTGATGACATCACATATTACATCACTAATGACGTGGTCAGTGACATCACTGATGACATCACTGATGACATCTCAAATGACATCACTGATGACATCACTGAAGCAAGAGAGGTGCAGGAAGAGGCAGAGAGGTGCACAAAGAGGCAAAAGGGGTACAGAAAGAGGCAAGAGGGGTACAGAAAGAAGCAAGAGAAGTGCAGAAAGAAGCAACAGAGGTGCTTAAAGAGGCAAGAGGGGTGCAGAAAGAGGCAAGAGAAGTGCAGAAAGAAGCAACAGAGGTGCCGAAAGAGGCAAGAGAGGGGCAGAAAAAGGCAAGAAAGGTACAGAAAGAGGGAACAGGAGTGCAGAAAGAGGTAAAAGGGATACAGAAATTTGCAAGAGAGGTGCAGAAAGAAGCAAGAGCAGTGCAGAAAGAAGCAGGAGAAGTGCAGAAAGAAGCAAGAGAGATGGAGAAATAGGGAAGAGGGATACAGAAATTTGCAAAAGAGGTGCAGAAAGAAGCAAGAGCAGTGCAGAAAGAACTAACAGAGGTGCAACAAGAGGCAAGAGGGGTGCATAAAGAGATAGGAGATATGCACAAATTGGCAAGAGAGGTGCTGAAAGAGGCCGGAGGGGTGCAGAAAGAAGGAAGAGACGTGCAGAAAGAAGCAACAGAGGTACAGAAAGAAGCAAGAGAGGTGCAGAAACAGGCAGGAAAGGTGCAGAAAGAGGGAACAAGGGTACAAAAAGAGGCAAGAGAGGTGCAGAAAGAGGGAAGAGGGGTGCAGAAAGAGGCAAGAGGGGTGCAGAAAGAAGCAAATGAGGTGCAAAAAGAGACAACTGAGGTGCAGAAAGATGCAAGAGAAGTGCAGAAACAAGCAAGAGAAGTGCAGAAAGAGGCAAGAGAATTGCTGAAAGAAGCAACAGAGGTGTAGAAAGAAGCAAGAGAAGTGCAGAAAGAGGCAAGTGAGGTGCAGAAAGAAGCAAGAGCAGTGCAGAAAGAACCAACAGAGGTGCAGAAAGAGGCAAGAGGGGTGCAGAAAGAGGTAGGAGAGGTGCAGAAAGAGGCAAGAAAGGTACAGAAAGAGGCAGGAGGGGTACAGAAAGAAGGAAGAGAAGTGCAGAAAGAGGCACGAGAATTGCTGAAAGAAGCAACAGAGGTATAGAAAGAAGCAAGAGAAGTGCAGAAAGAGGCAAGTAAAGTGCAGAAAGAAGCAAGAGCAGTTCAGAAAGAACCAACAGAGGTGCAAAAAGAGGCAAGTGGGGTGCAGAAAAACGTAGGAGAGGTGCACAAAGAGGCAAGATAAGTACAGAAAGAGGCAGGAGGGGTGCAGAAAGAAGGAAGAGATGTGCAGAAAGAAGCAACAGAGGTGCTGAAAGAGGCACGGAGGGTGCAGAAAGAGCAACAGAAGTACAGAAAGAAGCAACAGAGGTACAGAAAGAGGCAAGAGAGGTACAGAAACAGGCAGGAAAGGTGCAGAAAGAGGGAACAAGGGTGCAAAAAGAGGCAAGAGAGGTGCAGAAAGAGGGAAGAGGGGTGCAGAAAGAGGCAAGAGGGGTACAGAAATAGCAAGTGAGGTGCAGAAAGAGGCAACAGTGGTGCAGAAAGACGCAAGAGAAGTGCAGAAACAAGCAAGAGAAGTGCAGAAACAAGCAAGAGAAGTGCAGAAAGAGGCAAGAGAATTGCTGAAAGAAGAAACAGAGGTGTAGAAAGAAGCAAGAAAAGTGCAGAAAGAGGCAAGTGAGGTGCAGAAAGAAGCAAGAGCAGTGCAGAAAGAACCAACAGAGGTGCAAAAAGAGGCAGGAGGGGTGCAGAAAGAGGTAGGAGAGGTACACAAAGAGGCAAGAAAGGTACAGAAAGAGGCAGGAGGGGTACAGAAAGAAGGAAGAGAAGTGCAGAAAGAGGCAACTGAGGTGCAGGGAGACGCAAGAGAAGTGCAGAAACAAGTAAAGAGAAGTGCAGAAAGAGGCAAGAGAATTGCTGAAAGAAGCAACAGAGGTGTAGAAAGAAGCAAGAGAAGTGCAGAAAGAGGTAAGTGAGGTGCAGAAAGAAGCTAGAGCAGTGCAGAAAGAACCAACAGAGGTGCAGAAAGAGGCAAGAGGGGTGCAGAAAGAGGTAGGAGAGGTGCACAAAGAGGCAGGAAAGGTACAGAAAGAGGCAGGAGGGGTACAGAAAGAAGGAAGAGAAGTGCAAAAAGAGGCAAGAGAATTGCTGAAAGAAGCAACAGAGGTATAGAAAGAAGCAAGAGAAGTGCAGAAAGAGGCAAGTAAAGTGCAGAAAGAAGAAAGAGCAGTGTAGAAAGAACCAACAGAGGTGCAAAAAGAGGCAAGTGGGGTGCAGAAAAACATAGGAGAGATGCACAAAGAGGCAAGACAAGTACAGAAAGAGGCAGGAGGGGTGCAGAAAGAAGGAAGAGATGTGTAGAAAGAAGCAACAGAGGTGCTGAAAGAGGCACGGAGGGTGCAGAAAGAGCAAGAGAAGTACAGAAAGAAGCAACAGAGGTACAGAAAGAGGCAAGAGAGGTGCAGAAACAGGCAGGAAAGGTGCAGAAAGAGGGAACAAGGGTGCAAAAAGAGGCAAGAGAGGTGCAGAATGAGGGAAGAGGGGTGCAGAAAGAGGCAAGAGGGGTACAGAAAGAAGCAAGTGAGGTGCAGAAAGAGGCAACAGTGGTGCAGAAAGACTCAAGAGAAGTGCAGAAACAAGCAAGAGAAGTGCAGAAAGAGGCAAGAGAATTGCTGAAAGAAGCAACAGAGGTATAGAAAGAAGCAAGAGAAGTGCAGAAAGAGGCAAGTAAGGTGCAGAAAGAAGAAAGAGCAGTGCAGAAATAACCAACAGAGGTGCAAAAAGAAGCAAGAGGGGTGCAGAAAAAAGTAGGAGAGGTGCACAAAGAGGCAAGACAAGTACAGAAAGAGGCAGGAGGGGTGCAGAAAGAAGGAAGAGAAGTGTAGAAAGAAGCAACAGAGGTGCTGAAAGAGGCACAAAGGGTACAGAAAGAGCAAGAGAAGTACAGAAAGAAGAAACAGAGGTACAGAAAGAGACAAGAGAGGTGCAGAAACAGGCAGAAAAGGTGCAGAAAGAGGGAACAAGGGTGCAAAAAGAGGCAAGAGAGGTGCAGGAAGAGGGAAGATGGGTTCAGAAAGAAGGAAGAGGGGTGCAGAAAGTAGCAAGTGAGGTGCAGAAAAAGGCAACTGAGGTGCAGAAAGACGCAAGAGAAGTGTAGAAAGAGGCAAGAGAATTGCTGAAAGAAGCAACAGAGGTGTAGAGAGGAGCAAGAGAAGTGCAGAAAGAGGCAAGTGAGGTGCAGAAAGAAGCAAGAGCAGTGCAGAAATAACCAACAGAGGTGGAAAAAGAGGCAAGAGGGGTGAAGAAAGAGGTAGGAGAGGTGCACAAAGAGGCAAGAAAGGTACAGAAAGAGGCAGGAGGGGTACAGAAAGAAGGAAGAGAAGTACAGAAAGAGGCAAGAGAATTACTGAAAGAAGCAATAGAGGTATAGAAAGAAGCAAGAGAAGTGCAGAAAGAGGCAAGTAAGGTGCAGAAAGAAGCAAGAGCAGTGCAGAAAGAACTAACAGAGGTGCAAAAAGAGGCAAGAAGGGTGCAGAAAGAAGGGAGAGAAGTGCAGAAAGAAGCAACAGAGGTGCTGAAATAGGCGCAAAGGGTGCATAAAGAGCAAGAGAAGTGCAGAAAGAAGCAACAGAGGTACAGAAAGAGGCAAGAGAATTGCTGAAAGAAGCAACAGAGGTGTGGAAAGAAGCAAGAGAAGTGCAGAAAGAGGCAAGTGAGGTGCAGAAAGAGAAAAAAGGGGTGCAGAAAATGGCAAGAGAACAGAAAGAGGCAAGAGGGATGCAAAAAAGGGAAGAAGGGTGCAGAAAGAAGCAAGAGAGATGCAGAAAGAAGCAAGAGAAGTGCAGAAAAAAGCAATAGAGGTGCAGAAAGAGGGAAGACGAGGGCAGAAAGAGACAACAGGGGTGCAGAAAGAGACAACAGGGGTGCAGAAAGAAGCAAGAGAGGTGCAGAAAGAGGCAATAAAAGTGCAGAAAGAGGCAAGTGAGGTGCAGAAGGAGACAAGAGAACTGCAGAACGAGGCAAGAGAGCTGCATAAACAGGCAAAAGGGGTGCAGAAAGAGGGAACAGGTGTGCAGACAGAGGCAATAGAGGTGCAGAAAGAGGGAAGAGGGGTACAGAAAGAGACACGAGGGATGCAGAAATTTGCAAAAGAGGTGCAGAAAGAAGCAAGAGCAGTGCAGAAAGAACCAACAGAGGTGCAGAAAGAGGTAAGAGGGGTGCAGAAAGAGGTAGGAGAGGTGCACAAAGAGGCAAGAGGTATACAGAAAGAGGCAAGAGGGGTGCAGAAAGAAGGAAGAGAAGTGCAGAAAGAAGCAACAGAGGTGCTGAAAGAGACAAAAAGGGTGCAGAAAGAGGCAAGAGAAGTGCAGAAAGAAGCAACAGAGTTGCAGAAAGAGGCAATAGAGGTGCATAAAGAGGCAAAAGAGATGCAGAAAGAAGCAAATGAGGTGCAGAAAGAAGAGAGTGAGGTTCAGAAAGAGGCAAGAGAAGAGTAGAAAATGGCAAGTGAGGTGCAGAAAGAGGCAAGAGAGGTACAGAAAGAGGCTCGAGAAGTGCAGAAAGAGGCAAGAGAAGTGCAGAAAGAGGCAAGAGAGGTGCAGAAGGAAGAGAGTGAGGTGCAGAAAGAGTTAAGTTAGGTGCAGAAAGAGGCAAGAGAGGTGCAGGAAGAGGCAAGAGAGGTACAGAAAGAGGCAAGGGAACTGCAGAAACAGGCAAGAGAAATGCACAAAGAGGCAAGAGAGGAGCAGAAAGAGGCAAGAGAGGTGTAGAAAGAAGCAAGAGAAGTGAAAAAAGAGGCAAGTGAGGTGCAGAAAGAGGCAAGAGACATGCAGAAAGAGGCAAGAGAGGTGCAGAAAGAGGCAAGAGATCTGCAGAATAAAGCAACAGAGGTGCATAAAGAGGCAAGTGAGGTGCAGAAAGGGGTAAGAGAAGTGCAGAAAGAGGCAAGTGAAGTGCAGAAAGAAGCGATACCAAAGGGGATGATGGACGGAGCGTTAGAGCAAATCAAACACTCACCCCCAGTCAACTGATCTAGGTTTAATCCATCATCATTCTTTAGCTCACTCCACCACCCCAGTTCAGACATGGCCATATGCAAATCAGTCTGACCCTGTGCCTCATGGAAACAGTCCAGCCCGAACTGCCAAGCCATGTCTTCCCTGGACCGGAAACAAGCATCCTGGGACCGGTTTCGGGTTCAAAACCCTCATCAGCCAGGCTATCTTGAATCCAGTGGCAAAGTGAGCAAGGGACCCACGTCTGGGCATACCCTGCCAACTTAGGGCGAACAAAGCGATACCAAAGGGGATGATAGACGGAGCGTTAGAGGAAGAAAGGTGCAGAAAGAAGCAAGAGAAATGCAAAAAGAGGCAAGTGAGGCACAGAAAGAAAAGAGGTTTGTGCACCATTAGTACCAGTTTAACACCCACATTTTGCAATAAGTAACACGTGACCATTCCAGCTTTGCAAAGGGCCTTCCACCATGCTGTAACACGTGACGCTGCATTTTTGGGAACATTTGAGCTGTTTGAGCTAGAAACAAGGCTTTTTTGTTCAAATCTGCAGATTAGGCAGCAGATGATGGAATATTTGGCAAATGCGGAAAATGTTTAATTATGTGAAAATTGGTGCAGCCGAACAGTCACATAAGTCCAGTGGCCCTGCTCATACCTCCGACTAGGTCCAGAAGTGCTCCTCAGTGGTTCCTTCTTTTTTTTGTCTCATTGAGTTTATAGTTTAGCTTCTATGGAAATGAGGAAGACTAAACCTGAGGTTACCACTCCACAACACAGACTACAATACCACATAAGTACTCTCCAAAACACATAATCCCACTCCACATAATTCCTATACACTAAATACCACATACTTTCTATTCACATAATTTCACTGCACAACATACCACATAATTCCACTACACACAACGTACATCCACTCAACACCAAAAAACATTAGTAAAAAACTTTTACATTTACAACGCCAATATCTCTAACTCTCGCAAATGCGAAATCTATTACATTGCAAATGCTTCTTTAACTAGTAGTCGCGTTTGCAGAGTGGTGGAGAAAGGGTGCTGGGTCTCCGACCAGCGCTCAGGAATTCCGCTGCGTAGGACTTACAGGAGGTACCAGGAGGGCTTCTTGGCCCCCAAAGTCCCTCAGGAGTAAAGTGGACTGCGAGCCAGTTCCAACTGGCTGACGGGCACCTTAAACCCGTCGGAAGCCAGCCGGATTGACCGGCTGGTTTAGTTTCTGACCGCCAGCATTGCAATGAGGTGGTTGGAAAGTAAACCGAGCGGTCGATTACGATGCGTCCCGGTAGGCTCCGACCTTCGGTCAGAGCCTTTCCCGGCCGCATCATAATTGGCCCCTAAATGTCTATATTACACACAGAGGTCTGAGCTTCCCCGAATACACGCTGAATATTTCAACATACGCAGATGACACGTTACTAAACATACGTGACCCGGAGGTACATTTGTCACCTATCTTACGAGAGGTCGTACAGTTTGGAGGTCACTCAGTGTTACGTGTAAATTGGGACAAGTCACTTATATTTCCCCTCACTCCCTGCACAGCGGAACCACACATGGAGTTCCCCCTACACTGGACCACAGAGGCAGTGCGCTACCTGGGCGTCCAATTTCACACCGACCCTGCAATAGTTCTGCGGGAAAACTACGGCAAGGCTACACAGAGACTCATAGATAACATAGATAAGTGGATAAAGCTTCCATTCTCGTTGATGGGGAGAATCTCCATCATGAAGATGGTCATATTACCAAGATTCCTGTTTTAATTTGAGAACATCCCCATACCGCTACCAAAACACATGTTTCAATGCTGGCGTACACAATTAATACGATTGGCATGGGCCGGCAAGCAACCCCGCATAAGATGGAATTCGCTAACTCTCCCATATGAACTAGGTGGCCTAGGAGCCCCCGACCTGGAAAAATACTATAGAGCCGGGAACAGTGTGTTTGCGCACTACTGGATACATGGGCACATGATCTGCCTTTCCTGTATTTGGAGAGAAACATGGAGGATCCTCTCACTCTGCCGCAGACTCTTACTAAATCGGCAGCCAGGAAAGTATGGGTCTTTGACTCCGTGGGTATCACTGCGCAGGCATGGCAGACTCTATTACACATGCAGGCGGGCCCATTTTTATATGCACCAGAAATGCCACTGCAGTGGTGCACGTGGTTCCCGCTGAGCCAGGAACCAGGAGCAAGGCAAGCCTTAAAATCCATAGGTATACACAAAATAGGAGAATTTTTCAAAGATGGGTTTTAGCGACCTGGGAGGCATTAAAATCACCTGACAGGAAGGTGGGGGTCACAGTTTTATTCCATTACTATGGGGCCCGGCAGTCATGGCGTGCCCTCATAGGTGAAGACCTACTGGAGCCACTAACTATAGGGGCACTTTCCACACTCATAAATACGGAAGAACCTGCAAAGTTAATCACAAAATTCTATAATAGTCTAAAGGACACGCGTAAGTCTGAAGTCTTAAAGGTGAGGCTGGAATGGCAACGAGACTTGGGCACGCCCATAAGTGATAAAGTATAGCCCTACTCAATGGAAGACACAGACTAATACACTTTAAATTCTTACACAGAGCATATTACACCCCCGAACGCCAGTATCGATATGGTCTAGCGGAGTCCTCCAGTTGTCATAGATGCAGTCTGGAAGGAGCAGGATTCTGGCATCTAGCATGCCAGTGCCCAGAGGTGTTTGCTTACTGGGAAAAAGTGTTTAAGGAGTTCGGAACTATTATTAGCACAGACCTTGAACCTGACCCCCAAATGGCGCTCCTTGGGTGGGATCTCCCAGTAAATAAGACCCTACGCCCTTTGGTGGCTATTGGCCTTTTACTAGCAAAGCGAAGGGTAGCTTTGCGATGGATGAGGGGCCCGCTCCCGCAAATAGCAGATTGGCATACAGACATGTTATATTGTAACACTCAAACCCACACGTATAGCCAACTACTACCTCCCAGAAGCCGCCCAAGGAATTACTGGGGCCCTTATCAATCTTTCTTGTTAACCAAAGCTAGTGAGACATCACCTGAGCAGCAGGGAGCCATCGACGCAACATTGTCACCAGAGGCTGGAACATAAAACACAAAAACCACAAATAGCCAAATAAGGTTGGAGGCAGTGTTACTCCAGTTGAGATCTAAGGCGCAAATCAGCTACCTCAATACTGCACCGTTTAGTAGAGTTCTGCTTAGCAATGAATGGAGATACTGCTTGTATTGACGATAGGACCCCAGGTGGGATAACTCCTGTATATTAGAATTTTGCAGTAATATGCACGTGTTATAACGCTACTGTGATCTTTTATGTTGAATTGCCTATCTGAACCAATACTGTACTTTTCTCTTGACTGGTATGTTTCTTTCTTTTTGAATGGTATTGAAAACAATTAAAAAAATAAAAATAAATGTCTATATTACAATGTTCAACATTTACTACTTTAAAATCTATTTATAGATTAGTGTCAACAATATTTGTTCCCATATTTTTATACTTACCAGTAAAAGGATAGGAGTGCGATATTGTGGTAATCCATATTTTTGACACAATATTTTTGTCAACAATATTGTTTACAGCAATATTGTGACAGTGATCCAACATGCCAGGGCTGTCATTATGTCATCTGTTGGTTACCATAATGTCAACTAAGACCACAATATTTAAGGACCTCCATTGTAGTAAAAAGGGTCACAACAATGTTGGATCAACATGGGTGAACTACCAGAATGAAAAGGAGGGCCACAATATACAAGAGCCACTCTGTAGGCAGTGGTTGGCTAAAATATGCCAGGACCTGCATCATGTCAAAATGGTCGCAATATGCACGAATCACCATTATTCATTATCAGAGAGCCACCTTTTTATCAGGATATGCCACAATATGCCACATTTGCTATTATGTCAAGTAGGACCACACCATGCAAGGGATATCATTATGTGATATGCAAGCCAACATACTGGCAAGGAGGGCAAATGGGCCGCAATGTTCTAGTACTACCATTAATGCTATGGGTTTGCCACAACATGCCAGGGCCCGTGTCTTGTCACATATGTCCACGCCATGGCAGTGCTACCATTATGCAATAGTGGACCAAAATCCATAATGTCATACTCTTTAGCTATACCATTCACATTGCTTGTTTTTGTGTGAACTAACATCTGAGAATATGTGTTTCTTTGATGATTCATGTGTTTTCCTCCAGAGATTCACACAGAGATTTTGGCAGCTTTCAGTAGCCAAAACATATAATTGGAATAGCCTAGTAACTCGTTACTGGATCAAATTAAATGTATGGTCTAATTGCAATCAAGCCCGTAAAGTGGGTAATGATTCCACCCCTTTTTCATTGTTCGATGGCTTTCCTGTCTTAAGTTCCCTGCTCCTCATTCAATGACTTTCTTCCCTATCCTTGTGATTGACCTGACCATCTGTGATCATTTTGGTCTATTAATGCTTTGATTGGAGGAAATGTCATTCCACTGCTGACGTGAGGGACAATATTTTTTTCGGCACTTCATGATAGTGGATCACTTTTGTCGCTCTCTCTCACTTGTCCCTCTTTATTTTTTCATAATTTTTTTATTTTTTATTCACCCGGGCCTGGAAGCTGCACACATTTTCCATGTTGTTTGCGTTTCCTCCTTCTGCACTCCCTCTTCCGAGTGAGCGCTTTTACATATATAATTTTGGCATGGTCTGAAAGTTGTGCATTGCAACCGAGTCACTTGCTTGCCCCAATTTGCATGTCTAACTGTACACACTTTGTCATTTAATTTACCATTTCAAAATGGGTCTCGACCTTTTTAGAACAGTAAATTAAAAGTAAAGTATAAAGATGGCTACCGTGTATGCATGCACAATGCCTGGTAGCCATCTGTGGATGATTTTTTGTTTTGTTTTGAGAAAAATGATTGCAAGATGGCTGCTCTCGCACGTGCGCACAAGGAGTCATATTGTAAAGATGTTCTGTAAAGAAAAAGACCACATCTGCGTGATAAGGGGTGGTCGTCATTCAATTAATTTTCCTTTGCTTCAGAAAGTTTCTTACACGTTCACCACCACACCTGCTTATAGAGACATAATGGGGGGGAAAAGCATTGGCCAACCCAATAGATTCCACAGGCAAGACCTTTTGGTATTGCCAATGCTTGTTTCCTGGCAGATCGAGCTGGACTGCTCCCCTTGGGAGCAGGGACAAGACTTATGTGCATATATCTGGGTCCAGACTGGAATGTCGATCAAAAAGCAATGGATTTAGGCCCAGATCTCTGACTGGGGTGGGTGTATGGCATTGTTCAGCATTCCATCTAACTTTTTTTTTTTTTGCATTTGTCATCCCAAGTGAGACGGGTATGCCCAAACGTGGGTCCTGTGCTCACCACTGGATTCAAGCTATCCTTGCTGATAAGGGGTGTGAAGGAAGTGGCCCGATTCGGGTCGCTCAAGTCACTAATGACCACCTCTCAGCCTTCCATACAAATGATTAGACAGTAGAGAATACAAACCAATAATTGTTTATTCCAAGTACACTCAGAGCGGAGCCCAGTCTGCCCAGTCGCTAGGAGTGCTGCAGAGGGACTGACATCAGCAAGCATAAAGATACATTATGTACATTTCAGAACCAATGAAGGCACACCCATAGTGGAATTTTCTAAGCAGATGCAGCTAACCAGTGAAATACAGAGGATACATTTCGATTCAGATGTCGGGCACACACTATCTACTACTCAAGGTCGTTCTGCCCGTGCCCGCCACTAGACAAGTGGAAGAAGGCCTCTATCTAGTGAGAAAGGTATGCACTAATAAGAACAGTCTATTCATTAGTGAAGCAAAGCAAAACTTTGGGGAAGCGAAACTTGACAGCAGGCCGATTCTCAGAAATAGCAAAGAATTAGTTTCCGAACATGAGCCAAAATGGCGCCTAAATAGAAAATGGTGCAGCGAATGCTAACTTACAAACTTACATAGGATAATACGTAAACAGGGACATTCTAGTATAACAGGTGATACCCTGAAGCCAGTACTAGGATGCTTGTTTCCGGTTCAGGCAGGACCTGGCCTGCAAGTTTG
The DNA here is from genome assembly GCA_963921515.1 of Calotriton arnoldi. Taxonomy (NCBI): domain Eukaryota; kingdom Metazoa; phylum Chordata; class Amphibia; order Caudata; family Salamandridae; genus Calotriton; species Calotriton arnoldi. The sequence goes on from CAWUFW010005352.1 coordinate 405,210, forward strand.
GGCTGACATGTTCCAATGGGGAGCAGGGTCAACAGTGATTTGCATATGGCTGGGTTCAAACTGGAATGGCATGGTGAACCAAAAAACAATGGATTTAGCCCAGATCTCTGTACTGAGGGTGAGCATTTGACATTGTTTAGCATTCTGTTTATCATTTGTTCTTTTTGCATTTGTTGCCCTAAGTGGGGCCAGTATGCCCAGACGTGGGTCCCGAGTTCACCATGCCACCGGAGTGAAGCTATTCTGGCTGATGAGGGGTGATACCCCAAAACCAGTCCTAGGATGCTTGCTTCCAGTCCGGGGAGACCTGGCCTGGCAGTTCGAGCTGGATTGTTCCCATGGGGAGCAGGGTCAAGACTAAAGTGGCATTTTCAGAACTATGACTTAAAATTTGACTTTTCCATTAAAGAGGATTTTAAATTACAATTCCTCAGATACCAAACATGACTTTGCTACCTGCTGCCAGTCAAACGTTAGCACTTATTAAATGTAATGAGGTAACCCAATGTTATACTATGGTAGGACTCACAGTAGTGAAAAATGAACTTGAGCATTTTTTACTGCCAGGAATTGTAAAACTTGAATGCACCCTGCCCTTAAGGCTCTTCAGGGCCTACCTTAGGGATGATGTATATGCATTGAAAGGACGGTTTAGACCTGGCAAAAGGGTTAGTTTGCCAAGTTGAATTGGTAGTTTAAAACTGCTGACAGGCTGCTATGGCAGGCCTGGAACATGTTTTAGAACTCTACTTTAGTGGGTGGCACAATAAGTGCTGCTTTTAATTTGTCAGCCCTGAGTAAGGTAGTACCACTTTACTAGAGACTTCTAAGTAAACTAAGGATGTAAATTGGTGTAGCCCCAACTTACCATGTTTTAAGGAGTGAGCTCAAGCACTTTTGCACTGGTTAGTAGTGGTGGCAAATAGGTCCTGGGCCTCAAAACGAGTGTTGATGCCCACCACCTGCCACCACTGACAAAAAGTAAGCCATGGTGATTCATATGATTATCGGGTGAGTTCAATGGTGGAAGAATGGTGCTTGGGCACCTTTAACTAATACACTAAATTCATACTTCTTTTGTGGATTTGCTTTGGAGACACAAAAGTAATGCATGGCTAATGTGCTATCTGAGGAATCTATGGGACATAGGAAACAGTTCATTGTCATTTTTGATTTTGAATTTTATTCAGTGAAAGCCTTTTGGTTTGATTTATGATTTACACGTTGGTTGTTGTTTTTAATTACTTTATTTACTTTCATTAATAATCAGGGATTTTAGTTTTCCTCTTTATTTACAGATGCTTTGGATTTGCTTTTTGTGTTCACTTTTGCTCTTTTCTCTGCTGTGTTATATGATTTTGGGTATGGTTTAAGCTGTTTGATGAGGTTCGGGATGGGTAAGCCCAGACGTGGGTCCCATGCTCACCATGACACCGGAGTCAAGCTATCCTGGCTGATGAGGGATGATACCCCGAAACCAGTCCTAGGTTTCTTGTTTCCAGTCGGGGAAGGACCTGGCGTGGTGCGGTCAGGAGCAGGCAACTTGGGGGTAGATTTACAAGCCTCTTCCGACACTTTTGCGCCGCCACTTTTGTGACGCATCAGTGGCGTAAACAATGCGGCCAATTTACAACATGAGGCATCTAGGGAGATGGGTCATGATGTAAAGCCCTGCGTCACATTATACCTGCATCAGGTATAATGTATACAGGGTGGGCGTTCTCACGCAGGAAAGCCTCGTAAAAGTGATGCAGTGACATCTGCAAGATTTCACTGCACCACTTCTAGGATGCCACGGTGTCCAAACCTTACGCCTGCTAGAAGCAGGCATAAGGAGTGACACTGTACAATAAGTATATGTCTCAACATGCATTGCTGGAGTTGCGTTGTGCTTCCGATACGACGCCAGCAATGCGTGACTTTAGGGCCAACAGCTGCGTCAGATTTTCTGATGCATCTGTCAATCCGTGCGCCGTGGTGCACCGTATTGTAAATACGGCGCACCCATGGTGGTGCAAGGGTATCGCAGGCTGGTGCAGGGAAACTGACGCATCTCTTCAGATGCGTCAGTTTCTTGTAAATCTGCTCCTTGGAGAGGCAATTCCGTAACAGCTGGGCCACCTTTCGGCAGCAGGTAGGGTTTGGCACCAATTTCACTGCAGCAGGGCTTCAGTTCTCGGGCAGCAGCTCTTCTTGGCCTGTTTCTTCTTTGTGTCCGTCAAATCTAAAATTCAAGGTCCAGGGATGCCACCTATATTTTGTTCACAGGGGTATGAGAGGCAATATATGCAAAGTAACAATTCAAAGGTATATACAATAAGTAAGTTAAATATTGATTCCACGTCGTAGCTTGTAATCTTTAGTTGTTTTTATTCATAAATAGTGTTCAAGACAGCCAACGCGTTTCGCCCAAACATGGGCTTCTTCAGGGCAAGGCGAGTATGAATAAGTGCGCCGCAAGGTACAGTGCGCGTCCAAAGTACATCAAGTCCGTCGCAGGGCAGAGAAATTAGGAGGTAAAGAGCCTCCAAGTGTTTGTACAAATGGATGGTCCAAGAAAGTAGGAGGAAAAACAATTGCCTCCCTTGTGCCGTTCCGTGGTAGTTATGAAGGTATTTGATAAAAGTGCTCCGTGTTCGGGCAGTATGCGGCGCAATTCCGTGCTCGATGAAGAGAGTTTACCCCTGTGAACAATATTGTGATTTGTGGTCATGTGGCAGCTGGCCATCTGAGGTGGGCAATATCCGACTACTCTTTGTGACTTGTCTTGACGGTGCAATCCTCTGCAACCCAGCTGCTTGCTTCATTTATCAATGCCACCTAAATACTAAATTTAGGGGCGCTAAAGGGGGAGACAGGTAGTAGCCAATGGACTACCCACCTTTAGAGTGACTAAACCCTCTAAGTGACCGGGGCACTACTCTAGCACTGATAGGTTATTTTTTCACCATCTCAAGGTGGTTGATTTTCAAAAGTGGGGTCTACATTGCCTGCCACTACTTAGGGATGGTGCTGGCTGAATGTGGACCCTCTTCCTCATCTAACTAATATTACCGCCTGTCCTCCTGCCAAATGTGCAGCAGGACAGCGCCTTTGAAGCTTCCCTCTCTGGAGGACTTCTTCTGACCTAGAGGAGGTGTGAAGCACCTCCGCCCAGAGCAGGCTTTGTTGGCGCCTCTGAGAGCACAGACTCTCACCCCAAGAGGTCAGAAACACGTCTGGTGGTGACAGGCTGGCTATGACTAGTCAGAGACCACACTAGTGCTTGGTAGGTTTTCAGAGGCCCTCTAAAGGATCTCATGTGTGCATTTATTAATAAATCCAATACTGGCATCAGTGAGGCTTTAATAAGACAAGATGTTTAGTACCAAACATCTTAGGGTACAGTGAAGCCATCCTGGAGCTAGGAAAATCTTAATGACAAGTATCCAGCCAGTGTACTTTTTATGGCTTCCCTGTGCACTTACAATATCCAAGAATGGCTCAGATATTTTAGGGACATATCTGCTCATGCAGATATGTCCACACATGGGATATAATGCACCCTGCATTAGGGCTGTAAGGCCTTCAGTAGGAGTGACTTACCTATACCTCATGAAGTGTATCAGGCATGGCACACAGGGCTGTGTGCCATGTCGACTCTTCCGTTTTCTCTGCACCAAGACATGCAGCCTGCAATAGCAGTTTGCATGGTCTTGTTGAGGGGTCTCTGGGTGGCACAATTGGTGCTGCAGCCCATGGGGACCCTCTTCCGTACCCATGCCCTAGGTACCAGGGGTACCATTTACTAGGAAGTTATAGGGGTTGCTGATGTAGTGCTAATCGTGGTACAGTTTTGGGAACGAGATCTAGCACTGGGAACCTGGTTATCAGGACCCAGTGCACTTACAGTTTTAAAAATCACATCAGGCATCAAGCAAAAAGTGGGGGCTAACCATGTCAAAAGAGGCAATTTCCTACAGGGGGTAACCTGGTGAAGGTTAGTTTCATAAGGACCCTCCTCAGGGTGAGGGCTACGCCTGTTCTAGGCCTTGCTCTCATGTGAGTGTGTTAACAAGTATGAGAAGGTATAGGGCATAAAACCCTTCTGGGTTGACATTCAATACACTCTAGAAATGGGGTGAGTAGGTTATAGTGCCAAGCTCAGCTGTAAATGATTTTGCGTTTTATCAGTAAAGGATCGCTGTGGAACACTGAGAATATGAGTCTCAATCACCAGCAGAGCTTCTAATGACTCTATGAGCCTGAATATGAGTTCGGCAAAACTCGGGGTTATTTACCCCACGCAGTAAATACCATTAACATGGGGTGAGGTAATTTCCCCATGGTTACTTGTCTCCTATTATGAGTTCCAACCCTAGGAATTTGCTATAGCAACCAATGAGTCTAACACAGGATTTGTACTGGAAGGGTAACCTTGCAGTACAAAATACTAAGGCAAGACATACTTTAAAACTTTCCCCACTATGTATGTGTGCTGTACTGTTGCAGTCTTTAGCTCAGCTCTGGAAGGTTTGTTTTTACACCCACGGGTGACACGAAGGAACTTATTTAAATGCAACAGCGTTGAATGTGAAAAACAGGTTATTGGAGCCCTGTAGAACCCAACCCAATACATGAATGAGGTGGTATCAATGCTTTTGGGTTACTAACAGGGAGAAGTTATAATCTAAACAATCCTTCATTAACCCCTTCCATGCTCATGACGAGCTCAGCTCGTCATGCTGCGCAGTGCTCGTGTGCGCATGACGAGCTGAGCTCGTCATGAACCCGTCCGCTCAATGCAATGCCTCGCACAGGGCGAAAATCGGCCGCTCATGTTGAGATAGAGTCTGGTGCTGCACTCATCTGGATCAGCGATCTCCGTCTGTGACTTGGGTAAAGTTTCTCTCCACATAAGGGGACAAGTGGTGGTCCTTAAATACCAAAATATTATCAGGGATGAAAACCTCTGACATAGTTTCAGGAATGCTGGATTCAGATTATGGGCCCCAGGAGAAGTGTTTTAGACTTATCTTTAAGAAAATGGGAGGTATCAATTCAGATTACACCATTTTGATGATTTATCTATCGGTGTTCTTTTGATGGCCTTGACATTATGATAATGAACATTTGTCGCATTAGCTGTTATATTTAGGTCATTATCTGACTGACTTGACACTCTCTCAGTTTGAGGAATGATAGGAATGATAAGGGTGGACAACATTAGTGTTATAAGTGTTTATATCAGACATGACAATGATTCAGCAGAAACTGGGAGCAGTGTTGTCTGAGATGGAATTAGGGGACTACCAGGAATGGACTTAATGTCAGTACATTACGGCACAAATGCAAAGTTGAAAATGTTTTGAAAAAATAAAGCATTTCTCTCAAGGAGGTGTAATTTTGTGGCCCAAATCCCTGTCTCCAAATGTTACTGGATCGGGTTTTGCATCAAAAACCATGGGTGGTTGCATGACCATGTGCCACATATTTGATGCTCCATTAACACAAAGCACCACAAAACTTACTTTCTAGTGGAAAACACATTTTGTGCTGGAAAGTAATCACAAATCAATGCTCAGCACCAGTTTCCATTACTTTTGGAGGCTTGCCACTGTCTCAAAGCTTTGATAAATTTGGCCCTACATGTTACAAGGATCACAGTAAAGTTCACAGTGAGCATTTGCATTCAGCCGTGGCCGGCCCATTGGGGCTGAGGGGCCACCCCCCCACCTTTTGCCCCTCATGAACAGTGTCTGTCAGGCTGAACAAAGGTCAGCCTGGCAGACACTGTTCATTTTCAGGTCAGGCAGCCAGGAGCCAGACATTCGCTAAATGTGCAGGCTCATGAGCTGAACTTTGCTGGGCTGAGGAAGTCACAGTTCCTGTGGGCGTGACCTCATCAGCTCAGCAAAGGTCCCTGAGGCCCTCCCCTGAGTGAGGAGGGGTAGCGTCACTGATTGCCTCTCATCTGGCTGCTTCAGTTTTAAGCAATGAAGCGCCCAGGTCGAGTGTCAATCAGTGACACTTCATCACAGAGTGGGGTGGGGTTAGGGGTTGACCCCATCCCACTCTGTGATGACATTGTCACTGCTGCCATCCCTCGTTGGCTCAACGAGGGATGGCAGCAGTCCTAAGCCTCCTGGGACCTCCGAGGCAGAGCTGCAGGTAAGTGTATGTGTGTTTTTCTAATTAACGTTTGGTGCATGCGTGTATTGTATGAATGTTTGGGAATGAGTGTTGTGAATGGATGTGTTTGTGTGTGTATGCATGTGTGAATACATTGCTGTGAGTGTGTATGTGAGCGTGTGTGTCCTGGCCGCCCCCCTCTCTCCTAAACTTACCGGCCACCCTTGTATGCATTGCCAAGAGCTGAGTGCTAAATTAATCTGGATGTTATCACAGGCAAACTTCTGTGTGAGTTGTTAATATTGGGAGCAAAGTATGAGTGAATGTGGGATGTTATAAAGAGTACTGGCTGGGCCTGTGCATAGACCTACTTTTAAAGCAGACCTCCGACTCACTGAACACAACTAAAGTCAAAACGCTTTGCACTACACAGCACCAAGAAAAAGGAGAGAAAAAATAAAGGGGCAATGGCACAGCGGGTGGCGGTCACATAATTATGTCTGGGCACATGCTTAATGACATATGTATGCTCATGCATCATTATGCAATGACATGTGCATGACCACACATGTGCGCTTTAAAAATGATGCAAGCGTCTCTACTGAGCCAAAATGCATCATAAATAAATAAGTGGCACAAAAGTGCTTTGTTTGGAAGATAAATTAAAAAAAATATTAAAAACTAGGAATGTGGGTGCGGGCAAAGGAGGAGCAGTTGGGGATGGGAAAGTAACAGGCAGTGGACGGAAGATGGGGAATGCAACCAATGAGGGAGAGAAATACAGGGGGTGGACGAGAAGTGCACTAGCAAGTGAGAGCAGCACAGGGGATGGAGAGAAGCACACAGGTAAGAGAGAGGAACATGGGTGCGGGAGGAACAGGTGGATGTGAGAGAACAATATGAGTGTGGGTGGGTAGCACGAGCGAGACAACTCGAAAACACATGCACTCTCATGGAGTGCTTAAATGAAAAGAAAAAAAGTAGTCTCCTACAAGTGAACAAGGCCAAGCTCCAGGGAAGGGACAAACATAAGAAGAGGAAGGCAAACCCATACTAGCCGATGAATTAAATGCAAGTTATTATGAGTAACAATAACCAACCAGTGGTAAGCCCGAGACAATAAAAAAAGGGAGCAGATCTGGAAAAAGAGAGACAGGGAAGATAAAGGCAGGGCAGAGTCAGATGGAGAGACACATATATAAACTTGGTAAGAAGTTGAGAGAGAGGCACATGTGGAAGGACCAAGGCTGAAAGGACAAAAACCATGAAAGGGTCTGTGGGAGGACCCACAGAGAGGGCAGCGGAAGTGAAGAGAGCGAGAGAGAGATACTGGGAGATTTAAACAAAGGCAGAGGGACAGATATGCATTGGTAGGAAATATGTGGAGAGGGACAGAGAGGCATGGAAGTGTGAGATGGTGCATGCCAGTAAAAGAACACAGAAGGAGAGAGGCAGCAGGAGGCAGGAGAGCCATTCTCATGATGGGTACCTTTCCTCCTCTGACTGCCTGCAGCCTCCACGCTCTTGGAATCTGGCAGGAATGTGCTTACCTGCTGGCATCAAGCGTTACCTCGTATGCTGTAGGTGGGAGCTTGCTTGAGCAGCTCGGAGCTATGCTTTCTCAGTGCCAATCACTTCTGCTCTCCTAATTTCTTATCTCTGATAACAGCATGCATGTGCTTTTATCCCTTAAGCCAAGAATAGGGAGGAAAGTCTTCGGGTCAAGAGGAGGGATTTGAAATGGGCACAAGAGCCATACAGTCATGAGCAAGGAGCAGATACAAGGCCAACTATATATATTAAATATATTAAATTATTTGTTTTCATTATTACTGTGATCTAGCGCCAATCAGGGATCGATAATCAATAAACACAAACACTGGCCCATACTCATACACCCAACACATGTATCCCTCTTGCGCTGTTTCTAATTTGTGTTAAATCAGTTGTTTACCAAATTACAGGCTCATCCTAACTCACTAGATACATAATTGAAACCTATAATCAACTCTCTTTCCTCTGGTCGATGGACCATTAGTTGAGAAGTTGATGGTAATAATTAGAACTAACTATCTAACTATACTATTAAAATAAATCACAAACTCGGTGTTAGGTTAATAATGATTATCGCAAATAATGTGAAGGTAAATGCTCATCATCTACAATTTTACAAGGCAAACAATGTATAAATCACAGAGAGAGAACATTTATGCAGGCAATAAGCGTCAAACTCAAATCATAATGAACAGAATGCAATGAAAGAGTGGATAGATGAAGAGACAAAAGTTTGAGAGACAGATATACATTTGCAAATGAATATGCAAAGTACGATTCTTCAGCTATACTAACCCAAGTATTTCAGTGGAAAATCTACCCCCTGGCCATGGGAATAGATGGGGTTCCCCGAGAAGGTTCAGGGAACAAAGAGTAGAACAGGAACAGGAAAGCAGGTAGGCCTCAATCTGGATACAGCAAACCGACGGACAGCGACGATCTCCCTCTCTCTAGCCTCTCAAAGGATGCGCGCAGACCAACCCCCCAGGCACCCCAGGTATACTCTAAAAACCTACATGTCCAACCCAACAATGTGGCATCATTTTCAGAATCTTAGTCTCTCATTGGTCAGTTTAGGGGGTGTTCTATCACACCACCATAGTCACGTTCATGTTTTCACAGCTTTCTTTGTTTTTTATTTCTAAATAATACGTAATTCACATCTCATGAATACACGCTTCCTTCGACTTGTAACATATTTCAAAACTCTACATTATCGTACGCCTCTGCACCTTCTGCGGAAGAAGTTTGTACATTTGCACTTGGTGTCCCGGCCATCCTTCCGTTACTTGGCAGACACTCAAAGATTCTTGAAGGTTATCATCCGTTAAATACAACAACGTGGATGGACCCGTAGGTTTATCCTTGGAAAACTTCCGACTTGCTATGAAGTACAAGAGTGTAGGAGTCCATTAAGGTTGTTAAAAGAACCCTCACCCACCAACCTGGTTGGTGGCATGCTTCATCATAGGGTTCCCAGCTGGGCTGCCGAATGCAACCCAGCTGTGCTACAACGCCTGATTACAGCGGAGCGGGATTTTAGTGAAGGTGTGAGTGTGAAAAAGTGTCTTCAGAACAGTGGTGTAGTTAAAAATGTCTCTTAAGTGCCCAAACGAGTAGTGATTTATTTATAGGGCTATAGGACACATTAAAATCAAAGTGAGATATTATGAAGAGAAAAATGATCTTCTATATCTCTGTCTAAAAATAGGTCAACATGTTTCAGCCTCTCTGTAATTAAATGAGGCTTTCTTCAGGACCGTGATAGTGTAAACCGTGATGTGGCAGAAAAATCTTTTTTTGATGCCACGTGAGTGAATGGGTGATCTTCAGAACACACGCTAAGGTGTGCTGTGCATGTGGTGAGATGACCGTACTTACGGACCCACAAGCTGGTAACGATCTGTAAGGAAAAAAGGGGACATACATCATAAATTGACATACATTACAAATAGAGAGGCATGCCATATCATATGTTTGGCTTTACCATTCATTCGTATATCCTGTGCTCACAGAAGCACTCTTAAATTTGTACGTGATCGGAACAGTAATGTGGATGTCTCAATATATCGTCAATTATGTCCAGGCATACTGTGGGCACCCCAATAAGCCCAATTTTGTGCATGGTATGGTGGCAGCATGCAAGACAATTGGTGCATGAACGCCTTGCATAGTCACAAGTATGCGCATTATGTACTAGGTGAACTTTCACTGTCATGTGTCGATAGCCAATGTGTTCATTAAGATATACTAATCTTATGAGAGATGGTCTACAAAAGAAATACTTATTAGTATAGGATGTAGGCATAATTAAATAGATAGCGCGCTAAAAACTACTTATAGGCACTACTATAGTCAAATTCCAATGCAGGTCCTGGTGTCACAGGGAAATCATAAACATGGGCAGAGTACAGGATGATACCAAAATAAAGGAAAACGATGTTTTACATTGTTCGTTACAAAAACAAGATCAAACGGATCCCTGAGCCGGGGGTCTCCTGTAGTCAAACACTACAAAACATAAGTGCGAGAAAAAGCGATGTAGTACGCCATTAAATACCACTCAGGGTTAACTGCTGGCAAAGGCGCTTACTTCATCAAGGAAAACCTCCCGTATTTAAACCTACTTCTGGCTTCTAAGGATTCCGCCGACGCCGGCCTCCGTGCATATTTTGATTTTTAAACGGAATGCCGGTAAACGTGTGGGGGTGGCTACGCCAGATGATGTGGTCGCGTAGCGTGGTTACTTCATCAGAATGTATCATATGTTTAAACGCTGGCTACTGGGACGTTGCAAGGTCCCTGGGAGATGTAGTTAACCAGCTAACTACGCAATAGCACAAGCATGCAACGTGCGAGAATACTCGTTTATTTTGTTTAGAGGTCATAATAACGAAAGAACGAAGGAGTTGCATTACACCTTATATGTAAAAGAGTGTATCGGGAGAGTTCCCGGAAAAAATGGGGTTATTATGTACATTATATGCACTACAAAACTTACATTAGGAAAACAGGTACAGCGGGGCACCGACAGTCTTAATATGCCATGTGCAGTGTTGCATTCCATATATCCTATCCCCATAATATTTGGAGAAGTCGTTGTCGCGAGAAGAGGGTGATATGGCGAGAGTGGTAAATATGATACAATGTACATTAAAATTGGCATATGTATGTGCCATTTACTGCAACTATGTAGATAGTGTATTTTGGGGGGAGATTGACCTGAGATGATTATACAGTGAGTCATACCTCACTATCTGATTATGCAAGTCAAATGTCTGTTAGTGATTGGTGACTATCAGTATAATGTATGTAGAGGAATGGTTCTAAGGTGGTCTGTTTAGCAGGTTCTACGGAATATTGTCGTTAAGACCTTTGTAATATGTGTTGAGGCGATATACCCAACGTTGTTCTTTGTCATGTAGGCGATGCTGAAGGTTGCTTAGACATGTGTCTAGCTGTTCAATTACCACCCATCTCATGTCGTTGGTGGTGTGGCCCAGTTCCAAGAAGTGATTCGTCATTTTGGTGGTGTTTTTCTTGCAACAAATGTTGCTCCTGTGTTCGCATATTCGTACCTTTATTTTACGGCTGGTCATCCCCACATATCTGAGATTGCAGGGGCAGGTAATGAGATAGATAACATTACTTGAGTTGCAGTTTGTATGTCTCTTGATTTGCCATGTCTTACCTGGTTCCAAATCAAGAGTTTTGGATGGTTTAGTGAGGTGGCACACACTACAGTTGCCACAGGGGAAATGACCAATTACATTTGGAAGAGCCCAAGCATTCAACACTGTGTTTGTAGGATGTGTTGTAGGAGGTGGACATGTGGACACCAATCTGTCTTTAAGACTACTGGAACGTTTATATGAGAACAGGTGTTTGTCTCAGTTAAGTTTACCACTTGTAAGTATCCTCCAGTGTTTTTGAATAATGCGCGCCACTCTATTAGAGATAGTGTTGTAAGTGGTCACGCACGTGAGTGGTATATTGAAAGTCGTCCGCTGAGGTGGTTCAAGCAGACCTTCACGGTTTTGATTTCTTGCTCATTTCTGGGCTGTAGTTGTAATTCGAGTGGGGTACCCTCTGGCTTGTAGTTTTGTAGTCAAGGCTGCCGCCTGTTCTTTGTAATCAGTTGTTTTACTGCAATTTCTGCGTAGTCTCAGATATTGACCATATGGTAGATTTTCACTCAGTGGTCTAGGGTGAAAACACTCGAAGCGTAAGCAAGAATTTCTTGCCGATGGTTTGAAGTCAGTTTTAGTAGTAAGATAACCACCCTCAGCAATTATGTCCAGGTCAAGAAATGTGATTGTGTTTTTGCTAATAGTATGGGTAAATTTAAGATTGGGCTCTTGATCATTAATCCACCCCAGAAAGGCATTTAAGGCCTCTGTAGTGCCTTCCCATATTAGAAAAACATCATCAATGTACCTCTTGTAAAATTTGATGTTTGTGATGTAAGGTGTATCGGGATTTAAGAGGTGGGTTTGTTCAAAATTGTAAACGTAAACGCCTGCCACACTAGGGGCAAAGGTGCTGCCCATAGACGTCCTGTACGTCTGCAAAAACAATTCCCCCTCGAACTCAAAATAATTATCTTTCAAGGCTAGTTCTGCACACTGAAGCACAAAAGATTTTGGAGTGTTATAATCCCAAGGGATTGTGTCCAATGATGATTTGAGGACTCGTAGGGTGTCATTTTGTGGGAGGCTGGTCTAGAGGCTCTCAATATCCAGACTAACCAAAAAAGAGGTGTCTGAGTTAAAATCCAGATTCTGTAAGAGCTTCAACAGGTCTTTGGTATCCTTTAGGTACGTGGGTGCAGTCTGCACGATCGGTTGTAGATAGAAATCACAAAAACGTGAAAGTGGTTCCAACAATGAGCGTATACCCGAAACTATCGGGCGGCCTGGAGGAGGGTGCCTGTTTTTATGAATTTTGGGGATGGTATAGAAGTACGGAATCTTAGCCCCATTTGAAATCAGGAAAGCAGCCTCATGTCTACTGATATTGCCTCTAGATTCAGCATCATCTACTAGGGCTTGAATTCTGTTTTTCAGCTCCTCACTAGGATCAGTGTCCAATTTACGGTAGTTCTTTGTGTCACCAAGCAGTTTTCTGCACTCTGTTTAGTAGTTCTCCTTATTTTGTACAACAATGCCTCCTCCTTTGTCTGCCGGTTTGATTATGATGGTATCACTAGATCTGAGTGCCTGTATTGCTTCAAATTCGGCACTACTTGTGTTTTTGAATGTTGTACACTCATTAGTTTCTTCAATTTCCTTGAAGATGGCTTGTTCAAAAGTCACAAGTTCGACCGGTACAGTGTGAGGAGCAGGCATGAAAGTTTATTTGAGTTTCAATTTGGTGTCCCCTTGGTCTTCTGTTGAATCTGTTATTGGCATGGTTTTGAAATAGGCTTTTAGTTTCCGTTTTTGAAAAAATTCAGCCAATTCGCAATGCAATTTAAACTTGTCCAGTTTCGCTGTAGGCACGAAGCCTAATCCTTTGTTCAGAAACTTTTCTTCAGTCTCCGTCAAGATATGCGAGGAAAGATTAGTGATTAGGTTCTGTGGGTGCTGGGGCCCGCTTGTTGTTCTCTGGACTTGCTGCGGGTATGAGCTCCTGGATTCTGGTCCTCTTCCCAGTGGACCTGGCTCTGCTTGCGTCTTCTGCCGCGACCTCTGCGGCCATTTCCTAAATAAGGAAACCTAAAATGTTGGTTCATATACGGCATCTGTGGCTGAGCAAATGCTGGATTCCATCCATATGACATACAGGGATTCATTTGAGGATACGGATTAGAGTAATGCATCGGGCCCCCTTGTGGAATCTGGGGCCATGGTTGTTGTCAGTTGGTATTGTGACCTCTCCCTCTCTGTTTATTGCGATAGCTGCCCCCACTGGAGCCGCTGATTATTGAGAAATCATCATCAGAAGAGGCAGCCTGACCTGCGCGTGTCATGGTCTTGTAGTCAGCATCTGCATAAGGGTAGGTTTTGGTGTACGTAAAGTTTTTAAGGTCCTTCTGGAATTTTTGGATCTTAGATTGAGTTAGATCTTCCTTATATTCGGCCATTTCTTTATTTACTTCATCTAGTCGTTTCTTGAAAGACGTCAGTGGGGTCTTAAAATGATTTTCAGTGCCCTGAATATCAATGAGGATTGCATCCGATAAGCGTTTGGCTGTCTGAATTATTAAAATAATCCAGTCCCTGGTACAATGCCAGGCTATTTGTACCCAGTCTTTACGGAATGCCGCATCGTCTAGAAATATGCGGGGAGCATTGGTGACAATCAACCCTTTTGGTGCTGTATTATTCCTTAGATATTGTCAGGATCATGCCATGTAAGATGGTTCTGATACGGTTTCTTTTCGGTCAGATTCTCCCAGTCGGCGCTTTGTGCTATAGATTGTGCAACTTTTAGATCTGCCATCAAAGGGGGGGCAGACACGATGGCATTTACGTCATCTTCAGTAAAGGTTAGTCCTGGATTTTCTGCCATGTTCATGAAAGTGTAACACCGTGGGGACAAGCGAAACAAGAGTGAAACGCTCTCACAGCTGTGCACTGTCTAGTATGCTAAGAACAAGAGAGAGAGCAAGGGAGATAAGAGAGTACGTCCTCTTCCCCTTATTAGAACTAAATACAACAACGTGGACGGACCCGTAGGTTTATCCTTGGAAAACGTCCGACTTGCTATGAAGTACAAAAGTGTAGGAGTCCATTAAGGTTGTTAAAAGAACCCTCACCCACCAACCTGGTTGGTGGCATGCTTCATCATAGGGTTCCTAGCTGGGCTGCGGAATGCAACCCAGCTGCGCTACAACGCCTGATTACAGCAGAGCTGGATTTTAGTGAAGGTGTGAGTGTGAAAAAGTGTCTTCAGAACAGTGGTGTAGTGAAAAATGTCTCTTAAGAACCCAAACGAGTGGTGATTTATTTATAGGGCCCTGGGACACATTAAAATCAAAGTGAGATATTATGAAGATAAAAATGATCTTCTATATCTCTGTCTAAAAATAGGTCAACATGTTTCAGCCTCTCTGTAATTAAATGAGGCTTTCTTCAGGACCGTGATAGTGTAAACCGTGATGTGGCAGAAAAATCTTTTTTGATGCCACGTGAGTGAATGGGTGATCTTCAGCACACACGCTAAGGTGTGCTGTCCATGTGGTGAGATGACCGTACTTACGGACCCACAAGCTGGTAACGATCTGTAAGGAAAAAAGGGGACATACAACATAAATTGACATACATTACAAATAGAGAGGCATGCCATATCATATGTTTGGCTTTACCATTCATTCGTACATCCCGTGCTCACAGAAGCACTCTTAAATTTGTACGTGAACGGAACAGTAATGTGGGTGTCTCAATATACCGTCAATTATGTCCAGTCATACTGTGGGCACCCCGATAAGCCCAATTGCGTGCATGGTGTGGTGGCAGCATGCAAGACAATTGGTGCATGAAAACCCTGCGTAGTCACAAGTATGCGCATTATGTACTAGGTGAACTTTCACTGTCATGTGTCGATAGCCAATGTGTTCATTAAGATATACTATCCTTATGAGAGATGGTCTACAAAAGTGATACTTATTAGTATAGGTTGTAGGCATAATCAAATAGATAGCGCGCTAAAAACTACTTATAGGCACTACTATAGGCAAATTCCAATGCAGGTCCTGGTGTCACAGGGAAATCATAAACATGGGCAGAGTACAGGATGATACCAAAATAAAGGAAAACGATGTCTTACATTGTTCGTTACAAAAACAAGATCAAACGGATCCCTGAGCCGGGGGTCTCCTATAGTCAAACACTACAAAACATAAGTGCGAGAAAAAGCGATGTAGTACGCCATTAAATACCACTCAGGGTTAACTGCTGGCAAAGGCGCGCTCAGACACTTACTTCATCAAGGAGAACCTCCCGTATTTAAACCTACTTCTGGCTTCTAAGGATCCCGCCGACGCCGGCCTCCGTGTATGTTTTGATTTTTAAACGGAATGCCGGTAAATGTGTGGGCGTGGCTACACCGGATGACGTGGTCGCGTAGCGTGGTTACGTCATCAGAATGTATCATATGTTTAAACGCTGGCTACTGGGACATTGCAAGGTCCCTGGGAGATGTAGTTAACCAGCTAACTACGCAAAAGCACAAGCACGCAACGTGCAAGAATACTCGTTTATTTTGTTTAGAGGTCATAATAACGAAAGAACGAAGGAGTTGCATTGCACCTTATATGTAAAAGAGTGTATCGGGAGAGTTCCCGGAAAAAAGGGGGGTATTATGTACATTATATGCACTACAAAACTTAGATTAGGAAAACAGGTACAGCGGGGCACCGACAGTCTTAATATGCCATGTGCAGTGTTGCATTCCATATATCCTATCCCCGTAATATTTGGAGAAGTCTTTGTTGCCAGAAGAGGGTGATATGGGAAGGCACTACAGAGGCCTTACATGCCTTTCTGGGGTGGATTAATGATCAAGACCCCAATCTTAAATTTACCCATACTATTAGGAAAAACACAATCACATTTCTTGACCTGGACATAATTGCAGAGGATGGTCATCTTACTACTAAAACTCACTTCAAACCAACGGCAAGAAATTCTCTCTTACGCTTCGAGAGTTTTCACCCTAGACCACTGCGTGAAAATCTACCATATGGTCAATATCTGAGACTACGCAGAAATTGCAGTAAAACAACTGATTATAAAGAAAAGGCGACTGCCTTGACTACAAAACTACAAGCCAGAGGGTACCCCACTCGAATTACAACTAAAGCTCAGAAACAAGCACGAAATCAAAACCGTGAAGGTCTGCTTGAACCACCTCAGCGGACACCCTCCAATATACCACTCACGTGAGTGACCACTTACGACACTATCTCTAATAGAGTGGCGCGCATTATTCAAAAAAACTGGAGGATTCTTACAAGTGGTAAATTTAACTGGGACAAACCTCTGTTCTCATATAAACGTTCCAGAAGTCTTAAAGACAGCTTGGTGTCCACACGTCCACCTCCTACAACACGTCCTACAAACACAGTGTTGAATGCTTGGGCTCTTCCAAAGGTAATTGGCCACTTCCCCTGTGGCAACTGTAGTGTGTGCCACCTCACTAAACCATCCAAAACTCTTGATTTGGAACCAGGCAAGGAATGGCAAATCAGGAGACATACAAACTGCAATTCAGGTAATGTAATCTATCTCATTACCTGCCCCTGCGATCTCAGATATGTGGGGATGAACAGCCGTAAAATAAAGGTACGAAAATGCAAACACAGGAGCAACATTCGTTGCAAGAAAAACACCACCAAAATGACGAATCACTTCTTGGAACTGGGCCACACCATCAACGACATGAGATGGGTGGTAATTGAACAGCTAGACACAGGTCTAAGCAACCTTCAGCATCGCCTACATGACAAAGAACAACGTTGGGTATATCGCCTCAACACATATAACAAAGGTCTTAGCGATAATATTCCGTGGAACCTGCTAAACAGACCACCTTAGAACCATTCCTCTACATACATTACAGTGATAGTCACCAATCACTAACAGACATTTGACTTGCATAATCAGATAATGAGGTATGACTCACTGTATAATGATCTCAGGTCAATCTCCCCCCAATATGCACTATCTACGTAGTTGCAGTAAATGGTACATACATATGTCAATTTTAATGTACATTGTATCATATTTACCACCCTCGCCATATCACCCTCTTCTGGCAACAACGACTTCTCCAAATATTATGAGGATAGAATATATGGAATGCAACACTGCACACGGCATATTATGACTGTCGGTGCCCCGCTGTACCTGTTTTCCTAATGTACGTTTTGTAGTGCATATAATGTACATAATAACCCCCTTTTTTCCGGGAACTCTCCCGATACACTCTTTTACATATAAGGTGTAATGCAACTCCTTCGTTCTTTTGTTATTATGATCTCTAAACAAAATAAACGAGTATTCTAGCACATTGCGTGCTTGTGCTATTGCGTAGTTAGCTGGTAAACTACATCTCCCAAGGACCTTGCAACGTCCCAGTAGCCAGCGTTTAAACATATGATACATTCTGATGACGTAACCACGCTACGCGACCACGTCATCCGGCGTAGCCATGCCCACACGTTTACCGGCATTCCGTTTAAAAATCAAAACTTACACTGAGGACGGCGTCGGCGGGATCCTTAGAAGCCAGAAGTAGGTTTAAATACGGGAGGTTCTCCTTGATGAAGTAAGTGTCTGAGCGCGCCTTTGCCAGCAGTTAACCCTCAGTGGTATTTAATGACGTACTACATCGCTTTTTCAAACACTTATGTCTTGTAGTGTTTGACAACAGGAGACCCCCGGCTCAGGGATCTGTTTGATCTTGTTTTTGTAACGAACAATGTAAGACATCATTTTTCTTTATTTTGGTGTCATCCTGTACTCTGCCCATGTTTATGATTTCCCTGTGACACCAGGACCTGCATTGGAATTTGCCTATAGTAGTGCCTATAAGTAATTTTTAGCACGCTATCTATTTGATTATGCCTATAACCTATACTAATAAGTATCACTTTTGTAGACCATCTCTCATAAGATTAGTATATCTTAATGAACACATTGGCTATCAACACATGACAGTGAAAGTTCACCTAGTACATAATGCGCATACTTGTGACTACACAAGGTGTTCATCCACCAATTGTCTTGCATGCTGCCACCATACCATGGACGAAATTGGGCTTATCGGGGTGCCCACAGTAGGCCTGGACATAATTGACGGTATATTGAGACACCCACATTACTGTTCCGATCACGTACAAATTTAAGAGTGCTTCTGTGAGCACGGGATATACGAATGAATGGTAAAGCCAAACATATGATATGGCATGCCTCTCTATTTGTAATGTATGTCAGTTTATGTTGTAAGTCCCCTTTTTTCCTTACAGTTCATTACCAGCTTGTGGATCCGTAAGTACGGTCATCTCACCACATGCACAGCACACCTTAGCGTGTGTGCTGATGATCACCCATTCACACACTTGGCATCAAAAATGATTTTTCTGCCACATCACGGTTTACACTATCACGGTCCTGAAGAAAGCCTCATTTAATTACAGAGAGGTTGAAGCATGTTGACCTATTTTTAGACAGAGATATAGAAGATCATCTTTATCTTCATAATATCTCACTTTGATTTTAATGTGTCCTAAGGCCCTATAAATAAATCACTACTCGTTTGGGCACTTAAGAGACATTTTTAACTACACCACTGTTCTGAAGACAGTTTTTCACACTCACACCTTCACTAAAATCCCGCTCCGCTGTAATCAGGCGTTGTAGCACAGCTGGGTTGCATTCGGCAGCCCAGCTGGGAACTCTATGATGAAGCATGCCACCAACCAGGTTGGTGAGTGAGGGTTCTTTTAACAACCTTAATGGTCTCCTACACTCTTGTACTTCATAGCAAGTCAGAAGTTTTCCAAGGATAAACCTACGGGTCCGTCCACGTTGTTGTATTTAGTTCTAATAAGGGGAAGAGAACGTACTCCCTTATCTCCCTTGCTCTCTCTCTTGTTCTTAGCAGGTTATCCTTCGTTGCCTTCTCCATTCCCTCTCAGAGCTCGATTTTCGGCTAAATTATTAGTCTTTCTATTAACCCCTAACTCGTCATGCAACGATGTAGGCCCATGCAAGCATCACTACGATGAATAAAACACAGACATTATTAATTTCATGAAATATAATTCTCACTGTTTTACCACCCACCATTTGCACTATCCCAATGTTATACGTCTAACAAAGCATTAACGTGCAAAAAGCAGCATTATTATTATTAATTTTAAGCAGAACGCATGTTTTTGCATGTTATTTTCACCGCACTCTGTTAGTAATTGTTACAGAGGAGTTAATCCGAGCAGGTTTTATTTTCTCAAAACCCTGCTCCATCAATCCCCCTTTGATGGCATTTTTGAGCCATCACAAAATCACCATCATATTAACTACCACCTTTATTTTCATCTAAAGGATTGTACTTCTTTCCCGTTTTGCCATTTTCTCATCTAAATCTTTCATCATTTCATAATAATTTCCTCTCATATCTTCTTGTTCTATCTCTTCTCTTTTTCTTTTCCTAGCTCTACGTTTATTGTCTGATTCTGTCATCTCCTTCTTTCCACATCTACACTTGCAACATTTATATGCCATCATTATTGATAAAGTCACTACAGCTATTAAAATAATTGGTATTAGTATTTTTCCTAATAAACTACTTCCAAATGTGGAAAACCATTTACCTACCGAGGAAAAACTCTTACCAAGTTTCTCCCAAACACCGTCAACCTCCAGTTGGGTCAAATTCTCATGTAATTTCGTAATATTCTTTATATACCCCTCAAGACTTTTACTTTTATCAGGGATATAAGTACAGCAGTGTTGAATTTTCAACATGCCGCAGACTTCGCCCTCTTTTGCCAACAAAATATCAAGGGCAAGTCGATTTTGAAAAACCATTGATCTAATTGCAATCATTTCTGTATCAATCATTAAGAACCCACCAGCAGTGTCTGTTGATAAACGATCAACCACTGTGGACAATTTCTGAATTTTATGCGAATTAAGAACGACTCCAACTGAGGGTATCAGTGCACCAAAAACATCATCAATTATTTCTGAAAAACTTGCTCTCCTTTTACGTGTTAGTCCATGCTTTATTTCATTGATTTTATTATTTCTATCTACGTGGTAAACTTTGGGAAATACGATCCCAAAATAACAACTGCCATACCAGTGTGCTGGCAACCTGTAGTAAGCATTCTTACCACACACATAATATACTCCTGGAAATACAGGATCAATTCCACCTTTCAATCCCCATCCACCAGTTATCAAAAAAGTGTGTTCACATTCACTTGTACCAATGAAATAATTATTATTTTCAGTTTTTAGTCTTAGTAAGCAAAGTTTCCCTTTATGATACCAGTCCAGAGACATTGCAGCGTAAGTCTCACCTTTCTTATAATTTCCTCTCTAAAATCCCATGGTGGTACATGTGACTTCTGTTCAGCAGCTTTTCTTTGAAAATCCTGTCTTCTATCTTCTACCATGTTAATGAATTCTTTTTGTTCAGCCCGCAAACTACATGTTAGATTGTTTCTATGAGCATTTACTATATCTATTGTCTGCGTAATATGGAAAAATTCTCCCATGTATCCCGCATTTCTATTACTATATACCTTATTCATATCTTTTCTAATAGGAATTTCTGAAAACACTAAATCCATGTTTGAATAATAGTACTGCAACTTCCCCGTCATGTAAAAAAGACTGATTAGTACACTACATGAAACGCCATATGTTACAGGAAGGTGATGGTAGGTCACCCCTCTGAGACAGACGAAGGTAATTGCATGCACACATAACAATCTTTCACATCCATTGTGTCAACATATTCATAAAGTAATTTTGTAAAGACATTTAACGAGAAATCACTAATTGATTTATCATGATGATACATGCTATCATCAGCCTGATCATTCTTAGTTTTAGGAGTTTCTTTAGTAACAGGTTCCATTCTCTCACTTATCACATTATTAGTATTATTCTTGTTATTAGTTACCATTAGAACAGGTACAAAGACAGTTAGTAATAACCACATCAACATTAATAGCAAGACACTACATAAGCAAGCTTTAATACATTTATGTTTAAAACTACGTTCTTGCGGTCAAGTCACTTTTTCTTCTGCCATTTTGTATACTATAAAAAATAAAAATCTAGGAAAAAACTAAGAAAATTCCTAACAACTCTCTAAAAATTTTGACAACTTGTCCAAAAACCACCGGAAAATAGCGTATCCCACACTTCAAAGCTTTCTTCTTTACCCCCTCTTTTTCTTTCTTTTTTTTTCCTTCTTTTTTTTTTAAAGAGTCTTCTTTAAATCTTCTGGATCTTCCCAATTATTTTCACTGATTTTTGTTGCACCTTAATTCTTCACTGTTCTCTTTTTAAGGCGGTCTCAATTTGCTTTCATCAATTTGCTCATTACCAGATTCTCCTCTTATTTGGTCTGTGCTTTCAGTTTCTTCCAATATTACATATGTCCATTCAGGAGCTGTGTATTTATTGCTTGGTATTTTTATTCTCTTTATCCTTCGGACTAATTCTTCTTCTGATTCCTCTTGTTCAGTTTGACTTGATATTTCATTTATTTGCTCTGGTCTTCTCCTTTCAAGAGTGTATTTCAGTCTTGTCACTCCCCTTGGCCAATTGTCACCCTTTTTCGCTCTCTTAGCTTGAACCACTTCTTCACCTTTTCTTTCTGGTTCACAGGTTCTTTTATTTAGCCCTTTTATTTGTTGGACTTGCTCTTGATTTTCAGTAACTTCCTCTTTTTCTTGCTCAACAGCAGTCTTATGAGACCCAGTAGCTGGTGCCCACTCTACTTGACTTGTGCTTTGTTGTTCATAATCAACAAGCTTATCAGAATCTGTCACTCTAGATTCTTTAGCTTCACAACCTCCAGCTTCTCGTTTCTTGTCTTCATTCACCAGTCGCTGCTCACCTTCTTTTTCAAGTGGACTTGGGACTCTTCTGGTATGACTTGCGTGAATCCAGTTTGGCAAGCCACCACACTTCACTGCTGTTGTTGTCACCAAAATAATCTGATAAGGTCCTTGCCACCTGGGTTCTGAACACGACTTCCTCACGTGTTTCTTGACAAGAACCCACTCTCCGGGACTCAGATCATGTGCTTTATCCGGCTGTATTGTGGTTGCAATTTCTCCTACCTGATGAGACACAGAACGCACCAGATCAGCCAATCCTTTGCAATAATCAAGCACTAGATCATCAGAAAAATTCATCAGTTTGTTTGCTGGTACAATCGCTTGTCTCATTGCTCTTCCCATTAGCACTTCATGAGGACTCAATCCAGTCTTTTTATCTGGAATGCTTCTAAGACTCATCAATACCAGGGGTAAAGCGTCAGGCCATTTCAGTGTTGTGGATGCACACACTTTTCCCAGTCTAGATTCTATAGCGCCATTAATTTGCTCGACCACTTCGAACCAGATGCTTCTGGTTGATAGGCACAATGCAGCTTTTGCTCAATCTGTAATGCTGCACAGATCATCCGAATTATCTCATTATTAAAATGAGATCCCTTATCTGTCCCTAAAGTGACTGGAAAACCGAACCTTGGAATTAGTTCTCTTAAAAGCAATTTCGCAACATTCAGGCTATTATTCCTTCTTGTTGGATAAGCCTCTACCCAACGAGAAAACAAACAAACAACAACTAACACATATTTTAGTCCATTACATGGGGGAAGCTCGATGAAATCAAGATGGAGCCTCGTAAATGGTCCTGCTGCCTTTCCAATTCGTCCCCAACTCACAACTGTCTTTCTGCCTGGATTTTGCTGCTGACACACAATACACCTCTGGCATAGACTCTCTGCAATGACCCTGAATTTTGGGTTATACCATGACTGCTTGAAGAGCCTAATCATTGCATCTCTTCCAACATGTGCAATTCCATGGTATACCCTTGCCATTTGAGATAGTAAAGAATCTGGCATAACTGGTCTTTCGTCTATGTACACCCAAACTTCATCTTCTGCTCTCTTCTTGCAGCCTGATTTTTTCAATATTTCTTTTTCCTCATCACTTGCTTCTTCTTGTAACTGTCTAATCTCATCCCAAGTTTCCCATGAAGAAAACATCAGGTGGCAATCAGTATTTTTCTTTCCACCCCTCTATTTATTGCAATTGAATTTTGTGCACAGAAACGCGCTACTTGATCAGCGTATCTTTTGCCGTTCGTTACATAATCATTTCCTGACTTATGTGCAGAACATTTGACCACCGCAATTTTCCTGGGCATTTGCAAAGCATCCAATAAATCTTTCACATTTTTACCATTTCTAATCGGAGAAACTGAAGAAGTCAGAAATCCCCTTTGCATCCATAACTGTCCAAAATCGTGAACCACCCCAAAACCATATTGACTATCAGTAAATATGGTTACTCTCAAATTTTCGCCAATTTTGCCTGCTCTAATCAGAGCTATGAGCTCAGAAATTTGTGCGGAGTTTACCCCTTTTAGACGGGATACTTCTAGAACTGCAGCCACTGTACATACTGCATAGGCAGAATTCAATACGCCTTTTTCATTTCTCAGACAAGATCCATCAACAAACATCACACTATCTGACTCCTCTAACGGAGTATCCTTAATGTCTGGCCTTGGTTTCGTGCACAATTCTGTCACATCCAAACAATTGTGATCTGCTTCCTCTCTCACTTCCTCACAAAATGGACTAGGCAACAAGGTCGCCGGATTTATGGTTGTACATCTCACCACAGTCACATTCTCAGCACCCAAAATTACTCTTTCATACCTAGTCAGCCGACTATAGGTCATGTGCTGTGTACGTGTTCTTGTCAAAAGAATCTCAACTGAGTGTGGCACATATACTTTAACTGGATGTCCCATCACAATCGCTTCACTCTGTTCCAAACTCACACAAGTAGCAGCTACTGCTTTCAAACAACCTGGTAGCGCTACTGCCACTGAATCAAAAGTAGCAGAAAAATATGCCACTGGGTGTCGTGCCATTCCATGTCTCTGAGTCAAAACTGAAAGTGCACACCCATCTCTATCACAACAGTATAATGCAAAGTCCTTTGTATAATCTGGCATTCCCAATGCAGGTGCTCGACCAAGACTGTCTCGTAGCTCAATAAAAGCTTTCATGCTTTCATTATCCAATTCAATCGGATCAGTCACATCTTTGTGTGTCAACCGCTGTAGAGGCTTTTCAATCAGTGAAAAGCCACTGATCCACTGTCTACAGTATCCATCCATTCCCAAGAACATTCGCACTTCCTTCTGAGTTTTAGAAGGACTCATTTGTTGTATCACACTGATCCATTCAGGTGTTACCTTCCTGACTCCTTTCTCTATTTTGTGTCCCAAATATTGGACCTCCTGTTTACAAAACTGTAATTTTGCTGGTGACACTTTGTGTCCACCTTCTGCCAGATGGTTCAGTAAGGCAATTGTATCTGTCACACATGCCTCTTGTGTTTTTGATGCCACCAGTAGGTCATCAATGTACTGAACCAAAACCGATTTTTCTGGCATTATCAAAGTCTCCAAACATTTTTTCAAAATCTGATTAAAGATCGATGGACTCTCCGTGTACCCTTGAGGAACTCAGCACCATGCCAAAACACGGTCTCCGAACTGGAAAGCAAACAAATACTGGCTATCTGGATGTAAAAGAATCGAGAAAAATGCTTGACACAGATCAATTACTGTGTACCATTCTGCATCACAGGGAATTTGATAAAAACTCACTGCTGGATTTGGCACTATTGGACAACAGGGTACTACAATCTTATTGATTTTACGTAAATCTTGTACTATCCTATATTTTCTGCTTGGCTTTTTAATTCCCATAATAGGCGAATTACAAGGACTGCTTAATATTTCTTTCAAAATACCTTGCTCAATCATTTGATCAATCACGGGAATAACTCCTGCTGTTATCTCGGGACCATTTTGTATTACGGTGTGTTTGGGAATGTTGCACCCGGTTTCACCATAACCTGAATAGGATCCACACCTTTCATCAGACCAATCTCCTTTCCTGAGAAGTCCCATACATCAGATCTTACTGTATTTCTCAGTTCTGCTGGTAAGTCTTCTTCTGTAAGAAGTGAAAACAAATCATCCACTTCTGTCCCTTGCTTCACTAACATCATTTTAAACGCAACATCCTCATCTGGTGTTTGGAAAGCAATACCATCTGGTGTACAATAGATAGTGCAATTCATTTTGCACAGTAATTCTCTCCCTAACAGATTCACCAGACTCGTATCACATAGCACGAACCGATGCATGTCTCTGAATCTTCCAATATGAACTTCTATTGGCTTTGTTATTGGGGTTCTGATATGCTTATTGGAGACTCCTACGACTTGTATAGTTTCTCCCGAGAGGAGTGGGTTTGGAATTTCTGCTGCTCTCACAGTAGAACGGGTAGCACCAGTGTCCACTAGGAATGTAATATCATTACCTTCCACTTTTCCATCAACAAATGGACCTGACTGATCTACCTCTAGAGTTGCGCAAAGCACGCACTCTTCCTCCCCCCTCAGGCATCGTCATTGAGATGAGTCTGAATCACTCTCATTGCACTGCAACAAGTATTGAGAAACCATTTGCACACTTTGATTCTTATCAATTTGTTCACCTGCGTGAAACCCAGTGTTCGCACTGTATCTCTGCACTTGAGCATTCACATTATTTGGCATAGGAGCTTGTGGTACCTGTAACTGTGGAGTAACTATCTGCTGCTGCTGTTGTTGTTGTTGTTGATTCACAACCACCTCATTCTGCATCTGTGAATTTAAATTTGGATTTATCCCATTAGTTTTCTGAACAGTTCTACACTCGTTCTTCCAATGCCCCAATTTTCCGCACGCATGACAAGGATATTTCTTTTTCATTTAATCTTTATTCATTTTACCTCTACCTCTACCACCACTCAATACTTGACCATTCTGATTCTGACCTTTCATTTGGTAATCTGTTTGAGAACCACTGTTGCCTTCTTGCTGTTCTGCCACTTTCACTTGTGCCCACATCATTTTCTCTTTTAGCTTCTTATGCCTCGATTCAATATCATCACTACAATACTTTGCATACCTCAGTATTTCATCAACCGTCTTACTCTGCCAACAAATCAAATGTTGCTGAATCATATTACTAATTTCTGGTTTTAATCCAAATACAAAACGATACACAAAATGCCCCATATCTTTATCTCCAATATTCTCAAACCCACTGTACTGTTTGAACACCTGTAACAACCTTTCATAATAAGCATGAACCGACTCCTTTAGTTCTTGGGTTGTTTTGTCAATTTTAACCCAATCTGTTTCTTTTGGAGAAATCTTTCCCTTCAGGTAAGTGATTGCCTGATGGTATTTCTTCATCACCTCATCTGACGGTGCACCTGTCTTCCATCTTTAGGATATTCTTCTTTAGGCCAATCAACAGCAATGTTACACTCTGTCCATAAATCTGCTGGAACAACAATCTCGAATAATCCATCTAGATCTTTCAACAAGACTTTTGACATTTTCACAAACCTCTCTACCTGTTTGTACCATTCAACTGGCTTTTCCCTCAGCCTGGGGAAATTGCTACTAAAGGATAATATATCCTGTCTTGTCCAAGGAACGTGAACATATTCACCACCCGGAACTTCTCTCATTGGACACACCCTTTCAGCCTGTTCCGACTCTCTTAGTGGAAATAAAGACGCATTTTTATTGGCAATCATTTCTTCTTTTTTTTTCGCCCATCTACCTTTCCACCGTTCTACATCTCCCCATTTCTTCAAAATATTCATTAGTTCTTTTATTTGCAATCTTTTGCCAGACGCATTCAAACTCTCTAAATCCTTTTCAGTAAAATCTAGGGGGGATATTACCAAGGAATTGCGATAATTATCGCAAAGCGCGCTTAACGCTGTTTTTTTATTGCCGGCTATCGCTGGATTTCATCGCGGAAATAACGCGTTATTATCAATGCTTATCTCCAAGGCGATAAAAAATCCAGCGATAGCGGCGAAACCCAGCAATAGCGCGAGAAATCCAGAGATAAATTCAACAACGCGCTAATGAAAAGCTTGCTAAAAGGCAGGTGAGGACTTAACCTTGCAATCCACCTCCCATTGACTAGAATGGTTAAGTCAGGTTTTTATCAGGTGTTAGATTCCAGCGATAATCGCGGTTAGCGCAAATTTTTTTATCGCTTCGCGGGCATTGCTAATAGGGGGAAGTTGTGTTTGCGACTGTTTTCAGTCGCTTTTAGTTGGGAACGCCTACTTTGCATGTCATTAGCGATATATATCGCTGACATGCAAAGCGGCACCAAAACGGTCGCTTCGCCATTAAGCTGTCGCTAACAGCTGTTAGCGACAGCTTGCTAATAGGGCGCTAGAAATATCGCCGCTTTAGCGGCAAAAAGTGCCGCTAAAGCGGCGATAAGGCCCTTGCTAATATGCCCCCCAGTCTATATGTTTTCTGTAACACTCTTGACTTTTC
Source organism: Calotriton arnoldi (assembly GCA_963921515.1). Lineage (NCBI taxonomy): Eukaryota > Metazoa > Chordata > Amphibia > Caudata > Salamandridae > Calotriton > Calotriton arnoldi. The sequence goes on from CAWUFW010005352.1 coordinate 433,021, forward strand.
TATGTCTACTCCATATTCACAAGCAGCCTCTGTCAACTTTTCATGAAGATTTCTCGCTTTCCAAGTAATATTTTTGCACAGAAATAACAACACTTGATCTCGATAAGTACTCAATCTGTCTGGGCTTATTGTACCAATAATCATTTCCTCCAAATCCACTCTCAGTTTACTCACATCTATACTCTGTGGTTGAGGTTTTCTCTTTTCCATTCCCCTTATCCAGTCATCTAACTCATCTGGTGAAGGTCCCATTGAACTCCCTGATACTGGAGTAACATTCTGCAATAATCTACTCGGATCTACTTGCGCACTTCTCTTAGGGGTTTCAGTAATCATCTCACAAACTGGCAGATCAATTAATGAAGTACTTGTTTCAGCTTGTTCAGCCTGATTAACTATTGTTACCACTTTATTCCTGTCTCTATTCATTTGAACTGTCAATGCATGTGCTTTTGATATATTCTGTTTTTCTCCATACAATGGAACTATAGGACCAATTGTTACTGGTACTGTTAATGCTTCAGCATTCAGATTCAACTGATTAATTTTCTGAGTCAACTCTTCTCTTGCCCTATTCAGCATGTCCATTTCACTCTCTTGTACTATTCTAGTAACTACCGGGACTTGTGGAACCTGCGGAATTATTGGTGTTTCCATTAATGGTGCATTTGGAACTGCTTCACTTGAGTTCTCTTGCTAGGGTGGAGGTCTTTTAATTAGACTGTCATCTAACAACTCATCATCAGATTCACTCAGGTCAAAATCTATCCTTGAGGTCTCTACATTTTCAATGCTTTTCATTCTTTCCATCTTTTCATTCTTTCTCTCCGACTTTCAAAATGATATCTAGTCATAATATTTTTGTATCTTCTTCCACCCCTATACTTCTCTCGCTCATACGCCTCATATTCCCATTCCTCAAGCGCTTCATACTGAGTAGGTCTAGGTCTGGGTTCTAGAGAATTCATTCGTTCTCTCAGATTCTGTAAAATCCTTACATTCAATGTTCCATGCTCCGAAAAAGCTAAAACACCATCATCTTCTGTGTATTTAATCCAATTCTCTAACCAAGGGGGTCATTACGATGACTGGTGGATCGCCACCGCCCGTATGGCGGTGGCGATCCGCCCGCCATTCCCCTCCGCCCGCATGCCATTTCCCCCCGCCACATTACGATGGCGGGGGGAGCCCGGCGGACGGAAAGACCGTCCGCCGGTTTTCTGCCGGTCACACAGGTGACCGGGCGGAAAAGGGCAGTAATATGGTGGCGGTGTCTGCAAGACACCGCCATCCATATTAGGATGGATGCGGAGAGCAGCCTTTCCATGGCTGCAACGCCGCCATGGAAAGGCATACGGTCTTCGCAATTGGGGGCTCGGTGCAGGCCCCCAGAGTGTTGGTGGGGTGGGGGGTGCACATGGGGGACATTGGCATGGACAAGGTGGCAGGCACCGCGCGGTGCCTGTCACCTTGTGCATGGCAATGCACGACGTGCATTCCCAGCATTGTGGCGGGCGGTGCTGTGAACACCACCCGCCACAATGTTGGAAATAGGGGATGCCACAGCCACCGTGGCGGTGGCATCCTAATACTCGCGGCGGGACCGCCGCTCCTATGGCGGACGGTCCCAATCACCGCTATGGTGGCATCGTAATGTGCCCCCAAGTACACGTATAGTAGCCACATTCCAACATCATAAAAGAAGCAGGCGTTCTTGGAGGTGGAATAGGAATTCCCTCTCTGTAACTATCGGTTTGTCCTTTTTTAAAGAAACCCTTTATCTTATTAATCAGCTTCATTTACCCAACTCTTTGCGCAAAAATACAATTCAATAAACAAACAAACTCTTCGTACTTCTGTTTTTTCTATTTGCTAGCAACCGTCCAATACCAGCGCAACTCACATCAACCGACCAATCGAAACACTCCTACGTAATCAGTACCTTGACCAATATCAGCGCGACTTCACGACAATCAACCAATCACAGCACTCCAAACGCCAGCTGTCTGACCAATGCCAGCGAGGCTTTTAGTAACGTCAGCATTACTCCAACTACTGACCCTCCCTTTACAAGATAATACGGCAATGTTTTTCTATACTTTTCTCAACAAAACTTGTTAGAAAACAACATTAAACAATGCTACCTTGTGTGTTCCACTAAATAAAGAGATAGTCTTCAATTCAAAAAGAAAGATTCTATCACTTCAAGTAAAATAACGACCAGCGCTATTCTACACCCAAACAAGCTACAGGAGGACTTGGTACTCCTCTAGGGATACTAGCCAACGTTTCGGAAGAGGACTTTCACATGGAAAGAGGTCTTGGTACTCCTTTGGGGATGTAAGGCCAGAGTTTCGGAAGTGGACCCTTCACTATTTCACGCAAATCTACTCTCAAACGAATAGTCCCTAATATAACACCAACAGCCTCTCGCCGTTGAGTATTATGACAGCAGACAAAGTACTTCTCCAGTGTGATACTTTATCCACACTCTTATTCTGCCTACTTCAGGCTATAACATTATCATCCCGGGATCTTAAGTAACTCCGTACCCGTTTTTCTAGACAACATAGAACAAAACACTAACTTTTCATGTTAAGAAAACAAATAATCAATAATCAATAGTTATTACCAAACTAATCAATAAATAAACTGTCCTCTGCTACCAAAAACGGATCCAGCGCCAATCAGGGATCGATAATCAATAAACACAAACACTGGCCCATACTCATACACCCAACACATGTATCCCTCTTGCGCTGTTTCTAGTTTGTGTTAAATCAGTTGTTTACCAAATTACAGGCTCATCCTAACTCACTAGATACATAATTGAAACCTGCAATCAACTCTCTTTCCTCTGGTCGATGGACCATTAGTTGAGAAGTTGATGGTAATAATTAGAACTAACTATCTAACTATACTACTAAAATAAATCACAAACTCGGTGTTAGGTTAATAATGATTATCGCAAATAATGTGAAGGTAAATGTCATCATGTACAATTTTACAAGGCAAACAATGTATAAATCAAAGAGAGAGAACATTTATTCAGGCAATAAGCGTCAAACTCAAATCATAATGAACAGAATGCAATGAAGGAGTGGATAGATGAAGAGACAAAAGTTTCAGAGACAGATATACATTTGCAAATGAATATGCAAAGTACGATTCTTCAGCTATACTATCCCAAGTATTTCAGTGGAAAATCTACCCACTGGCCATGGGAATAGATGGGGTTCCCCGAGAAGGTTCAGGGAACGAAGAGTAGAACAGGAACAGGAAAGCAGGTAGGCCTCAATCTGGATACAGCAAACCGACGGACAGCGACGATCTCCCTCTCTCTAGCCTCTCAAAGGATGCATGCAGACCAACCCCCCAGGCACCCCAGTTATACTCTAAAAACCTACATGTCCAACCCACCATTGTGGCAACATTTTTAGAATCGTAGGGGTATATTCAGTCTAGGCCTGGGCGTAGTTCGCGGAGTTTTGCTACGCGGAACTCCGCGAAGTTACAAAAAAACGCTGCGAAGTTCCGCGAGTGGCGGAGTGCAGTGCGAACTGCAGTTTTTGCTGGTATTCCTGCCGCTCGGGTAGAAATTCTACCAGAGCTGCAGCTCGCGCACGCGAACTTACCGTTCGCGATTGCAAACTTACCGTTCGCGATCGCGAGCAGGGAAAAAACTCTTCTGCACATCGCGAAGCGGAGTTTCCTGCACTCCGCGAGCTCCACGGAGTGCGGAGTGCAGAAAACTCCGCAAACTCCGCGAACGGAGCTAAGTTCACTGCCCAGGCCTAATATTCACAAGAACGTGTGACAACTACCGCAAGAGTAGCGTAACGCAACTTTCAATAACGCAGCCTATCACGGGAAAATAACCCCGTGTCAATGTGGAATTCATAACAAGGCGGTACCATGCGATAGTCACCAGATAACGCGTCAAATGTCAGTGTGAAAATCAACGCCACGCCGAAAAAATGCGAAACGTGAGAAATCATGCGATGAGGCCAATCGCGGTACAAAAAGTAGCGAAAAGCAGCCTCAGGCCTGCAAATCCCATGCGTCTGGCGGGAAACTGCACCATAAAAACCACAGACACAACACACCAGAAACAAGCCAAAGCACGTAGCAACATGGATGCACCCTGACCCAGCGCAGAGGGCAACGCGAACCACACAACCCCCACAGACCACCAGCAAGGAACAACGGGGTCGGGGAAGGCCAAGGAGAAAAGGGAGAGGAAGACGGGGTGCAGACCGCAGGAAAACAAGAGCAAGGCCACCGAGGTGACAGAACAATACCAGCAACTGACCCACAAGCAGACCACCTGGAATGCAGTCGGAGTGCCCAGGAGGCCAATCCAGGAGGCCAAGAGGCGCCGGCAGGATGTGACAACCTAAACCAGGTACAAACCCGCTGCCAACAGGAAGGCAGCAACAGCGACAGGAGGTGGCAGTCCAGCACCACAGGAGGAGCAGGAGGAAACCCAGGCCACAGTCATCAGTGTGGAGAGGGTGCAAGGAGTAGGGAGTACGGACACAGCTCGACAGGACCTGACACAACAACAACAGGGTGAGGATCCAACAGGGACTGGGGGGTGGGGGTGATGGGCACAATGCCACACATGCACAATGAGGTGTAACACACTGCACACCCACAATTACCCAGGGACATGTCCCCCATCTCCCTGGCACACTGCAGCACACACACATAGCAATCACAGCACATACCATGACAATGTGGCACAAAGTGCAACACCCACACTGCAGAACAGGGGACACACCTGGGTCCACCCAGGCGCAGAAACAGAACAATCACATTGGACAGAGCAGGGAACTGTGAGATGCACATCTACCCCTACAACTCGACATCAGCCATGTAGGCCAAATGTACACTGTCCCAAGTTAAATAGCCACCACCGCCCAAACAGTCACAATGGACATTGTCACACAGTCTGCATGTCGAAAAAGAACAAGGCGCCAACACAATGCCAACATGCACCTCCCCTTCACAATACAGAGGGACAAACAACACCTTCAGCAGGTCAGAACAGACAACCCATCAGTGATGCCCGAGACGAACACCACAGCCCAGACACCGATGCCCTACAACAGCCCATGGACATCCCACACAACCCACCACCAGGACCAGGGCAGACAAGCTACTCAGAGGAGAACCCAGACCCTGCAACAGACCACACAGCATGAAGCACCCGCAAGCACGGCTGCCTCACAACACTTCACCCACCCACACATGGCACCCCAATGCCAGGTGGAAGAACGCCAAAAGGAGGTGGCCCAACAGGTGCGGGTGTTGCCCAACCCATGGAATGCGAACTAGAACACATACGTGGGTTTCCAATACCCTTCAGGGACCACCTACACCCCACAAAGGAGACCCACACTGCCATAGAGACACATGCACATACTCAGTACAGAACCACGCCCAGGGGCACGCACATATCAGTCACACACCCACGTTGGCTCTGCGCACGACGGCACAGTCCACTCCCCTCACGAATTGAGTGGGTGACCACAAAGCCACATGTCCAGGTTCTAGCCCGCTGCCTGCGGTGACATGTCTGCGTCGGCTGTACACAGCACAATGTAATGTCGTAGGGCCCCGGGCCCCCATGCATACAACAAGACCACAGGGACACATGCACATATCATGTTGAACTGGCTACGGGCACGTGCGCCCGGCCCCTTTATTGGCAGGGCCACATGTACAGTGATGCCTGTGCTGGATGTGTGCGGGGTGAGTATAAGCCAGCCCGCACGGAGTGCTTGGTGCTGCCAACAACCTGAAAAGTGGACACCAGTGTCATGGAAACAGAAAACACCAGCATAACAGAGTCAAATGCAGAGCAACATGGAGGGATCTGGAGTAAGGCCAGAGGTCACCCAATATTCAGTCTGGATGTTCCGTGAGTTGCAGTGCACTGAGGTAGGGGCACTAGAGAAGAGCGCGCTCATGTGAAGAAATTGCCAGGATTATGTCCCATCGGGTTAGCCCTGATGCAGATGCAGTGGGGTGTGTTACACCTGCATCAACTTCCTCATCAACGTCCCAGGTCTCCCACACTGCCTGAGGTGACAGTTGCGTCCGCAGTCCACAGCGCAATACTGAGTATTAGATCTGGGTGTGTAGCTTGACTACCGCCACCAGTCTGCATTCCTGCCTTGGGGCTGTTGCCACCTGCCCTCCCATTGTCTGTGCCTTCTCCCGTCCGCACACTTGACACATCCTCCTCCTCATGGTCCCAGGTCTTCCCCACTGCATGAGGTGACATAGCTGCGCAACCTCACAACAGCACAAAACTCAATCAGTAACGGACAATCGCTTGGGGTGCACTGAGTCACTGGCACCTGGAGTGCTGAGCAGGGTATCAGGCCGATGATGGCATCCACGACAGGTCTGAGCAACTCCGTAGGTCTGTCAGGACCACCCTTTCGACTCTGGCAGATGGCGGTTGGAGGTGGTCCTTGCGGTGGTGGCGCGTGCCTCCTGCGGTGATGCGACGTCCGGGCCGGTCAAGACTCGATGCCATGTGTGGGCCCTGGTGGCCCGCAGTTGGGGCCGGAGGAGGCGAACAGCGCAGGGCCACAGACACATGGCGTTGATGACCCCAAGACCATCGCTACAGAGGCCATTCAATGTCTCAGAAGAAGGGGTCCCAGGCCTGAGCAGCACAGAGTTAGTGGCCCCGGATGCACTGCGGCCGGCACAGGCACCCAGCCACGGGACGGTGACTTGCAGTGCAGTCAGATGGGCCATGCGACCTGAGCGGGTCCCCATCAATGTCCGAGGTGTATGCTGCGGAGGGTTGCGGGGGACTGTGGAAGGTGTCCTCCAGGGCATGATGTGGAAGGTCTGATGTCATCTGGAAGCAGCAAATGGAGGAGTGGAAAGCACAACCCTCGTTTGCACCAACAATTCGGGATCAGCTACATGAGGATGAAAACTAGCCCCTAGTCTATAGACTCAAACGCCACCAATGTACGACCAGTGAGTGTCCATGAATGTCGGGGAACAAACGTAGTGGCACAGGTGCTGTGTGGGGATGCAGTCTGCAATGATGCCGGTACACAGATGTGAACTCCAAGAATGCCAAATCAAGGCTCTGTGACCTACTGGACCGCAGTGTAGGCCGGAGGCAGCGGTCAGCAGTGGCCCACAGCCATGGGTCGTTGGATCGTGAGGCACAGAGTTAGTGACACAGTGGAAGTTGTCGGTAGCGTTCAATCACCTCCGTGACGCTGATCCTGTTCCCTATGGACTGCAACGTGTCATCCTCTTACGCCCCTCCATGAGTGCGAAGAAATGTATTCTGCCTTTTGAATTACCGATGTTCAGTTCCAAATCTGTGAACCCACTCGTGCGCAGCGTAGGCCGAGGGCAGTGGTCCACGTAGGCCCATAGACACGTGTGGTTGTGATGCCATGCTTAGACCGGTTGCCACCACATCGGAGGGTGTATTGTGAATTGTTCTCTGCTATAACTAATGTTCACTACCATGGTGTAATCAAGACTCAGTTCCAAATGTGTGACCTACCTGACCGTGGTGTAGGCCTGAGGCAGCGGTCAGCACGGCCCATTCACCGAGTGTCGCCGGCATAGGTTGGATGGCCCAACCGGCCTGCGTAGTTCAGGTTCAGTGGCACCACGTGTAGCCGGCTGGCGTTGAACAGGGTTAGTAGCACCACGTGTAGCAGGCTGGCGTTGAACAGGGTTAGTGACACCACGTGTCGCAAGTTGCCCATATGGAACTATGCCTCACTGATCGGGGGGGGTCTGGTGCTCTGGCCGCTGGTCCGGATTTGGGGTCACTGCCATTCATGACTCAGGGCACAGTTTCACATATGGGACCTACTGGTCCGAAGAGTAGTCCGGGGGCGGCAGTGGAGTACATCAACGAAAAAGGAATAAAGCGGGCTGGTGTCGTGGAGGCCGTGATGGTCTGAGGTGGCTGCCAAGGTGTCGGGCCTCGGGCTTGGGGCGGCACGTGGTGGGCCCTCCTTGACACACGCCGGTGTCAGAAGGTGATCAGTGTGGCCTGGCTGCGCAGGGGCTGGCCTGACGGGTTTGTGGTCCAGTGTGCCGGGGTCCGGCAGGTGCACGGCATCGCAGGCAACTCCGCTCACGAGGATGGCGTCGGCCTCGTGGCGAGGTGAGAGGCGCCACCCTGGCAGAGACGTGGGTCTTTCCAGAAGAGGACCACGCCCAGGCCTACATGCTTTTCATTCACACCACTACGCTGGCATGGCATACGCCGGGCCATCCCACTCCGCTGACGCTTAGGGGGGGCGTAACAGGCAACATTTCCACGAGGTCCCCCACTGGCTGGGGTGACATGGTGGCGTCCACTGTCCACTACACTCCATACGCAAGCGGTGTATGTCACCATGGTTATGGGTGTGTTCTGCATACTGCAAGGTGTCCAGCACATCTCCAGCACTCTTGGCATTGTGTACTTTCCCAATCATGGTTCTACTGCATCCTTCACACATACCTGGTTGCCACCTCTCCCCACATTCGGCTATTATGTGGCTGAGGTGCCATGCCATTGCTGGCTCATGTTCAGGGCTTGCCCATGTGGACATTGTAAGTTGTTCTGTCATGTCTGGTGGGTGGGCATATTGTTGTGCCTGTTGTATGTGATTTTGTGACGTGTGCATTGCCAGTGTTGTGAGTTGCATGGTTGTGGAGTTGAGGTGTTCATTTGTATATTGCCAAGGGGCTGTGCATTTCCCTTGTTGCCATCCTGGGGACGCTGGTTGATGATGGGCTGTCAGAGGATGAAGGTATCATGCACACTGGCTGTGTATTTGAAGGCGACATTGTTGGTGTTCCACGGTGTTCTGTTGTTGCCTGCACATTGGTGTGAGACGTGTGCTTCCTGTTGCGGTGATTGTGTGCTGTGTCACCAGGGGGCACAGGTAGTACATGTGTGCTGTGTATTGCCCACGACACGTGCGTGCATCCTTCTATGGCGGATGGTCCTTGCTTGGTCTCCAGCGGATCCTGCGCATTGTGTTGTACGTATGGGGACTGGGGTACCAGGGTGATGGTGATGTACAGGACAGGTGTGGGGGACTTGGATGTGGCTGGCTGTGAGACTCCTCTGACTCTGGTGGGTGTTGGATGGGGGGTCCCAGGGGCCAACAGGTGCAGCCACGCCATCAGCTTTGTGTGGGGTGGGATGTTGGTTGTCCGCTGTGTTGTTGCCGTAGGCCTGTTAGGCGATGATGGTCAGGATGCGTAGGTTGGTTGTCCCTTTCAGCCTGTAGTGGACGGTGACATTGTCAGATGTTGGGTCTGTGCGGCTGGTACGTTTCCTGAGGTTCCGCTGTCTTTGTCTGTGCTGCGTCTGTGGTGGTCCGGGTGGGGGGGTGTTCCGGGTGTGGGTTGGGGTCCTGGGGTGCTGGAGGTGGGTGTTGTGGCCCTCTTGGGTGTCCGGGCCGCATGATGGGTGGCTCCATGGCATCTGTTGCCCTTCGGATGTGGCCCTGGGCTGTGCTCCCTTTTGTGGTGCTGCTGCCGTCCGACTTTACACCAGGTCAGAGCAGGTGTAGATTTCCTGGTGCTAACGCGCCTTATCGCCTGTTTTGTGTTTTTATCGCGGATGTGGCTGGTCGTTGTGAATGTTGAGGTGTGATGTTGTCTCGGCTTTTGTCACGGGAACGCCTACTCTGCATCTCATTAGCGATATTTGCGGGGGTCCTCTGTGGCGATGTTTTTGGTGGCTGCTATCGCGGGTAAACTGGTGCTGTGGGCTGTTCACACCGGCTTGTGAATGGGGAGTAAATTTATCACGACTTTGGCTGCGATAAAGTGCCGTTAATTCGGCGATAGCTCCTTGTGAATATGCCCCTTAGTCTCTCATTGGTCAGTTTAGGGGGTGTTCTATCACACCACTATAATCACGTTCAGGTTTTCACAGCTTTCTTTGTTTTTTATTTCTAAATAATACGTAATTCACATCTCATGAATACACGCTTCCTTCGACTTGTAACATGTTTCAAAACTCTACATTTTCATTGTACGCCTCTGCAGCTTCCGCGGAAGAAGTTTGTACATTTGCACTTGGTCTCCCGGCCATCCTTCCGTTACTTGGCAGACACTCTAAGATTCGTGAAGGTTATCATCCGTTGCCTTCTCCATTCCCTCTCAGAGCTCGATTTTCGGCTAAATTATTAGTCTTTCTATTAACCCCTAACTCGTCATGCAACGATGTAGGCCCATGCATGCATCACTACGATGAATAAAACACAGACATTAATAATTTCATGAAATATAATTCTCACTGTTTTACCACCCACCATTTTCATTATCCCAATGTTACATGTCTAACAAAGCATTAACGTGCAAAAAGCAGCATTATTATTATTAATTTTAAGCAGAACGAGAATGCGGCCTAGTCTTTTATGCTTTAGTCCACATATTAATGCACACATGCGCAGAAGCATTTCCCGTGCTTTTCATGTTTTTGCATGTTATTTTCACCGCACTCTGTTAGTAATTGTTACTGAGGAATTAATCCGAGCAGGTTTTATTTTCTCAAAACCCTGCTCCATCAACTGCGACACACAACAAAAGCGGTGTTTAGTGAGACTTCAAACCAATCTTTTGTGATTATCTTTAAAGAACATGCTGGCCTTCGGTACTAGCTGAGATGCTTTCAGGTTGCAATGTTCAACTGTGATAACTTGTGTGTCAAGAAGCTGCAGAAATTGTCTGTGTGTAGATAACTATGAAGTAGACTTTTTTCCACTAAATAATATTCTATAGTCAAACTCCAAGGACCAGCATTCTATGAGCATGGCCTATCACACCATTTCAAGGAACACGGATCTACGGCACAATTTGGCGAAGGCCATATTCCACTCCCAGTATTACATGGCATTATTTATTCCTACCTGGAGCACTACATCTGTGGCAGCTTTTCCTGCTCTTATATTCCTTGCATTGTTTTTTCTTCATTTTTTTTAAACATATTGTTATTAGCATTTTAGTTTAACATCTGTCAAATATATCAGCTCATAATATTACACGGTGCACAGTTCAAAATATAGCATGTCCTTACAGTATTCAGATATGGCCTGGCCGCCATCCCCAATGCTTAGCATAGCATTATCTTTAACAGCCCAATATGTATCAGAATCTCATGGAACGAAGACTATGATCAATTTTATATGATCATGATGGCCTCGAGCTTTGCCTATTTGTATGCAGTTTGTATTTTATATTCATATGCCATTCTGTATGAGAAAGGGAGCACCTAGGGGAGGTGACCCAGATTGTATAATTCAACTACTTATTAACAATTGTTCTGTGCAGGGTGGCTCAGGAATATTGGAGTCTGTCAGGAGGAAAGAAAAGGGTCCGGTGGGGCGTCAGGCGTGGGGGGGCACAGGTCAGCTTCAGTGTTCGTTGAACCCACAGTTTGTTATTAGGTCAGTCTACCCAGTGCTCAGGCAGGTTGGGGGGTTGGTGGAACCAAGAGGCAACTTTCGCACTGTTCTTAGAGGCCATGTGTCTCCGATTTTGTTATTGTGTTACTATCATTACCTGCATACATTTTTATTCCTGTTAGCTCATGAGGCTAACTGGTACTGTTCTCCATCCGAGTGGGAACTATCTCCGTCATCCTCACTACGGTACCCCACAGGGTTTACCCAATTTGCAAGGACCTCTCTCCAGAGTTCTGCCATGGGATGGTGTCTCAGTCCCCGTGCATCCTCTCTGGCCAAGACCCTCAACTCTGCTCCCACCCAGTGGGTTACATCTCTTTTCCAGTCACCAATTGTGGGGCCACAGGTGGATTTCCAAGTTAATACTATTTTCCTCTTAGAACTAATGCTAGGTCCAGGAATGTTGTGCCTATTTTACGCTTGGGTGGTCAGGGGAACAGTCCCAGCAGGCAAGTCCTGATGTGGATTCAAGAGTGCGCCCTATCGCTTCACCTACCAATTTCAAGGCTTCCAACCAGGACCTGTTTACTGTGGCACATTCCCAGGTCATGTGAATGAAGTCAGCGTCGCTACTGCTACACCTCTGGCAGTTATGTATTTCACCGCCGTAAGCAACACGGAGACTGTGGGGAGTCATATACCTCATGTGAGTGTAGTTGAATTGTATGTATTTCATCCTGGTTTTGCGGGAGACCTGTTTAGGGTACGCCAAGATTCTGGCCCACTGCGGGTCTAAAATATCCTTATGCAATTCTGCTTCCCACTTGCTTCGCAATCGCTGTAACGGGGTACGGAACATTTCGGACTAAAACCCTTTCACCTGGTGTCTAGCTCCGCCTAGGGTGAGTATGTCCTGTAACACCGTATGGATTGTAGGTTCCTCTCGTCCGCTATTCCACAACCCCTTAAACGTTCGAGTCAAGGCCTCGTACTCTAGGAACTGTCCTGACCGAAGTCCAAAGCACTCAACCAGATCCTCCAGTGGGGCAAGGACGGATTGCTGGTAGCAGTCCCCCACTGTCTCTAATCCCACCTCCAACCAAGCTGACAGTTGGTTAGAGGTGAATATCGTCCTGGGGTTACCATGCGGTAAACCTATCAGGGGCAGAGCCGGGGCGTACAGGGGAGTCCCCACTTTTTTGGCCACACAGCATTTCCAGCACTGCAGGGCAGTGGACTGTAGCAGAGACTGATGAGGAATTACCACCGTTGGGTCAAGCATTCTGGCTAATAATAGTGTTGTGCGGTCACCGGAGTCCGTAAGGTCAGTCCCCTTGGGGCCTATGCCTTCCAACCATTGTGCCAACCACTGTAGTTGAGCAGCCAGAAAGTAAGGTTCGAAGTTTGGCACCCCCAGACCACCATCTATCATAGGGTATTGCAGCGTTGTCAGGGACACCCTCCGACACCCCCTTTCCCATATAAGATCTCGCAGCAAGGCATCTATTTGCTTGAACCACCCGGCGGGCACTACAGTCGGAAGATTAATAAAGAAATAATGTAGACGTGGCAACATGACCATCTTTGCCCGGGATACTTGTACCATAATTGGAAGACGCAAGGAGCACCAGAATGGTACATATGATCTAGGGGCTCTAAGCACTATTTCCAGATTCCCATCTTTCAGACCCTCCAGTGAATGGAACATATGTATCCCTAAGTATTTGAAGGAGGAAAGGGCCCAATTCAGATCCATTGGAAGGTCTATGGGGAGAGGGAGGTTAGGGTTTACGGGGAACAGGTAAGTCTTGCTTTTATTAACCTTTAAGCCAGACACATGCTCAAATCTACTCAGGAGGTCAAGGTCCACTGCAGAGCCTTGAACGGCATTGCTAAGATAAATCAGAAGATCATCCGCACAAAGTAAAATGGTATGAACATGTCCTCCAATGGTCAGGCCCCCCCCTTTCACCTCCCTGTTGGAACAGCTCTGCCAGGGGTTCACTCGCCAGAGCAAATAAAAGAGGTGACAGTGGGCATCCCTGTCGAGTGCCATGAAAAATCCGATATTGCTTGGAAACCATTTTGCCCGTCTTGACTCTGGCCATAGGGTGTTCGTATAGTACTTTCACCCATTTCAGCCAGTCATCTCCCAATCCCATGTGTCGCATAGTTTTGGACAGGAAATCCCACTGTATGGCATCAAAGGCCTTCTAAAGGTCTATTGACAGGAGGGCCGCCCTTGCGTGGAGCTTCACTCTAGGGTGGTAAAGCACTGAACACAGTCTGTGTAAGTTAAAAGATGTATTCCGGGTGGGAATAAAGCCATTATGGCCAGGGTGGATTAGTGTAGATATGTGTGGTAGTAAACGGAGCACCAGTACTTTGCTAAGGATTTTGAAATCCATATTGAGCATGGAGAGGGGCCGGAAATCTGTAACGTGGGCTCCTTCAGAGGTCGTCTTGGGGAGTGGGATCACTAGTGCATCCCTAGTAGATGCAGGGAGCTGCCCAAGCTGTAATGATTCTGCATATAGGGTTAGTAGTTGAGGAACCGGTTTGGGTGCGTATAGTGAGTAAAATTCCACGGGGAGACCGTCTGGGCCCAGGGTCTTGCCTGTGGCCATGCTCTTAATAGCTGCCCTGATTTCCTGGTTTTCTATCGGTCCGCTTAATGTTTCTTTCTGCTGTACATCCAGTCTTTTAAGAGGCAACAGTGACAGAAATATATGTTGCACTTCCTGGGGTACTTGGGGGGGTGCTCTGTACAAGGAGTCATAGTAATCTCAAAACAGGGCATTAATAGCCTCTGGATCGTGGACAGAATGATTTGTTTCCGTACAAACATCTATGATTAGGGAACCACGTTTCTCTGGTCTGATCAACCAGGCTGATAGGCGTCCAGGTCTACCTTCTTCCTCCTGCACTCTAGTGAGGTGTCCCCTGTAATCATGGCACCTCAGCCTTTCAAGGGCCTGATGATACAATGTTCGTGTGCCCTTCAATAGTCTCCAGGTTGCAATGTTTGAACCTTGTACATTGTCCAGTCTGTGTAGTTTGTCTTCCAGGTCTCGCAGTTCTTGGTGTAATTCATGCTGTGCCCCTATCGACTGTCCCAAACAGAACCCCTTGTCACCACTTTAAATGCCTCCAATTCTACCAGTACTGTGGATGCTGTATGTGCTTTGGAAGAAAGGTAGGTGTCAATGGCCCTACCCAGGGTTTCCCAGATGCAAGAATCTTCCAGCATCATTGCGTTGAGTTGCCACAGTGGAATCAGTGGGCGCTTCCCCAAAGGTTAGAAGGACAACAGTAATGGACTATGATCAGAGAAGGTGCATCCTTGATACTCTGTGCATGTAATGGCGTGTCCTAGACTGGAGGAGCATAGGAAGGCATCTATCCTTGTATGTAACTGATGCAGGGAGGGGTAATAAGAGTAGTCTCTACCAAACTGGTGTTGTGTCCTCCAAACATCCTCCAAACGCCAATGTTCCATCCAGTACCTCAGAGCTGCTGCTGTGCGGTAAGACTGGGCTCCTTGCAGTGGGGGGTGTGACCAATCTAATGTGGTGTCAGCTATGCAGTTAAAATCACCTCCCAGGATCATGTCCGCAACCGCCATTCCCACTATATGAGCCAAGAGGTCTTGGAGGAAGGGCCCTTGCTCCTGATTAGGTGCGTATACGGTTCCCAGGGTGATCTCGCGTCCGAACAACCTCCCTTTCATGAATATGTATCTACCCTCTCTGTCTACCAAGGCGTGTAGGGGTTCAAAGGGTACTCCAGCTCTTATCCAAATTAACACTCCCCTAGCAAATGCAGAATAGGTGGTCGCATAGATTTGCCCTTTCCAGCGTCTACGCAATTTCTCCACTTCAGTTTGTATAAAATGTGTCTCTTGCGGTAGGGCAATCTATACCCCCTTCTCCATAAATATCTGTGTATAATATGCTGTTTAGCTGCCAACCCCATCCCCCTAATATTCCATGTCAGGAATTTTAGTGTGTGATGTGTGGATGTCATTTGCTGGAGTTCAACCCCCGCCCCAGTTCCCCATCCCCCCAGCCCCCTCCCAGCCTCCAAAAATCAAACTAGCACCTCCCCTGCAGCAGACCAGAACAAAACAATTAAAGACAAACCCCCAACAAGGCCAAACTCCCTTTCCCCAGGGCAGTCTGGCAACGGCCAGCCGCCCAAACCGTAAACAGTGCATCGGACTTCACAGAAGACTCCAAGTAGTCTTGGGTGCGGTCTTCTAGGTGGGGGCGGGTTACTATCCACAGGCTGTCATGGTTTGGTCGGCCCGTGCCGGCCCATACATCAGCAAAATGAAGTTTGTCTACTCACATTACCAACAGAGCGTCCCACCCTACTCCTGTGTGCTATCCCAGCTGGGCGGGCCACTTTACTTATAGATCGTCTGCAGATCTAGGGGTAATAGTCGGCAGTGGGATACTATCTGCCCGGGAGGAATCTGATTCAGAGTCTCTTGTCCCCTTCACTGAAGGCGAACCCCCTTCCGAGGCAGATTCTCTAGGCTTCATGATCTCTTCCACAGCCTGAAGTGCTGCCACTCTTTCCTTCTTGGTTTGAGATGGGTCTCTGTTTGGATCTCCTCCGGGCCCTTTTCCTGAAGTGGTACTGTCGACCTGAGGTAGCTGCTTCTGCCTTTAACAGTGGACCCCCAGATTTGTAAGTTTCAATCCACTCCCAGGCCGCCCCAGGATCCTCGCATCCAACAGTATGCGGATCCTAGCAGGGAAGATTAGAGATTATTGTAAGCCCTCTTTCTGCAGCGCTTCTTGACTTCAACAAATGAGGCTGTACGCCTTTGCACCTCGGGCGTGTAGTCAAGGAAGATTGATACCTTGCTATTATCAACCACGAATGGGCCATCCTTTCTTGCTTTCTGCAGGAGGGTGTCCCTGTCTCTGAAGTGCAAGAGTGTCGCCACCACCGGATGTGGAGGTCACCGGGCGCAGGCAGGTATGCGGGCAGAGACCCGGTGCGCTCTTTCAAGGGTGTAGAAGGTGGATAGGCCCTCTGGGGCTACCACGGTGCTGATCCAGGTTTCAAGAAAAGTCAGCACGTCTTTGCCCTCCTTTCCTTCAGGTAGCCCAATCACTCAGATGTTATTTCTCCTTTTTCGTCCTTCGACGTCCTCCGCCCTGTGTTCCAAGGTGTGAACCCGGTCAGATAGCTCCTTAACCTGGTGTGTCATTGATTGAAGTGCGGGGTGAAGATCGGCAATGGAGGCTTCCACCACCCCCACTCTATCAGCTAATTTACGATGTTCTATGCGTAGCAGTCCCAGCCCCACTGACACCATACTTATATCTTGATGAAGGGTGGATTTGGTATCCGTGATGGCTTTGAGTATCTTGGCCAATTGTTGTTCCACTGGGTCCATCGGGCCTCTTGTTGTTGGGTGTCATCTTCTTGTTCCGTCGGCACTCAGACCATCTTCACTCTAGCCTTTCCCATTGCTGCAATCAGTGGGTGTCTAGGGACGCCTACTACGGTGTGCCAAAGGTGCCGGATTCTGGGCAGTGGGTCCTCGGGCCCAGCCCGTTTCCAGTCATTCCCAAGTTTCCCTTGTATGGTACAGTTAACCAGCCACTGCCGGGTTGAGCCCCGTTCTCCCCCTCAACAGTCGGCCGGTACAGGGAAAGTCTGTGCTCATGAGTGTCCAACAAAGAGGTCCCCAACCTGGCCCGAAGCCTCCAATAGGACACGTGCAAGGAGACACGGTATAAAGTCTGTGCAGGTTCCTATTATTACAGGCCAGTATGTAAAACACCACAGCGGGTTCAGAATATGGGCTCCGGGCCCAGGAGGGCAGTTCGGGGCCCACAGCAATGATATGGCACCTTCTGCATTCTCACCAGGTCAGTGTCACAGTACCCCAACTTCTGGTCCAGAATATCCGGTAGGTCAGGTAGAACCTTATGTCTCTAGTTTCTGGCAGCAAACAACTGTGGGTCAAAGGACCAGGAGAGGGCCCCACTGCTGCCCCCCCACTCAGAGAGGTCAACAAAATATCTCCGGGCTCCAGTCTGAGCCCCGAGTTTCCACAGCTACCGTAAGCCCTCAATTACTTCCACTTTGCAGTGGGGCTTGTCTTTTGCCCAGTGGTCATGCAGTGCAGGCCGGGGTTCCTAAGTTCCCATTAGCATTCTTGTTAGTCAGAGGAAAGGGTATCCGCATGTTTTTCCAGGCCCAGCGGACCACAAGAGCAGGGCAGGGTGCCTAGAGTCATAGGAGTAAGTACCCCAGGGTCAATGTCAAGCGGGGGGAACCCTGCCTTTCAGGCCTTTATGACCCACATGCGGGCCTTCCAAGCAGCCAGGGGTGGAGGGGACCGCCAACTCTCTTGGTACGCATGGCCCAGGCCTGTAGTCTCCCACCAGCCACCCGCAGCTCCTCACCTGCAGTCCTCGGCTCTAGGATTCACAAGGTCACTGCCCAGGTGTGGTCCGGTAGTTACCAGGGAGTGCCGTCAGGTCTGGCCAGGCCTCGGCCAGGGCCCTGTCCATTCTACCATCTACTCCTGGCCACAGTCCACTGGACTCTATGGCGGCTCCTCACACCGTGGCTCCCAGGAGGGGTGCAACGCCTCTGCTGGCTCCATGTAGCCGGGCAAACTTGGCTGCATCTTCTCCTGGGTCTGCAGCATCGTAGCCAGGGGTGGCCGGCTCCGGGTCTCCTCAAAATCCGAGGTTCCCCCGTCGCTCATCAGCCTCAAATATCTTCTGGAGTGCTGAGTATGCTCTTGTCTCAGGCCAACGTGGGCCCGCAACCCGAGGCTGCCATTTTGCAGATTTCGGTTATCTGTAGTGCGCTGCTCCGTTACCAGCTAGTGAGCCGATTTCGAGGCTCCAGCCACTTGCCTTCAAGATACAGTGCTCTCTGGGCCCACAGGGCAGTTGGACCTGCTTCATCATTTGCCCTGTGTAGCCGGTATCTTCAGGATTACAATCGGGCCGGCGTGGAGCAACAGGCTCACGTGTCCGCCATCATTGACTTCCAAGCCATTGGTTTTTCTTCATACCACTGCCTTGCTGGTTTCTATCTTCAGAGTTTGCACTCATAATGATGATTACTTCAGCTGCAAATTAGTATACGTCGGGTAAGCAGGTGTTTCTATAGCAAGTTAAGGTTGTAAAAAGCAAATAAACTTTCTCTCTTTCCCGTAGCAAGACTTCAAGGAGACTATCCTGTGGTTCATTCAGTGACTCATTACCAACAAGACCAAGCATTAGCAATGCCAATGTGTCGCACCTATGTGAGAGCTATTAGCTTTGGCAATGTGTTTTATCCATGTTGTTCACCAGCATGGCTTTTGTTCAGCATTGCTAAAAGTTAGTGGCGTAGAGAAGAGTGGTGTAGAGTACAATAGAGTGTCAGAGTGGAGTGGCATAGAGTGGAGTAGAGTGGTGTCGAGTAGAATATCATAGAGTTGAATGTCATAGAGTGGGGGGGTATAGTGGATTACAGGGTGCACAGTCAAAATATTGACTTTTAAATATCGACCTACATTAATATTGAGTTTTAAATATCGTAGGGACAGAATATCGACATCAAGAATATCGTTGACCAGAATATCGACCTAAAGGTAAGAAATATCGTTTTTGTTAATATCGAAGTTGTTAATATCGATAGTAAAAATATTGATGTTAATAATATCGATGTTTATGTTAGTGTTATGTATTTTAGTATGTATTTTATATGTATGTGTTCCACATGTTTTGTTATGTTTTGTATTATTTTTTTAAATATATGTATTAATTGTTTAGAAGTTAGTAATTTTTTTAAAGTAAATTTTGCGTTTTAGTACCGTAGCGGGTTGTGGGTTTATAGGGGAATAGGGTGGGAAGTAATTTAATTGTAATTAAGTAATTACTCATTTTTATTTATTGTTATTGATATTTAATTTATTGTTAATTAATTATTAATTGGTAATTAATTTTTATTAATTGATTAATTGATAATTATATAAATTGTATACATTTTTTAGTGGAGCGGGTTGTGGGTTTATAGGGGAATAGGGTGGGAAGTAAATTAATTATAATAAAGTAATGAACAATTTTTATTTTTGGGTATTGATAATTAATTTATTGTTTATTAATTATTAATTGGTAATTAATTTTTATTAATTAATTAATTGATAAATATATTAATTGTGTTAATTTAGTTTAGGAGTGGGTTGTGTGTTTATAGGGAAATAGGGTGGGAAGTAATTTATTATAATTAAGTCATTATTTATTAATATTTATTGGTATTGATAATTAATGTATTGTTAATTAATTATTAATTGGTAATTAATTTCTATTAATTATTATTTATTGGCATTGATAATTATTTTATTGCTAATTAATTATTAATTGTTAATTAATTTTTATTAGTTGATTAATTGATAATTATATTAATTGTGTGAAATTTTATGTGGAGTGGGTTTTGTGTTTATTGGGGAATAGGGTGGGAAGACATTTAATGTTATTAAAGTAATTATTAATTTTCATTTATTGGTATTTATAAATAATGTATTGTTAATTTATTAATAAATCATTATTTAATTAAAACAATTATTTAATTGATAAGTATGTTATTTTTAACCTCTACGCTATCCAACACTTTCCCTACTGTTGCACTCTCTGGAGTGGGAATAGTAATTTTTACCCCTACGCTATCCAACACTTTCCCTACTGTTGCACTCTCTGGAGTTGGAATAGTAATTTTTACCCCTACGCTATCCAACACTTTCCCTACTGTTGCACTCTCTGGAGTGGGAATAGTAATTTTTACCCCTACGCTATCCAACACTTTCCCTACTGTTGCACTCTCTGGAGTTGGAATAGTAATTTTTACCCCTACGCTATCCAACACTTTCCCTACTGTTGCACTCTCTGGAGTTGGAATAGTTATTTTTACCCCTACGCTATCCAACACTTTCCCTACTGTTGCACTCTCTGGAGTGGGAATAGTAATTTTTACTCCTACGCTATCCAACACTTTCCCTACTGTTGCACTCTCTGGAGTTGGAATAGTAATTTTTCCCCTACTCTATCCAACACTTTCTCTACTGTTGGAACTTTCTGGAGTTAGAATAGCAATTATAACCCCTACGCTATCCAACACTTTCCCTACTGTTGCACTCTTTGGAGTGGGAATAGTAATTTTACCCCTACGCTATCCAACACTTTCCCTACTGTTGCACTCTTTGGAGTGGGAATAGTAATTTTTTCCCTCCGCTATCCAATATTTTTCTGTATTGTTTTGCTTAATGTTGTGTATAATTTATTTTACAAAAATTTAAAATATTGTAATTTTTTAATTTGTTAAATATATTTATTACATTTTTAATAATATTCTTTTTGTATATGTGTCTGTATTTATAATTTATAAAATATTTTTAACAATTTATAAGTTATTAAAATAATTATTTATGAATAGTATTAAGTAAGTATATATATTATATTTAATATGTATATGTTTAATTTATTTTAACATATGTATCAGTTTTTATTTTTAAACATTTTTTAAACAATTTTAACTATGTTTCTTTTAATTATATGTATTATTTTTTTAACATTTAAAAAAACCGATATTTTTACAACGATATTTTTGACATCGATATTTAATTTTCGATATTTTTGTACTTACCATGATGTAGATAGGATGTCGATATTCTTGACTTCGATATTTTTGTCATGATATTTTTGTACCTCGATATTTTTGAGGTCGATATTTTGTCAGTGATTTGGATTACAGTAGCGTGGCGTAGAGTGGAGTAGAATGGTGTTGATTGGAGCAGAGTGTCGTCGAGTGGAGTGCATATAGGGGCCGATTCCGATTCGGGCAGGAAATCTCTCCGACCGAGCCGGACCCGGAGAGATTTCTGACCGAATCGGACCCTAGCAATCCGACCGAACGAGTACGATGCGTTCGCATGCTATCGGAGTCGATTCGGTCGGACTCCCATTGAAGTCAATGGGAGCCGGTCGTACAACGCGTACGCGGGCTCCCATTGACTCAATGGGTGCGAGGCGAACAAGGGTGCCCCCTATAGCGGGTACTCGTCGAAGCGGGTCGCGCCGTACATGCACAGGTAGGGGGGACCCATGGGTACCCCCTGTGTGCGACTTGCGCGGCTAGGCATAAAGGTGGGTCCGACACGGACCCCCAAAGTGCGGCTCCGACTGCTCTTTCGAACCGGACGGCGTGAGTCGGTCGGACTGCTCGCGGCGCGCATCGTACTTACCCGGCCGGGGAACGTCTCCATTGCGCGGTGCGAGTCGTGTCCGTGCGAGTCGGTCGGAGCGGTTGGGTCCCGCGAACGAGTAGGTCGGCGATTTCACGTACGTTCGCATCGTACTCGCTCGCCCGGACGCACGTCCGACTCGGTCGGAAACAGGGAGTCCGAATCGGATCCGGTAAAGTCGAATCCGATTCGGAGCCCTACCGGCCAAGATCGGAATCGACCCCTCAGTGTCTTAGAGTGGATTGGCATAGAGTGAAGTGGCGTAATGTGGAGTGGCATATATGCCTTTGAGTGGAGTGACATAGGATGGTGAAGAATGTCATAGAATTGCATGGAGTAGAGTGTCATAGAGTGGAGTGGCATAGAGTGAGATGTCATGTTGTGCGGTGGAGTGGTGTAGAGTGGAGTAGAATGAGTGTTGTAGAGTGTCATAGAGTGTAGTGATGTAGAGTGGAGTGCCACAGAGTGGTGTACAGTGGAGTGGTAGGGAGTTCAGTTGTGTAGAGTGAAGTAGTGTAGAGTGGAGTGGTGTAGAGTGGAGTGGTGTAGAGTGGAGTAGAGTGGAGTGTCATAGAGTGCAGTAGAGTGTAGTGGCATAAAGTGAGAAGAGTGCAGTGGAGTGGTGAAGAGTGAGTGTAGTAGAGTGGAGGGGCATAGAGTAGACTGGCATAGAGTGGAGGAGACTGTCATAGGGTGGAGTGGGGTAGAGTATCCTAGAGAGGTGGTGCAAAGAGTGGAGCAGCATGCAGTGGCATGGAACAGCATGTAGTAGAGTGGCTTGTCGTTGAGTGGAGTGGCCCAGAGTTGAGTGGGGTAGAGTGGAATAGAGTGGAGTGAAGTGTCGTCGAGTATTGTACAGTGGTGTAGAGTGCTGTAGAGTGGAGTAGAATGTTGGAGAGTGGAGTGGTGTGGAGTGGCATAGAGTGGAGTAGAGTGTAATAGAGTGAAGTGGTATAGAGTGGAGTGTAGTGCCTTACAGTGGACTGGTATGGAGTAAAGGAGCATGGAGTGTCATAGAGTGGAGTGGCATGAGTACTATCATTAAATGTATTTTTCAGGTACAATGTAATCAGTCCGGTGAACAACATCCCAGTAGATGTAGGCCCAAGCATGCTCTGTTATCAGTGGTGTAATTATCAGCACAAATAAAAAGGCTTTGCCATAAACGGTCCCTGCTACCTCCCATTCCACTGGTGCAGGTCCCACACTGAACTCTGCCCATGCAGTTAATCACTCTCTAAGAGACAGGGCTAGTGAATGGTGACAAAGGGACTGCTGAGCAGGAAGGGAACATAAATTGAACAAAAAGCGCAGGGAGTGGGAGGCGGATACGGGTGAGTGGTGGATATGCTGTAGTTGGGGGTGAGAAAGGAAGAGGGTTGGGCAAGAGTAGGGAGATGCAACTGAAATATGGCCGGTCTAGAAAGAAGGGCTGAGAGAGTGAGTATAGGAAGAAAGTGCAAAAAGGAAGAGTGAGGAGAGCCTCACAACCAGTGGGAGTGATTAATTAGATGTATTGTTTGGATCACTGACAAAATATCGACGGACCGAATATCGAGGTAGCAAAATATCGACGCAAAAATATCGAAGTCAAGAATATCAACATCCTATCTATATCAGGGTAAGTACAAAAATATCGAAAAAAAATATCGATGTCAAAAAAAAAGTTGTAAAAAATATCGTTTTTTTTAAATGTTAAAAAAATAATGTAAAATAAAGTAAATAATACATATAATTAAAAGAAACATAGTTAAAAATATTAAAACATGTTTAAAAATAATAACTAATACATTTAGGGGTCGATTCCGATGTCGCCAAAAGTGCCTTCCCAATGCTATTCGTAGGCTTACCTTACGTCCGACTGTATCCGGAGCTTTTTCCTACAAAGTAGCAAGTACGATGCGTATAACAGGCAGATCTCCGACGGAATCATCCGCTCCGATTCGTGCACTATGTCAGTAGCGAACAGGCTCAGGAAACACGGAAAGCGAGTCGTACGGAGGCGCAACCTAACCAATTTCCTGATACGCAAGTACGATGCTTCCCCAATACGCGTCGCACAGGGCGCCGGCTCCAGCACGTCACAGCGTCCGGACGAGGCGTATGAATGAAAGCTCCGAGTCGCGCCAGAACACGATCAACGGGGACGAGACGGAGCAGCCATGTATCCAATCGCGCATATCTTCCCTATACTGTACGCCCATCGTTACCGACGCGCACGCACGCAGAAGGTAAGTTAGACACCTACCACACACCAAAATGTCAAGAGTACACGAAAGGAAACACCACCATAGGGGGGTGGATGCTTATCCCAAATAGCATATCCCACCCATAGGGGGGTGGATGCCTATCACTCCCATTATTGTCCACCCCATAGGGGGGTGGATGCCTATCACTCACAGTATTGTCCACCCCATAGGGGGGTGGATGCCTATCACTCACAGCATATCCCACCCATAGGGGGGTGGATGCCTATCCCAAATAGCATATCCCACCCATAGGGGGGTGGATGCCTATCACTCACGGTATTGTCCACCCCATAGGGGGGTGGATGCCTATCCCAAATAGCATATCCCACCCATAGGGGGGTGGATGCCTATCACTCACAGTAATGTCCACCCCATAGGGGGTGGATGCCTATCACTCCCAGTATTGTCCACCCCATAGGGGAGTGGGTGCCTATCACTCACAGCATATCCCACCCATAGGGGGGTGGATGCCTAACACTCACAGTAATGTCCACCCCATAGGGGGGTGGATGCCTATCAGAATGACCATCCCCACTCATAGGGGGCGGGATGCCCATCAACACCAGGATACACACACATAGGGAGACTAAGCAAACCACCCCTCTACCATCTTTGCAACATTGCATGTTTGTATGTGAAAAATGCTCACAACACAGATTGTGGACGACACCCAGCTCATCCTCTCCCTATCCAACGAGCCCAATACCGCCAGATGCAACTTTCGAGAAGGCATGGAAGCCGTCGCCAAATGGATGAAAAACAGCTGCCTACAACTAAACACCAACAAAACAGAAGTACTCATCATGGGCCCAAATCCCGACGCCTGGAGCGACACCTGGTGGCCCCCCGCCCTCAGAAACCCGCCAACCCCCACAGACCACGCACGCAACCTGGGAATCATCCTGGACTCCGAGCTCAAAATGGACCGCCAGATCAACTCTGTCTCGTCTTCCTGCTTCCACACCCTCCGCCTCCTTTGTAAGACCTTCAAATGGATCCCCCTCGAACACCGAAAGACAGTCACTCACGCCCTGGTCACCAGCAGACTCGACTACGGCAACGCACTCTACGCCGGAATAAACAAAAACCTCATCCGCAAGCTACAGAACATCCAGAACGCCGCCGCAAGACTGGTCCTCAACCTGCCAAAACCCTGCCACATCTCCCAGCACATGCGCACACTCCACTGGCTCCCCGTCGATGCGAGAATCACCTTTAAGATGCTCACCCACGCACACAAGGCCCTCCACGGCACCGGACCAGCATACCTGAACAGCCGACTCAAACTCCACGCACCCCAAAGGACCCTACGATCAGCCCAGCTCTCCTACGCCGTGGTCCCCCGCACCAGAAAGACCAGATCGGGAGGCCGCTCCTTCTCCTTCCTCTCAGCCAAAGCATGGAACGCCCTTCCGCTCCACTTCAGACAGACAACTTCGCTCCCCATCTTCGCAAGAAACCTCAAAACCTGGCTCTTTGACAGACCCCCTCCTTGATGGAATGGAACCTGCACCCCCCCCCCACCCCTAGCGCCTTGAGACCCTTACGGGTGAGTAGTCGCGTTTTAACAAACTCCTGATTGATTGATTGATTGATGGCAGTGGACATACAATGTGACTCACAACACATGTGTGCCCAAAATGTTAATGTGTGTCACTAATATCCTGCTGCAACTGATCACTGTGGTAATGGGGTCTAAACCCCCATCACCACAGTGACCAAAAGCTGATTGTGTGCATCAGAATTCCTGCATCTACTGATCATTGTGGTAATGGGGTCTAAACCCCCCATCACTACAGTGACCAAAAGGTGATTGTGGTGTTCAAAATTCCTGCATCTACTGTTCTTTGTGGTAATGGGGTCTAAACCCCTCATCACCACAGTGACCAAAAGCTGATTGTGTGCATCAGAATTCCTGCATCTACTGATCATTGTGGTAATTGGGTCTAAACCCCCCATCACTACAGTGACCAAAGGCTGATTGTGTGCATCAGAATTCCTGCATCTACTGATCATTGTGGTAATGGGGTCTAAACCCCCCATCACTACAGTGACCAAAAGGTGATTGTGGTGTTGAAAATTCCTGCATCTACTGTTCATTGTGGTAATGGGGTCTAAACCCCCCATCACCACAGTGACCAAAAGCTGATTGTGTGCATCAGAATTCCTGCATCTACTGATCATTGTGGTAATTGGGTCTAAACCCCCCATCACTATAGTGACCAAAAAGGTGATTGTGGGATACACCAATCCAGCATCAAATGATCATTGTGGTAATGGGACATAAACCCCCCATCACCACAGTGACCAAAAGGTCATTGTCTACATGAAAATAGCAGCATCTTCAAAACAGCATGCATGAGTCCGTGTCCAAATTGCACAAGCAATGTTGTGGCAATGTAGTGGTTGTGTCACATACAAACATAGATTTGGTTTGGCAAATATTGCCCTATATCACAAGAATACCCTCTGCCATGTGCAGACAAGCAATGGCCATGACCCTTGACAATGACTCCAGTGAACAGTTAGACAATGTGCAAAGTGAGCGCCATGAGGAATACACACATATCAACACCAACAGACACACACACTAAGGAATCCTGTGGAGACTGTAGATGTTAGGTGAACAAGTCCCATACCATGTCAGCAATGGGAGATACCAAACATGATGAATGTGAAGGCTGATGAGCCAGGAGACACAGGGACACTAGGGTAAAACCTCCCAAAAACATACTGCCAATGGCCGGGAAAAGACATAACAGTGCAGTGGTGCCATAGCACAAACACAGACACCATTACAATAGCAAATTCATGATACACATCATCAACATCATGTACATAATATGCAACACCACTGGATAACAAAAATGGCTTTATTCAGCAATAAAATATATATGAATGTTCATGCCACGATGCAAAAAGGCCAATGGCCAGTCCATCAAAGAGTCCAACCAGGGTAACATGTGAAAACTTGTCATCCATTTATTGCCTGCACTGCTATGGACCAGGGACATCTCACCCCTTGGAGGGGCATACATAGTGGCAGGCCAGGCACCTCAGGGACAGGATCAGGGGACAGGAGAATGGGTCAGGGGAGGTGTGGTGGGTGCAGGAGTGACGCCAGCAACTGCAGTGGAGGGTTCTGACACAGTGGGCGCCGTCACCACTGCTGGGCACAAGTCAGATGTGGGGTTTACCTGCACCACTGCAGTGTGCGGGACAGATGTGGACGGGCTCTCAACTGCAGTGCCCAAATCAGACGGGTGGGATGTTCCTCCTACTGCAGTGCCAACATCAAGAGGAGGGAAATGGGGTTCAGATGAGGTGGGCAGGACAGAGGGGGGAGACACGGTCTCCACACCAGTGGCAGGAACAGGCTGAGCATGTGAGGCGGGGGTGGAAGTGCATGTGGACGGGGGGAGGGCCTAAGCATCCTGGGTATGCGGTATGGGTGTGTGGGTGAACCTGGTGCAGGGAATGGCCGTAGGACCTGTGTATTGGCGTCCGGGGGGCTGCAGGATGGAGAGTGTGAGGTGGAAGCCTGTGCTTTTGGTGGTGTCTTACCCTTCCTGGTCCGGGGAGACTTGCGGGTGGGGGCCTCAGTGTCCATGCGCCTGGGGGAGGGTGTCCGTTTTTCAGGGAACTCCCTCTGTGCGTGGTGACTTCCTCTTCCCCTTGTAAGTTGGAGCAGATGGGTCTGTGGGGAAGAGGCCAAGGTCACAGAGGAAGAGCTGCTTGGAAGTGGGGGCAGTAGGTAAGGCAAGGGAAGGTGTTTTGGAGGGAGAGGCATCTGAGGAATGCGGAGTGCTTGTGGATGCCTGTATGTGTGTCTGTGACCCATCCCCTGTGTGTGGGCCATCAGTCCCCGGAGTGTGCGTGCTTGTGGATCTAGACTTTGGCTTGCGTGTCTGTGTGCTGCCATTGCCTGATGTGGTACGTGCATGTGCGGGTGTGTGTGTCTGTTGGACAGGCAGGGGAGTGGTGACTGTGGCTGTGGCAGAGGTAGCAGGGGTGAGGGCCTGTTGGAGGAGGGACACTGCTGCCGTCTGTGTGGAGGCCATGGCCTGAATGGTCCGATGTAGGGCAGACATGTTTGATGAGATGCCCTCCATGAAGGACACCAGTTGTGTCAACAGACTGGTGTGGGAATGGAGGACACTCAGCATCGCTGTCTGACCTACATGGAGCTGCTTCAGTAAGTCCACAGACTCCACACTCAGGGCAGCAGGGGAGACAGGGGCAGGTGGTGCAGTGCCTGGCACGAAGGAGACATGCTCCCTTACACGGGAGCCTCCACGGACATCTGGAATGGGAGCAGATGGGAGGGTGGAGATGGTGGCGGGGCCAGACCTGCTAGGTGTTGTCTGGGGGCTGCTGGCACCCGCCTCCACAAGGGAGTCATCACTGAAGCTGGCGTGTTCCTCAGCCGAGGTGGACGTAGCCGAGGTCTCCTCAGTGTGGCCCCCCTCAACCTCCGTCCCACTGGGTCCCTCCGAATCCTCCGCAGCGGACCCTGTCTGGCGCTCTGGCTCCTCATGGTCCGTGGAGCTGTCTCCACCAGTGTCCGTAGATGTAACTGCAAATCAACAGGGCAAACAGAGAAACATCAGTCACCTGTATAGACATCACACATCACAGTCAGAACAGCACATGACAGTGCACGTTTGTGCATCATTTGCAGTAAATACTCTTAAGTGCAGACACATATTTGTAAAACACACGTCAGTCTGCCAGCAAACCATGCCCCTCATATCCTACATGTCCATGGAGACATCAGTCTGGTGCATGTAGCCAGACACTACTCATTTGTGCACACATGCACCACATAGACAGTTGCCTGAACTGCAGGATTTGTGATGGAAAAGTATCAGTACACACATATACCATCTCCTGCCACTGAGTTTGTACATGTGTCAGGTAAAGGGATGGCCAAAGTAATTATCAGTAATATGGATATGCTTCCTTCACCACACACCATAATGTGCTCATGTCTTGCTGGACGATGCCACAATTGAGTGCATGCAGGACAACTGCCATCACTGCAGGATACACTATAGCAAATGAAACAACATGCCACAGGGCAGTCTGGGTAATCAGTCATTGATGCCTTCTGTCACTGGGGCAGTGCATCACAAAACCAACAGTCTGCACTGTATCTCAATCATGTAGTTGTGGGGAATATAAGCCCTGCATCTGTCAAGTGCACATGTTGCCCCACTGCTACCCACATGTTAAGGCAAATGATGATTCCACGTCCAACATATGCCACAGTAGAGTGACAGCAAGCACAAGTCTGGCAACATGATCACATCACAGTCTGATGACAATGAAGTATAGCTGCCAGCACTTAAAGTTTGGATACACCATCAGGCACAGTCAAGTGATTACACACCGATGTTTGACCCCATCGTGAAGATCCAACAGCCACATGTCAGCTGTCTGACCACCCAAAAATAATTGACACCCCAGGAGTCTAAAAAGCTAGCCCCCTCCACAATGAGACAGAGGCTGACACATGATTTCACATTGCACAATGCATTTAATTTACTTTGACACACATGATTAGGAGAACTGAGTGTACACCATGCCCGGAGTAGACATACCTGACCTGGTCCATGTGCAACATGGGATTAGCCCGAACAGTAGGCATGTGTCCATGCATGTGTGACACACATGATGGACATACTTCAGAGATCACAACATTGTCACACATGCTGCATGTGTGTGTGGGAAACACCCCAGACACATATAGCGAGGCAGAGCATCAACTAGGACACGTATGTATGGCCCACACAGAGTGCATGTCACATATCTGTCAATGTGCAGATACATGTCAATACATTCCCCACTCATGAAGGCTAATACATACTGCCGGTAGCAGATGCGGTCCCCCACATTAACCTTGGACAACAGCAGGCCCCCCCGTGAGACATGTCACTGACTGAAAGGGACACACCTGTGTATCAGATGAGGAAGGGCCATTACAGAAATAATGGACATGATTCTAGTTCAAGCTGACAGACAAACTGTGGTAGCGTAACCAGGCTGAAGGAATGCAAAGATCATGTTAGACACAGTTCACAGACAAGGCATGCACTTACCCCGTCCTTGCTGCTGTCTGGCCTTTAACAGCCCATCCAGGTCAGGGAAGACCACTGGCAGAATCCGGCGCATGTGGGGGTCAGGGTCCGGTGTCCGCCCCTACTGCGAAGAGGCGACAGCTTCAGCAGGACTCCTAGCAATGCGTCTGCTCCAGCCACGTAGGTCCTGCCACCTCTTCTGGCAGCTGCGGATGTGACGCCTGTGGACCCCCACAGATCGAACTGCCCTGGCAATGGTCAGCCAGATCTCCTGTTTCTGATGGGCATCAACCTGTGAGGATGACAAAGTTAAAGGGCAATTAACACACATACAACATGTTTGTGCATCACACAGTTGGATAAACATATGCTTTTCACAAGGGCATCTGATGTACACAGGTAGTGCAACTATGTGGATGGACACTTGTCCTGCATCACCAACATGGAAACATTGCCTGGGTAGTATGACCGTCTCTAAATGCACTCTCACAGCACAGTACCTATTCAGTGCAGGTACATGCACACTTTGGGTGTGACAACTACTGAGTGAACATGCTAGCCAATGCTTCACACAATGCCATTAGTGCTAGTCAGACAAGATGCACAATGAGAGAGGATGTGGACTGCACACCCACCTGCTCCCCTGGTTTCCCATACAGCTTGCTGTACTGTGGTAGGAGGCTGTCCAGCAGGGCCTGGTTTTCCTCCTCTGTGAAGGCTGGGGCCCTCTCCACAGTATGTGCCATCCTTGGAGCCAGAGGATACAGAGACAGCAGCAGTGGTAGCAGAGATGTCTATATGGAGCATTCAGTGCAGGCAAGTAAGCTCTCAGGGCAAGACACAGCCTTATATTTGTGCTGCAGAGGCAGAATCGGTCCCATGCGTACAAAGCGATAGTCCGACTCGTTCGCATCCTATGAATTAGTCCAATCCATAAGATAGGACGCATCGGACACACCTACCGCAACTTTCAAAATACCTGCATCATGACAGTTTAGATTTTGATACATTTGTTCTAAGAGTAAACCGAATCGTACCGTACGCGATTCGTGCACGATGCAAAATGCGCGTCTGTCACCATGACGACCAACAGGCAACCAGTGCGTCCGGCTCGGTCAGGATGTGGCAGACGCGTGTATTGAACACTCACCCGCGTCGATCAGCATTGAATCAAGCATGCAATCTGTCAGTCCGGCTCGGTCAGGATGTGGCAGACGCGTGTATTGAAAACTCACCCGCGTCGAACAGCATTGAATCAAGCATGCAATCTGTCAGTCCGGCTCGGTCAGGATGTGGCAGACGCGTGTATTGAAAACTCACCCACGTCGAACAGCATTGAATCAAGCATGCAATCTGTCAGTCCGGCTCGGTCAGCAGGTGGCAGACGCGTGCATGCAATGCCCACTCATCAACTCAGACAATGTATGTATGAATAATGGCATGCTGTATGCCCTGTGTGGATGGAGTTCTGCACAAGTCAAATGGGACAGACACAATAGACAAGACTACTCACATTATGATCCTAGCTTACAGTGCAACTATAGCAGTGTCTGTGAGGGACATGACTAGTGTGAGTGACCACTTCACAGATCATCCTCCTATGCTTGGCCACTGTCCCAGGGGATCATTGTGTTGTGTAGGTCATACATCACATCATGACAATGTCCAGACCATGACAGTGTTGTGCATGGTGACAAGCTGTCTGTATGTAGTGTTGTTGCTAGGTTGTAATACCTTGTCCATGTCTGTGTACATTCAATGCATGTGCTATTTGACCTAAGAATCTATGGCTGATACTTAATTGTGTGTGTGTTGTGCATGTTACAATTGATCACATGGAGAGTGTCAGAGAACAGTGAGTAGTCACAGTACTACACAGGATTATTTGGTAATACATGAAATAATTGTGTGTATGTTCATGCTCACATTGCTGTAATTTCTGGATTAGGTCAACCTCAGACATCTGACTTCACTGTGTCATCATTGTAAGTGCCACGCAATCTGTTGATACTGTATTACTCGAAGTTTAATTCATATAGTAATATGTGTACATACTTTGTCATGTGTTCCTCAGGGCACCAAATGTCCACAGACCCTTCCCGGATCTTGAAACCATGGTGGAGTGTGAGTGCATGAGGAAATACAGGTTCACAAGGGCATTAATTTTGGAATTCAATCAATCAATCAATCATAGAATTTGTAGAGCGCACTACTTACCCACGAGGGTCTCAAGGCGCTGGGGAGAGGGAAGGGGGGGGGTGCTGCTACTGGTCGAACAGCCAGGTCTTGAGTAGCCTCCTGAAGGTCAGCAGGTCTTGGGTCTGTCGTAGGCTTAGTGGAAGGGTGTTCCAGGTCTTGGCGGCGAGGTGTGAGAAGGATCTGCCGCCGGTGGTTGTTCTTCGAATGCGAGGGACGGTGGCGAGGGAGAGGTCGGCGGAGCGGAGCTGGCGGTTGGGGACGTAGAAGAAGAGTCGTCTGTTGAGGTAGGCAGGGCCAGTTTTGTGGAGTGCCTTGTGTGCGTGGATGAGGAGTTTGAAGGTGATCTTCCTGTCGACGGGGAGCCAGTGCAGGTTTCTCAGGTGGGGGGTGATGTGGCTGTGGTGTGGTACGTCGAGGATCAGGCGTGCGGAGGCGTTTTGTATGCGTTGCAGTCGCTTGATGAGCTTGGCCGGGGCTCCAGAGTAGAGGGCGTTCCCATAGTCAAGTCTGCTACTGACGAGGGCCTGAGTGACTGTTCTTCTTGTGTCTGTTGGGATCCACCTGTAGATCTTGCGAAGCATGCGGAGGGTGTTGAAGCAGGAGGAGGAGACTGCGTTGACTTGCTTGGCCATGGAGAGCGTTGAGTCGAGGATGACTCCCAGGTTGCGTGCGTGGTCGGTGGGTGTCGGGGCTGCTCCCAGCGTCGTTGGCCACCAGGAGTCGTCCCAGGCTGAGGGGTTGGAGCCGAGGATGAGGACCTCCGTCTTGTCCGTGTTCAGCTTTAGTAGGCTGATCTTCATCCAATCGGCGACGGCCTTCATTCCTTCATGGAGATTGGCTTTGGCGGTGAGGGGGTCCTTGGTGAGGGAGAGGATCAGTTGAGTGTCGTCGGCATAGGAGATGATGTTGAGGTCGTGCTGTCTGGCGATGCGTGCTAGCGGGGCCATGTAGATGTTGAACAGTGTTGGGCTGAGGGAAGATCCCTGGGGTACGCCGCAGATGATCTCGGAGGCTTCGGATCGGAAAGGTGGGAGGCGGACTCTCTGGGTTCTGCCATCGAGGAAGGAGGTGGTCCATTCCAGGGCCTTGTCTCGGATCCCTGCGTCGTGGAGGCGTGCGCGTAGAGTGCGGTGGCAGACAGTGTCGAAGGCGGCGGAGAGGTCCAGCAGGATGAGGGCTGCGGTCTCACCGTTGTCCAGCAGGGTCCTGATGTCGTCGGTGGCGGTGATGAGGGCAGTCTCAGTGCTGTGGTTGCTGTGGAAACCCGATTGGGATGGGTCCAGGATGCTGTTTTCTTCTAGGTATCGGGTTAGCTGTTTGTTGACGATCTTCTCGATGACCTTGGCTGGGAACGGAAGCAGGGAGATGGGCCGGAAGTTCTTGAGGTCTCTTGGGTCCGCCTTGGGTTTTTTGAGTAGGGCGTTGATCTCTGCGTGTTTCTAGCTCTCTGGGAAGGTCGCGGTCTCGAAGGAGAGATTGATCACGTTGCACAGGTGGGGTGCGATGGAGCTGCTGGCTTTGTTGAAGATGTGGTGCGGGAAAGGGTCTGACGGGGAGCCGGAGTGTATTGTGCCCATGGTCTTGATGG
The DNA here is from genome assembly GCA_963921515.1 of Calotriton arnoldi. Taxonomy (NCBI): domain Eukaryota; kingdom Metazoa; phylum Chordata; class Amphibia; order Caudata; family Salamandridae; genus Calotriton; species Calotriton arnoldi. The sequence continues at coordinate 466,815 of CAWUFW010005352.1, forward strand.
TGTCATCGATGTTCACGCTGGCCCAGGCTGGCAGGGGGTCATAGTCGATGGTGTGCGGCGGGTCTGGAGTATCTATCTTGGTGGGGGCTGTCTGGGTGCTGAAGCTGTCGTGGATGTCGGCGATCTTGCGGTGGAAGAAGGTAGCGGAGGAATCGCACAGGGCTTGCGACGGCGGGATGTCGTTGGTGTTGGAGCTGGGGTTGGAGAGTTCCTTCACGATGTTGAAGAGCTCCTTGCTGTTGTGTGCGTTGTTGTCGAGGCGGTCTTTGAAGGAGATTCTCTTGGCGGACCTGATGAGGTGGTGGTGGTTACGGATGGCGTCTTTATGGGCTGCGTGGCTGTCCGGTGTCTTATCACTGTGCCATTTCTTCTCAAGTTTCCGGCAGGTACGCTTGGAAGCTAGGAGTTCCGGGGTGAACCAGCTGGCTCTTTTGGTGGTGTCGCTGTAGGTGAGTTTTTTCAGCGGGGCGAGGGTGTTGGCGCAGTCGTCTATCCATCGTCTGAGGTTGCAGGCAGCGTCGTCGGTGTTGGATGGGTCGGGGGAGGGCTGAGAGCGAGGTTTGCCCGTAGTTGGTCTTCGGTGACTTTGCTCCAGCAGCGGCGTGTGATCTGTTGGGTGCGGTGGTGTGTGGTGGGTTTCTGGAAGGTGAAGTGGATGCAGCGGTGGTCGGTCCAGAGGAGTTCCGTGGTGTGGGTGAAGGAGACGTGGGAGCTTGAGGAGAAGACGGGGTCGAGCGTGTGGCCGGCGGAATGTGTTGGTGTTGTGACGAGCTGTCTCAGTCCGAGGTTGGCGAGGTTGTCGATCAGGGTGGTGGAGTTGCTGTCGTTGTTGTTCTCCAGGTGAAAGTTCAGGTCTCCGAGGAGGATGTAGTCGGTAGAATTCAGGGCGTGCGTGCTGATGAAGTCGGCGATGGAGTCGCTGAACTGGGGTCGGGGCCCAGGGGGTCTGTAGACGAGGGTGCCTCTGAGGGTGGTGTTGGGGTCCGTGTGGATCTGGAAGTGCATGTGTTCGGCGGTGCAGAGGACGTCGTTGGTGCTGGTCGAGACCCTGATGGAGTTCTTGTGGATGATGGCGATTCCTCCTCCTATTCCGTTGACGCGGTCTCTGCGGGTGATCTTATAGCCGTCTGGGATGGCTATGGCGATGTCGGGTGCGGAGGAGTCGTTCATCCAGGTCTCTGTCAGGAAGGCGACGTCTGGTGATGATGAGTCGAGCAGGTCCCAGAGCTCGACGGCGTGTTTGCGTGCGGAGCGGGTGTTCAGTAGGATGCATCGGAGGTGGTTGAGGTCCTTCTTGGCGGGTGCTTCGGTGGCTCTGAGGCTGGTGTAGCTGTAGTTCCGGCAGGTGAAGGGACCATGGGTGCGTTTCGGGGTGGCCTTGAAGCAGGTGTGTGTCCGTCCGGGGTTGAGAGCGTGGAGTGTGGTGGCATCGTAACGGCGTCGGTCCTCGAGGCTGGAGCGGGGGGCGCGCGGGCCAGGGGTTCTGGCGCTGGGCGCGGTCCAGGCACGGACGGGCGCGGATACCTGGACGCACATATCCCTTTGCCCTGACCCCCAAGGTGAAGGTGATGGCGGCACTACATTTTTTTGCCACAGGTTCGTTCCAGTTTACTGTGTCTGATGCTGGTGGGATGTCCCAGACGATGTTCAGTCGAGTGCTCCGGGATGTGTGTGAGGCCATGTTGAGGTTCCTCGACCTGTACATACATTTTCCCACACCGCCACAGTTCCGTGCCATTAAGGATGATTTTTATGCCCTGGGACACATGCCACATGTGATTGGATCGATTGATGGGACACATGTGGGTTTGGTTGCACCACGAGCCCATGAACAGGTTTACAGGAATCGTAAACACTTTCATTCAATCAATGCCCTTGTGGTATGTCTGGCGGACCAGATCATCTCCCATGTATGTGTGCGTTTCCCGGGATCTGCACACGACGCATACATAATGAGGATGAGTCGGATCCCCCAGCTGATGTCCCAGTTCATGAATGAGCGTGCCTGGCTTGTTGGTGAGTCAAGTTGTCAGTGTCAGTTGTGTGATCATTGTCTGTCATGTTGTACCCTGTTGTTGCTTAACTGATACTTCATATTTGATAACTTTAGGAGACTCTGGATACCCAAACATGCCCTGGTTGCTGACACCACTCAGGAACCCGGTCACACCTGCTGATGTCCGTTACAACGGGGCACATGGGCGGACCAGGCGTGTGATTGAGCGTACATTTGGGCTGCTGAAGACCAGATTCCGCTGCCTTGACCGGACAGGAGGTGCCCTTCAATATTCCCCAGAGAAGGTGTGCAAAATCATTATAGTGTGCTGCATGCTTCACAACAAGGCTGTGAGGAATAAGCTACCGCTCATTCAGGATGACAGGGACCAACGTCCTCCCTCATGGGAGGATCCAGGCCTGGGGAACGTTGCCAGTGAGAAGGAGGAGGAAGAGGAGGTGGATGTCAGTAGACAGCTCATTGACAACTTCTTTACTTAAGTGTAAGTATGCATATATGTCTGATGATGCCTTTCCTAAGCGTGATGTGTGTATGTAGGACAATATGTTGTGAAATGTGTGTGGGTCAGCTAATTTACAGGCTCATTGCCGTTGTACAGTGTATGTTAAGTTATGATGGTCTCCACTACATTGTTGTATTCACTCCTAGCAATTGGTAAGAATTTACAATGGACAATAGTGAGTCAATGATTGGATATGTCATCATAGCAAGTTGTATTTAAGACTCTACTATGTCTCTCCTTCACAGGCTCCTTTGGCTGTTGTGTGGGTACACACAACGCTGTTGCATAATGGATTTTCAATTTGGACCAGTACTCTCTGACAGCCAATATATTTGGTCAGATTTGTCTTTTTTTTGGTTTATTTGGATACTTGGAACTGTAATCAGTTTGCTTTTGTGTTGAGCAGAGCTTCTGCCTGTGTAATAAACCTGTTACACACATTGATGTTTGCCTTCTCCGTAGCAAAAACATGCTACAACCATTCATATCATGTTTTTCTGCCATGGTGTTCATTTCATTAGACAATGGTCTTTGTTTGTGCTGTTCAATGGTTTTTATTTGACAACAGTGTGTGCAATGTTTAATGTTGCATGTGCTATGTGTGTTGTGCTGACCTTGCATCGCTATCTCTGGTATGTGTCATGTGACATTTCTTCATGAGGCGGTAGATGAATTGTAAGCTGGTCCCTAGGATCATGCTGTATTATGCTAAAGTTACGAGAGCCAAGCTGACATAATAGCTTTGGGTGTGACATTTTAGCACACATTCTTTCTGTGATTGTTGTGCAAGATGCCTTTGAGTCCACATGAGATCATTTTGGTACTGTTGAAGCGCTGCGCCACAAGGTTGAAAAACAGGACTCTTTGTAATGGTAGAACTAGTCAGCACGGATAGTTTCGCCATGAACTGCTACATTTTGTTACACATAAGTGGAATACTTGCATTACATTGACGCACAGGGCAATAATCTACACAGATGGAAGATCTACATATACGCACCAGCGCTTTGCTGTGCATATGCTGTGACCAGTACTCCTACTGTCTGAGGTGAGCGGTTGACCCGTATTGCCACAGAGTTCTTCAATGGTTTGTAGAATCTGTCACCATCACAGGGAGGGTGGTGCTTTCCACACTGAGGTTGTAAACACATTTCACCTGTACTATTATGTTTGATTATGGAATTGTATGTTGCTTGAGAATCATGTTTACTGCTGCTGGGGCTAGCTCGTATGCTGCATTGTAGGACAACAGTCAGAGATTGTTTTTTCTCAGACGTGAATTATTGAACATTACACACACTCTGATTCATGATTTGGTGGACAAGCATGGGTGAGTGAGCGTGAATGTGTGCATTGCTACCTTGCTTCGGAGATGTTGTTGGTGCTGGCTACTGGGTGGTAGAATCATTGGGTGTCTTCTAGGGGTGGGCGGAATTTGCATAGTCGCGTTACGCAAATCTCCGCAATATTGTTACAAATCTCCGCGAGGACGTAGAAATTCCGCGAAGACGTGGAATTGCTTGTCCCGCCCGTTCGCGATGTGTTTTTGCGTGCTCGCGGGGAAATATATCACTAACTTGCCCATGCGGTCGCTAATGGGCGCGGCCATCTTGTTTTTCACTTGTCCCGCCCGCTCGCGATGGTTATTTCCTGTTCCGGGTCGTGTATTGCAAGCTCCCGCCCGCTCGTGATGCTTATTTCCAGTTCCGGGTCGCGTATTGCATGCTCCCGCCCGTTCGCGATAAGTATTTCCTGTTCGGGAACGCGTATTACGTGTTCGCGATGCTTTTTGCGTGCTCGGGGGGGAAATATCGCGCGAACTTGCCCATGCGGTCGCAATGGGCGCGTCCATCTTGTTTTTCACTCTATTGCTATGGTTCTGGGCCTGCTTTTCAATCCTCCCTCTATCTTTTCAATCCTTTGTTTCTGGAAACTTTTTTTTGATCTTTTTTATTTATTATCTATCTCTATTTTCCTGATTCTATATTTTGAGTTTTTTTCTACTTTTTGTGTGTTTTTCACTACTTTTTCACTCTTTTTCTATTACCTGCTTTTTCATTTCTTTTACTTACTTTTTTAATTCCTACCTTTTCTTTTCCACCCCCCCGCCTACCCAGAACCATGGCAAAGGTCCACAGGTCGGAAGGCGGCGCCAAAAACGGGTGCAGGCACGGGCATTATTTGGTGAGGCGGAGGTGGCTGCACTGGTTTTTTTTGTGCAGCACCACCTCCCCTTAACCCTGGCAGCAGGCGGCAGGCCTGGGTCCGGGTACGGGCTCCGGGAGCATCGGCAGCGGTGGGACAAGGTGCGTCGGGCAGTGTTTCGCTGCTCTGGTGTCCGGCGCACCAATAACCAGCTGACGCACCGGTGGTCCGATATTCTGGACCGGGAGCAGGACCTGCTGGACCTGCTAGGAGTGGAGGTCCCGGGGCTTGGTGAGTAGCTATTTAATATTACTACTTTGTGTTCTTCTGCTCTGTGTTATATATTGCGAATATTTTTTTTCCGACCAGCAAGAATGCTGCTGCTTACATTGCAGGTAAATTACGTTAAAAAATCTTCTGTTATTGTTATGACACAGGCGCTCGGCGCTACTAATCTTACTTGTTTGCAACTTTGCGCTCGCTTGGCCTGATGATTATGTAAGAGTTTACTTTAGAGAACTTAAGTTAGGTAATGCTAGAGAGACTCTAGTCCTTCCTTTGTCCTCCTGCCACTAAGAAGGGATAGTGGTGGATTGATAGGTTTATTTACTTATTAGTTGGTAATTTTTAAGTGGTGTGCGTGACGCATCCTCTGTCACGTCACGTGCTGCTGAGTGCTGCTTACCCCAGTCCTTAGTAGAACCTTTTGTAGTTTGTTTAGTGAGTGTTAATAGGCTTATATCATCACTAGCAGAACATCAGCAGCAACCAGCCAACAATTTGGTGTATGCAAAAATGTATGCATGTGTCCTCCATCTATGCATTTTTGAGGACTAAAATAAATGAAAATGCAGACTTACTGAACAATTGGCCCGTCTGGATTGGAATAGGTGGGCTAGGTCAGGTGGTACTTAGGCTTACTAGACGGTCCGTGAATCTCGCAATACTACTAGTCGATCAGATTAGATAGGTCAATTTTATTGCAATTGTTGTTCACAAAAATGTTTTTGGAGCGTATTTTAAAATATTTTATTTGTTTCACACCAAACTTTAATTTTTGTCTCTTTCTTTATGAAATCTTACATAATCAGCACCCAGGGGCAAGAAGACGGGGTCACAGGCGGCGGGACAAGATCATCAAGATGCCTCCCAGGGCCAGGACCGCTCCTCTACCGAGGGCTCTGCTGCTGGCCCCAGTAAGTTCTCTAGTGGTTAATATTAATAATTATATTTCCCTAACTTTTCCTGCACCTTATTTTTTCCGAACTATTATTTCGGTATCCTAATTCTATTTTTTACAAATTCTTCTTTGATCTAGACTATCTGTTTCTAAATTCTTGTTATCCCTGCCTCTAACTTCGTCTGCTATGACTCTCTGTACTGCCCGGAAGCTGGAGGCCATACAAATTGAATACCGGCGGCTGGTGGTTCTAGAGGAGGAGGAGGAGGCGGCAGCAGCTGCAGCCTCCTCCAATGCCCCGGGCCCCAGCCACCCCCCTCGAGTGTTATGGCGCCACCGTCTGGCAGCCGCCCGCCGCCGTACTACATTAAGCACTGCTGCCCCCCCCTGTGGATGCAATTGCCGTGCATTGAAGCACCGCGTGGCCCGTCTAGAGGAGCGTATTCGTGTCCTGGAGAGGCGAGCCCGCTGATGAACAGACCCCGTTGATTGCCCCTTTTTTATTGCTTATTTTGGTGGGTGGGAATCGGGCGTTGGGGTTTTCACTTTTGGACAATTGGACATTTAATTTGTTGGACTTTTTCGTTCCGGGCAATGGACATTGGTTGGGGTTAGGGAGAGGGGTGGGTCAGGTGTTGTGGGATTTTTTTTACATAGTTTCTTTTTGTTGGATTAAATTATATATTTATACTTTATATACAATGTTGTTAATGTTTTGTGGGTGGGGTTACTGTTTTACGTCACACTGTTTCCTTGCTGGTGCAGGGCCACAGCCAGTGTTTGATTTAAATAATTGGCTGACTTAGTAAGACACAAACAGATAGATGCGGTAGGTACCCCTCACTGAGGAACTTGTCCTACTAGTACTGTCAGTCTCTCCTCCTAGTCTATGCATTCTGCAACTGGACTCAAAGGGGTGTGTGAAATAGAATTAATGAAAAAATTTCCATTATTAATTATGCCTCCCCCAAACTTCTTCTCTTACCTGTGCTTGATGTTTAACTTAGGCACGGCGATGGCTGCATGGTGATGATGGTTTTCTTTCCCAACATGCCATGGTTGTGGTGGTAGTAGTAGTAGACCCTGGCAGTAGCATTTTCAAAAAAAGAAAATGAGACAGTCAGTCGCCTGAGAGAGACTGTGGGAGGAGTAGTAGAACGAAGTACAGTACGGAACTTACTGCCAAACAATAATATGCCAAAATACAATAAAACATAATGGTGGCGGGGATAGCCTAGTACATAGAGTTACAAACTCTAGCTGTGTCGAGTCACTCGACTAGGCCTACAGTACACTCGACACAAGCGTAACCGTTAGTGCTGTGTAGGAGGATGACAACAAATCCAATTGATGCCGGCAATTAATGCTGATGGATTAGGTTCCTTTGGTAAAAAATTTATCTCGCAAATATACTGCTCATGGGTGGGCAAGCAGAAGAAGATCCTCGCCCTGCCTTGAAATTGAATTAGTGTTGCTTTTGCCACATCCGCCCCAGCAAGCGTGTGATAAATTATTGGTGTACATTTAATTTAGTCACACCTCAATAAGTCACACAGCCCGGGGAAGAGGGTTAGGGTTTGATGAATGGTTGGGAATGGGGGTTTTGGGAAAGGTTTGACAAAGAAAAACAGTACGCATGGACAACAACAAAACACAATCTTGGCAGACAACCATATCCATAAATCTGTTAAGGGAGAAAAAGGAAATGCATGCATGATGATGATAACTTGATGGTTAATGATAAGTAGTACTTACTAACTACTACTAGACAATTAGACAGTACAGGGCAGCAGTATATTATGCAATTTGACTTGCCTGCCTGCCCTCCGAGAGACCCGAATTACATACAGTTTCTGTTCTGTTGTACCGGCCCGGGCTTAAAGATAGCAAAGAAAATTCAAAAATAGCTGTAGGGATGAATTGAATTATAAGCAGAGAGCAAACATAACAACAACAACAACACACAGTAGTAATGATTGAAGACAAAAAATGAATCAAAGTTAAAAGATGATGAAAGTTGATACTGTTACTGTATGTTATCCTGGTCAAAATGGGGAGTTGCATCTCGGCATTCCTCTTAGTCCTTCCTTCCATGGACGCTCCGGCCATCAATCTTGGGTGACGCCACTGCCTGCCTGGCAGATGTAGATTCATTGGTAAGGTAAGTGAGAGTTGTTTTTCCCAGTATAGCACAGGGTAAGGTCCGGCCTGTAATTGTAGATGGGAAAACAAAAGGGATATTGAAAAATCAAGTAGAAAAAAAATGCATAAATTAAGGTGGAGTGCAACAAGAACACTTTCAGAGATGGCATGGATACATCATGTCTACTCTAGTCTGTTTCCAGCATTAACCTCCAACAACAACAGGACAGAGCAGGCCCACGGCACCCGTGACCCATCCTCCATTTAGCGTACATTTTTTGACAGAGGCAGACAAAGCAGATATACAGCAACATAGCAGTTTACAAATAGAGGGGCATATTTACAAGCCCCTTGCGCCACTTTTGCGCCGCCGTTGCGTCACTTATGTGACGAAGCGGCGACGCAAAACATGTGCCACGTTGCGCAATATTTACAACGTGACGCATCTAGGGAGATGCGTCACGTTGTAAACCTCTGCGCCACATGAAACCTGCGTCAGGTTTCATGTGGGTGTTCCGGTGCAGGGTGGGCGTTCCCTCGCAGGTACGCCTCGTAAAGTGACGCAGTGAAATCTACAAGATTTCACTGAGTCACTTTACGCTCATGCTGCGTCAAACCCTGCGCCTGCTTGAAGCAGGCGTAAGGATTGACGCAGCATGTTAGGCATAGGGCACCCCGGAGCCTTGCTGGAGCTGCGTCGTGCTTGCGACGCGACTCCAGCAATGCGCCGCCTTTCTGTCGGGGGATGCGACACGCTTCTGCCCATCCGTGCGCCACGTCGTGCCGCATTGTAAATGCGGTGCATCGGTGGTGGCGCAAGGGCAAACTTGCGTGACGCATCTTCCCTGGCGCATCCCTGCTGATTTGCAGGGATGCACCAGGGAACGTAAATATGCCCCAAAGTGACTAAATCAATGCCCCGCTGTCAGTCATACCACCACACTCGACTCCACCACTACACAGACATGTAGGTCTGCAGTGGTTGTTGTTGACTTGGTTACCTTTTATGCCACTCATGAAACGCCCTGAGTTATTCCATCAATCATCTCGGATCGTACTGAGTGACTGCGAAGATATTATGTCACTGTGGTCATCATCATGGTGTGTTGTCCAACTCAGTGTGCAGTGTACAGATTGAGTCACCTTTCCATATTCAAAATGCAATGGATCGGCCTGCAGTAGAAGTAGAAATTTGTTATTAAAAAACAAGAATGGAAACAAACATTGCATTGAGTTACTTTTAGTGTGTAGATTAGATAATAGTACACAATGAATTAACTTCATGCACTACAAACAACAACAACACAAATCACTCAGTCAGTGTCCAATGCATGTCATCATTCATTACCTGTTCCTTCCCATCTTCAGTTAATGGGCAGTCTGTCTCGGCTCGGAAAGGAGGATAGCTATAGTAGTCATCATCATGTTCCACTTCTTTTGGAGAGACTCAACCAGGCAAGATTTTCGTTTTTCTTCGATTATGCTACATCCAATCATCATCTGGCTTGAGGGCAATAGATTTAGGTCGATTCAGGAGGATGGAGGAGCAGGACTCGGAGGAGTGGAATGAAATGCAGACAGCTGAAACTCATATATGGCAATAAAAGACGAAGACGGTGGTGATGGATTTGTTGTGATTTGAAGTTTCCAACCAGAAAGACAGACACACAAATAAAAGTAAATAAGGGAAAACAACAGTAAGAAGTGGAAGCCTAGTTGTCAGGGAAGTATAGCTCGTCCTCAAACTCTGGGGGTTCAACCAGAAGTAGGTAATCAGCATCTAACACGCTACTTCCGTCACCTGAGCCGCTGTCCTCATCTTCCTGCGTTGATTCATGTATTGTGTAATTCGGTGGTATAAATTGCTGATTCATTTTGATCATGGTTAACCTCTCCACGTTTTTGGGTGAGAGACTGGTCCTTTTCACTGTTACAATGGAACCAGCAGCACTGGAAAACACGTTCAGAAGAGACACTTGCGACAGGGCAAGCCAGATAGTTTATCGCCAGCCTGCTGAGCACTGGCCATTGGCCCCTTTTGCCATACCAATACCACAATGGGTTTTGATCAATGTAGACCTCTGTTGGGTCATCCAGGTAGGCCTGGACCATCCGGTCAATGTTCAGGGTGCTACACTTTGTTCGGCCTCTTTTGTCTTTGCATCAGCACTGGACCTAGCAAGTCCTTGCTGTAAATACCAATCCTGTGCCATTTTTACTAGGGCTGATGATCCGGTTCTTGCTGTTGTCGATAGTGTTGGTGTTGGTGACAGCTGTGAACCAAATGCACTGCCCTCAGGCTCTGAAGTTGAACTTGACGCCGGATGCCCTGCTGCAGTACTTGTTGTGGGTTTGAGGCCTTTAATTACCAGCCGTTCGTTTTCCAATTTACTGGCTGCCTCAGCTATCCAAGTTTTGTACCAGGCAACATCCACTTCTGAAAAAGGGAGTAATGTCTTACTGTTCAGTGCCGATTTGTACCGTGGATCCAGAATTGTGGCACAAATGTAATGTTCTTGTGACAAAATCTTAGTTTGCACCTCTTGCATTTTCAGTTAAGCGACATGATAAGCTCTCCACCAACTCATATGCTTCTTTTTTTCCTCCACACCTATGTACGCTTCAGACACCTCCTTCGGCTGTTGCTCTAGCATGTGCAACAATGGGATAGCTTGGCCCATAGTACAGTCCTCCTTGCTGACTTCACGTGTGAAGACCTCGAAAGGAAGAAGCATCTCTGTAAGAGATTTAACTAGGCACCATTGGTCCATCTGAAGGGTCATGCCTTTCACAGTAGCATCCGCCCTTCGCATGACATATTCATTGATTGGTCTGTACTGCTCAAACAGACGGTCAAGCATGTAATACGTTGAGTTCCAACGTGTTGCCACCTCCTGGATGAGTGCTTTGACTGGCATTCTATAGACACGTTGAATGATCCTCAGCTACTTCCGGGCTTTAAAAGAATGGCTGAAATGAGTGCATATTCTGCGGCAGATGGTCAGTAAGTTGCTGACTATGGGTTCTTTTTTCAGAAAGTCTTGAACTATAATGTTAATGCAGTGCAACAAACAAGGGACCCTGAAATAGGCACCAACCTCCATGGCCTTAAGTACATTACTGCCATTATCCGTGGCAACAAAACCAATGTTAAGCCCTCTTGGGCGCAGCCATTCAAAGACCTTGCTGTTAAACTCTTCCAAAATGTTTGCAGCAGTATGAGATTTCTCCATGGCGAACATGGCTACAGTTGCATGTTTCCGAGAAGCATTAAAAATCTCAGCTGTGTCAACAGCACCTACTTCAGATAGCTTTTCTCTAACCCCCACAAAGAGACCCAGTGTGCAGTGATGCACATGTAATCAGTGGCTTGGCAACTGGTCCACATGTCTGTTGTCAGGTGGATTTTGTGAACAGCACTCTGCTGCAAAGCTTGTCCAACCAATTCCAGCACATCGTGATGTAGTGCTGGAACAGCAACTCGGGCGAAATAGGACCGGCTGGGAACCTTCCATTTAGGGCAGATGGCTGACACAAATTCAAGGAAACCCACCCCTTCCACAAATGAAAAAGGGAGAAGGTCCAGCGCTAACATTTTAGCCAGCTTCGCTTTGTACAACTGTGCCGTTGGGTGGTTGCGTTGGTACTGCCCCTCCGACCTAAGCATGCTGTCAATGGTAGGCTGGAATATTTTACTTTGTGGTGCACCTTTCTTCTTGAACCCAGTTAGGCTCAACGACACCGCACTTTTGCTCATTGCAGTGCCCGGTTGCCTTGGTGTCTCAGGCTGACTCTTAGTATGGTGCCACTGAGATGTTGCTGAGGATGTGGGCGTTACCACTACACTGCTGGGGATAGGGCTAGAAATGTCTCCCTCTTGTTGACCTTCCACCGCGATCATATCTTCCCCTACTTCTTCATCCCCAACAACAGCAATGGGTCCAGTTTTACTTTTTTCTAAGTGAAGTAGGTGAGCCTCCCACTTGATACTGTGGTGTTTTTTGAGATGACTTGTTTGTCTTCCGGTACCATAGTTTGTACCAAGCTTACCCCGCCTAACAGCCTGCCGACAAATTGAGCATATAGCAATGTTCTCCTCCTTACTGCTAACCGAAAAGAAGTCCCAAACTGGGGAGGAGAACTTTCTGGCGCTGCTGGAGGTGCCACTTTAAATACCAGATGAACTGGAGGGTGTGTCTGGAATTTGACTCTGTGCACTTACATTACCACCACCTACTGAGGTGGTGGTTGAGCTGGAAGTAGGTCCCTGCCGGGCCTTTGCAAAGGCAAATATGGAAGCTGGAGGTCGTGTTGGTGTTACCTGTGTTGGTGGTATCCGTGCTACATCCCTCGCAGCGATTTTGGATAGTCTAATAATGTTGGTCTCCATCTCCGCAGACCCAGGAGTGATGTTCATGATGACTGGCTCTTCATCATCAACACCCCCCTCGTCTACATCTACCTCCATAACTCTAAGGCTTTCTGGAACCTTCCTTTTCACTAGCCTTGTCTTGTGGCGTGCATCACTCTCAGACTGAGCTGGTGGCTTCCAAGTGGCATCTAGATCATCAGAAGCGGGGCTTGAAGAAGAAGTTGATGGACTAACCCTCCTTTTCCTTGCTGGGGGTCTGGAAGACAATGGATCTTCTGAAACAGTGGCTTGCTCCTCTTCGTCTGCAAAAAGCTCGATTTCCTGAACTGCCCCTACTTCAGGTGGAACAACTACTATTGTGGGCTGTGGTTCCGGCTGTGGTTGCGGCTGCGGTTGCGGCTGCGGTTGCGGCTGGGGCTGCGGCTGGAGCTGCGGCTGGGGCTGCGGTTGGGGCTGTGGTTACGGCTGCGGTTGGGGATGTGGTTGGTGTTGCGGCTGCGGCTGTGGTTGCGGCTGTAGTTGCCCACTTATCTGCTGAGTTTCCGCCTGCGAGTGCGTGGATTGGGTACTACTTTGCGATAATGAAATTTCAACATCACTGGTCGTTAGTAGACTGGCTACCTCTGCCACACTCATGGGCTTGGGCCTAGGTTGGTGGGGTGGGCCCGCTGATGCAGAGGTGCTGCTCCCAGCTTGGTCCCCGCCGGACACCGCTGCTGCAGGCGTAAGTTTTTTTTTTACCAAAAAACACATCGGCCGGCACACCAGTCTTGGCAAGTGCCACTTCCTTCTTCTGTTCCTTCTTCTCACTGGCAACTTTCTAGGTACTGGAGAACCTGGTACCTTTCTTTGGGGCCATCTTCTTCAGATGTCAGCAGGACGCAGGTGCACAAGTTGCAGAGATGTCTGTGGTCACACGTGGACGTGACGTGGTGCGCAGCAGGACTTCTGTCTGGCAGTACAACGGGTGATGATGATGACACCTCCTCCTCTGTCTTTTTGTGCACCTAAAAGCAAAGAAGCCAGGAGAAGAACATCAGTGAAATGTTGCATTTGTTGTTGTGATTCAATTACTAGTAGTACAAACAAACAAATAAAATATATAAGTTAATGTAGCCATTTGTGAGACTGTCAACAAGGGCTTTCATGGTATACTGTATACACTGTCAGGAAGGATAGGAAAGAAGAGGAACAACAACAAAAATACAAATGTAATAGAAGTGGACCCTGTTTGGCATTAAATTATTTGCTCATCACATCATTCAGGGAGCCGCAGCTGGCAAAGGGGATGGATGGAAGCAGTAAGCCAAGAGGAAAACCATGCAGGCCTAAATGGCAAAAGCAGCACACTTATAACTCCCACCAGAAATGGCGACCAGCCACATGGATACTCACAAATCACAAGCAACAAGCAGGAGGCCTGGAAAACAATGTACTGAAAACAGGCCTATAATAGCCAGGCAAAGGCTGCATGCTAAACCACACTGCTTTGCCTGTAATGCAATAAAATGCAAAAACGAAAATCCACAGGGCTAAACAAGGCCTGCAACACACCACACACAACTAAGGCATGTATTTAACACACACCCCAAAAACTGAAATACACCCAAAAAACACATTTTGCAATTCAATCCAATGCCATCCATGTGCCCTAAATGATGTTTGAAATTAATAAATACATCACACAGCAAAGGAACAGTTGTTTCAACTTTCATCATGTTTCATCATGCACCCACCCATGACTAGCTCTGGGCCTACTGGCTACCCACAACTATTTATTTTTAAAAATGATGAAAAGTACCAAAATTGTAGTTGCAGCAACTGCAATGCCCCAATCAAACAACACCAACTTACTTGTAAAATCTCAAATCCAAAAGTCCTCAAATCCAATGATAATGATGCAGCAGACACAAAGAGTGATCCTTCCAGCTCAAATCCAAGTGAAAAATGAACAGGAGATGGACAAAGCACTGGGAGGAGCCTGCTGGACAGGAACAGGAAGTAGGAGACTCTGTGGCATTTCCTCCCTCTCCCCCAAAAAAAATTTGACAAAAAAAGACAGCCAAATATCAATCTGAGGTTTTTTTTTCATCCATATCATCATTTTATAGAAGGTTTTATGCTGCTCGAGATATTATTCTTCTCCAGATTGAAAATTTTGATATAAGAGACCTGTGCACACGTGATCAGTGTTGACAGTATAATTACTGCAAATAACATGCATACAAGACATATACAGTAGTCAAAATGCCATTTTCTTCTTGTGCTTTAATTGCAGACCAAATGCCCAGCCAACACGTGTTTCGTCAGGGTAGGAACCCACGACTTCTTCAGGGCTACAGGATGTATAATAGCAATATGTTAATACACTGTGTCATGCAGTTAAAATAACTGCAGACCGAAAAGGCGATAAAAAAGTGACTTTAGTGCAAATTACACCCAATGGGACCAGAACCGAAGAATTGTTAATCATGAAAACATAAGAGCAACAAAAACACCAATAAGTGCATACATGTGTTGATATTTAAAACATTACAGTCACATACTAAACTGATAATAATGAATACCAGTCCACAAAACCCTAAAATGTGGTTCTCTCATCTGGCCTGTATATTAAAACCATGCATAAGTAATTTGCAACCACATAATGTGACAAATGGGTGTGTGATAGAAGGAAAAAAGAGAATAGCCAAGACCCAAAAATGCAAAGGCAAAGAACAAGACGTAGAGGAAGTGGGTGGAATCCCAAAAATTCTCGAAGTAAACCTTACCTAAGGACATATGAAAGGAAAAAGACAATTTCTGGAAGAAAAATAAAAAGTAACAAGAAAAAGAGAAAATCAGAAAAAATCAGTGACCGAGCAGGGTAAAGAGAATATAATAGAAGAGAGGAGAAGAAAGAGGATGAGAGATGCTCACCTCTAAGCCGGTTGAAATTCCGTCCCGGCTATTTTGCGTGCTCGGGATCGCGAGCTTTACCAACATTCCGCCGGATGTCCAATGGCGCGCCCGAATGACGTGTTCGCGATCGCAAACTCTCTCGTGGTGCTCGATGGCGCGGCGAATGACGTGTTAGCGATCGCACACTCTCGCGTTGTCCGATGGCGCTGCGAATGACGTGTTCGCGATCGCATCTCTCTCGCGGTGCACGATGGCACGACGAATGACGTGTTCGCGATCGCACACTCTCGCGTTGTCCGATGGCGCGGCGAATGACGTGTTCGCGATCGCAAACTCTCGCGGGATCGCGCGGCCGGCTACCGAAATCTCGTGGCGCACGTGAACGGATAGGAAAACCCGTCGGCGAACGCAGGAATCCCGGTAAGTTGCTATCGCGCGCGCTAGAATGCATTTTTAAAGCGCGAACAAGAAAATAATTCCGCTACGCCCCGGATCGCGGAATTGTTGGCAATTCCGCGTTCTCCGCGGAACGCGAAATTGCCTAAATTCCACAAATTCCACGAGCGGAGTGGAATTTGACGCCCAGGGTTAGTGTCTTCTGCATATATTTTGTTGAGATGATGAGACACCAGAGGTAGTGGGTCATTGGATTGTGTGTTCTGATGTGCAACTAATGTCCAGCCATCCTTCGACAATGGCCTATTTTGCCGTGCATACTTCTGTATGAGAAGAATCACTACCACAGAACTCATGCACCTCAGTGTGAGACAGTGCCAGGTGATACAGATCATGAGCTAATAAGTGGGTACAGTGTACAATTCACAGATGACACAGGGATTGTGTGAATATGAATTTATTAATGTGCATGTGAAAAAATCTAACAGGTAAAGGTGATTGCATTCCCAAATTTATCATCCACAGTTCATAGAGGAGTTGTAAGTGTTGTCAGATGAAAATCCTTCTGAGCGAAATCCACAGTCCATTTGTCATTTAGTCCAACTTACATGCTCCATCCCATGTGGGAGAGTCCAGGGACAGTCAACAAAGTGAATGATTTGCACACAATGGAGGATATCCAGGGCATTTATTTGGTTCCGGGGGGGATGCATGTCCATCAGTCTCTCACTTGCCATCCTTCCTTGGACGGCCCCTCCTCTTCTTTGTTGGGGGTGGACCCTCAGTATCAGGCTACTGCAGCGGAGGGGACTCTACGCCAGACTCCTCATCCCTCCCTGCGGCAGTTGCCGATGTAGAGGCAACAGGTGTGGAGTGCACACGGGGAGGTGGGGTAATGTTGGTGGTTATCTGGCGTAGGCATGTAAGTTTGTCCCTATGCACCGCAGTGAGATTGTCTATTTTCGACCAGTTGGACTCCATACGGTCCATGTGTTGGTCCATACGGTCCATGAGTTGGTCCACACGGTCCATATGGTTGTCCATCCGGTCGAAATGTGCAGCCTGCTGATGTTTTATGTCCCTGAGGATCCCGACAACCTGGCCAAAGTCTCCGGTGCATTCGCGATATACATCGAAAATGCGTTGTAACTCGGGGTCAGCTTGTTGTCCAACACCAGCTGTGGGACGTGTCCTCCCACCATGCACCCTCACACCACACCACTCCTTTCCCTACCCGCACGGACATTGCCTGGCGTAGCACGCACTGTGACAGCTCCTGTCCTCCTTCATTGTTGACAGGGCTGGTATTTCCTGCCAAATCCAGATTGGGCTGTCTTGCTGTGCTCCCAGGGTTTTGTTGTCTGGGTGTGTCCGTGGGGATCCGGGCGTCTGGATGTTAATGGACGTTGCAGGAGTGGTCGCTGGGGCCGCATGCTGACCCACACCGGAGGTGCCAGGTTGGTTCCCATCGCCCGAGGAGGTGTGAGAGTCATCCACACTGGAGGTCTCAGTGTCCAACGTTGTGCTGGAGCTGCTGGTGGACTCTGAATCTTCTCCAGATGATGCCCTCTGTTCTGGAGTGCCTGTGGGTAGTAGAGAGACACAATGTTAGTTGTGTATTTTCAGATGTTATGTTGTCATACACAGCCAAATGTGAAGATGTTGTGGATAATGTTACGTTTCCTTCTTATTTATACTCATCAATCGTCACAGACACTGAGCTTTTTTGTAATCAGACATTGTTATTTTGGAGACATGTGCTTTACTGAGCATGTCCAGCTCTGTGCATCAATGTGCATGTATTGTTATCCTTGACTGTTCGTATTAATTTTTGGGCAAGTGTCACACTGTGCATGAGCCAGGTGTGTTGTTATTTCACACATCAGTGTTTTCACTATGACATACATACTGTAACTAATCTTATGTTTGGCAGGAATTGTGCATCTGTGCTTGCCTTTGTGGAGTTTCTCACAGTTACATTGCTGGGGTGACATGCAAACTCACTCTCCTGAATATATGTCATCATTAGATGATTTTGCTTGGATGTATGTGTTGATGTGAACAATCAATGACATCACATGTGCAACCTCGTATGCAATAGCAACACGTTTCTTCTGACAAATGCATTGTTACATGGCAGTCCTTGAAACACAGCTCATTACATTGGCATGCAGTAGGGGAGTAACTGACATGAGTAGTTGTATTATGCGATAATAGTAGGATCTGACATTCCCTAATGTTGCCCACACTGGACTTGTAATGGTGAATAGTATAAGTTTGTACTCCTGCGCAGAGCCTACAGCAAGTCTGTGTGATGTTTCGCATTGTGCTGTTCTGCTATGTCCCTATATGGTTGTTGTTATGCGTGTGTAGTTTTTGCATTGTTTGTGAACGTATTTTTATGCAATGTGAGTAGGCATATTTATGTTGATATTTTTCATCAGTTTGCACACATGTGTATATCTTGATGTGGTTCATTTTGTTGCTGCATACTTTTGCACATGATCACTTCATGTACATTCTACTTGTTCTCCATGGACAGAGAGATCTTTCCCAGGGATGGTCTTTTGCCTTTTCATGGTCAGAGCTGTGAGGTACAGTGTGTTTAGTGCTTGAGTTAGGCTGTGTTGACTTCTACCCCACTTTCCAATGGCTAACAGACCAGCTTACTCATCATTGTCAGAGGAGCAATGACAGCAAGGGTGGTAGTTTTGAAGGATGCTGAGACCGCTGAATGATGTTGAATTACAATGCTACACACAACAATGCCTTGTGCACATGACACAACGCAAGAGTGTCAGCCGTCTTGCATTACACCTCACATTTGCTGTCCGTGGGCATTGTCCCGGATGTGTGTTTAACTGTGTGTGTTTTGTGTTATGTAGTGTGACTGCTAATTAGAGTGTGTCCTGTCCTCCACACACATTTGTAGCATGCACATTGAGGGCACATGTGACTGATCTATACCTGTCGGTGTGTGTGATGTGCAGTTAAGGTTATGGTCTGTAATTGTGTGAGTAGGCCAAGTACTGGCAGTAGATATTTCCAGATTTCGTACAGGATGGACCTGTGTAGCCATCTTGACAGGGCATTTGCATTCACTCTCAGGGACAGCATAGTGACAGGTGTGTTCTTGTGGGACTGGGGGGGGACTAGTGCGTGCTGGTGGCAGTAGTCATTGCTTCCACTCCTCCTCCCACCCAGGACAAATGGGCCAGCATGTTCCAGGGTTCCATGACAGTGTGTACAAAGTTACATTCAAGATGTCTGACAGTGGTGCCTGCAGTTATGCTGTACAGGACTGCCTACAGGGCCTTGTGTTCTCCACACTGTGGCCAGTGTCAGCCATCTTGACAGGGCATTTGCATTCACTCTCAGGGACAGCCTAGTGACAGGTATGTTCTTGTGGGACTGGGGGGGGACTAGTGTGTGCTGGTGGCAGTAGTCATTGCTTCCACTCCTCCTCCCACCCAGGACAAATGGGCCAGCATGTTCCAGGGTTCCATGACAGTGTGTACAAAGTTACATTCAAGATGTGTTGCTGTGGTGTCTGTGGCTGTGTATTTGGGGTGAATTTAGACTATTTGTACATGTACTCACCAGGTTCAGGGATTCCAGCTAGTCCAGTTATGGCCTCCTGTGGGAGGAGGTCCCACACCTTCACCTCCCAGGTGGTGAAATGCACCGGTTTATGACGTCCACCGCCAGTCTTGGTGCTCAGGGCATGTTCTCTGGCAATGAGCCTCTTTACCCTCCTGCGAACGTCATAATACCGGTTCCGGATATCCTCCTTTGTGCACAAGGTAGGTGAATGGGCATTCACCTTGTTGACAATCCTCTCCCACATCTTGGTTCTCTGGGACTGGGAGGTCTGTTGGGCCAAGCTGCCAAATAACTGTGGCTCAACTCGGATGATTTCATCTATCATCACTTCCAACTCAGCAGCTAAGAACTGTGGATTCTTCTTTGGGGGCATGGTGATGGGTGTTGGTGGAGATGTGTGTGTGTGTGAAGGTGAGGGTGAGTGTGTGTGAGTGGAGGTGTGTTTCTTTGGTGCTATTTGTGTGGATGTTGTTTGGTGGATGAGAAGTGTGTGTTTGTGGTAGCTAGATGAGTTGTCTGTCTAGTGGTGTGGTGTGCTTGCATGTCTGTCGAAGTAGCAAATGGTGTTGTGAACTTTTGGCTCCCTTTATATAGGTTGTGTTGTGGGTGTGTCTTGTTATTTGTAAATGTGTTGTTTTGGAGATGACAATGTGTTTTTTGGTAGTCTTCTTTCTGTTTCCATTGTTTTATTTTCTTCTCATTTTATAAGTCGTTTTGACAACACTTGATGCTTGTTATTGTGTCATTTGTTTTGGACGAGTCTGTTCCATTCATACTGGGCTATGTGGCATCGTTGGCGTCTGAGTCTGTCGGGTGGTGTTGATGCTTGGCTATGTGGCATCGTTGGCGTCCGAGTCTGTCGGGTGGTGTTGATGCTTGGCTATGTGGCATCGTTGGCGTCCGAGTCTGTCGGGTGGTGTTGATGCTTGGCTATGTGGCATCGATGGCGTCCGAGTCTGTCGGGTGGTGTTGATGCTTGGCTATGTGGCATCGTTGGCGTCCGAGTCTGTCGGATGGTGTTGATGCTTGGCTATGTGGCATCGTTGGCGTCCGAGTCTGTCGGGTTGTGTTAATGCTTGGCTATGTGGCATCGTTGGCGTCCGAGTCTCTCGGGTCGTGTTGATGCTTGGCTACATGGAGTCGTTCGCGTAAGTGTCTGTTGGGTCGTGTTGATGCTTGGCTACATGGAGTCGTTCGCGTACGTGTCTGTAGGTTGACGCTTGGCTATTTCGAATCTTGCGCATACGAGTCTATCGCGTCCGGCTCCTTTCCTGCTGACTCGGACGTATAATATATTTTCCGGACGAGTCGGTCGTAAATTTCAAGCTTCGCATCGTACTCAGCTATTTGTAAGGCGTGTGTATGATTCGGTCGGAAAAATGACGGGTCCGTGTCGGGTAGTACGTTTTCCGGCCGAAATCGGAATCAACACCATAATGTTAAAATAAATTAAATATATACATATATAAAATAATATATATACTTACTCCACAGAGTGCAACAGTAGGGAAAGTGTTGGATAGCGTAGGGGTAAAAATTACTATTCCAACTACAGAGAGTGCAACAGTAGGGAAAGTGTTGGATAGCATAGGGGTAAAATTACTATTCCCACTCCAAACAGTGCAACAGTAGGGAAAGTGTTGGATAGCGTAGGGGTAAAAATGACTATTCCCACTCCAGTGAGTGCAACAGTAGGGAAAGTGTTGGATAGCGTAGGGGTAAAAATGACTATTCCCACTCCAAAGAGTGCAACAGTAGGGAAAGTGTTGGATAGCGTAGGGGTAAAAATTACTATTCCCACTCCAGATAGTGCAACAGTAGGGAAAGTGTTGGATAGCGTAGGGGTAAAAATTACTATTCCCACTCCAGTGAGTGCAACAGTAGGGAACGTGTTGGATAGCGTAGGGGTAAAAATTACTATTCCCACTCCAAAGAGTGCAACAGTAGGGAAAGCGTTGGATAGCGTAGGGGTAAAAATTACTTTTTTTTTTTTTTTTGCCTCATCTCACCAAAGACTTTGGCAGTTTTAACAAGTCGGCTTGTATTGCTGGGCGCCCCTCAACTCACTGCTTTCGTCTGGGCCCCCACGGCCTTCCTCTCGATCCTGAGGAATGGTGTAATCATTGGACGCGCCCACAAAGCCAGAGATCTTAACAGGTTATCAGGCGCAGGCGGCGACCCCAGATTAACAGGGGAGACCAGATGTTATCACTCGTTTCCAATACACCTTCTTGCTCTAGACAGGCCATGCGCAGTGCCTCTTTTAACCAGCTTTCTCTGTTGGGGGGAGACGGATCTTTCCATCTAATACATATCTCCCTCCTAGCCAGGATCACAAGGTAGAGGAGCAAACCAATATGAGTCTGTGGAAGCAACTCTTTTACATGATTATTTATACCAAAAATCACCAGGTGGAGATCCATCTCTATATGCAATTGAAAAATGGCTGTCAGGGAATCCCCCACGTTTTTCCAAAATAGGCCTAATTCTGCACATTCAAAAAACATATGAATGTCATCCGCATTACTGAGAGAACACCTCGGACATACTGGAGCGGGAACAGGGGCAAATTTGGCTATTTTGGCCGGGGTGTAATAAAGCCTGTTTAATACAAAAAAGTGATTTTTCTTTAACCTAGCAGGCTTGAAATATTTATACAGTAACTTAAAAGAAATTTCAAAAACATTTTCTATGTCCTGGGCAAGTGGGGAAGAATTCCATACCGATGACTGAAGGGGAACCTCATGATCCTCTGCTTCAAGAAGGCTTAAGTACCACAAAGATATTTCTTTCTTCCTTGGGCGTGAGTCTTGAAATAACTGCTCAAGTTCCCAGTTCCCTACTGTTTCTCGAGCCTCCGCCTCATGCCATGATCTTAACTGGAGGTACTTAAACCTAGAGAATGAGGGACCGATCTTATCTTGCAATATCTCCCAAGGGAGAACCCCATCTAAGTCCACCAGATCCGACCACCTCTCCAAACCTGCTCTTCTAATCGGAATCGCCAAACTGTCACCCAAGCAGGGGGGGGGTCCCCGGGGAATCCCAGATTGGTGCAAAGGCAGAGAAATAACCTATACCCCAAATACGTCTTAATTTGTGCCAAGTCATCAGAGCGGCTTTCAAAACCTTGAGACGTACACGCTTGAAGAATCTGGGTGTCCCAAATTTATATAGGAACCCCCCTTGCCCACTGCCACCTTCTACTAAGGCCAATTCGCCCAAAAGCCTCCCCCACGTAGTTTCCTCAGGAGTAGACAACAGCATCCTTATGCCTTTAAATTGAAAAACCAGCAAGTACCAATTAATATCTGGAGTGCCAAATCACCTTTTAAGAGTTTCCTTCTTAGTTTTTTCCAAGATAGCCTTGCACTTTTCTGTCCCCATATAAAACTACCAATTTTGCCCTGAATCTTACCAATATTTTTCTGAGGAAAAGTAAGAGGCACTGCGCCAAAAAGGAAAGTTAGTTTAGGCAATACCGACATCTTTACCAGGTTGACCCTCCCATAGATCGTCAAAGGGAGGTTTTTCCACCTTGCAAAGAGGTAGTCAATATCCTTTTCGATTTTCTTCAGATTAATCTGGGGGATTTTATTCAAGTCCTTAACAATTTGTATCCCTAGATACCTGAATTCTCTACTTATAGGGCCTTGACTATACACTGTGTTCCAACACATAACCTTGGTTTTAGCCGAGTTGGCGAGATATCCTGAGATCGAACCGAACTCCCTCAACAAGATTTCAAGCCGCGTAATGGAAATATCAGGGTCCCCGGTATAGATTATGACATCATCCGCGTACAAGGCGATTTTGCACTGATAATTTTGCGATTTAAAAGGGCTTATGATGTTATCCAGCCTAATCGCCTGCGCAAGGGGCTCAATATAGATATTGAACAGAAGGGGAGATAGAGGGCACCCCTGTCTTGTCCCTCTCTGGATTGCAAAGCTTGGAGTCAGGGAGCCATTTAGCAAAATCTTCACCGAAGCCCCAGAATAGCAGTTCTTTAAAGTCTGCACAAAGATTGGGCCCATACCCATGACCTCCAACACCCCCCAAAGATATCTCCAGCACACATGAGCGAAGGCCTTAGCTGCGTCTAAGTCCACTACTGCCAGGGGATCCCCCCTAATTTCAGCAAGATCGATGTTGCCAATAAGTAATTGTGTTTGTTCCTGGATGACTCTCCTGACCATAAAACCTTTCTGGTCGGTGTTAATCAGGCTTGGTGCCAATTTTGCCAATCTCCCTGCCAGAATACTCATAAAGATTTTATAATCAGCATTCAGCAGGGAGATTGGACGGTAGGAGTCAGCCATCAGGGGATCCTTACCTGGCTTCAGTATTAAGACAATCGTGGCCTCCTTCCAAGATCTGGGGATCACCCCAGCAGAGCTATAGACTAAATTGAATAAGGTATGGAGTGTAGGCAAGAGTTCGTCAAGTAACAATTTATAAACTTCATTAGGGAGGGCATCAAGGCCTGCTGCCTTCTTATTTTTGGCCCTCTTTATTTGGTCCCTAATCTCCTCCATAGATATGGGTGAGTCTAAAAGATCTCTGGCAGATTCTGTAAGCGCAGGTAAAGACTTATCCCTTAGCCACAAACTTATTGAATCCTGTGAGGGATCAATATTCTCCTTATAGAGATTCGAAAATAGGGACAAAAGGCAATTCTGCATTTCTGCGGGCTTGCTGGATTTAGTTCCAACACTATCAATAATAAGTTCATTAATGGTGTTTTTTGCCCGATCTATCCTTGCCTTCCAGGCCAGTAAGGCCCCTGCTCTTTCCCCATACTCAAAATTTTCCATATTACGAACTTGCCACTGAGCCTTGCATTTCAGATCCAGAAGGATCCTTAGGTCCTGCCTAGCCTCCTCGAGTCTCTTCTCTATCTGTGCCAATTTTCCTAGACTCTCCTGAGGAGTATAACTCCTTTCTTCTTCAAGAGCAGAGATTCTACCCTCCAAGGTCTGTAATTCTAAAGCTTTACTCCTATTCTTGGAGCTAATTAGGCTGCATAAAGCCCCTCTCAAATTTGCTTTGTAGGCATCCCACACAAACTCTATTGAAGTAGAGCCTAAATTAAAAGAAAAAAATTCCAGAGAGGACTTTTTAATTGCCTGAATGATTCCTGAATCAGATAACATTATCCTGTTCAAAGTCCACCTTGATTGTAGAGAGGGGTTATTCATAGAATATAAAAACAAAAGAGGAGCATGGTCCGAAAGATGGCTCGGAAGTACAGATATACTGACAACATTATCTGTAATCTCTCTATTTATCAGGACATAATCTATTCTGGAAGAATGATGATATTTTTTACAATGAAATGTAAAACCATCTACACTCCCCATCTTGGCTCTCCATAAATCTACCAAGTTAATATTGGATAGTAAGTTTTACATAACCCTGCGAGACTGCGGGGACCCTTTAGCGTGGCTCACATTGGATCTATCCTTTACCGGGTCAAGCCGAACATTAAAATACCCTCCTATTATTAGGGGGGGATTTGCCATTATTAAGTTGTCCTGAAGCTTGACCAGAAAGGATCGATCATCCGTATTGGGGCCGTAAAAAGATGAACAAGTCATCTCCTCCCCCTCAAAGTCTAGCTGAGCGATGATCCATCTACCTGTTTGGTCTGTCTGGACTGATTTTATCCTGCAAGTAATTCCTTTCTTACCAGAATTGCCACCCCGCGAAAATTTAATAATTGCTGAGAGTGACAATAACATTGTATCCAGGGGATTTTAGAAAAGATAGTTTCAGCCTCCATTTTATTTAAATGAGTTTCTTGCAACAAACATACCTGAGCTGATGACAGCTCTAAATATTTAAAAATCAATCTTTGTCTCCTTGGACATCTCAGGCCGTTCAGGTTCCAGGAGATAAATTGAATGTTTCGACCCCCCTTCATTTTACTTTCCCACAGCTTAAATAACTTTTGCAGAGGTTTTGAAGGAGTTCTCTAATTAGACCAAGAAAAACGAAATCTGCTTTACTTAACCTGTAAGATGAGGGATATTTTTTACCTATTTTGCCCCCACCCTGTACCTCACCCTGTGCTCCCCCCCACCTCTATCCCCACCCACCCTGAACCCCCGTGACCCCCCAATCCTCTACTACACTGAGGAACCCTACCTTCCAATAGGCAATCGCCTATTCGGGCCCTTCCCCCTCAAGGCTATATGGAATTACATAGAAACTACTGAAAAACTAGCGGTAGGAAACCAAGTTCTCGGGTTAACCTCTGCTTCCCTCCCCTACGACCCTCCCTGTTTCTCTAACTGAATTTTTGCTATGAGTGTATCTACTTCATTTGTCGTCCGGATCATGTGCATATGGTTGTTCCACATAACTCGCAATGTAGCGGGGAACCTTAGTTGGGCCTTTGCCCCTAAGCTGTTTAGTTCTGCCAATCTTTTGCCCAATTCCCACTGTCTCTCAGCCGTTATGTGGGAGATGTCGGATCTGATGGAGAAAGAAAAGGGAGACAAGTCAGTGAAAGGTGAAGATAAAACCCCTTCTTTAAGAGCTGCGGAGAGGATCTGTTCTTTAATTGAATATGATAAAAAATTAACCAGGATTTTTCTAGGCTTCTGCCTACCCGGATTCCTTTTAAAGGGGTCTTTGTGAGCCCTCTGGATTTCATGGTTTAGATCCACATTAGGAAGACTCTTAAGAACTGTGCCTTTCAATAATGAGATCAAAAACCCCTTTATATCCTCTCCCTCCATTGCTTCTGGGATATTTAAAAATTTCAGATTATTTTTTCTTGAATGGTTCTCCAATCTTTCAAGATCATCTTTGAGCTCCTTATTTTGGATAGCTAATTTCTCCAGCTGAAAAGAAGTGGACTCAATTGCACTCTTCATCCTGGGAATTTCCTCTTCGATTACCTCAGTTCTTGCAGTCACTTCTTCTAGCTTCTTAGCAAGTATCTCGCATGAGGATCGAATAGCCGCCTGATTTGCCTCAGAGACTGAAAACCTATTCGCCAGCTCTGCTTGATTTGCCTCTGAAACAGTAAATCTGCTTGCCATCTCGTCTTTTAGGGCAAAGAGGATGTCTGCCAGAGAGTGAAAATCTGGTACGAATGTGTTCTGAGTTTTCAGAGGTAGGGGGGATAGATTTTTACTACACAAATCAATAGAGCCACTAAGATCTTCCGTCTGCCCCTTACACAACTCTTCCGCTCGCTCTGACCCAATCTTCTCAGGGATTTCTTGCCTATCCCTGCCTTCCCCATCCTTTTGTTCCTGAGCTCTTCCCGACTCCTCCCTCTGGTCTGGAACTAATTTTAAATCAGACTCCTTCTGTAGGCCTAACACAGAATATCTGTTAGAAAGGGTTATAGCCGAGTGTACCTCCAGCTCCGGACTAGTTGTTATGATGAGATCAGCAGATTTCGCTAGATCAGCAGAGTTCAGCAGAATGGTTTTTTCCTGGAGACCATTATGTTCATTATATTCAGACTGGTTAACCCCTGATGTCTTCATTTTGAGATCGTGAGAGTGGACGAGGGTGCTGAAGACAACACCGAGACCGCAGTGGAGGCAGAGGTGGGTTCAGAGCTAGACCCGGACATGGCTTCGGAAGCCCCTTCTGCTTCAGGAAGAGAAGAGAACAGAGGCGGTACTTTCGCTGAGGAGAGGGACATAACCTGATAAAAGGTTTTCAGTGACGGGGTGATTTTAGACTTAGTACAAGCCGCTTTCTTATCCCGAACTTTCGCCGTGCCTCTTTGGGATTTAGATTTCACTGGAATTATAGGTAAGCCAGTGCCCCCCACCTGTTTACTCTGTTTTGCCGATATTTTTACTTCCGCCACTGGGGGGGATACTCGCTGTGGTAAAATTGGGTGAGTAATCAGGTTGTTAGATGCCAAATAAGCCGCCCTTGCCCGCAATGAGTATCTTGTTAATTTGGGGGGAGATGATCCCTCTTGAGATACAGCCCCCCTCTCCATACAGTCCGGAAAAACCTCACAGAAAATACCACCCACCTCGGTAGTCCGTGCACCCTCTCTAAAGTTGGGGTGTGGGAACTTGCTTTCTAACTTAATAATAACCGGCAATGTTCTACCTACTGAAAAAGTACATTCAGAGAATATAGCAACTGAGGCACTGCGCCGAAACCCAGCCTCCCCTACCTGCTCCGGGGAGGAATGGGCAGTTTCCAGGCTATACGCTCTCCCTGCCGTACAGCACAACAACAGGGGAAGAAGCTCGCTTCGTCTCCACTCGCTTGCGGCGACCCCCCACCTCCAGCCTGGTTTCCATACAGCTGAACCGCCCTCACCGTCGCCGACTCCGACACAGCCTGGGGGAGCTGGAAAGACTAGCGCGTCAACCGCCACAACCACCGCCTGGCTCTGCGAGGACTCCCCCCACATGTCAATTGTGGAAAAATGAGGAGCCTCATGGAGACATCGCGGCCCAGGACAAAAGAGGTACACAATCAAATTAAACTAAAATCCGGGTTTTAAAAGGATATACTTCCATCGATGGAGGGTGATTGCGGGAGGTCATCCGAGCCTCGAAATCCCACCGCCATTAGGAGCCTGAGGAGGTGCACCCACGGCCGTTCAAGCGGCGGCCGCCATGTTCCTCTCCCCGAGGAGGTTTTTTCAGGGGTAAAAATTACTATTCCCACTCCAAAGAGTGCAACAGTAGGGAAAGCGTTGGATAGCGTAGGGTTAAAAATTACTATTCCCACTCCAAAGAGTGCAACAGTAGGGAAAGTGTTGGAAATTACTATTCCCACTCCAGAGAGTGCAACAGTAGGGAAAGTGTTGGATAGCGTTGGGGTAAAAATTACTATTCCCACTCCAGTGAGTGCAACAGTAGGGAAAGTGTTGGATAGCGTAGGGGTAAAAATTACTATTCCCACTCCAAAGAGTGCAACAGTAGGGAAAGCGTTGGATAGCGTAGGGGTTAAATATAACATACTTATAAATTAAATAATTTTTGTAATTAAATAATGATTTATTAATAAATTAACAATAAATTAATTAAAAATACCAATAAATGTAAATTAATAATTACTTTAATAACATTAAATTACTTCCCACCCTATTTCCCAATAAACACACAACCCACTCCGCATAAAATTTCACACAATTAATTTAATTATCGATGAATAAATTAATAAAAATAATGACCAATTTATAATTAATTAACAATACATTAATTACCAATACCAATAAATAATAATTATTAAAAAGTAATTACCAATTAATAATTAATTAACAATAAATTAATTATCAATACCAATTAATAAGAATTAATAAGAATTAATTACAAATTAATAATTAATTAACAATAAATTAATGCTCAATACCCAAAAATAAAAATTAATAATTACTTAATTACAATTAAATTACTTCTCACCCTATTCCCCTATAAACCCACAACCCGCTCCAATAATACATTAATACAATTAATATAATTATCAATTAATCAATTGATAAAAAATAATTACTAATTAATAATTAATTAACAATCAATTAATTATCAATACCAATAAATAAAAATGTATAATTACTTAATTACAATTAAATTACTTCCCACCCTATTCCCCTATAAACCCACAACCCACTACAGAACTAAAACGCAAAATTTAATTAAAAATAATTAATAATTCCTAAAAAATATTATTTAATTTACTACAATTAAATTACTTCCCACCCTATTCCCCTATAAACCCACAGCCCGCTACGGTACTAAAACGCATAATTTACTTTAAAAAAATGTACTAACTTCTACAAAATTTATACATATATTTAAAAAAACAGTACAATACTTAACAAAAAATATAGAACACATACATATAAAATACATACTAAAATACATAACACTAATATAAACATCGATATTATTAACATCGATATTTTTGCTATTGATATTACTAACTTCGATATTAACAAAAACGATATTTCTTACCTTCAGGTCGATATTCTGGTCATCGATATTCTTGATGTCGATATTCTGTCCCCACGACATTTAAAACTCGATATTAATGTAGGTCGATATTAAAAACTCGATATTATGTCTGTGCACCGTATTGTTTGTCCCTATTTTGGATATTTGACTGATGTTGTACAATCTAGCGGCTGTGTTAAATGAATAGATGGGAAAGGACAATGACAGGATACACCCATCATGTCTCATACTTGGGAGATGCAATTTCAAAATTAAAAAAATAATTTAAGGGGAAAATCTGCCAGTAAGTCCTTGTTCTATAAAACAACCAAAAGTGCAGTATGTGGGTGAAAAAGAGAGACAGCAAGTGCAGTATGTGGGGAAGAAGAGAGACAGCTGTTCTCAGAACAGAAGGCAAGTAAGGGATGTGGCGCTGTGTCCAGAGCTGTTGACTTTGAAACTGGGGAACAGATTCGAGTCTCGGCATCGGTGCAGCAACCTATGATTCTGGGCAAATCACTTAAACTCACTGTGCTTAACAAAAAAATGTGTAATGTAATTGGTGTTCATGCAATGCGCTCCAATGCCTTCAGATCGGGTTGAGTTTACACTATAAAGATGCTAGTGCTCCATACCTCCTTTTTTTAGTTCAGCCTGCAGGCAGCAGATATTCTCGACTTACAAACATGTATTTCCAGGGAATGGTTATAAAAAAAATAAAAATGAGCATGTTGACAAACATAAAAGAATGTATATTAATCAGTTTGATTCATTGTTTCTGCTAGCTTTTATTTCTAAATTAGAGGTTTGTCATTGTGGTCCATTTTTGGACACCCAGAATGAAAAAGAAGTGAGGAGTTACATTCTCCCATGTACCCTTTAAATAACTACATACATTTTTTGCACTGAATGAACAGGACATAGGCATTTAACCATAAAGTGGTGGGAGAGGAGGATGAACAAAAACAAACAAGCATTGGCATAGCCAATAGATCTCGCCTTTGGGACCTTATCAGTGTTTGGCCACGTAGCACATTCCCCTGACATCAAAGTTTGTGGTTAATCATCTATGATACACTGACCCTATTACTACCAGGCATTCATTTAAGTCCTTTGACAGTGTTGGCATGTGTATTAGTTTGAGAGGAAAGACCGGAATTAACTTGAAGAACAAGCTGACACCCTGGGTAAAATATTTGAGCCTTTAGAGAAAAAGGTTGCAAGAACCGAAAGGACACCCTTGTTGTGCTGCTTCACGCCATCAGTATGCACAAGGTGACTTGTATTTCGCAAGCACTGCCGCACTTGTGCCATGTTAGCACCAAATAGGCTCCTACACTGGCAACAGAAGTCGGATGGCTGTTTATTGGCTGTAAATAATAACCAGATAGCCACAGGCTGTGTGAATATTTATGGACCATCTGTTGCATACCTCGGTTGGAAGTATGAATTCCATACGTATTTTTATTATTTTCAACTGGACAAAATGACCCTGTGTAACTAGAGGAACTTAGAGGTCAAATAATTAAAACTACCCCCACCCAACACATTTTATAATGATGAATGGATTAACCTCTCAGACTAGGAGTGAAACAAGCCCCCTCCTTACATTCATTCACACGAAGGGGGCAGAGGAATGCTGAAGAGCATCATGTTAAGGGAGGAAGGAACCTGGCTGTCCTTTGGTGGCTTTAGAATTAAATACTCAACTGAGATTAAAATTAGGGGTAGGTTTCTATCTCCTCTAGCATCCCCAGGCACCCCAATGAGGACCTAGAACTGGAGGGTGTCTTGACTGTTCAGGAGAAATCTCCCAGCTCTCTCAAGTTACGCCTCTTAGGTAGTAAAAGGTATAAGTACTGCCTTGCCAAGCATCGTAGGGTAATGTCTTGGGGATTGGCATCCTTTTGGCTCTCCAGTCTGTTTCCCACTTTGCGGCGGAAATCCAAGATGGCCGCTCACCATGACCGCCTAGGTTGTCGCTCTAGTCTTTTGGCCGTTTTCCCTCCTCAGCTGTGCTCGCGCTCGTTAGCGCGATGCTCTGCGCACTTCAACTGAAGTATTTGTGGAAACGGCTGCGTTTTCAAATTCGCGGCCGTTTCGCTTCCACAGAAAGAGATTCGGGAAGATTTCGTTTGGGCCAGCGCTCAGGTTTATCACAGTAGGTAACACTGTGAATAAGGTGAGCTTAATCTTTGAAGTCAACTTCCACGACGGATAACAGAACACGTTTTCACTGAAGGGAGTTAGTTGTTCTAGTCTACAGTTCCAGAGAGAGCATCTCAGAGACAATCCTGTTTGAAAGACATTGGGGACAGCGCAATTCCTAATTACTGAATTCAGCCGTTTCAAACCACATTTGAACTCAGTGTAATATTTCCTGTGGGGTATCTCGCTCATTTGTTCCAGAGGAGTACCTGGTCATAGAGACTGAATTACATAGAGACTTTGTATATATAGCACCCAGACATTCAGAGACTATCATTTATGATTTATGGTATGACAACAGTATTCTAGAAAAAAGCAGTCAACAGTAGATATGGTTATATATATATATATATATATATATATATATATATATATATATATATATATATATATAAGTATACTTACCAACTTGTCCACGGAGATTAAAGGAGAACTACAGTTTCCAGACAAGTACTGAAAATTCCGCAAGAGAAAAGAAATACAGAGAGAAAGTCGCTATTCAACTAATTAACTAAACAAAGGTGAATATAGATAGCCGAGGTGAGATAAAGAGAAATAGCGTAGTTAGTTCATACATAGAGTTAGTTACAGTGTGTTTCTATTCACAGAGTCCTACACCGTGAAGTCAACCAACCAGTAGTGACAATTTATATTCAAGCCGAAAGGTAGCAACTTTCAAGAGAGCAGCAAGCCACACAGAAGGGACAGGTATTCTAAGGTGGAGATTAAGAGACTTGGGTTGGTGTAATTGTTATTTGTGGTTACATGACCCTCTCTGTTTCAGGAAGCAACGCTAGACAAGCAAGGGTTCCAGTCCTGAAGAAGAGTAGCAGTGGCAGTCTCTCTTTTCATCCCAATCCCCTTTCCCCCCCTTTGCTATTTGTGAACTAGTTCGCAGTAGCGGAGCTGGGGATTGTGGAACTATCATCAGCTCCTGCGGAAAATCCAGTTTTGGTTCAGGTACTTGACAGATTGAAGTGCCACCCAAAATTTCCGCCCGAGCAGTATGGCTGAGGGAATTGATGTAAAGGCTTTGGCGTCAGTGTTAGATGGGATACAAAAACAATTGAGTGATACCATGTCTGAGAATAAATCTCTTAGGGAAGAGGTTAGAAAGTCTAGTCAAGAGGCCCAATTTTTGCGTCAAAGGTTTGAAGAACTTTCTGCTAGTGCCATAGCTGGAACTAAGGAAAATAAGTCACAGACGTTTACTCCAGCCCCTTCAGCGGCGGAGTTGACCACTCAGGTAATTCACGCAATTTCACCTACAATCCCATTGGCAGCTCCAGAAAGGTTTAGTGGGGATCCTCATAAAGCTCAGATATTCCTCACACAATGTTCTCTACACTTTCTCTGTCGCCCCATTATCTTTAAGGAGGATCAATCCAAGGTGGCCTTCATATTGTCCTACCTGAGTGGTGACGCTGCAGCCTGGTCCATGCCGTTAGTGAACAACAACGATCACATTTTATATGAGTTTGAGGATTTTAAAAGAGAGTTTTTCCGCATTTTCGATCGGAGATCTATTTCTCAAACTACAGCTAACGAACTTTTAGATTTAAAACAAGGTAATCGTGACTTGGTCGCATACTTGGCACAATTCAATAAGTTGATTGTTGAAACGAATTGGCCAGAAGCCAAGAGAGCGGCCGTTTTCTATAGAGGTCTTAAAGATGAGTTGAAGGACGGTCTAGCACAGATACCTAAGCGACCCACTGATGTCTCTGAATTAATAGATCTGGTCTTACAGATTGATCAGCGTCAGAGTGAAAGAAAGAGTGAACGGCGAAAGGATTTTAAATATTTCCCTCCGCGAATTGATCGAGCCCGGTCGGAGAACACCAAGGTCAAAGACGTCTCCTCGGAGGAAGAACCTATGCAAATCAGCTCTGTTCGGGGGCCATTATCTAAGGAAGAAAGAGAGAAGAGACGAACTGGCAAACTTTGTATGTATTGTGGTAATTCCAGTCATTTTGTCAAAGACTGCCCCAAGAAACCTAAAAATAATGCTTGGGTAAAAGACAGGCTCCACCAGTAGAGGGAGTTGCTCTGGTGGAAGCTAATGACAAGTCAACTCCAGATTCGCAATCAATTGCCAACACTTTACAATCCTCTGCACCCCATTTGATAATTGCTGGTCTTATCAAGTTTGGAGCTGCCGAAGCGGATGATATTTCTGTGATGAAAGATTCGGGTGCAACCGGCAATTTTTGTGATATTAAATTCGCCCAATCCTTAGGTATTCGATTTATCAGAAAGGAAAAATTGGAATCTGTTCGAGCCGTTGATGGAACGAATTTATCCTCCGGCCCTATAGTTCATGAAATGGAGGACATCTGGTTGAAAGGGCCCAGTAGTCATCTAAGTATGTTGAGGTTCAGTCTCATCGACGCACCACAATTCCAGCTCATCTTGGGTTTACCTTGGCTTACAGAGCATAATCCCAAAATTGATTGGGCTAAGAGATCCATCGACATGAACTCAGACTATTGCAAAGGGCATTGCCATGATTGGAGTGTCAATTTTCCTCCAGCTTCTCCTCCTCTGTTGTTGGCTAGTCAGTCTAAATCAATCTGTTTCTTGGAAACCCAAGACATTCCAATGGAATATCAAGATTTGGCATCAGTTTTTGACGAACAGGAGGCTAACAAGTTGCCTCCGCATCGAGAGTATGACTGCAAGATTGAATTGGAGGCTGGCGCTTCGTTGCCGTGCAGTAGAATTTATGCGCTTTCTGAAAAGGAAAATCAGCATCTAAAGGAGTACATAGATCAGTACCTGGCTAATGGTTTTATCCGCCCTGCACAATCTCCAGTCTCCTCTCCACTTTTTTTTATTCCTAAGAAAGATGGAAGGTTGAGAACTGGCATCGATTATCGAGCATTGAATCTTGTCACCAAGAAAAACAGATATCCATTGCCTTTAATTTCCGAATTGCTTGATCAAGTCAAAGGAGCCAAGGTATACACGAAATTAGATCTCAGGGGAGCTTATCATTTAGTGCGCATGGCAGAAGGCGAAGAGTGGAAGACTGCATTTCGAACTCGACTGGGTCTCTTCGAGTACCAGGTCATGCCTTTTGGCCTGTGTAATGCGCCTGCTGCTTTCCAGCATTTCGTGAATGACATCTTGAGAGAGTTCCTGGATCGTTTTGCAGTTGTGTTTATTGACGATATTCTTATTTTTTCCGCCAACATGAAAGAACATATTCAACATGTACGATTGATTCTGAAGAAGTTGCTTGAAAATCAACTTTTTGTTAAGTTGGAGAAATGTGTCTTTCATTCTACACAAGTGGAATTTTTGGGGTTTGTGTTATCCCCTGAAGGAGTGTCTATGGATGATGCTAAAGTAAAGGTCATTAGAGATTGGCCCTCTCCACGTAATGTGAAGGAGGTGCAGAGTTTCATTGGCTTTGCCAATTTCTACAGGCGATTCATTTCAGGTTTCTCTGAGAAGGTTTCCACGCTAACTCGCCTGTTGAAGAAGGGGGTCAAGTTCGAGTGGACCACAGAAACTGAGGGAGCCTTCCAGGAATTGAAGAAGATCTTTATCTCGGGCCCTGTTCTTTTGCATCCAAACCCCGAGGAGCCTTTTTTCGTTGAGGCCGATGCCTCCAATTTGGCCATCGGTGGAATCCTTTCTCAGAGGCACAAGAATACTGGCCAACTTCATCCAGTGGCATTCAGATCTCGAAAACTGACACCTGCAGAAATGAACTACTCAATTGCTGATAAAGAATTATTGGCAGTTAAAGATGCCTTTCAAGAGTGGAGACATTATTTGCTAGGTGCCCGACATGAGGTCACAGTGTTCACAGACCATAGAAATCTCCAGTTTTTGAAATCGGCTCGTACTCTCACTCCTCGGCAGCTGAGATGGTCTTTATTTTTTGCAGACTTCAACTTTGTGTTAACATACAATCCTGGATCTGCTAATGGTAAGGCTGATGCCCTGTCTCGTCTCAATACTGGTGAATCTGAAAAGGTGATGGAGAAGGGCTTAATCATTCCTAAAGAGAAGATTGTTGGTGTAGTCAATTTTCCAGAATTTGAAGAAAGATTGAGTAAATCTTTGGCGGATTTGGAACTCCAGGATTGGGCCAAAGAAGGTACTGGAAGAGAAGTAAAAAATGGAAGGCCTTATTACAAAGGAAAACTTTATGTGCCAAATGAAGAACTTCAACTGGAGGTCATTCGACATTTTCATGATGAGTTATTGGCTGGTCACAAGGGGGTCAAGAAAACCTTGTAGATGATTCAAAGAGAATTTTGGTGGCCGGCTGTGGAGACTCAGGTGGGACAATATATAGCCTCTTGTGAGCAGTGCATAAAGGGAAAGGCTGTTAGAATGGCTCCACAAGGTTTGTTATTGCCTTTGCCCCCAGCCCCATATCCGTGGCACACTGTTTCCATGGATTTTATAGTGGAACTTTCCTCTAGTCAAGGGTTCACTACGATTTGGATTGTGGTAGATCATTTCACCAAAATGAGCCATTTCGTCCCTTTAAAGTCAATTCCTACCTCAGCTCAGTTATCCGCTCTGTTCACTCAACATGTAGTCAAGGCCCATGGAATTCCCAAAATAGTAATTTCAGACCGGGGTCCACAGTTTATTTCACACTTTTGGAGGGCTTTTCTCAAAAGATTAGATGTGGATTCTCGTCTGTCTACCAGCTTCCATCCTGAGACTGATGGACAGACGGAACGAGTCAATCAGGAATTGGAGCAATATCTGCGCCTTTTTTGATGGAAAATGAAGGGGAATGGCCTAATTTAATTTGGGCGGCCGAATTTGCGTACAATAATGCCAAACATTCTTCCACTGGGTTTTCCCCTTTTTATCTAAATTCTGGTAGGCATCCTAATACCTTTGTGGGGAAGCAGGAGAGTGATGTTCCAACAGTCGAGGTAGTGGTTCAAGAACTAAAGAAGGCGTATCAGGTAGCGACTAGCAATTTGATCAAGGCTAAGATTTCCAACAAGAAGCAGGCAGACAAGAAAAGACGTTCAAATCCCATATATGAGCCTGGGGACAAGGTATGGATCTCGACTCGAAATATGCACCTGAAGGGGAATCGAAAGTTTCAACCCAGATTCATTGGTCCTTTTCAGGTGGATAGAATGGTTAATCCAGTGAGTGTTAAGATTCAACTCCCTCCTAGGTTAAGAATTCATTCCGTTTTCCATGTTTCTCTTCTTAAAAAGAATCCTCCAGAACTAAGAGTAAAAGAACCCCCAAGATCTGTTCAGTTTCAGTCAGAGGAGGAATTTGAGGTAAAACGGATTTTAGATTCACGATTCAGGAAGGGGAAGTTGCTTTACCTCGTGGATTTGAAAGGTTTTGGGCCAGAGGAGAGATCCTGGGAACCTAAGATTAATGTGCATGCTCCTAGATTGGTTCGAGAATTTCATAAGACTTACCCTAATAAGCCCAAAGAGAGTGAGGGGGAGTTTTGGTGGGGGGTACTGTCAGGACTGTTCAGGAGAAATCTCCCAGCTCTCTCAAGTTACGCCTCTTAGGTAGTAAAAGGTATAAGTACTGCCTTGCCAAGCGTCGTAGGGTAATGTCTTGGGGATTGGCATCCTTTTGGCTCTCCAGTCTGCTTCCCACTTTGCGGCGGAAATCCAAGATGGCCGCTCGCCATGACCGCCTAGGTTGTCGGTCTAGTCTTTTGGCCGTTTTCCCTCCTCAGCTGTGCTCGCACTCGTTAGCGCGATGCTCTGCGCACTTCAACTGAAGTATTTGTGGAAACGGCTGCGTTTTCAAATTCGCGGCCGTTTCGCTTCCACAGAAAGAGATTCGGGAAGATTTCGTTTGGGCCAGCGCTCAGGTTTATCACAGTAGGTAACACTGTGAATAAGGTGAGCTTAATCTTTGAAGTCAACTTCCACGAGGGATAACAGAACACGTTTCACTGAAGGGAGTTAGTTGTTCTAGTCTACAGTTCCAGAGAGAGCATCTCAGAGACAATCCTGTTTGAAAGACATTGGGGACAGCGCAATTCCTAATTACTGAATTCAGCCGTTTCAAACCACATTTGAACTCAGTGTAATATTTCCTGTGGGGTATCTCGCTCATTTGTTCCAGAGGAGTACCTGGTCATAGAGACTGAATTACATAGAGACTTTGTATATATAGCACCCAGACATTCAGAGACTATCATTTATGATTTATGGTATGACAACAGTATTCTAGAAAAAAGCAGTCAACAGTAGATATGGTTATATATATATATATATATATATATATATAAGTATACTTACCAACTTGTCCACGGAGATTAAAGGAGAACTACAGTTTCCAGACAAGTACTGAAAATTCCGCAAGAGAGAAAGTCGCTATTCAACTAATTAACTAAACAAAGGTGAATATAGATAGCCGAGGTGAGATAAAGAGAAATAGCGTAGTTAGTTCATACATAGAGTTAGTTACAGTGTGTTTCTATTCACAGAGTCCTACACCGTGAAGTCAACCAATCAGTAGTGACAATTTATATTCAAGCCGAAAGGTAGCAACTTTCAAGAGAGCAGCAAGCCACACAGAAGGGACAGATATTCTAAGGTGGGGATCAAGAGACTTGAGTTGGTGTAATTGTTATTTGTGGTTACATGACCCTCTCTGTTTCAGGAAGCAATGCTAGACAAGCAAGGGTTCCAGTCCTGAAGAAGAGTAGCAGTTACAGTCTCTCTTTTCATCCCAATTCCCTTTCCCCCCCCTTTGCTATTTGTGAACTAGTTCGCAGTAGCGGAGCTGGGGATTGTGGAACTATCATCTGCTCCTCCGGAAAATCCAGTTTTGGTTCAGGTACTTGACAGAGGGAGGCATTCGAGGGGATGCAGTGTACAGGTGAGATGATGCACTGGACATATTGTGCAGTTGTGAGA
Organism: Calotriton arnoldi; assembly: GCA_963921515.1. NCBI lineage: Eukaryota > Metazoa > Chordata > Amphibia > Caudata > Salamandridae > Calotriton > Calotriton arnoldi. The sequence continues at coordinate 505,100 of CAWUFW010005352.1, forward strand.
TGGTGGTGATTAAGTGCCTTGACAGGTGCAGGTGAAAGCAGGGGGAGAGTAGGAAAAGTGTGGGGATGAGATGTGGCTTAAGGGCTACAGCTGCCACTTTTGGAACCAGAGAACTGGGTTGGAGTCCCGGCGTCTGTTCAACATCCTGTGATTCTGGGTAAGTCACTTAGGGGCATATTCACAAGGACTTATCGCCGGGTTATCGCCACCTTAACGCATCAAGAGTGGAGATAGATTTAACACCCCATTCACAAGCGGGTGCAAACTGCAGACAATGCAAGTATTCCCGCGATAACTGCAGCAAAATTTACCTCCACGGGCGACCCCACCAACTAACCCTAATGAGATGCAGAGTAGGCGTTCCCGTGCAAAAACACACGAAAACACCACATTCACAACGAACTGCCAGATCTGCAATGTGAACCAAAAACAGGCAATAAGCCGCAGTAGCAGCAGGGATTTAACACCTGCCTTCTGCTGGCGTTAAGCAGGACGACTACCTGCAGTATGAAAGGGAGCCCAGGCCAGAGCCACATCTGAAGACCCACAGATGCCATGGAGACAATGATCATGCAGCTCGGAGACCCATGAGGGCCACAACACTCACCGCCACCACTCCCAGGCCCCCCCCCCGGGACAAACACATACCGTGCATGACACAAGAGCCACAAAAAGCGCATGATGTCGCACAATGACAACAAGAAACACATGTGTGGTCAGAAGAACGAGAAACAGTCACTCATCATTGAAGTAACAACCAAAAACTTTATTGAAATACAACACAAAATACCAATGCGGAAGACTCCTTTCGGGTCTGTCCGGGACAAATTTCATGTCACAGCCTGGAAAATAAAGCACAAAATCAGAACGTGTGTCATGCGCACATCAAAGGAGCGAGACACAGAGAAACAGAGAAGGAAAGAAAGGCAGAGAGAGAAAGAGAGAGAAGGAAAGGAAGGGAGAGAGAGAGAGAGAGAGAAGGAAAGGAAGGGAGAGAGAGAGAGAGAGAAGGAAAGAAAGGCAGAGAGAGAAAGAGAGAGAAGGAAAGGAAGGGAGAGAGAGAGAGAAGGAAAGGAAGGCAGAGAGAGAGAGAAGGAATGGAAGGGAGAGAGAGAGGAGGGACACTGCCGCCCCCGCGCACCCAGGCACCACTGCTCACCTGCTGCCACCGGTGAGTCTCCAACCACGTGCCGGTATACACTGCAAGCCACCAGGTCTGCAATCTGTAATCGAGGCCAGAGTCAATCATGGCAGAGTCCATCTCACTGCACACGGCAACAACGCCTGTCCGTCCCTGCGCACACATGCAGCCGCACCCTACCCCCTCCCACGGGCCAGCGCTGGCTGTCCGCAATTGCGCACCCAGGCCCCACTGCTCACCTGCCGCCAACGGTGTGTCCACCAGTGGGCACACCACGTGCCCGTGCAAGCTCCAGGCTCAGGTCCCGCCACCATGGCATGCTCCACATCATGCGGACCCGCACCGCGGCCCAACAGGTCCCACACATGATGCTGAGTCCTGAGGCATCAATGGCAGAGACCACATCAGTGCACACATCATCATCGCAGGCCGCACACCCGCTCAGCAATTTCGGTGCCACTAACCCTGTGCAACCCCAGTCAGCGCCACATGATGGTAGGCCAGTGACGGCCGCAAGGCTTCGGGTGCCACTAACCCCGTGCAACCCCAGTCAGCGCCACATGGTGGTAGGCCCGTGACGGCCGCAAGGCTTCGGGTGCCACTAACCCTGTGCAACCCCAGTCAGCGCCACATGGTGGTAGGCCCATGATGGCCGCATGGCTCCGGGTGCCACTAACCCTGTGCGCAACAACTCATGGGCCCTTTATGATTGAGAATCGTAGAACGTCTGTCATCCAGTCACCACCGGCAGTTGGGAATGTGACGTTGTCGGCCCCTTATATTGGCGGGGTCACGTGGCCTGTGACGCCTGTGCCGGATGGGTGTGGTGTGTGTGCAAACCTGCCCTCAGGGAGTGGCTGTGACATGCTAACTAGACCAGCGACCTGCAGACCACTAGCGTGTAAACCTGCGACTTGTAGCTATGTTCCCCCCCCCTCGGAGCGTAAGCGGAGTGGTCTGGCCTGGCCTGGCGTACGCAAGACCAGTGCAGGGCTTGCAACAATGACTCGGGGGCTCTGGGCGTGGTTCAGTCCATGTCCGGACAAGGAAGTGACTAATGCATGTGTCCCTGTTGTAGTGTCTACGGCACCTGGAACGCAATCGGCAATGTAGCACACTGTGACTGGAATCCCACTAGATGAGCATCATTGACGTTAGGGGGAATCACTGACCCTACATTCATCCACACATTCATACATGAATGATGAAAGACATGACACAGCAGTGCGTTTCTGAATGTTTAATGCACATCCAGTGGAGTTTTGCAGCTGGAGCAGTACAGGGCCATGCCAACCCCACTTCACAATATGGGCCTGTGGAGGGCCAGCCAGAGTCCATCGGGGAATGACAAGTACAGCGGAAGAGGAAGGGTACAGTCCGCAGTCTGGTCGCCGTATCATTGGTCACCAAACAGGATATGGCAGTCCTTGTCGCGGTCCAAGGTGAGTGCAGCAGAGTGTATCGGGGGTCAGTGGAAGGTCATGGGGCCATGTGCGGCACCAAGCAGCAACAGGCCAGGTGGTGGACATGAATGCTAGTGCCTCCTTCTGATCTCAAGCCCATCCACGTCCTCGTCCTCGGATGTGTGCTCTGCCCCACTTGTGGGTGGTGCAGTTCCGGCTGCGGCACTGTGTGCCACTGACACATCAGGGGCCGGAGGTGGATTGTCGTCCGCATATGTGCCAGCTCATGGCTGAGATCGCTGGAGCCACTCTGAGCAGACAGGTGTTCTTGTCTCCGAGTCATGACTCCAGCAATGTCAGCCAGGGATTGCTGGAGACCATGGAGCGGTGTGTGGGTGTCCGTTAGGGACTGGAGATGGTCCCTGATGGGACTCAGACACCCATGGATGGCGTCAAGTTCGGTAGCCATGAGGTCGAACCCCACCCGCACCTGCTCAGCCATCTCCCTCTGGCCCTCCAACACACGGCGTTGGAAGGCCATATGTTGTTCGTGGACGTCTTGGGAGACAGCCGGGGTTGTGGGTGCCTCCTGCTGGGTGGTTTGTGGAGTGGGTGGGGTCTCCTTGATGCAGCTGGGCTGACCTGGTCCTGGAGGTGATTGGCGGATGAGTTCAATGATGTCTTGGAGGGCTTGGGTGTCGATGCTGGTGGTGTCCTCCTCGTCATCAGTGAAGAGTGGCTGGGACTGCTCTGCAGGAGGTGTTGACGGTGCCCCTGCAATGTGAAGGGGAGATGCTGTGTTACAATGTGTCCACATGTATGTAGCCGCATGGTACATGTTCACATTCAGACAGCATGGCAATGTACATTGTGACAGTTTGTAGATCAGGGCCATGATCCAGAGTCATTGTGGGTGTGCACTGTGCTCTGCTTGATTGTGCATGTGTGCCATTGTGGCCATCTCCCCCCGTCCCCCCAGTACCTGGTGGTTACTCATCCTGTTGCTGTTGTGTTGTGTCATGTGGAGCAGTGTCCGGTGCCCCGACTCCTGCCACGGTCTCCACTAGGCCTGGGCGGTAAATTCCGTTCCGCTCGCGGAATTTGCGGAATTTGGGTAATTTCGCGTTCCGCGGAGAACGCGGAATTACCAAAAATTCCGCGAGCCGCGGCTTCGCGGAATTTTTTACTTATTCGCGCTTTCAAAATGCGTGTTCGCGAGATATTTCTCCCCGAGCACGCAAACAGCGTTCGCGAACAGGAAAAAAGCATCGCGAACGGGCGGAACAAGCAATTCCGCGTGTTCGCGGAACTTTTGCGTGCTCGCGGAGATTTTTTACCATTTCGCGGAGCTTTGCGTAGCGGGACTATGCAAATTCCGCCCACCCCTGGTCTCCACACTGACGACTGTCGACACCAGCTCCTCCATGTCATCCAGCTCCAGCTGTGGCGCTGGGCTCCCACCTCCAGTCTGCATTGCTGCCTTCTGGTTGCCTGCGAGTTTCTCCTTGGTTTTGCGCTTGATGTCAATCCATCGCCTCTTGACCTCGTCCATTGACCTCTTGTGCTCTCCGACGGCATTCACCTTGTCCACAATGGACCGCCATATTCCATTTTTGGTGCCCAATGACCCATTGGAGGTGACGAACAGTTGTTGATGGTGTTCTATCACCTCCGTGACCAGGATCCTATTCTCCTGCGGACTGAACTTCGTCTTCCTCTTCTTCTTGTCCTTGCCCTTCCCTGTCCCTGAGGTCCCAGGCTGGTCGTCCGGGGTGCTTGTGGGGTTCCGCTCGTCCTCTGCGCCTGCTCCGGCTGCCTCCATGGTGCTTCGGTGTTGGTCATCTTGTGTTTGTGTGTTTTTTCTACTTTTGTAGTGATTTTCCCGCCTGCCTTGTGTGTATGGCAGGCCTGGTGCTGCTTATCGCTGATTTCCTCATCGCGGTTTGGCCCATCGGATGTTTTTTTGCGTTGGGGTTTGGGTTTTTATCACCGTCGCGGTTGTTGTATCGGTTTTCGGGAGACTATCGCATGGTACCGCCGTGTTGTGAATTCCACGTTAACGCAGGGTTATTTTCCCGCGACAGACTGCGATGTGTAAAGTTGCATTAACATTTTTTGGAGATGTTTAGCGCACATTCTTGTGAATATCCCCCTTAATCTCCCCGTACCTAAAACAAAATGAACTTGACCTTGTATAATGTAAGTTTTGTTCTTGTAAAGTGCTCCAATACCTTCCGTTCGAGTTCAGACTATATAGAACACTGCGAAAAACAAGTAAACATAACGTGAAAACGGACTAAAACACAGAATAGTATAACATACTGGCAGCATATAGTTGGGAAAAACAGTTCATTTGCCTTTAGAACTATACATGCAAAAAAGACACACTGCATATGTGATATTGGTACTTAGAAGATGGGATGTCTAAAAGCATCTACCATAAGCGCTTGTGCTACTGATCATCTCTTGTCGGCGGCTCAAACAGCAACAATTGGATTTTCACAGGCTGGAATTCCACTGTTTTTTTCATTAATGACACTTATCCTCTTGTGGCTCTTTGTGTGCCCTTGTCGCAGTGCATTGTTGTGGTTACTTTAAGGCAGCTGCCCATAGCATGCTTACCTGGGCTGGAGCAGCAGGGGTCCAGGATAAGGAAGAGAGCCCCAGAGAGGCCCGAAACCATTCAAATTTCCTCGAGGGAGAACTAGGGGGCATATCTACAAGGGCAGGCGATAAAATTATCGCCGCTTTAGCGTCCGTTTTCGGACGAAAAGCGGCGATAATTTTAACGCCCTATTAGCAAGGACACGCTAACGCGTGAATCCATGCTTTTCGCCCATTCTCATATCGCCCAGCTTTGCATCTCTAATGAGATGCAAAGTGGGCGTTCCTCCCCAGAATAACGGGAGAAATGTCGCAAAGCGACATTTCTCCTATTATCAAGCCCCCGCTAAGAAGCATGGCGACAAGAAAAGTAGCGATAACCTCTGTTATCGCTACTTTCCTTACGCCTGCTTTGAAACCGACTTAGCCATGATATCGTATGGAAGGTGGATATCATGGCTAAGTATGTGCAGCCCTATCAGCAAGCTATCGCCAAAAGTTGTGCGATTATCACTGGATTTCCAGCGATAATAGCACAGTTGGCAGCTTGCGCTCTGAATTTTATCGCTTTGGAGATAAGCGTTGCTGATAGCACGCTATCTCCGCGATAAAATTCAGAGATGGCCGGCGATAATTATCCTCACGCTAAGAGCGCTGAGCGATAATTATCGCCTGCCCTTGTAGATATGCCCCTAGATTTGGTGGGAGGTGACTCTGAAGGATCAGACTCCAGAGTCAGGGCTTAACCAGGTGTGGGGCAGGGAAGTGCTGGTTCGCTTTCCTGGTCGGTGTTTTTTGAGAGGTGTTTTCAGGTGTAATTTGGATGGGTGTTTAGTTTTTGTTGCCGGCGGGTCCAGGTTGGGGAGTAGAGACCGGGTGGGGGTGGAGTGCCGAGCGGCTGACCTGCTGCTGCTCTGGAGCAAATGAGACTGAGGAGGAGCGCTGAAGGGGAGATCGATGTTAGTGAGTGAGAGAGTAAAGCTGCAGCTAGTCTCTTGTCTCTACCTCCTTCATGTTCAGTGGCAAAAGGGTGTGGGCGGGGTCTCAGCACCGGCTCTCCCCGTGTATTTATTGTTAATAAAAACAGTGGCGGCTCATCGAGGGAGTGCTGCGGGGTGGTGAGGAGGGGGAGGGGCAGGGTGGGGTTAGTAAACTCCGGCATACAGCGGTACAGATTTAAGTAAATAAATAAATAAATAAAACAAATTACATTGTGCGCGCTGCATCGCCAAGTTGGCGTTGCAGCGCGAGCAATGTAAATTGTTTTATTGATTTATTTATTTACTTAACTCCGTACCGCCGCATGCCGGAGTTTACTACCCCCCGCCCCACCCCACCACCCCGCAGCACTCCCTCGGCGAGCCGCCGCTGAATAAAAATGAACATAAATGCTGTGTATGATTAAAAAACTAATAATAATGCCGTCAGGGAAGCGCATTCGTTTCAGAGCCACGGCAAAGTAACCAGTGTGTTTCTCACAAAAAATAAAAAGTGAATGCTGTATGTATTTATAAGAAAAGAATGCCGTCAGCGGAGCAGGTTTGTTTCCAAGTCAAGGCAATCAAAGTAACCAGTGTGAACAAGGGAAGCCATCAGCTGAGCATGAGCCGATGCAAACAAAAAACAAGCATTTGCAATTCAATAGGACTCGCATTTACGCGAGACCTATTGCATTGCAAACAGGAGTGCGGGTGGGCGGGCGAGGGGGGAGTGGGAGGCAGGGGGGACAGAAGGCAGGGACAGCGGGATTGCGAGCGGGGGGTGCGAGAAGGCACGGACAACGGGAGTGTGGGAGAGGAGTAAGAAGGCACGGGCAACGAGAGTGCGGGCGGGAGGGGCCGAGAAGGCACGGACAACAGGAGTGCGGGCAGGGGGGGAGAAGGAAAGGACAAGGGGGGTGCGGGCCGGGGAGGGGGTGAGAAGGCATGGAAAAAAATAGTGCTCTAAATAACACGTACCGCACAGTGTAACACTCGAAGTAAAGGGGCCAATAGCCATGGGAGGGTACAAATGGGGTGGCAAAGTGAGCTAAAGAATGATGATGGATTCAACCCAGATCTGTGACTGGGGGTGAGTGTCTGAAAGGTTTCAGCGCTCCATCCATCATCTCCTTGTGTTTGCTTTGTTCGCCCTAATTTGGCAGGGTATGCCCAGACGTGGGTCCCTTGCTCACTTTGCCATTGGATTCAAGCTAGCCTGGCTGAAGAGGGGTGTTACCCCAAAACCGGTCCCAGGAAGCTTGTTTTCGGTCCAGGGAAGACATGGCTTGACAGTTCGGGCTGGACTGTTCCCATGAGGCACAGGGCCAAGACTGATTTGCATATAGCTGTGTCTGAACTGGGGTGGCAAAGTGAGCAAAAGAATGATGATGGATTCAACCCTGATCTGTGACTGGGGGTGAGTGTCTGAAACGTTTTAGCGCTCCGTCCATCATCTCCTTGTGTTTGCTTTGTTTGCCCTAAGTTGGCAGTGTATGCCCAGACGTGGGTCCCTTGCTCACTTTGCCACTGGATTCAAGCTAGCCTGGCTGAAGATGGGTGTTATCCCAAAACCGGTCCCAGGATGCTTGTTTCTGGTCCAGGGAAGACATGGCTTGGCAATTCAGGCTGGACTGTTCCAATGAGGCACAGGGCCAAGACTGATTTGCATATAGCTGTGTCTGAACTGGGGTAGAAAATTGAGCTAAAGAATGATGATGGATTCAACCCAGTTCTGTGACTGGGGGTGAGTGTTTGAAAAGTTTCAGCGCTCCGTCCATCATCTCCTTGTGTTTGCTTTGTTTGCCCTAAGATGGCAGTGTATGCCCAGACGTGCGTCCCTTGCTCACTTTGCTACTGGATTCAAGCTAGCCTGGCTGAAGAGGGGTGTTAGCCCGAAACCAGTCCCAGGATGCTTGTTTACGGTCCAGGGAAGACATGGCTTGGTAGTTCAGGCTGGACTGTTCCCATGAGGCATAGGGCCAAGACTGATCTGCATTTAGCTGTGTCTGAACTGGGGTGGCAAAGTGAGCTAAAGAATGATGATGGATTCAACTAAGCCTGGGCGGTGAACTAAGCTCCGCTCGCGGAGTTTGCGGAGTTTTCTGTACTCCGCGTTACGCGGATCTCGCGGAATGCAGAAAAAATCCTCTACGCGTAGCGGACATTTTTGCTCGCTCGCGTTCCTCAATGTCAAGTTGGCGACCACAAGCGAGCAAAATCAACATCCCGGTGAGATTTTTCCTTGTTCGCGATCGGCAACATCAAGTTGGCGAGCGTGAGCGTGGAAAATAAACCTCCCGGTGAGATTTCTCAACGCGGGGGGGGGTCAGGTTTCTCATTGCGAGTGGTCACGTATGCTCGCGACCGCTCGCGATGAGAAACTGCCCGTTCGCGTTGAGAAAGCTGCCGCTTGAGTAAAAATCTACTTGAGCGGCAGGAAACGACCGCTTGCACTGTGCATGATGCCGTTTGCAATGATTGCACAGTGCGGACAAGCATCCGGCACTGTGCAATCACCACAAACAGCATTTTCCTATCGAACTACGCTGCTCGCGTAGCTCCGCTTAGCGCAGCGGAGTTTTTTTACCGCTTCACGTAGTGTCGCGTAGCGCAACTCCGCGAACTACGCCCAGGGTTAGATTCAACCCAGATCTGAGACTGGGGGTGAGTGTCCGAAAAGTTTCAGTGCTCCGGCCATCATCTCCTTGTGTTTGCTTTGTTTGCCCTAAGTTGGCAGGGTATGCTCAGACGTGGGTCTCTTGCTCACTTTGCCACTGGATTCAAGCTAGTCTGGCTGAAGAGAGGTGTTACCCCGAAACCGGTCCCAGGATGCTTGTTTCCGGTCCAGGGAAGACATGGCTTGGCAGTTCGGGCTGGACTGTTCCCATGAGGCACAGGGCCAAGACTGATTGCATATAGCTGTGTCTGAACTGTGAGCTAAAGAATGATGATGGATTCAACCCAGATCTGTGACTGGGGGTGAGTGTCTGAAAAGTTTCGGCGCTCCGTCAATCATCTCCTTGTGTTTGCAGGTTACAAATGATGACATGGCCATAATAAGGCGGGACTTACAAGGCTCATAATCATTCAGAAGACAGAATTTACGAAGGACAAAGACAGAAGCCAATGAAAAACATGGGCGGAGAGTGAGGGCAGCTTGTCTCCCATACTCTACTACTGCATGCCTCGCATGCGCGCTGCCGCTAAAGCTCAACCTAAAAAGTGTGATCTAGATGAAGGAAGTTCCGAAAGTAACATCGTAATATGGGAGAGTGCTGGAGAGAGAGGGAGATTAATTATCTTAAGAGTTAGCAGCCTAAATAATGATTGAAACTAATAGGTACATATAATGGCAAGTTGGTGTGTGTTGCAAAAGGAACGCAAGCTGTCGTGGGCAGTGTGAGAAAGTAGTATGTGTAAAAGTTCTTCGAAGCTTTATTTCAAGCAATTTGTGTTTATATTTTTTTAAGGTAAAATTATACTTTTGTTGTTCTTTTGTGCAAAAATAGCCGTGCAGTGTCTAGACTTATCAGCGGTCGTGAATTCCTTGAAAGCAGCAATGTTTCTAAATGTGTAAGGTTGCAAGTGACTGTAATCAATTATAATAAAATGTGCTTCCCTAAGTTTGGCAGTTATTTGTTTTGTCTTGAAAGAGAGAGATAAAGGAACATCTGTTTATAGCTGTAAAGCTGTGTCAAGGCATTTGCCACAGAGAATGAACGAGAGAGACAAACCATTACTACAGCCTGAACTCCCCAGTTTGTATATAGGCAACCAGTGTTGAGTTCCATTGATGGCTGAGCATCTTGTTATCCCGGGCAAATCAATATATGTCCCCGGGCCTAAAAAATGTGAATGGGATCTTATGTAGTGTAAGTGTTGCTCATGTAAAGTACTCCAATACATTTATTTAGAATTTTGTGTGCTATATAAATATTCCAAATAATGAACAACCAAACTTGGAACTAGTTACATTTTCAGAAATCTAGGGGCTTATTTATGAGCCCTTGCCTCACATTTACGCCGCTGTTGCATCACTTTTTGTGACGCTGCGGCAGCGTAAATAATGCACCTTGCTGTGCCCTATTTACACAGTGATGCATCTAGGCAGATGCGTCACTTTGTAAACCCATGTGCCACATTATACCTGCGCCAGGTATAATGTATGCAGAGTGGGCGTTCCCCCACAAAAAGCCACGTAGAAGTGGCACATTGAAATCTATGCGATTTCATTGCGCCACATCTAGGACGCCATTGCATCAATATCTTACGCCTGCCTCACAGCAGGTGTAAGACTGATGCAATGCTATAATCATAGCCCTCCCCCTGTATTGCTGGAGTTGCATCACGCTTCCGACACAACTATAGCAAAGCGTCATTTTTGCGCCAACAGATACGTCAGTAATGTCTCTCTCCCGCAGTGAAAACATTGGTACATCCTGACCAAAACGGCTTTGTTCCGGCCCGGTGCACCTCTCATAACATTCGTAGATTTTTTAGAATACAGCGCTATGCAACACATAGATGGCCTAGATCGGGCTGCCTGGTTCTTGACCTGGAGAAAGCCTTTGACGCTCTGGAGTGGCCTTATCTAGCTTCAGTCTTAGGCAAATTTGAACTGGGAGATACCTTCTTAATCGTGGTCCGCCTATTGTATCAACGGCCCACTGTTCGAGTCCGCACCGGTAGGCTGATTTCAGACCCAATTAGGGTGAGACGTGGGACGCATCAGGGTTGTCCCTTGTCCCCATTGCTGTTTTCCCTGGCAATGGAGCCGTTAGCGACGATGCTCCGGAGGGATGGGGAGGCATGGGGCATACAGTTAGGGGATGGGCTACACACCATTTCCCTATACGCAGATGACCTGTTATTATACCTTCGGGATGTTACCGCGATCCCGTCGTCCATTGCAGATATACTCTGAACCTTTGAGGAAATATCTGGACTCCGGGTTAACTGGGCCAAGTCGGGGATTTATCCCTTCAGCTCTGCCGTAGCAGAGGAAGCCGTGGTCCTAAATGATTCACTTCTCACATGGTATCCCACCACATTTAGATACCTTGGGATATTTATATATCGGATGCCTGACGACCTATTTGAGGGTAATTTGACGAGAGCAATCTCGGCACTCCATGCTCAAATGCGATTCTGGAAGACACTTCCTCTAAACGTCATGAGCCGTATCGCTCTGGTGAAAATGATCGTGTTGCCTAAGTTGCTGTATTATTTTTTAAATCGTTAAGAAATAAATTTACCCAAAGGAAATATAACTACATCTCGCAACATCTATGTAATTAATTCAACACCCATACATCACTCACTCCTTTACACATAAAAATAGAAGCTCTACTCAGAATGTATATGCACTTATATGTATATTTAATCCATCATATTCAAAGTATTCAAAATTCAATACGAACAGAGACCTATTTACACTAGAGGAGGAAAAAAGGGAGTAACCTTCTCAGATACGTCAGGATCCAGTAGTGAAGAGGAGGGACCCTTGGGGAATGATCAGGGTCGACAGATGTCTCATAGTAACTACGGTGATTTTTTAGAACACCCCCAGAGGAGGGGTATGAGGGGGAATCAGAACCCAAATCAAAATCAGGGCCGGGGTCAATACCAACGGACCCAACCCCAGGAATATCTCAAAACACGGAATCAGAGATACTGGCGGTAGTACAGATGAAAGATAACAGAATACCGATTATTAACCTCTCTAAGAGGGAACTCACTAGGCCAGAAATAGAAGTCTTAGAGAGAGGGTTTACTTTTGCACCTATGACCAGTGTTAATAGATTTAATTTAGAAAAAGATTTAAAAGCCTTTTTTCGAAAAATTAGACTTAATAGATTTTTTGAAAATAGAGATTATATACCACCAGAGAATATCTCCGGTTTAAAAGGAAAGTCTACCTTCACACCCACAGTCACACAAGTTTGTAGGAATGTTGAAATTTTTGAACGGGTGGTGGAGACAATAGTTAGGAAAATAATGAGGGAAGAACGTCCAGATTTTAATAACATGTCTGGAGACCTTAGAACAGCTATGAAAACATTAAAAGAAGATATTAGCCTTACAATTAAACCGGCCGATAAAGGAGGAGGGGTAGTTGTCTTCGATACTGAAGACTATGAAAGGAGAATGTTACTACTCCTAGAGATTAGGAATCATTACACTAAAGTACCTAATTCGAAATTAGAAATTTAAAAAAAACATGTGGAGAATACCCTCAAAATAGCAGATGAAAATAATTGGATTAGTGAAGCGGAATATACATTTTTAAGAAATGAGAATGCAATCACCCCAGCGATCTATGGATTGCCTAAGATTCATAAAGATGTAAACAATCCACCCATGCGTCCCATAGTGAGTTGCATTGGTTCTTTACTTGAACCTTTTAGTAAATATGTAGATACATTTTTAAAGCCATTAGTGTTACAACAGAGGTCATATGTACGCGATACATCTCACATTATTTCTATGATCGAGGGAACCACATTTAATAACTCCAATCAATGGTTGGTAACCCTCGACATAGAAGCGCTTTACACAAATATCCCTCAGGATGATACGATTAGAGTTATAGATGAGATTTTAACAGAGGATAATCTGAGAGGAGCAAAAAAGGAGTTTATTTTAGAAAGTATCAGTTTAGTACTCAAAAACAATATGTTTTTGTTTAAAGATGATTTATATCTCCAATGTAAAGGCACGAGCATGGGAGCCACGTGTGCTCCTAGCTTGGCATGCCTAGATGTGGGCAAATTTGAGGAGAGGCACATCTTCAATGAAGCGGCGCCATTTTTTGAGAATATTCTCTTATGGCGCCGCTTCATTGACGACATCTTCTTCATTTGGGAGGGAGAGGAAGAAATTCTTTTACAATTCCTTGAGTGGCTCAATCTAGGGGATCAGAATCTGAAGTTCACAGCTGATTACAGTAATAGTGCAGTGAACTTCCTTGACATCACAATTAAAAATGTTCATGGTATTCTTGAAGTTGAGCTTTATTCAAAGCCAACGGATAAGAATACACTCTTACATTATAGGAGTTATCATCCCCAAGCTCAAAGAGAAAATATTCCTTTTGGACAGTACCTCCGTCTTCGGAGGAATTGTTCCTCGCTTGATGATTTTTATAAGCATGCAGAGATTTTAAAAGATAAATTGTTAGATCGGGGATACCCCAAAAATTAATAAAACATGCATTCAAACGAGCCAGGTTTTATAACCGAGAAAGCATGTTAGATCAGAATACATCTAAGGAGAAAAAGAAACAGAATGCATCTGATAATAGAATTGTTTTTGTAAGTCAGTTTTCCAGCATTAGCAACAAATTAAAGAATGCAGTGAATTCCAATTGGCACATTCTAAATGAGGGAAATGATATTAAACTTCAAAAACCGCTCTTTGCGTTCAGAAGAAATGATAATATCCGTAAAAATCTAGTTAATACCTATAGATCTAATCGAACAATGACACAGACTGATCTTCAGATGGGTAAAGCGTTAGGAAATTATAAATGTGGATCTTGTTCCATCTGTGACCACTGCTTAACGACCAAGAATTTGACCTACAATGGTTATAATTTAACATCGAGAAGTTTAAATAACTGTACAAGCTGCAATGTTATTTACCTAATACGCTGCCCATGTGGGTTAGCGTATGTGGGTGAAACGGGGAGAGAAGTTAGGGTCAGAATGTTGGAACATAGGTCAGCCCTTAAAACGAGTAAACAGAATGCACCCTTAGTGGATCATTATATTACATTCAATCATAAACATACTGAATTTGAATGGTTTGTAAATGAGAAAATAATTATGAACAAAAGGGGAGGCAATGTAGAAATTAAGCGAAAAAAACGTGAACAATGGTATATTTCCATCCTCGATACGGTAGAACGAGGTTTAAATACAAGAGAGGAGTGGATGAAACTGATTAGTTAAACAGATGTTGGACAGACAGTGTATATTGAGGACTACATGAGTAACATAGGACAGTAGACTGAATATATATGAATTTGAGAACGATTATGTTTAAAAAAAAAAACTTTTTTTAATGTAAGTCTTTGATAAATAGGCAGTGAGAGTGTATAAATCATGTTATGTATATTGTGCTAATAATTAACAGATGCAGAATACAAGAATATATAATCTCACTATCAAGCTCTACTCTGATTTGGAGGTAGTGCTAAAGAGGGACATTCGTGCGTTATGGTATTCAATTTCTATAGGATTTCGCCTTGTGCAATACACTAGATAAGAGAAACAGGGATATGGTTCTTAAATTAACCAAACTAAATCGGTTAATATATACGTTTCAAATGGAACAGACGGGCTGATAAACATTATCCTTAAGGGGCAGATTGAGACCACTCCAAGATGGCGCCCATCATATAGGATTTTGCCTTGTGCGATACATTAGGTAAGAGACATAGGGACATGGTTTTTAATTAACCAAATGAAATTTGTTAATGTATACGTTTCAAATGGAATAGACGGGCCGATAAACATTATCCTTAAGGGGCAGATTGAGACCACTCCAAGATGGCGCCCAGCATTAAATACGATGCACGTCATCCGCACGCAGAGTTGATTCGATACGTATTGCGTCATAATTACGAGACGGAAATTGGAATAAAACGATCAGAATAGTGGGAGGAGGCTGACCATTCAACTTGATGGAACAGCCAAGTGGAGACCTCCGAGGCAATGCGATACTTATATATAGGAGGTAAGGAGTTTGGATCAGCGGTTTCATGAAAATATAAGGGCTCGTTTGAGGGAACCCCCGAGTTGTCATTGGTAGAAACTCTACACTACATGGAGGAAAGGGTAGTGTTTAGATTGAGTCATTTTAGTAACATTGTACTCATTTATTTAATTGTGAGGGAATTAGCGCATCTTGAGTCGACCGCGGTATCGCAAACATACGGGTAAAATGAGCCGATTTAGGTTGATGTCACCGCAGATATGTTGGAATCTGGGGAGTGTTGGGTAGCGTAAATTATCAACACTGACAAGTAAAGTGGTCTATAAATTGGGTTGATTTATTGGATTTTAAACCCTTTTGAGCAAATTGTCACCATTGATTAAATATTGGACACAGTGGGCCCATTACAATGGATCCAAGTGAGTGTGTAAAATAGTAACAAATGATTCAACAAACGGCCATGGTATAAACAGTGAATTTATTGAGTTTTGTGTTTTTTACAGTTATCATTAAGCACTCCGAGGGACAGGCTATTTAAAGAGCGACTAATTGAGTTCTTTTCATCAAAGGATTATAGGTGAGGTCATGGTCTGATCCATAATGGGGTAAGGGGTAATCCAATAGTTATTGATGCTAAAATAAAAAGTCAATGATTATTATGACTAAACGGGTGTATATTTATTCGTTTAGGACTATGGCTATGATCAGTTAAATAAACGGAGACAAGAACATTGATATATCCTGAGAATAATCACGGAATTTGAGGGTGAGAATTACATTATTAGACGCAATCTGAAAATGAAAATTAATAAAGTTTTGACTAAAGATGTAAATGGAGGTTCGCCTTACCTATTTAGGTTTCTTATTATTTTGTATATGGAAAGTTAAGATCAATGTAACTGACTCTCCATGTCGTGTAAACCCATTAGCAAACAACTACTGGGTTTAACAAAATAAATTTATGAGAAAAATTAATTTTATTATAGCGGATGTAGTATAATTATTAACCTATCCCTTTCTTGTGATATATAGGAATACAAAATCAATGTTGTATCTCTGAAGTGCGAACAACCCTCATTATACAAGAGCCACACCGCTAACGGGTATAAAATTAAAATTGTATCTTTGAAGTGTGGACGATCCTCATTCAACAGGAGCCACATCTCTCCCGAGTGCTGCAGCACCGGTGAGTTTAGTAATTACTGGATTATGTTTCCAATAGGAATGAATGGATTAGATACTTATATTAAGATGAGAAATTTGAATGGTTGTATGACACTGAGAAAGCTCTACATGGAATTGTGTGGGTACTTATTGATAGTGACAAAGGGTGATTGACCTCAGACTATGAATTTGTAAAGAATGTATAGGGTTAGACTTATTTTACATTACAGAAAATGGTTAAATAATTGATGATGTTCAAAGATGCAATATATGCGATAACATTTGCTTTTATAAGCGGGTAGTTATTAATAGGTAACTATGTATAGGGTTAGACTCATCATACATTAGAGAAAATGGTTGAACAATTGATTGATGTCCACAGATGCAATATATGTGATAACATTTGTTTTTACAAGTGGTTAGTTTTTAATAGGTCATTGTGTAATGATTTTTCTGAAGTTAAATTATATGATAACAAGGATGTAATTTTATGTATTGGTGCTGAATTTTATGTATATTTGCATTTTTTGTCTTTCTATGGTAGGCGCATACACGCAGTTGTATAAAGGAAAGAAGGAAAAAAAGTTAGTCTTGAGGAAGGTGGCATTATTATTCACTGCTATACCGAAATGCGTCGACGCATAACATCAGTGTTAAATCTGGGAAGAGACAGCAATCAGTAAAAGACAGGGAAGGTTATCTCCCTTGCAGGGTGCTGTTTATAATA
The DNA here is from genome assembly GCA_963921515.1 of Calotriton arnoldi. Classification (NCBI taxonomy): domain Eukaryota; kingdom Metazoa; phylum Chordata; class Amphibia; order Caudata; family Salamandridae; genus Calotriton; species Calotriton arnoldi. The sequence continues at coordinate 521,837 of CAWUFW010005352.1, forward strand.
TTTCTCAGATTAACAAGTCAAAGACAAAAAGTACTGTCTTGTATATTTTTTCTGCTTAGGGGACTGTTTTCTTATGAATTGTGTAATTTTGTGATGATTTGTAAAAAATAATTTTATAAAAAACTTTTTAATTCTGTGTATGTAGATATTTGTTTTTATTGAATTTTGAATACTTTGAATATGATGGATTAAATATACATATAAGTGCATATACATTCTGAGTAGAGCTTCTATTTTTATGTGTAAAGGAGTGAGTGATGTATGGGTGTTGAATTAATGACATAGATGTTGTGAGATGTAGTTATATTTCCTTTGGGTAAATTTATTTCTTAACTATTGAGTCATTAGGTGCTCTGACCCTTGGAAGATTAGAGCCCCTCTCCTTGTTTACAAGGTTTTCAGTACAACCGATTGGTTGGAGAGCATAAATATTAAGACTGTTATTTAACAGCTTATTTCGTTTTTCTATATTTATTTTTATTTTTAACATGGACCCATTTAAGACATTCGGGTTTACGGATGACCAGTACAATAAAATTATTGGGGCCTCATCAAGAACAGGTAATAAAATCACTGTAGTGACAAGTAATAATGATAAATGGGGCAAAGCCTTGAACCTCAAAAAGAAATTAGTACGTACTGAATTACACGCGGAGTTCCTTACTGAATATTTAAAATCAGGGGTTATCCCAGTTGGATTACAGGTTCGAAATGAGCCGGACCTCTTTATTGAGAATAATTTTTTTTTAGAAATCTGGACCCATATCGCGAATAGGTGTAGTCGCGACTGGATTCTTTTAATTATTGAAACTGCGTACGAAATGATCATTATTGAAAAGGAAGAGATTGAAGAACTTGAAAGGATTCTGAAAGAGAGTACAGCAGTGGAGGATGCTAAAAAATTATTGGATGATTTAAGCCAAGAAATAAATGGGTACAGAGAGTATCTAATTAATAAAAAAACAATCAAATTAAAGAAAGATGTGAATAAGTTTAATCTCGAGTTGATTTATCCATATACCAACAAGGATTACTTTAAACAAACTAGAGAACAGAGAGGAGAAAGGCAATACGAACAGAGACCTATTTACACTAGAGGAGGAAAAAAAAAGGGAGTAACCTTCTCAGATACGTCAGGATCCAGTAGTGAAGAGGAGGAACCCTTGAGGAATGATCAGGGTCGACAGATGTCTCATAGTAACTACAGTGATTTTTTAGAACACCGCCAGAGGAGGGGTATGAGGGGGAATCAGAACCCAAATCAAAATCAGGGCCGGGGTCAATACCAACGGACCCAACCCCAGGAATATCTCAAAACACGGAATCAGAGATACTGGCGGTAGTACAGATGAAAGATAACAGAATACTGATTATTAACCTCTCTAAGAGGGAACTCACTAGGCCAGAAATAGAAGTCTTAGAGAGAGGGTTTACTTTTGCTCCTACGACCAGTGTTAATAGATTTAATCTAGAAAAAGATTTAAAAGCCTTTTTTCGAAAAATTAGACTTAATAGATTTTTTGAAAATAGAGATTATATACCACCAGAGAATATCTCCGGTTTAAAAGGAAAGTCTACCTTCACACCCACAGTCACACAAGTTTGTAGGAATGTTGAAATTTTTGAACGGGTGGTGGAGACAAAAGTTAGGAAAATAATGAGGGAAGAACGTCCAGATTTTAATAACATGTCTGGAGTCCTTAGAACAGCTATGAAAACATTAAAAGAAGATATTAGCCTTACAATTAAACCGGCCGATAAAGGCGGAGGGGTAGTTGTCTTCGATACTAAAGACTATGAAAGGAGAATGTTACTACTCCTAGAGATTAGGAATCATTACACTAAAGTACCTAATTCGAAATTAGAAATTTTAAAAAAACATGTGGAGAATACCCTCAAAATAGCAGATGAAAATAATTGGATTAGTGAAGCGGAATATAAATTTTTAAGGAATGAGAATGCAATCACCCCAGCGATCTATGGATTGCCTAAGATTCATAAAGATGTAAACAATCCACCCATGCGTCCCATAGTGAGTTGCATTGGTTCTTTACATGAACCTTTTAGTAAATATGTAGATACATTTTTAAAGCCATTAGTGTTACAACAGAGGTCATATGTACGCGATACATCTCACAATATTTCTATGATCGAGGGAACCACATTTAATAACTCCAATCAATGGTTGGTAACCCTCGACATAGAAGCGCTTTACACAAATATCCCTCAGGATGATACGATTAGAGTTATAGATGAGATTTTAACAGAGGATAATCTGAGAGGAGCAAAAAAGGAGTTTATTTTAGAAAGTATCAGTTTAGTACTCAAAAACAATATGTTTTTGTTTAAAGATGATTTATATCTCCAATGTAAAGGCACGAGCATGGGAGCCACGTGTGCTCCTAGCTTCGCATGCCTAGATGTGGGCAAATTTGAGGAGAGGCACATCTTCAATGAAACGGCGCCATTTTTTGAGAATATTCTCTTATGGCGCCGCTTCATTGACGACATCTTCTTCATTTGGGAGGGAGAGGAAGAAATTATTTTACAATTCCTTGAGTGGCTCAATCTAGGGGATCAGAATCTGAAGTTCACAGCTGATTACAGTAATAGTGCAGTGAACTTCCTTGACATCACAATTAAAAATGTTCATGGTATTCTTGAAGTTGAGCTTTATTCAAAGCCAACGGATAAGAATACACTCTTACATTATAGGAGTTATCATCCCCAAGCTCAAAGAGAAAATATTCCTTTTGGACAGTACCTCCGTCTTCGGAGGAATTGTTCCTCGCTTGATGATTTTTATAAGCATGCAGAGATTTTAAAAGATAAATTGTTAGATCGGGGATACCCCAAAAATTAATAAAACATGCATTCAAACGAGCCAGGTTTTATAACCGAGAAAGCATGTTAGATCAGAATACATCTAAGGAGAAAAAGAAACAGAATGCATCTGATAATAGAATTGTTTTTGTAAGTCAGTTTTCCAGCATTAGCAACAAATTAAAGAATGCATTCAATTCCAATTGGCACATTCTAAATGAGGGAAATGATATTAAACTTCAAAAACCGCTCTTTGCGTTCAGAAGAAATGATAATATCTGTAAAAATCTAGTTAAGAGGGGCGTGGCCAAGATGGCGGCGGAGTAGGACATGCTTTTCTGTCCCTCCGGCGCCGCCCTAATACAGCATTGCCTATCGCCCTATCTAGTGCCCATCTGAGCCTGCCGAGGGACTCTGTGGTTCCGGCTGGCATCCCCGGAACCGACGGAGCGCCCATTTCCGCGTAGGAGTGGAGTAGCGGTCCCCACCGGGCTCGCTGGCCCTGACTGTGTAGCGGGCTGCTGGGCCCGTTGAGACGAAGGGGCGGTGCGCGCCTTTGGCCCTGTGGTGCCCGGCACACCTGCGGAGGCCCTTGGAGCTGCAACCCCGGCTCCGATTAGCTGATTGGCGCTGGGCCCCGGGAGGCTGCACGACAAGAGGAGCCCGAGTGATTTAGCCCTGAGGTGCCGCCGCCGCATAGCCGTGCGGGGCCTGGTCCGCGTGGGAAGCGCGACCTGAAGACGCCGGCGGCCTGCAGCAGTGAGGCGTGCTCCGAACATTTGCCCGAGGAAACGGTGACGGTCGGGCCCCCCGGCGGAGCCGGGGAGGGCTCCTGTACCGCACAAGCGAGGACCTGCGGTGAGTCCGCGCAGCTGATGACGGGAGCGGAGAGGCGAGGTGTAGCGGTGTGGCCGGAGCGGGAGCAGGACCTCGGTCCGTGAGTCGGCGGACGGTGAGTGACCCTGCGAGCGGAGCTGAGGTGGGGTCGAGGTCCCGGTACTGGTGCCTGGAGAGATCGGTGGCGCGGTCCCCCTCGCCCCCATCTTGTTGGCGGGCCCGGGGCGGTCCTGCTCCCGGATGGCGGCGGTGCTGCGGGGGGGGCTGCCTTGAGGGCTCCCCTGCGTGGAGGTGACCAGCGTGAGTTGAGGCGGAGGGGGGTGGCCCCCACTGTGCCGTGAAGTTCAGGTGAGCCTGGTGGCGTCGACGGGAGTTGCGGGGCCTATTAATAGGGGGGGGCCTTCTGTCGACCTGCACATCGGCGGGCAGGGCCGCTCCCTTCGGCGTAGCGTTTCCTCTAGCTTGCCGGTGGCTGGGGCGGTCCGGAGGCCTCCCCCCGGCGGCCTACGTTGGTAGGAGGCCGCGATTCTGCAGCGCCGAAGGGAGCGGCCCTGCCCGCCGATGTGCAGGTCGACAGAAGGCCCCCCCCCTACCAATAGGCCCCGCAACTCCCGTCGACGCCACCAGGCTCACCTGAACTCCCCTGGGATCGAGGCAGCGTGGGCCTAGGGACGAGACTGAGGCCTAGAGGTTTTTCTGGGGCCTGGATTCGGCTTGTGGGTCGGCGAGCGGTGCTCCCTCCTGGCGGTCTGGGCCTTGCCTACCTGCTGAGGGAGCGAGGGCCGTGGAGGCCTGACTGCACTTTAACCCCCCCCCCTGGGGGCTACAAGTGGGGTGTGGTTCGGAGCTGCACGTACCGGAGGAGCTCCCGGGCCTACATCTGACGAAGTGTGGTGGTGGGCACAGAGTGGGGTACCTTTTCCGCCCGTCCTTACTGAGTGGTGGCGGGGCAGGTGACCGGGCCCTTGGCTTAGACTCTTGTCCTGGCAGTGAAACGGCCTCTGACTCTGAGATCTGTGGCACTTGGGGCTGTTGGAATGGATGCGGGGTTGCCCTGACCCCCCCCCTCCTTTGAGACACACCGGAGGGCCGAGCGGTGCAGTAGTGCGTGGGATTCCAGCCGGGACTGGGGGGGGTGTCCCGCAGTGTGGGCACTGAGATTGTGTTGCTGGAGGTGGTTCTTTCCTTTGCCCCCTTCCGTCAGGGCTGCAGGAGGGCCTGTGTCATCGCGTAGATGTCATCCGCCAGGAACAGACGGGACAAACCCCTGAAGGACCTACTCCAGAAGGCGACAGGCCAGGAGCCCGCGCAACTGGATGCCAGGTCCGCACAACCGGATGACAACGATCTCCCGGCGACCAAGGCTTTCATGCTCGACTTATTTTCCGCCATAAAGGAAGACATCTCGGAGCTCCGCTCTCAACTCTCCTCAGATCTGCGCGAGACGAGGCGCGATGTCGATGCCATTGGCGAGAGGGTGGCGACTCTGGAGGACCACGATTTGAGCACTGCGGAGGAAGTACACCAACTCCAGCAAGATGTCCTTCGCCTCACGGAGCAGAACCTTGACCTTCAGGCTCACGCCGAAGATCTAGAGAACCGATCTCGGCGGAACAATATCAGAATCCGGGAGGTCCCATGGAAGGGAGAGGGAGATGATCTCCGTGAATACATGGGCGAACTGTTCCAACAGATTCTGGGCGAAGGGGAGGAGCGGGAGATCCAACTGGACCGAGTCCACCGTGTTGGCATGCCACGTAGTGGCAGGGCCCCTCCACCGGACATACTGGTGTGTGTCCACGACTTCCAGACCAAGGAGCTGATCCTTCGGAAAGCTTGTGACCTTCAGCCCATGCAGTTTCGGGGTCATCAACCTGCCCTTTATCAAGACTTGGCGGCCTCCACTCTCGTCAAGCGCAGAGACTTTAAGCCTATCACTAACCACTTGCGCGAGAAAGGCATCCCCTATTCCTGGGGTCATCCGTTCAGGCTTATCTTTAAGCTAAATGGCAGAATACAGCAGATTCGCTCCCTGGACGCCGCCTTTGAGCTCTTGGGCCTGGAGCGGCCTGCCCCTATAGCCGGGGGCACCAGATCACCGGCCAGAAGGCGTAGACGGTCCAATGAATGGCAACGAGTGGGGAGATCCCCTCCTCCGCCGGTGAAACCCGACTTGTCCGCGAGCCTGCTGGAAAGAGAAGCAGCTGTCACTTCTGTGGCACTGGTGACCGAAAACGCCGGGATCCCCTGAGGTGCTTATGACCGGCACTAGTGGGCTTATTATGCGGCGCCGGAGGTGGGCAGTTCTTGAAGAATTAGTGTCCTACCATCTCAGTCCTGGTGAACTAGAGTGCCCTGTATCAGGAGCGAGCAGAGTTTCATGATGGTGCCATGGTCCCCTGATGAAAGGACTCATAAGACAGACTGTAGTCATTACAAGCGACTGTTGAATGCTTCTTCTCTTTGTGTTTATTCGTATTTGGGTCTGGGGGAGGGGGGTTTGTTAGGGGTTTGGGATTATTTTTGGGGCTCTGCATCAGTTCTTCAGACGGCTAGGAGAGGCTTCCACCTACAGGTATTGCGCGCATGTCCACGCAGAGTTAGGGGCACTAGCTGCCACATAGGCTCTTCTCTCCTCGGGCTGGGGTATGGGTAGGGACCTAAAGATTGTGAGTCTGAACATTCGGGGCTTGAATAACCCTGTTAAGCGCTCGGCTATCCTCTCCTACTTGGAGAATGCGGAGGGTGACGTATGCCTGTTGCAGGAGACACATCTGCTTTCTAGAGATACTAAAAGGATGAAAGACAAGCGCTTCCCTCTCCAACTCTGGTCCTCGGGCCCGGCCAAGAAACATGGGGTAGCGATCCTCTTTGGTGCTCGCGCTCACTGCAAAGTCCTTTCCCAGGTGGCTGACATTAAGGGGAGATTGCTAGCGGTTCGCATTCAGTGGGGGGAAATGCAGCTAACGGTGGGATCCCTTTATGCTCCGAATGACCGGCAAGAGCCCTTTCTGCGATCAGCCCTTTCTGAGGTTTTAACGTCCCCTGACGCAGCGATCCTAGTGGAGGGGGACCTGAACATAGTGATGGACTCCGGGATGGATAGGTCCGAGCAGCAATCCTACCAAGCAGGGGCTATATCGCAGGGGGGGAGGCAGTGGCTCCTTGACAGTGGGTTGAATGATGTGTGGCACGTCCAGCACCCCTTAGAGCGCGATTACACCTTCTACTCTGCGGTGCATAAAACGTACGGACGATTGGATCCCTTCTTGGCTACATCCTCTCTCATGCCATACCTGTCCGCCGCGGACATCTCTGCGCGCTCCCATTCGGACCACGCCCTCATATCGGTGGTGCTCACCTCTCCGGGTACGCATCCGCCGACGTCCGGCTGGCATCTCCGTGACTCCCTACTCCACTCGGAGTCGGTGGTCGCAAGACTACGGGACACTATCATCCAATATCTTGCAACCAACGACCAGGAGGGTATGGCCCTCGCGTCGGTGTGGGAGGCCCTGAAATTAGTAGCGCGGGGGGAATTTATCGCAATTGCAGCGTCATATGCGCGGCTACGCAGGGAAAAGCGCGCAGAGTTGGAGGGAGTGGTAGGTGCCCTAGAGGCGGTGCACAAGAGGACAGGGGCGCCAAGAGTCTGGAGAGAATTGGAGGCTAAGTGGCGCATGCTGAAACACCTTGACCTAGACAGAGCAGAGCATGCCCTTCTGCGCCTGCGACACAAATTTTACCTTAGCGGGCATAAAGGGGGACGGATGCTGGCGCATAGGCTGCGAGCGCGCGCTCAGCTCTCGACCATACAATCCATTAGAGATCCTCAGGCAATTGAACATACTACGGACGCCCTCATTGTGGACTCCTTTCGGCGGTTCTACCGGGGTCTGTATATGAGGGAAGCAGCGGATTCGGGGGAAATAGCAGATTACTTGGCCTCCTGTAACATTACACCTCTTTTTAAGTCGTCGGCGGAAGCCTTAGATGCCACGATTCGCATAGAAGAGGTCATATCTGCGATCGCTCGGCTGAAAGTGGCCAAATCCCCAGGGCCGGATGGCTTCTCTGCCATATTCTATAAAACCTACTGTGTGGAGCTGGCTCCTCTTTTAACCCGCCTCTTCAATTCCTTTCTCGATACAGGAGAGGTAACTCCTTCCATGTCTGAAGCAGTAATCACTGTTATCCCTAAGCCTGGAAAGGACCCTAAAGACTGTGACTCGTATAGGCCGATCTCTCTTCTTAATATAGATGCAAAGCTGTTTGCGAGCATCCTAACGGCGAGACTCAACCCCTAGATGGACGGCATCATAGATCCGGATCAAGCGGGCTTTATCCCAACGCGTCAAGGAGGGGACAACACTAAACGGCTCCTCCACCTCACGGATTTGGTCCACCGCTCGCGGACGTCGGCTCTCTTTCTCTCTATTGATGCCGAGAAGGCCTTCGACCGAGTGGACTGGGGGTATTTGTTTGCTGCTTTGAAGGCCTTTGGGATGGGGGACAACTTTATAAGCTGGGTTTGGTGCCTGTACGCGGCCCCCAAGGCCGCTGTACGAGTGAATGGGAGCAGGTCGGCCCTTTTCCCCATCACTAGAGGGACGCGACAGGGATGTCCCTTATCCCCGCTGCTTTTTGCGCTCTATATGGAGCCTTTTGCCCAACGTATACGGGCAAACATAGGCATTGAGGGGATTGCATTCGGAGCAGACACACATAAAATCAGCCTCTACGCTGACGATGTTATCCTATCACTCACTCAGCCTCACTCCTCCTTGCGGTACCTCTCGACGGAGCTCCTCGACTTCGGGAAAGTTGCGGGATTTAAGGTAAATTTTTCAAAATCACAAATTCTTAATATATCTGTCCCCGGGGCGGAGGTTCTGGACTTGCAACAAGACTTCGCCTTTCACTGGGCTGACCCTGACATCCCATACTTAGGTATCCGATTGACCTCTTCCGTAGCTCATACGGTCTCCCTCAACTATAAACTGCTAATAGATCAAACTACCAAAGCACTTTCAGGCTGGTCCCGCCTTAATCTGGCTTGGTACGGGCGGCTGGCTGCGGTGAAGATGACCATTCTCCCGCGCATACTTTATCTTTTCCAGATGCTCCCTGTGGGTCCCCCGCCGGGCACTCTCCGGAAGCTACAGGGACTCCTAAATGCCTTCTTGTGGAACAACAAACGGCCACGAATTGCACTGCCCCTCGTCACCGCACCAAGGTCTGCGGGTGGGTTGGGCTTTCCTTTGTTGGCGGCCTACTATCAAGCCTCCTGTCTCCGGTATATTGTGGAATGGAATAGGCCCTTGTCCAGCAAACACTGGAACTTTATGGATCAGACAGTGGCGTGCTGTAATATCTGGCGCGAGCTGTGGCTGCCGCGCAAACATAGAGCGTGGGGCCTCTACTCTTCCCCGGTGACCTCCCCGACATTGAAAACCTGGGACCAATTAGCGCTGCGCAGAGGTTGGACTACTTTTCCTTCCCCCGTGACTCCTATTGTCGACAACCCCGATTTTCCGCCGGGATGTGCGTCCCCCATCTTTCAACGCTGGAGGGAGGAGGGCTGTAAGAGGGTGGGATCTCTCTTTGATCTAGATGGTCTGATTCCTTTTTCCCAACTGCGCCGGGAGTACTCCCACCTACCAGAGGCGGAGGCCTTTCAGTACTTACAATTAAAGCATTGGGTGACTCAACCTGCTAACTTCGCTTCAATGTCCCGCCCCTTGACGGCTTTTGAGAAGTGGCTCGTCTGCAAAACAAATGACCGCAAGCTCATATCTGATTTGTACGCAATGATCCTGACGCACCCCAAGAAACAGCGCACGAAAGCGCAGGTCCGCTGGGAAACGGAGTTGGGGCGACCTCTTACATGTAAAGAATGGGAACACGTCTTTTATCGCGCCCACCACACTGCTTCTAACACTGCGGGGGCTGAGTCTACCTATAAGGTGGCCGCCTATTGGTATTATACTCCAGCGCGCATAAAGGCTTGGGATGCAACGAAGTCGGACCTCTGCTGGCGGGGGTGCGGTCATCGGGGTACACTGGTGCATTTGTTATGGCATTGCCCGAAATTGGTGCAGTACTGGAAGGTAGTCCTTGATGAGCTAGACGATGCCTTTCAGATCACATTTCCTCGAACACCTGAACACGCGCTGCTGGGCCTCCCCCACCCTAAGTCTTTCCCCTTGCGCTCGCTGCGGGGCCGGCAGATAGCATTAGCTCTATTAGCGGCGCGCCAGGTTCTCTTGGCGCAATGGGGCTCCTCGGCCTCACCTGACCCGAGGGACTGGTTCCAAAGGCTTTGGCACCTTCTGGCTATGGAACGCCTTTCGTTGGGCATTGATGGTAAAGGCGCTGAGTATGCAAAGCTATGGGGTCCCTTCCTACAGCTCCTTCTAAAGAACTGAGAGAGGTCACATGCCCAAAGTACCTACAGATCCTGCAGCTCATTCCTTTAGAGCCTCTAGGGGCCACTAACGATAGCGGAGGGGCGGCGGACATGGCATGAGGAGGGGATGGGAGTGCAGGGGGTTAGAGGCTGATGCGGAGACGGGTGGGGGTGGGGGACTCAGGGGGTGGATGGGGGTGTTTGCTTCTTTGTTTGTTTCTTTCTCCCATAAAAGTGGTACTCGCGCACCTGCCAGATGGCTGGTTATCTCTCGAACGTCTCTAACGCGGGGTCGCCCTCCGGGTTGTTGACCTGTACGCTGTGTAAATCATTAAAGAGGTTACGCTCTGCCGGCCATCGGATGTAGGCAGCTGAGCCGTGTATTCAAATGCTTACCACACAATAAAAATGATTGATTCTAAAAAATCTAGTTAATACCTATAGATCTAATCGAACAATGACACAGACTGATCTTCAGATGGTTAAAGCGTTAGGAAATTATAAATGTGGATCTTGTTCCATCTGTGACCACTGCTTAACAACCAAGAATTTGACCTACAATGGTTATAATTTAACATCGAGAAGTTTAAATAACTGTACAAGCTGCAATGTTATTTACCTAATACGCTGCCCATCTGGGTTAGCGTATGTGGGTGAAACGGGAGAGAAGTTAGGGTCAGAATGTTGGAACATAGGTCAGCCCTTAAAACGAGTAAACAGAATGCACCCTTAGTGGATCATTATATTACATTCAATCATAAACATACTGAATTTGAATGGTTTGTAATTGAGAAAATAATTATGAACAAAAGGGGAGGCAATGTAGAAATTAAGCGAAAAAACGTGAACAATGGTATATTTCCATCCTCGATACGGTAGAACGAGGTTTAAATACAAGAGAGGAGTGGATGAAACTGATTAGTTAAACAGATGTTGGACAGACAGTGTATGTTGAGGACTACATGAGTAACATAGGACAGTAGACTGAATATATATGAATTTGAGAACGATTATGTTTAAAAAAAAAAAAACTTTTTTTAATGTAAGTCTTTGATAAATAGGCAGTGAGAGTGTATAAATCATGTTATGTATATTGTGCTAATAATTAACAGATGCAGAATACAAGAATATATAATCTCACTATCAAGCTCTACTCTGATTTGGAGGTAGTGCTAAAGAGGGACATTCGTGCGTTATGGTATTCAATTTCTATAGGATTTCGCCTTGTGCAATACACTAGATAAGAGAAACAGGGATATGGTTCTTAAATTAACCAAACTAAATCGGTTAATATATACGTTTCAAATGGAACAGACGGGCTGATAAACATTATCCTTAAGGGGTAGACTGAGACCACTCCAAGATGGCGCCCATCATATAGGATTTCGCCTTGTGCGATACATTAGGTAAGAGACATAGGGACATGGTTTTTAATTAACCAAATGAAATTTGTTAATGTATACGTTTCAAATGGAATAGTCGGGCAGATAAACATTATCCTTAAGGGGCAGATTGAGACCACTCCAAGATGGCGCCCAGCATTAAATACGATGCACGTCATCCGCACGCAGAGTTGATTCGATACGTATTGCGTCATAATTACGAGACGGAAATTGGAATAAAACGATCAGAATAGCGGGAGGAGGCTGACCATTCAACTTGATGGAACAGCCAAGTGGAGACCTCGGAGGAAATGCGATACTTATATATAGGAGGTAAGGAGTTTGGATCAGCGGTTTCATGAAAATATAAGGGCTCTTTGAGGGAACCCCGAGTTGTCATTGGTAGAAACTCTACACTACATGGAGGAAAGGGTAGTGTTTAGATTGAGTCATTTTAGTAACATTGTACTCATTTGTTTAATTGTGAGGGAATTAGCGCATCTTGAGTCGATCATGGTATCGCAAACATACGGGTAACATGAGCCGATTTAGGTTGATGTCACCGCAGATATGTTGGAATCTGGGGAGTGTTGGGTAGCGTAAATTATCAACACTGACAAGTAAAGTGGTCTATAAATTGGGTTGATTTATTGGATTTTAAACCCTTTTGAGCAAATTGTCACCATTGATTAAATATTGGACACAGTGGGCCCATTACAATGGATCCAAGTGAGTGTGTAAAATAGTAACAAATGATTCAACAAACGGCCATGGTATAAACAGTGAATTTATTGAGTTTTGTGTTTTTTACAGTTATCATTAAGCACTCCGAGGGACAGGCTAATTAAAGAGCGACTAATTGAATTATTTTCATCAAAGGATTATAGGTGAGGTCATGGTCTGATCCATAATGGGGTAAGGGGTAATCCAATAGTTATTGATGCTAAAATAAAAAGTCAATGATTATTATGACTAAACGGGTGTATATTTATTCGTTTAGGACTATGGCTATGATCAGTTAAATAAACGGGGACAAGAACATTGATATATCCTGAGAATAATCACGGAATTTGAGGGTGAGAATTACATTATTAGACGCAATCTGAAAATGAAAATTAATAAAGTTTTGACTAAAGATGTAAATGGAGGTTCGCCTTACCTATTTAGGTTTCTTATTATTTTGTATATGGAAAGTTAAGATCAATGTAACTGACTCTCCATTTCGTGTAAACCCATTAGCAAACAACTACTGGGTTTAACAAAATAAATTTATGAGAAAAAGTAATTTTATTATAGCGGATGTAGTATAATTATTAACTTATCCCTTTCTTGTGATATATAGGAATACAAAATCAATGTTGTATCTCTGGAGTGCGAACAACCCTCATTATACAAGAGCCACACCGCTAACGGGTATAAAATTAAAATTGTATCTTTGAAGTGTGGACGATCCTCATTCTACAGGAGCCACATCTCTCTCGAGTGCTGCAGCACCGGTGAGTTTAGTAATTACTGGATTATGTTTCCAATAGGAATGAATGGATTAGATACTAATATTAAGATGAGAAATTTGAATGGTTGTATGACACTGAGAAAGCTCTACATGGAATTGTGTGGGTACTTAATGATAGTGACAAAGGGTGATTGACCTCAGACTATGAATTTGTAAAGAATGTATAGGGTTAGACTTATTTTACATTACAGAAAATGGTTAAATAATTGATTGATGTTCAAAGATGCAATATATGCGATAACATTTGCTTTTATAAGCGGGTAGTTATTAATAGGTAACTATGTATAGGGTTAGACTCATCATACATTAGAGAAAATGGTTGAACAATTTATTGATGTCCACAGATGCAATATATGTGATAACATTTGTTTTTACAAGTGGTTAGTTTTTAATAGGTCATTGTGTAATGATTTTTTTGAAGTTAAATTATATGATAACAAGGATGTAATTTTATGTATTGGTGCTGAATTTTATGTATTTTTGCATTTTTGTCTTTCTATGGTAGGCGCATACACGCAGTTGTATAAAGGAAAGAAGGAAAAAAAGTTAGTCCTGAGGAAGGTGGCATTATTATTCACTGCTATACCGAAACGCGTCGACGCATAACATCAGTGTTAAATCTGGGAAGAGACAGCAATCAGTAAAAGACAGGGAAGGTTATCTCCCTTGCAGGGTGCTGTTTATAATAAATCTCAGATTAACAAGTCAAAGACAAAAAGTACTGTCTTGTGTATTTTTCCTGCTTAGGGGACTGTTTTCTTATGAATTGTGTAATTTTGTGATGATTTGTAAAAATAATTTTATTAAAAACTTTTTAATTCTGTGTATGTAGATATTTGTTTTTATTGAATTTTGAATACTTTGAATATGATGGATTAAATATACATATAAGTGCATATACATTCTGAGTAGAGCTTCTATTTTTATGTGTAAAGGAGTGAGTGATGTATGGGTGTTGAATTAATGACTAAGATGTTGTGAGATGTAGTTATATTTCCTTTGGGTAAATTTATTTCTTAACTATTGAGTCATTAGGTGCTCTGACCCTTGGAAGATTAGAGCCCCTCTCCTTGTTTACAAGGTTATTTTTTAAATCTCCCACTCTATGTTCCACCCAAGCTCTTTCGAGAGTTAGAACGGCTGTTCAGGGATTTCATATGGAACAATGGGAGACCGCGAGTGGCTCTGTGGAAACTGTACGCTCCCACTGATCGGGGCGGGCTAGCTGTCCCTAATATGGAACTGTATTACTTAGCTGCACAACTCCAATGGGCGACGAAATGGCTTGATGGTCAGAGTCTGGAGGACACGGCGACTGTGGCACAGCCCTGGACCCGCTCTCATATCTGTCATCTGTTTCACCCCGTCACGAAACTTCCAAGACCAAAACAACTACACCTGGGTTTGGCGTTACACTGTTATAAGAGGAGCTTATATCTTACACGCGAGACCCTCCCATATGCTCCTATCCTGCCACTACTCGGCACGCCACGACGCAGACTGGATACATCAGAAGCAGCTCTGATGTCCTGGCACGCCGCGGGAGTAGCCTCGCTGGGTGATCTTTATAGTGACGGTACGCTAATGCCATTTGCGACACTGGCTGCGGACGCTGCTGAGATACCAGTAGGCCAATTCCTCCTACACGCCTCCCTTCTGAAAGCTCTATTGGACGCCTGGAGGGACTTGACGGTGGAACCACCAACACATCTGCTCCTTCAATATCTACTGTTATGGGGGCGGGTTCCCACGTGGTGCATTGGTTAGTGGAAGCGCTCCTTATGCACACTCTCAAGCCAATGTCACGGCTCCGAGTTAGTTGGGAGATAGATAGAGGCCGGCCATGGACAGATAGAGAATGGGACTCTGTGCTGGCAAGCTCCAGCCGCATATCAAGGAACTCCAGATTTAAACTTATACAGACGTATATCACACAAAGGGCATATCTTTCACCGGACAAGATAAATAGATACTTCCACACTACCACCTCCACATGCCCGCGCTGCCAGCAGTTAGATGCAGATCTGCTTCACATGCTTTGGGCGTGCACATCCCTACAGCAATATTGGCAAGCGGTAGTCACAACACTAGCCTCATGTACAGACACGCCCTTACCACTGACACAGGAGATTTGTCTACTGGGACTTTATGCCAGATCAAAAAAAAATAAGATCACCTCGAGATTCCGAGATCTAGGATTAATTACGGCGAAAAGATTAATAACGAAAAGATGGAAACATGCGGATCCACCAGAGGTAGCGGGCTGGAAATGTTCACTTGTAATATGGGCACAGGCGGAGAGTACGGCACTACACAGGGAAGAGACGGCAGGGCTTCGCAAATATCCTATGGCGCAGGGCTGGGACATCATGCTAGTGGCTCTTCAAGGTGATGCCGCAGTGAATGATGAGGATGAGCAACCCGCTTATTTACAACAGACATGATAGTACCTAGTGGTCTGAATTCAAAGCACTGCTACGCCCTGCCATAAAGGCAATCACATATCCAGGAAATCCCCGGTACATCACTAGTGATCACCAGAACCCCATGCGCTGCCGGGAGGGGGGTGCTCCTTTGCTGGTTTCCTAGCTGCACACAGGCACATGCTTTTCTTTGGCCCCTGGCTAGGCGAGCCATAAGACATTGGTGTGTAGATTATACACAGCTATGCTAAGATATGTAACAGCGACTCGACTTGCATAGTTCAGATGGCAGTTTATAGTGTTGTAAGTTTGAGTTTTGAATATATGTTTATTGGAAAAATAGGTCTTATTGGTATCCACACGTGACTTCTTATCACACACTGTCAATTTACACTATTGTATTTATAATGTTGTTCGAGTCTGATCGACAGGTTATTATTCTGTGTTGAAGTGGCCTGTTATTCAGGTATAGTGGTATTGGCCCAGACAAAGATTTTATTTATTTATTTTTATTTTGAGAGTTTTATATAGCGCTGGCTAGACCCGGAGGTATCAGAGCGCTTTACATTGGGTTACACAATGTTACAGGACACGATAAACAAATTACATTTTACATCAAAAAATAAGCAACATATTGAAAAAGGAAGGAAAGGTGAGACAGATAGAGCGGAGGGGGGGAGGGGAGGGAATGTGAAGGGGGAGGATGGGTGAAAAGATGGCAGGAGAGACGAGAGGAAGTCTGCCCAAAGACCGACTGGGTAGGTGACGACCGAGGAGGGAATCCACAGCCTGTCTCCCCTATAGCTAAACAAGGTAGCTCCATCGGGCATTAGTCAAAATAGCTAGGTCTCAGCTGACGAGGGAAGGTTCACAAAAGAAAGTCAAGTGGATAAGGCAGGGTGGGGTCTATGAGCAAGGACGGGTGAGGGCAAAGGTCAGTAGCTAGAAAGAGTAGAGCGGAGAGGGGTAGGGGAGGAGGGAAATAAAGGTCCAGAGAGACGCAGGAAAGTTTGCCCAAGGACCGGCTGGGTAGGTCTTTGGGGGGAAGTGTGAAGGGAGAGGATGAGGGAAAAGACGGCAGGAGAGACGAAAGGAAGTCTGCCCAAAGACCGACTGGGTAGGTGACGTCTGAGGAGGGAATCCACAGCCCGTCTCCCCTATAGCTAAACAAGGTAGCTCCATCGGGCCTTAGTCAAATAGCTAGGTCTCAAATGACAAGGGAAAGTTCACAGAAGAAAGTCCAGTGGATAAACAGGGTGGGAGCTATGAGCAAGGATGTGTGGGGGCAAAGGTCAATAGCTGGAAAGAGGAGAAGAGTAGAGCTGAGAGGGTTAGGGGGTGGGGTGAAGGGGGAGGAGGGAGATAAGGTCAGGAGAGACGCAGGAGAGTTTGCCCAAAGACCGGCTGGGTAGGTGATGGTCAAGGAGGAAATCCATAACCCATCTCCCTTTAGCTCGCGAGGTAGCTCCACCGGGCATCAGTCAAAATGGCTAGGTCTCCGCTGTTGAGGGAAAGTTCTCAGAGTAAAAGTCCTGGTGGGTGAGCAGGAACAGGGTCGGGTGGGGGCTGAACAAGATCAGGTTGATGACAAAAGATTTTAGACCAGGAGAGATAGAGCATCGAGGAGGGTCCCACTGAGGCGGTCATCTTGAGGTCAGGCAAGGGGGATGAGTCCTTGAAGTTCGGATTTTCCTCATGCTGCTTTGTGACTCCTGCTTTATGTCCCGATTATACTGTGTATGACCTTGCATCAAATACAGCAACCATGATATGGCAGCATGTGCGAACAATAGCACACCAGGACTTCTTTATGTGCGCCCAAAATAATGTATGTATCTGTAAGCAGGAACGATGTGTTAACATTAGCTTCTTACTGTTGTCAACTGCATTATTGTAAGACACATGGGCATTATGACTTCGAAATGGACAATTGACAATGCTGTATAAACACATGATGCCAGTTATGATAAAATCCCAAAAATACCAATAAAGATATTTAAACAAAAAATAGATACGTCAGTAATACTGACGTATCTGTCATTCCTTGCGACATGATGCGTCATACAGTAAATATGACGCATCAATCATGTCGCAAAGAGGGCGCAGTGAAAACTGTCGATTCACTGTTTTCATGCAGCGATACAACAGTTTTCATAAATAAGGCCCTAGTTTTGAAAGCGTAGACCTGTCTTTTGCATTGTTTGTGAACCGTTATGGGCATTTGTAGGAGAAAAAAAAACACTCTGGGCATGGGTGAGGTGCACTAGTAAATACTTTATAAAGATAAAGAAAAACATGGGCAAGGTGTACTAGCAAATAATGTTAAAGAGTATAGAAAATAAAAAATAAAACGCAGGATGTGTCCGAGGTGCACTAAAGAAGGCATCACGTGCTGATCACATAAAAGCAGACACATGAGGACTGCTTAAAGCACGAGAATATGGCCAAGGTGCACTCTTTTGTTCAAGCTAAAGAAACAAGCATTTGCAATGCAATCGGTCTCGCCTTTGGGACCTTATATGTTTTTAGCAATGCAGCATATTAGCCTGGGTGCTGAAAAATCTACTGTTCTTTAATATGGAAGGAAAGTGAGCACCAAACTGTGTGACACTCCAGGTATGGAAGCACATGGAGAGAAATATTGCCTTTTAGCAGGAAATGGTATAGTCCAAAGCTGTGTTTTTAATATAGAATCAGGGCCTGCATGGTCATATCACTCACAATACAAGATTTGAAAAAAATATTATTATTTACGGGTGCGCGTGGAAGACAATTTCTATGGACCAATCTCTGTGTGGGCAGAAGGACATGGAGGAGGTAGGTAGGTGGACTTACACAGGTTAGCAACAAAAATACATATGATGATGTACCAACGCAAAAAGGATTCAGCAAATTTCTGTAAAACGTAACTGAAAATAAAACATAATCATTTGGACAGCATACATTAAACATGCAAATTAACACAATGATTTTAACAAAGTGCTTCATAGTGTGCAAAAGTTAGAAGAGGTCAGGCAGGCACACCACTCCCCTCACCGTCACCTACCTGTGTGGGACCCTGTGCCTCTCTTGCTGTGCCAGTAGACAGCCCCTTAGCATACTAATTAACCTCAACGGTGCTCTAGCTTGTAGGCACTCTTACCTTTAGTACTTTGGTCAAGCTGTTCTCCTTGCAGATTTCGTTTCTTGGGCTGTCACGAAGCTTCCCGACAGGGCAGCAGTGCCCATTGCTGAGGGAGTGGTGGCGCTGGGAGTCAGCCATGGAGGTGCCAGAGACGCGCATTTTCTAGGTATATAGGTATGGAGTATAGTGTACTGTGGCATCCCGAGGGAGAGGGTGTGGAGCAGGCAGAGAGTTCAACGGCAGCCACAGACAGGGACGAGGCTGAGCTAGAAGGGACCCAACCAGCCATCCATGTTTTCCAGCAGCAAAGGGCAGGGGCACAGGCTTACCCTTCTCTAGTTCTGATAGGGAGCGTCACCTTTGCACACCTCCTGGGCGGCATTAATCTGGCATACCCGTGAGAGCAAACGTCTGAAGCGGGGCCTGTCACTGAGTGGCAGAACACAGTCTATTATGCCAACCACAATATTTGTAATAACTCATCCCCTTGGCAAAAAATAGTAGTCATCTAAAAGTCATTACATCTGGAGTTTGTTTCTTTTGCTGGTGCCACAGTCCGCAAGTATCAACGAAAGTCGTCCCGACTGAGCCGAGCAGGGACAAGCCGAGCTGGGAGCTGAGGTGAAGGAACCATTCTTTGAATAGCTTCGAACACTTCCTGGTACGTGTTCTCACTGCACCCTCCCAGCAGTTGTCAACTTGAACTCACTGCTACTGAGGCAGGATGGAAGGGATCCGAACCCCATACAGAGGCCTCGGACAGCCCGCTCCAACCAAGTACAGCCCGGCTGGCACTGCTGCTTCTGCTGCTGTTCGGTGCCTGCGTCGCCCCCCCTTCCTCAGGCTGCTGGAGCTGTGGTTCCTGCTCTGCGGCTGGGCGTGCTCTGCCACGGCTGGTAAGTGAGCTTCAAGTTCATCAGAACTGCCGGAACCAGACCACAAGAGAGAGCGCCTGCTCCTCCTACTCTGTGTCCGTGTGTACGGGCGAGAGGGGAGAACACTGACCCCAAGGCACTTTACTCCCACTTGCCCTTCCATCGCTTTCTCGTACTTGCCGCTTTATACTTGTAGACGCCAGCACAGTAGCCACTGTGGCCAGTGTGGTATGGGCCCTGGTGCTCGGACGCCCTCCCTATCTGCTGTTTGAATGAGAAAAAAAGAGCAATAATCACGGTTCAGTGGGCCACTCTGGGTCCCGGTGCACTGCACCTGCTGCACCAACGGACGCCCCTCCCCCAACACCTCCAACACTGCTGATTTAGGAATTTTCGGCGACTTTAGGGCATCATACAAAAAAGCGCTACACGTGTAAAGAAGCAAAATAACATACCTAAATTTGCCAACCTATAACCAATAGTTCGTCCAAGGATGAGAAGCTGAAACGTCTACGTGTTACGTACGTTGCATTTAGGAAACGATTAATCTGACTGCTTAGCGTATACATAAAAAGGATTTTGTTTTAGGTGCACTCCTAAGATGAGCGTTCTTTTGTCGTTTCGTGTCTTCAGATAAACGTTTTGAATGACATTTTTCAGGAGATTTTTTTTATCAAGGAGTCTATGCCAGAAGCATTCCTCTCGAAAGTTAACATCCCGCAGGCAGGATTGCAGGTAAAACAGCGCGGGCAGGCAGCCCAGGTAGAGAGGATTGAACTCAGGGAAACCAGGACACGCGAGGGTTTTACGGCTTTGGGTCACTGTGTACTTTTGCGTTGGTAGTTTTAAACCAAAACGAAAGTCGCAATCAACCTGGTAACAAAGTAAGGGAAACTCTACCACGTACTGGAAGACGCTAGTTGTCTGACTGCCAGCCACGGGACTTCAAGCCGCAGTCTAAACAAGTATAAACTCTGTACAAACGGGGCTCACAGGGCGTGATTGCAGGACGCACCCAAGCCACCTACCTGCAGACCGAAGAAGAGTAGTCAGGCGGATGATCTGTGGGTGTGGAGGAGGGAGTGGAACTCGCTGCGCTTCACCTCGTCCTGCTTCGCTGCTTGTGCTGTCTCTGCCTCCCTCCGTGAATTGGGAAAACGCCACTGTTTTGTCACGCATGCGTACGATGTAAGGCATTGCGCGCATGCGAGACAAAGAGTGCGAATTCATCCACCAATCACATGACAAACAAGCACTGAAAATGGTATAGGACTCGTATTTACCCGAGACCTATTGCATTTTAAACGGAAGTGCGGGCATTAAAGAAGGCACGAATGGGAGGGGGTGGGGGGGGGGTTGTGGTCCAAGAAGTTACAGACTGCGGGAGAGGCAGGGAAACAAAACAGTTTTTGAAGTAAAGGGGCTGATAGCCTCGGAAGAACAAAAATGACGACATGGCCGTCAGGAGGCGGGACTAACAAGCCAAAAACCAATCAAGATGCAGAATTTATCATTGAAGCCAATCAAAATTATGGCCGGAAAGTGGGCGGAGCTTCCCCCTGCTATAGTGTATACTGCATGCCTCGCAAAGCGAGCAGCACGTTGCGCTGCAACGCTATGCGAGACCTACAAAGTAGCTCCACAAGAGAAGAAGTGGAACGACACAAGTACTTGGGCCATGCGCCATGGAAGGGTTCAACACATGAAAAGGAGGACAAGCCGTCACACCCCGAGCTCATACAATCAAGCATATAAGAATGACAATGAAAGCAACCAATAAAAAGCAATGAATGGGCTGTAAGCCCACTGATTGTAAACAAAATGTCTTGAAGAGACAGTGGCCAGTGCCGGACTGGTTACCAGGCGTTTTGCTCAGCTGGCAGGTGCCATTTGGGACTAGTTTTACTGCTGGGGACCTTCTGGCACTTCTAAAGCTTATTTTAAATCCATATGTGTTCTCATTGTTCATTTAGAAATGCCGGGCAGTCAGTGCAACCCTGGACAACGCATTCGCTGTCTAGGCGAGACCCAGAAACACTTATGATTTTACGAGATGACACCGCTGACCATATCTCTGCTTAGAAAAGAGTTTCCGTTTTGTAAGCACTGAATGTGCCAGGGTAGGAACCTGTAGGAGTCCTTCTATGGAGATCCAGCCATGGTCACAATCATGGACATGCTACACCAGGGATTCTCAAAGTACGGCCCGGGGACCACAAGCGCTCTCCTGACCTTTAGTTGTGGCCACCTGGTCAACATCACCACTGGGCTGCTGTTTACTCGAAACAGACCTAACATTAATTTGATGTTAAATAAATGGGAAAACATTTGTTTTCATGTTAATTGAAGTTAAAGAAAGGAAAAACTAAGGTTTCCTGCGCCACATAACTTTAGCAATACTTTTATTTTTAAAGACCTCGTGCAACAAATCTCTGAAAATATGATCAAGTCTCTTTAAAATTCAAAAAGTGTATTTCATTAGCATGCAGAACCATTTCACCTTAGTACATCAGATTATATAAGTGCTTTGAGACATGTTTTTTTTAAAGTGATATTTTTCAAACATGAATTTAAGAAACATTCATGCTTCCTTTCACCCACATTAACGACAATCCCAATCGTGAACTAAGAGGCAAGTAACTTGTTAAGTGCACTCTTTGGGTGGCCTGGGTTACCATTATACATGAACAACATTATGGTTTATTAAATCATACACAGGAGAAGGCTTTGTACAGTGCACATCTTGAAGCCATGTATTTGGAGGTCCTCTTATATGTGATAATGACCATGCTTCTCTTCCCCTACAACAGAGGTCTTCACACTGGGGGCCTTGAGTGATACTGGGGGGCACTAGGCTCTGATAACAGTGCGTTGTTTTGAGGGGAAAAAGAATGGCAGTAAGTCGCTCTGAAATGGGCCATCACTTACGTCTTATGTAATTTATATCCTGGCTGGGAGAAGGTGTCAAAAGGGAAGGGACTCCAAATATTCTTCAAACCCCCTACCCCGATTTCTAATTATCACACTGTGGATACTTTTACACATTAGTAACGCCTGCCTGACCAGAATAGTATGTTTGGCAATCATGAACTTAATTACATTTTTAAAAAGGTAACAGAACTGCAATGTTTAAATAAGTCTAGACATATTTAAACATTCTGGGCCTCATTTATGAGGTTGTGCCGTAGGACAGTGCTGCAGGCCTTCCTGCTGCGCTGCCCTACGGCAAAAGAAAAGGGCAGGAATACGCTGTATCTATCAGATACGGCGTATTTCTGTCCTTTTCCCCTGTGCCGGCGCCCAATGGGCTGCTGTGCCCCAAAGCAGGCACTTTGCACCATTGAGCAAGGGTGCCTGCATTGTTGGGATGATTATTTTTGTGCAGGAAGGGAAGCCTTCCTGCACAAAAGCAATCACAAGAGGATTTTCCCTCTTTCTATGTAATGCAGCACACACAGAAAAAGGAAAAATGAGGAGAAATAAAGATATTTCTCCTCGTTGTGCCTCCCTTACTCCTCCCCTGGGGAGGCGTACGTTTTTGGCGCTGCCTGAGATTTACAATTTCTCATAAATCTGGCGCAGTGTCAAAAAGCTATGGATGTTGCTGGGAACGCCCCCAGCAACACCCATTGTATGCCCCTTTAATGCAGAAAACTGCGTAAAAGAGAAAGATATTTATGAGGCAGCATTAAGACAAAAAAAAGTGGCTTAGTGCTGCCTCGTAAAACTGGAACAGGCTCCTACGCCACGGAACCTCACAAAAAGTGACGTTCCGGCAGCGCAAAGGGACTCATAAATGAGGCCATGTCAGTTTAATAGAATATTTGTGAAAAGTTTTGAGTGGGTGCCCGATTATTTATTTTCACAGGGCTGGCACGGCATTACAAAGTTTCAAGACCACTGCCCTACACCCACCTTCAGTCCCTAAACCCCCACATGCCACCTTGCTGGCATCAATGCGGCCCTCGGTCACCCCACAGACTAAACTTTTTGCCCTTGAAAAAATGTTTGTGAATACCCACACGCTACACAAACGGGGCTTGACAGCAAGCAGTCAAACCTATCCCTTATTAAATTCACATATTGCAGAGACCAGCGTTGCTGTTGTCCAAAAGATTCGCTAGATGGCAGAAAAAGGCTTAAAATTTGAACGAGATTCTTCTGCTTTGACCGCACTTGAGTGTAAATGAACTACAAACAAGCGCATAGCCCAGTAGCACGAAGGTTTATTTCTCTATTACATCCCGAGGTGGGCGTCCTCCTGAGTCTACGGATCCTGGCGCTCATCGGGCAAGCAGCAGTTCCGCGGTTTGAGGGTACTTGGCAAGCAGCTTTCAGAAGGCAGGGAAAGCCAAGAGGCAATTGCTCCTTTTGAATGAGCTGATCTGCGGGGCATGCCGAGAGAGCTGGACGAATTCAAAACTTGCAGGTACGAGACAATCGATACCTGAAATCGAAGGAATTATAAACCAACAATCCTAGGAATTTCCTAGCAAATAAGGGTTTTAAATCCCCTCTGTACTGCCCAATGTTACAAGAAAAATTCTTAGTAATTTGAGCAGTTCACAACATACCCAATAATGCAGCTGGATAGAGATGGTGGTAGTGTTTGTTCCAGCTCCTCTGGATACTCTAGGCTCATATCAAGAATGCAAATAGCAAATACTTCTTGTTTTACAAATGTGTATTAAATTACACGTCCCCCTGTCTTAGAGGGACATTAGGACAAAAAAAATAAAAATTACTGAAATTGACTCACTCAGAGGCATCAGTGGGCAAAATCTGAGCCATAACAAGCACTGGAAATGCAGGCGGTCTCGCATTTGTTTGAGTTAGAGCTATTGGCATTGTAAATGGCAATGTCTTTTACCTATGTGTTATGGAGGGTATGTATGTGGTGTGTAGTGGGATAATGTGGGCTGGATTGGATTAGTTAGTTGTGTAACTGTGCTGCATGGAATTGTGTGGTATGAAGTGGATTTGTGTATTGGAATTATGTGGCATGGTGTGCTGTGCTATTAAGTGGATAGTAATTATGTATTTTTGAGTGTACCTGAATTATGTGGAGTGGGATTGTGTGTTATTTAGTGTAATTATGTGAAATGGTATTTTGTATTGTGGAGTGGTATGTATTGGAGTTTAAATGTGTGGTGTGCTGTTGAATTTTGTGGAACGATGTGGAATTATGTGGTGTGTATTGGATGTATGTGGTGTGTTGTGTAAGTGTGTTGTTGAGTTGCATTATAATTATAATAATAATAATAATAATAATAA
The DNA here is from genome assembly GCA_963921515.1 of Calotriton arnoldi. Classification (NCBI taxonomy): domain Eukaryota; kingdom Metazoa; phylum Chordata; class Amphibia; order Caudata; family Salamandridae; genus Calotriton; species Calotriton arnoldi. Next base: position 546,497 of record CAWUFW010005352.1, read on the forward strand.
TACAGACACTTGTAAAGCGCGACAGCTACCTCAAACAGAGGTGTCCCGGCGCTAAGCGGAAAGTAATACAGCATTGGACCGCTCAGGGCCAAGTCATGGGTCCTCAGTCTTCCTTAAAAAGCCAGGTCTTCACCATTTTCCTGAAAAGGGGCTCAGTATCGATAGTGCGGAGATTATGTGGTTTGGTGTTGAATTATGTGGTGTGGAATGCAAATGTTTGGAGTTAAATTGTGTGGCGTGGAACTGTGTGGATATTTTTGCCTTTTTGGTGATGAAAAAGAACAAATAGGTAGGAGCTAAGCTACAGATCTGTGTGTTTGGGTCGTAAAAAAAGAGAGTTAGAGCTATTGGTATTGTGAATGTAAATGTCTCTTACCTATATGTTATAGATTGGAGTGGATGTATGTGGTTTGGAGTGGAATTATGTGGGTTGGATTGGAACTGTTAGTTGTGGAACTGTGTGGTGTGGAGTGGATTTGTGTTGTGGATTTTTGTGGCATGGTGTGCAGTTGTATTATCTGGATAGTAATTATGTGGTTTTGAATGTATTAGACTTATGTGGAGTGGGATTGTGTGTTATGGAGTGTAATTATGTGGAATGGTATTTTGTTTTGTGGAGTAATATGTAGTGGAGTTTAATTATGTGGTGTGCTGCTAAAGTATGTGGCATGATGTTGAATTATGTGTTGTGAATTGGATATATGTGGTGTGTAGTGGAATTGTGTTGTGGAGTGGAATTATGTGGTTTGGTGTTGAATTATGGGGTGTGGAATGTATTTGTGTGGAATTGAATAGTGTGGCATAGAACCATGGAGTGTTGAGTGAAATTACGTTGAGTGGAATTATGTTGCATGGTGTTGAATGTATTTATGTGGAATGTTGTTATGTGGCATAGAGTGGATTTATGTGGGGTGGATTTGTGTGGTATTGAGTAGCACATTTTCGTAGAGAACCTCCACCACATGATAGCCATATGCAGTGGCAGTGTCACTACTGGAATAGTGGAGGATGGTCTTCAACCACACAGGCAGAGAGATATTCAGCAGGTAAGCTCTAAATTAGGTTCTGCATCCATTATATAAGGTATGGCTAATGTGCCCCAGTACATTCCCTGAGCTGCCATCCCTAGATAGGTCCAGCGAGACATCAGGAAATATGTTCTGCTCCATCACCCCAGAAGAAATTGCCAAGTTCTGTGGAGATACAGGATCTCGATTTAATGCCAAAGTCCTGTGACTCTGTGCATAGCATCATGCCCCACACATTTTTAAGCCATTGTCATACTTTTGTAGAACATTGTCCAGGGGAGTCCTGCACCCAGGAACAGCAGACGGAAACAGTCCACATGTTTTTACCAATAGATTTGGCTTTAATCTTCCAACACACACAAATATCAGTTGTGCATGTTTTGTGCACGCATTCGCACTATAAAGCCAGATCTTTCATCTTTCCCATTGTTCGTTTGACCAGTTAACATTTTTACTTTCCAGCTAAGGCATTGTTTTCTGGATGAAGTTAAAAACCTAGACAAGTATAGGCTAATGCATTGGTGGCCATCTAGGCATTCTGCAACTTCTATGAAATGGGCAATGAAGTAGAAGGGTGGTCTCACATCACATCCAATGATTGCAGCGTTTGATATGTAGTTGTTCCAGTACACCCCTACTGCATGGAGCACCAAGGGAAGGCTGCTGCTCAGGGGCTGTGTGAAAAATACTAGCTATAAACCCATCATTTCCCTAGAATCAGCCATTGTAAAAATAATACTAAATAAAGTAGTGTGCTATCTGTACAGTTCTCATTAAATGTGGCCTGGCAATGTGTGTAATGCAGCCTCCACTCGCTATTTCCGTGACATTTTGGGGTTTAAACCACAACACGAACAACGTATTATCAGGGATGTCAAACATGCATGGTCACACAAGCACAATATATTATTCCCCTTCTGCAGGGCTCCAGAAACAACCTCCCCACCACCACATTATGAAACAAGTCCCCATTAATATCTATGGCTTGTTTGAATAAAAAACAACAACAGCAACATCACGTACCTTGCCTTCCCTTAGGATCATTATAGCCTCAGGCAGATGTTGCCAGACATCCGCAATTAATTAAAACAAGGAACAACTGTTCTATATGAAATGAATACGAATTTGAATAGTTCTAGTATTTGCTATATTTTCACCTCGTGGTGTGGAACAAAGTAGGTTTGTCTCAGACGTGAATCCTGAAGAGTTAATGAAAACAAGGCGAGCTCTCACTTCTTGTGCTCGGCACACAGCTCTGCCGCTCCGAGGATCTGTAAATTAATAGTGAAAGTGCTTGCAAAATGGAAACAATTCATCCTCTAGTGCTCTAGAAACTGCAATTGCTCATTAATATACAGATTTCGGATGCCGTTCGTAAGAAATTTAAAAATGGGCAATGTATAACAGAAACTGTGAACATTATTTTTTATGTTTTTGCTGCACTGTTTCCAGCATTTCAGGGCAGGGGTTTCCAATGATGCAAAACGAGCCTGTGCTAAATATACCAGGATAACTATGCACAGATCTATTAAAATGCTGCAGTTAACGACTACTGTTAAATGAAGTAGTGCAGCGGTCGAAAGCCATGTGTGACTGGAGATTAGTGGTGAGAGCCTAGGAACAGTCTGGCAACAGTGCCAATAGAACAGCAGCGATTATCATGCTTTCTTTTTAGCTCCAAGTGTATGTAAACGTGTGCAGACCATAGGATATGGCCCAACTACAAGGCAGAGGATTGACAGACATCCTAGGGCTAATATGGTGAAGAGCTATGGTCTTCACGCTCATAAATGACTTCCTGGTTCCACGAGTTGAGCACTAAAAGTCAAACCCACATCTAAACAACACACTGTATCTGTGCCCACCCGCAGCAAAACGTCATTCCGGAGAACCCACACGCTCACCACCTCTCACAACCAAGAGCACCAAAGAGCTCTGTTTTCTATTCTAGACACCATGGCGAGCAACACTTTCCTCACCTGCTCCATGTTTGACTGCACCGGGGTTTACCATCCACTCCATGTTATGGGCGGGACAAGCCCGGAAGGGGAGGGGAATTAGCAGCGCCACCCAGGCTGCAGGGGAGAAAAGAGCCCAACGAGGAGGACGCAGCTGCAGCCTGAGAGGGCGAAAAGAGCAGCTGTTCAGGATAAAAACAAGCTGTGAGGGGTGGAAGGTGTTGTTGTTGGAAAAGGCACAGAAGATTAAGTGAACTGGGAGCAGCAGTTAGGAGAGAGCAAAAGATAAAGTATTGCACTGAAGCAAAACATATGGCCCATAGTGAAAAGATCCATGTAGCAGGGGCAGAGTCCAGGGCGGAACAAAACAGCCCAAAGGCAGGACAAATGTATGCTATTGACCAACGAAAACAAAGGAATTTGTAAAGGCAGACGAAAGAACCAACAGAAATCCTGGGCTTGTAGACTGAATACCACATGTCTCGAAGACAGCGCATGTGTTGCCTCGGCGAGACTTAAAAACGAAGTAAAGTTTGTCGAGCGAGGGAGACAGAGGGAGTGAGTAGGGCATGCAGCGGTGTTGTGCAAAAAGATAATACATCAGATGCTGGTCTCAAAGGACAAAAGAGATGGCAGGAGCTGATTTCAGTCCTGCATGGTGCCAGGCAATAAAGTGAAGTGCTTAAGTTCTGCATCCGGGGGGGGAGGGTTTGCAAAGGTGGTAAAGATTTGCCTGCTAATAGACTTGTGGTGCTGGAGAAATGTTCGCGAAAAAGTACAGAGAGCACCATCCATGATTGTGAACACAGAGTCCAAAACTTAGGCACCCAACTTAAAAATGCCTACTGGTCAATCCCATGGCAGCCATCTTTAAAATATAATAAGATAAATGTGATCAAAGCTTAAAATAAACAGAAGGTATTAAACCTAATTGTGCCTACCGTGTATCACACAAAATCATTCCAGCATTTAAAAGCTCATGAGGTTGACTGAGTATGGCTTATAGTATAAGCATAGCACCCCACACTCACCCAACCTTATGAAAAAAAAATATTGGCTCAGGTTTTGACTCATCTGCCAGCAGACCTAGGCAGGTCCAATCAACAAGACAGGCCTACTGGCTTTGTCAGGGTGTTAGCAGACAGTGTCCTGAAGCACACCCATGTTTAACTCTGTTATGCTTCCTGTTTCTTTTTGTCAAGTTTAGCGTGCAGCACTCGTTAGTGCCCCGTTCCTTTCGCACAATGGCATGAACACATGAGAAAGTTGTGACCCGCGGTTTGCGGGTCAGCGTCGAGTTGCACAGCCGTATAAGCATTGGTATGCAAATTAATACCAATCAACCGTAGTATGTCCAATTTCATCCATTTTATTTCATTGTTTTTTCAAAATTTATCCGTCACGTCAAAAGACAAAATTCTTTAATTTTATGCGTTTTAATTGTTTCATGATTGCCCATCCAGGCCTATACATGAACATTTCAGAATTTCAAGTCCTCCAAATAATTCCAATAGTATCACACCCAATGCATTTCGGTTCTCATTAACCTTCATCAGGGGTATCTGTGATTTATGAAAAAATATGTCAGTCACATCTATTCGACACCCAACATAATATCAAATTATTTTCAAACATATCTCCCTCGCGTTTCATCAGTAAATCAACATAATCTTAAAAACCCCCAACCATTATGTTCACATGCCTTATATACCCCAAGTTTATAAGAAAAAGAAAAAGGATGCTTTAAAACTTCCTGTCGTGTACCATCTGATCAGAAAACTAAATCTGTGTTGTGTTAATCTCGTACTTGCACGTTTGAGATTATGTTGGGTGTCGAATAGATGTGACTGACATATTTTTTCATAAATCACAGATACCCCTGAGGAAGGTTAATGAGAACCGAAATGCATTGGGTGTGATACTATTGGAATTATTTGGAGGACTTGAAATTCTGAAATGTTCATGTATAGGCCTGGATGGGCAATCATGAAACAATTAAAACGCATAAAATTAAAGAATTTTGTCTTTTGACGTGACGGATAAATTTTGAAAAAACAATGAAATAAAATGGATGAAATTGGACATACTACGGTTGATGGGTATTAATTTGCATACCAATGCTTATACGGCTGTGCAACTCGACGCTGACCCGCAAACCGCGGGTCACAACTTTCTCATTTGTCAGGGTGTTGCCACATCAGCAAAAGCAAAGAACATGTTATGTTTCCCCAATGTCAACCGACTGAAGCCAATGAGGAGAGTACCAATATGACATATATGTTACAATCCGCTACTCAAGTCCAAAGGGACAATACCAAAGTTCAATAAAAACTCATAAAATTGAAAAACCTTGCTTTGTCAAACTTCATATTAGCAAAAATGCATTAACTTGATTAACATGTTTCCTATAGTCTTTCTTTTACAATTCTGCAACTGCAACATTAGGACCTATCAAGGTCTCTGTACTCTCGAGACCATGGGCAAAATCACATGCTAAAGACAAATGTTGGAATAGACAAAATCCTCTCCTGGGTGACATAAATATAAACTGCTGGGAGTCTTAGAGTTATTTTTCAGAAACCTTTCCTTGGGGGATGCTGTATTTCCTGTAGCACCCACCCCCCATAAGATCCAAAGTGGTGTGGGTGGTGTCCCTACCCGTCTTGAGACATCTTAGAAACACATATGCAAATTTAATAAGCTCCCTCAGGACCTTGCAGGGGCTTATGGGGGGCTCCATTCGCCTAGGCTTGAATACTGGCTGAGCGGCTTCCCCACTCTTCTAAATAGCTTTTTCCCTTTTGGGTTTTTCCACAAACTCACACCTCTTGTTTTTTTTCCTTAATACCGCATGCCTACACCCACTGGGCACCCGGGTGCTCCTTTTTAGCTCGGGCAACACTGGGCAACTCTCAAGCAGCTCAGCTTCACTCCCTAGCCGACATTGCTGCTGATGCTGGTGTAGGAGCCACCAGGATTCTCCTCACTCATCCATGTCCTCATAGGCAGACAGTTTCAGGGGCTGTTTCTTCCCGCAACCCCCAGTCATAGGCACAGGGAGTGGGAGATGGCACAGCCAGGAGGGAATCTGAGCAGAGTAGTGCTCAGATGTGTCAATGGCTGTCCTGGATAAATAAGGTTCCCTGGAACAATTTCCTTTTGTTTTGGGCCCCAGGGGAATGGACCCATGGGGCCAAAAGAAGATATGTGTAGGAGGTCCCTTGCATGCTCCCTTTTCATTAAATAACCAAATGGGTTTGCGTTGACCCTTGAGGGCTTGGCTCTCCCTGGGGGAAGTGTTATGCTCTATCGTCATAGAATGTTTGGGGAGGTGAGTTCTGTATCCTTGATGACTGACCCAGTACGTCAGTTGCGCATGAAGGCAGCTGCATTTAATACAGCTGATGTATGGTGGTGACTGTTAACATATAGGGCCCGATTCCGATGTCGTTCGGAAGACCTCCGAATCAGATTTGGCTTTACTGGATCCGATTTGTAGCCCTTGTTTACGACCGAATCATACACAAGTCCGAACGACCAAGTACGATGTGAAGATCGCGTAAGCGCTGACCGAATCGTTTCCGGACCCGAACCGCTCCATACGTCTCGTTTGTAGACGAATCGTGCCGCGCAATGGAGCCGATTTCCGATCGAGCAAGTACGATGCACGATTCGGACAGCTGCTTCGCCTTGGTCTCAGCGAGATGAAACAGCGGTCGGAAGCGTACTTCGGGGGACCGTACCAGGCCCCCCTTCACCCAGGGCCCTCCGAATCTATCACGGGGGGGTGCCCATGGGTCCCCCGATCCAAACATGCACAGTGTGGCGGGCACCATGGGGTGCCCGCCACAGGGTGTACGCTTTTCCCCTCCCACCCCTTTTCAGCTATGGGAGCCTGTGTACGTGTCTGTACACGGGCTCCCATTGTAAAATGGGAGACTGAGCGAACCGAGTCCGTAGGCATACAGCAGCATCGTACTCGCTCGTTCGGACTCCCGGAGCACGTCTCGCTTGGAAAGCCCTCCGGATCCGAGTCGTACGGAGGGCTTTCCTAGCGAGATCAGAATCGGGCCCATAATCGTAAATAAATTCACCTGTTCATTGAAGCACACGACATTGGATGTCTTTGTCAGCCACAACATAGATTGGCGAGGAGGAGGATAGCAGTCACTGTCTCCTTGAACCACATTATTACAAGCCGCCTCAGACTCGGTCTGCTCAGCAGTCAGCCCCTGCTCACCGCTTGTTTGCCACCTTGAAGGAGGAGAGGTGATTGCAGGAGGGGACAGAGTTGTCAAGCCACCATTTGGCTCAGCCTAGGCAAGTCCAAGGGGCGTGAGCACGGGGCTAGCTGGTCAAATTTGCGGTGCCCAGGAATTAGAGGGGCCATTGATGGAGTTCTCAAGCAGCCATCTCACAGCAGCGGTCGCTGAGGGAGCAAAACAAAGCCAAGTGGAACAGCGTCACGCCCCCCTCGACACAGCATATGCCCCTAACAGAGTAGTAACAGAGCAAAGGCGGACTGGAGGCATGCCAGGTATCTCTGTTGGCCGCACTTCCATGCTGGGTTAGGTAAGTGGGCTGAATCAAGGTGGTTGGCCCGCCCAGTGAACCTTTCCACATATTGAGACTTGCGAGGGTATGGCTATTGGCCATTTCTTTCTGACCACAGTTAACAAAACAAGCGCAATCGCCTGTGAAGAAAGAGACAATGGTAAGTTGGTGGCCATTTTAAATGATTGGGAAGTCTCTAGTTTAACTCTATACAACCTGTGTTATTCATATTTTTCTTTATTTTGCCTATAGTGACAAGCACATATTTTTACAAAGTTTAAACACCTAACACGTGTTGGAGATTGTGGTGACAGGCGCACCTTCTTACAAGACAGCAGTTTTTTTGTTGGGATCATGACATACTAACGGTGAGGGGCACACCTTAAATATTGTGAGTTGTAACCAAGAAATTGGTATATTTTATAAAACGTTTGTGTTAAAGCTTGAATCTTTCATCAAGTTTGTGGCTTTCATGATGCAGTCAGTCAACCCACCTCCACTATTTCTTGAATGTCCTGGTTCACCAACGATACAATAGAAGCAGTGGTTCAACAACTTCAAAATGCACTTAGGAACTATTGTTGCTTCTAGCTTTTGCCCAGAACGAATTAATTTTATTATTATTACATTCACTGGGTTTTGAGGGTAGCTAAACCTACAAACATTTGCCAGACTACGAAGGTTTAGAAGGAGAATAGTTGGATGAATATAAAGAGGTGTTAAAAAACTGGAACGTAGATTTGATGTTCCCCTAGGTTTGGTGGTTTTGCGTAATTTCTTTAAAAAAAAGGGTACAAATACTAAATAAAAATGCAGATACCTATGTGAGTGAATTACGTAGGCTTAGTTCACAATGTCAATTTGAAAATTTTAATAACCACTTGATTAGAGATCAGTTCATTGGCCATTGTCATGATAGCCACTTTCAACAGAAACTGCTCAAAATGGGTAATCCTTCCTTGGGAGAGGTCATTAAAGTTGCAAAGAGCCTTGAGCTATCTCAGATTTCATTAAAGAAGTTGAATGATACTTCTGGTCAAAAGATAGTAGTAGGAGCAATTAATGTCAAGGGTGATAATAAGAAAGAAAATAGAACTAATGACAGAGGACTTTTCAAATGACAGAATATTTGTTTCAGACTTGGCAATTTACCTCATGTAAAGAATGGTAGACCATGGTAATGGTAGTTTCTGATGATGTAGTCGAGGGGAATCCCTTAGAATGTGTTGACCCATACGTGGAAATTGGGATTGGTGACAAAGCACTCCATTTATTAGTTGATTCAGGCGCAAGGATCACTATGATCACGAGGTATCTCTTTAATGAAAAAGGGGAAACAGGCAACCTTTTCCTCCACACAGACCACTAGTTTCATACGAAGGTAGGAAAAGAATCTTAGAAGGATACATAGGAGGCATCCTTGAGTTCAGAGGACATAGAATTCAGGGAAGAATCTACGTTGAGGAAAAAAAAAACATTCTCGGGTGGTTCCACCAAGGATTATTTGGCATGGTACTTAGACTAGGCGTGGGTGGCAAACTCCGCTCTGCTGGTGGAGTTGCTCGGAGTTTTTGCTACCATGCACTCCACTTCCAGTGCAGAGTTTGGCAAAATACTCCATCTACGCGTCAGCAGAGCGAAGTTTTTAAACTTTACTGGTGCGCTCGCACTCACAGCCTGTTACGTCCGCTAGTCCGCTTCCGATTTGAGCCCCTACTTCAGGTCAGTCTCACTGTCTCCCAACATGAGTTCTGACTCTTCGGCAGTAGAGCACATGCGTGCCCACGATTTTGCTTGCCTCCCATGGATGGCTGCCTGAGCAGACACACTATCACAGCTCCGGTGCCGCCACAATTATTTTGGCAATGACATCTGAGGCACCCGAGGGTCGCAGTTTAAAGCCAGGGGTGCATCAGGGCCCTATGGAGCATGGAAAATGGTGGCATAGGCAGAGGTGTGCTCAATGAAGAGACCGCTTAGCAGCAACATGCTGAACTTACTAAAAGCAAATGCCGTCAGCCGAGGAGGCGGGAGAGCTGAGGAGGACCCTCTGTGAAGAACCGACTCCGGAGGCATCGCTGATCTTGTGGACAGCGGTTGGCAGCGCGGAGGATATAGGGCAGCTGCCCCCCAGGAGGAGCAAGGGCACCAGCGGTGTGGCCCCTGGGAATGGACTGTAAGGGAGAAGGATGCTCTCATGCCGACTGGGCAGCATAGCTCTAAGAGTTGAGAAAGTGCTGGGGACGATGGAGGGACAGTGCATAGTATGGAGTGACTGTCTGACTGCCCTGGTCCTGGGCGGTGTCGTAAAAGACGCTGATGCCTGTTCTGCTGTGAGGAGGCTCTGTGATTGGTTTTTTTTAGTGGACGGACACCGAAGGGCTGCAGGGCTGGGTTAGGATGCATTTGTATCTGTATTCCTGTGTTGTTGTTAATAGGCCTGGGCAGCATTCCAAGGCACATGGAACTCCACGGAATTTCACAGAGTTTTTAGTTAACTCAGTGGAATTCCGTGTAGTAGAACTCCGCAAACTCTGCCCACCCCTTACTTAGACCAGGTACGAAAGAACAGGTCATGGTAGTTAAAGAGCAATCTGCACTTGACACATTGTCATTAGAATTTTCAAAACTTGTACACTGATGTGTTAGGGAACTTTTCAGGGTTTAAGCACAAAATAAAGGTTAAGCAGGGGACCCTTCCTGTAAAACATAAATTCCAAACTGTTCCATTCAGTTTGCGAGATGATTTAGAGAAAGAACTGAAAAGTTTGCAAGAGAAGGGAGTAATAGAATCAATTGAATCCTTCCTCTTGTTGTCTCCATTACTGGTAGCGCGCAAACAAAATGGTGAAATGAGAGTGCATGTGGATTTGTGCAGTATAAACAGGGAATTCTGTGTAGGTTCACATCCTCTGCCAAAACTCAATGAGCTGTTAGGAAGGGTGGGAGGAGCTGAGTGATTTTCTAAGATTGACTTAGCATCTGCTTACCACCAAGTAGAATTAGAAGATTCATCCAGACATTTCACTGCTTTCAACTTCTACATATGTACATTTCAGTACTGTTGGATACACTTCAGACTCGTATCGGCTGCCTCAGTCTTCCAGAGGGTTATGTTCAATCTTATTGGTGACATTCCTGGTGTGGTGGTGTACCAGGATGATGTATTGGTACATGCTGGAACTCGGGAGCAGCATGATGCAATTTTGTGGAGGTTTCCCTCCATTTTCTCATAAAAGGGTGTTGTTGAGAAAAATATAAATTTGAATTTTGGAAGAAATCCATTTAATTTTTGGGTCATGTTATATCAAGAGATGGCAGAAAGTCGAAACCAGGTGTGGTCCAGACTGTGGTGGAGTTCTTGGAACCAAAGAACAAAGATGAGCTATGTTCATTCATTGGGCTATGTGAATTTTATTCTAAGTTTATTCCTGATTATGCCACGAAAATGAAAGGTCTGTCGAAAATGTTAAAAAAATCTGTTCTTTTGTTTGGGATTCAAGTAGTCAAACCACATTTAAATGTGTCAAAAGTAAAATGACAAATGCTACAACACTTAAAACGTGTGACTCAAAGTTCCCTTGTATTGTAACTGTTAATGCCAGCAATTATGATATAGGTGCAGTGCTTACTAAAAAAAAACTGAAAAGGAAGAGGTCACCATCTCTAATGCATCCAGCATTTTGAGGGATTCAGAATTGCATAACTTGGTGATAGAAAAAAAGGTGTTGGCCTATTTTTGGGCCATCATACATTTCAAGCCATATGTGTGAGGAAATCAATTTACATTAGAAACTAATCACAAACCCTTAGGGGCAGATTTACAAGCCCCTTGCGCCACTTTTGCGTCATTTTTAACATGGGAAAAGTGACACAAAAGTGGCGCAAAGGGCTTGTAAATCTGCCCCTTAGTGTATATCCAGAATGGAGAGAAGGTCAAGAATGCTACCCCACATATTGCAAGTATGAGAACAAAATTGTTGCAATACAATTTTGATGTCAAACACATACCTGGTAAAGGGACTTTTACTACAGATTTTTTTTGCCTAGGTGTGCTTTGAAGGAGATAGAAATATGTCAGGAAGAAGAGGACAGGGAGGACTGCTTTATTGCAGTTATTGATGTCTCAAAGGTGTGTGCTTGTTCTGTAGAAAAATTGAGAGAAGCAAGTGAAGAAGTGTACAGACTAGTGGACTGGATTCTGATTGCTAGCTATACATAATTAAGTATACCTGAACTGGTAGTAGTTTGTAAACCAGACGGTGACCGGGAAGAATGATTGATGGTCACTTGGAAGCACGAATAACTAACGTGGAAGCGCCTGCGAAGTTTGAAAACAACAAACGGTTTCCTTTCCAATCTGTTTTTGTGAACACTCGCTGGCTAACACAACATACTGCAAGACAATAACGCTTACGTGTTCACTGCCAGTTGGTATAAAAACACGCCATTGACGTATCTTATAGGATTGACTTACGGAGTTCTTCCTTAAGGAAACACGTCACAATTTGCTCCACAATCTTCGAAACCTAACAATCAGAATCCAGTCACAGCCCTGAGGAGAATCCCTTGTAATAAATTGGGATTTGAAACGCGTTGGCATAATTTACCATCAGGGGACGAGTTTCAATAGAAATATATACAGCAACAGGGGATAAAAATGTACTAAGAATGTATATCCTCGGTTGCTCGAAATGTCTACCCCCGTTGGTTGGTAACCCGTGGTTGTTCCTTTGAAATTGTTGTTGCTGGTTACTTATTGTTGTTTGTTCTTGACTGGAAACATACTTCCAACTGATTGTTATTCGTTACCTGTTGTCCTAACTTTGTCTAGATGTTATGTAATTTGTGAAGTGTATTGATATCTGTCTTTTGAATTTATAGAATGAAGAATAATGAGCGAATATGTATAAATAAATGATGTAGACCATCTTATCAGTTAGTTTGGTCTGAGTCTGCTTAAATTAGTGGCAGCCCATCAAATAGCCAGCTAGATGCTTTTGATTATTTAGTATTTATCGGCCCATTCTGGCTGCGTGATTAAGGGCCCAATACCAAGTATAACTAACTTTTAGAAAGTGGGCATTTCTATGTGCTTATGACTCTTTGTGCTTTGCAGCCTGACTCCAATCCACATCTAAGGCAGAGTGACAGCTCAGCTTTGTGCATACTTTCCAGACAATCATCGCACAGGGAGGTTGGGGTGTAACAGGGTTACATCTGCATACTGAATGGTCTTCCTGGGCTGGGAGAGAGGGAGGTAATGTGCACTTACATTTGTCTAGGCTGTGTCCTGACCTCACACAAAGGGCTCGTTTACCTCCTACTGTATGTATGGAGTCAGAGCTGGAGGTTGAAAGAGGGTGTTGTGCACTTCTAAGGTTTCTTTTGAAGTTACCTCCACATTAAAGACATTTTGAGTATAAGTACAGTGGCTCTGACCCCATGTTTGTAGACACTGCGTGGACTTGTAACCAGACGCTGCTGGCTCTACAGACTGCACCTTTCCAGAAGGAACTGTTTTGCTGCCAGGAAGAACCACCATTAGACTCACTTGTTTGTGCTGACCTGTGCCCTGCTGGGCCACAAGAAGGACTGGCTCTTTACTACAAGGATCCCGTGGGCTAGCCTGCTGCCTACATTCCTGCTTGCATGCCCCAGTGTTCTCAAGGGCTTGTTGGTATGTCCCCCCTGTTCTAGCAATCTCAGGGCCTTCAAAGATTGGGTTGCAGAACCTCTGCCGTGGGACTCGGTCTCATGTGAGTCCAACAGCAGTGTGCTGAGTGAGGAATGCTTTGTGTCTCCAGCATGTGAGGAACGCTTTCTTTGACCCAAATTTGAAGCAAGTGGTGAGAGCTCTTCATTTTTGAATGTCTGCTCGATCAGTGCATCATGTTGTGGAGGTTGCGAAGCACTGATGAAAGCGCTGTGGTCAAGTGCTGTGGCCGTAGCCCAGAGCAGGGTCACCCCAGGACCTCTGCTGCGCGACTGTATTACCGCATCGGGTGTCGAGTGAGGACGACAACGACAAGGAGAGGAGCTGCGCAGAGCCTTGAGTCACCTAGCCACCAGGGGAGGGCCAGCCCCACAAGGATCGATAGCTGACTCCGCCCCCAATGCTGTGTCTTGCGCATGCAGCTAGGCGAGGTGGTGAGGGGAGGAGGTGAGCCCCGTCCCTGAGGTCTGCCAGTATTTCTGCAGGCATCTTACCCCAACCAATGCCGACTTTTGGGCAAGAATGAGTGGGTTCCCATGGATGCCAGGACTGCTCTGAGTACAAGTAGGTGCTGTTAAAAGGGAGGCACGTTTTGTACCAGCACCGCTGCCTCACACTCTTGGTGCAGGTGGTCCTGTGGGGCTTCTGTTTCCCCACAAGTTAGGAGTCTGAACAGCCACAAGAGTCTCCAGACCCGCCCTAACTTGGAAGGCAGTGTTCTCTTCCGTCATTGTGGGGGTAAACCTCGGAGGGATGAGGACCCTAAGAGCAGCATAGTACCCCTAGTAGGAAATGAACTGCCTACGGTTGGTGCTTATTTACTGTATATAGCGTAAAAGGAGCACAGGTGTGCCATGCCCTATAGTTCCCTAACGATTCATGTGGTGTTTGTTTGACCGTTATTGATATGCTTATGGTAATTTGTTTACTACTGGTGATTTATGATGATATGTAATGACTCATGGGTGACATTCACTGCCTGCTGCATTTTAGGCCCTGGTGTTCACAGTGATATGTTGTTTTTTATCTTGCATTGTCAGGGTAACGAGTAACATATAATGTGATGGTATAATATGCACAGTAAGGATGTTTTGATGACATTGGCAGCCTAGAAACCTGTCTCTTATTGCGCTCATTGTGATGTTGGTGACAATTGCCTGGTTGGCAAAGTAATTATTGGTTCATGTTTTTTTTGGTCTATGTTTATATGCAATACAGAAACTTATTTTTATATAATGTTGTGTGGACTCTCTTTTGTGGTGTATTTATTGTATTACTGGTGTGGGTGTGTTGCGCAATTGCTTTACACATTGCCCTTGTGATAAGCTTGAGTGCTCTGGTCAAGCTACTAAGGGGGTCACCAACTGTTATCTTGGATGTGTAACTCCCTTACTCTGACAAGAGTGGCGTGTTCTGCCTGGCTTAGGTGCATACCTTAGCCAACCAGAAACCCCATTTTTAACAAAGATGGTTTAGTTTTAAGAGGTCACACATTAGTTCCCTTTTCTAGTATTGGAAGAGACTTGGGTATGATGGCCCATGTCGGGCATTTAGGTTCAGCTATGACCAAAAGAAGAGTTAGGATGGACTTTTGGTGGCAATGAGCAATAGAAGAAGTGGTAAAGGCTTGTGTTGCCTGTATGAGCTCTGAGAAAGGGATGATGGTCCAAGTTCCGCCTCTAGATCCGATAGAATATCCTCTTTGTCCATGGAACAACAATGATATAGATATGGTTGGACCGTTTAATGTTTTACCACCACAACTTGTTATGCATTTGTTCTAATCCTCCAGAAAAGTAGTTGATTTTTTGGAGACTGAATTTTTAAGGGAAGGATTCAGGGAGTATTTGATCTCAGACAATGGTGTGCAGTTTGTTGGGGCTGATATGAAAAGATTTCTACTAGAATCTGGTGTGAAGCATTCGAAGAGCTCATTGTATCACCCCAAACAAATGTCCTAGTGGAAAGGATGAATAGGGTGGTGACAGATTCCATTAAGTGCACAAAGAATGATGGATGTGCAGCAGAGGATGATGTATGTTCCATGTTATGGTTTTATAGAACAGCTCCTCACTCAGTCACTAAAGTATCACAGTTTGAACTTTTAAGGGGACGCAAGCCAATCTCAGTTTTGTTCCCTGCCTGGATGTCTAAGCACCTTCCCAAAAATGAAAAGGACATGAATCTTTATTAAGATTTAATGGAAAGGGTAAATGATGCCCAAGAGAAACAAAACCTTCACTGTGATCACAGAAGATGTACAAGAGGTAGAGAGGTTTGTGTACGTGATTGGTAAGCATAAGAAAACCAGGCTTTGTGAGGAAAGGTGATGGTTCTTTTAGCAAACCTGTAAATGTTATGAGGGTGTGTGGGAATGCTATTTTGGTTCAGGGTGATCAATGGTGGAACGTGGAGAGAGTGGTGATCATTCCTGAAGATCAGGGAAAAGATCAAGCCCAACCTTCTATCAATCAACAAAAGTATGAGAGTACCTCAGCCCGGACATCCAAAGTTAAAGATCATACCAGTTCTAGTGATATTGACAATGTGGAGGTTGTTCTACATGGATCCAGTCGTACCAAAAGATTGCCATGGAAACTGCAAGAGTGATAGTGTTCCATAATATTGTATGGTTATTTATGTAAAAATTCATATTTGTACAAGGTCGCACTTTTTGTTTTGCTTGCTTAATTTTTATTGTTGGTTTTTTTGGTTTTCTGCTATGAGAAGATAATGTTACTGGTGTTATTTTTTTGTTTGGGAAAAGGAAATGTTATGTTCTATTGTCATAGAATGTTTGGGGAGTTGAGTTCTGTATCCTTGATGATGGACACAGGATGGCGGTTGGGCATGAAGGCAGCTACGTTTGTGAGAGCTGATGTCTGGCGTTAACATATAATCTTAAATAAACTCACCTGTTTGTTGAAGCACACGATGTCGGATGTCTTTGTCAGCCACAACAGGAAGTTTCCAAGTTCTCTGCAAAGCTCCACCTACTTCATTCTCTACCCGGTCCCTCTCAGGGGCCAGGCTGTATCATGTAAGGCCAATTCACACATGATTGGGGTTGCTTTTCATGAGGTGCTTGATTTTTGGGCTTCTAGCACCAGACCTGTCCTTTGCCTAGCTCCAGGTGCTTTTCTCCTGCTGGTGGGGGGAGTCTTGTGTAGCCCCGCTACAAACACCAAGCAAAGCCTTCCCTGCTGCACTCACAGGTTCCACATCCTCCTCTAACCCAAAACAATGTGAAGTTGGCCCAGCCAGGAGGATTGCAGGGCACCTGTGAGTCAGTGGAGTCAAGAGTCAGTCCACCGACAATCCAGGAGAAGTATCAATTTCTCCAACTGTTCCCCCGAGAAGTATAAGGGGGCTAGGGCATACTGGCTCTTGGAAGACTAATCCTAGTCCTAGGGATCAGCTGGTATCAAAGTCTCAAGGTCCATCCTTGCAAGGGCATAAGGTGGCTTCTCCCTCCAGCTGGGCATTCTTTCACTGTTGTTACTCCCCGCCCAGTTGATTCTGATCTGTCTCTCCTAAAAAACTGAGTAATGAAATGCGAGAAATCTAGGGGTGAAGCTCATTTGCCACACTATGTTACAATGTTGGAGGTGAAATTATAAGCTTTGCATGATGCATACTGCTGGATACAATCTTGCCTGCCTGAAGGTACCCGTACTACATGGGTCTACTCGACACCTATAATTAGGCACACTAGAAAAATGTGATTGTGCAGCCATGGTTTTTTCCACATGAATAAGAGTTTGCCTCGATCACCACTGATCAATCATCTGCTGCATAAATTCCGAAAGTTAACAAAAATGATTATTAAAGGCGGATGATGGCTATGCGAATCCCGCCTAGCGTAGCCACAGGTGACCACATTGCCCCTCCCCCTTGCTACGGAGCAGAGTTCTGGATGCCGGCACTCGTGTAAGCCATGAGGAGATGCCGAGATGCTGGGATTAGGGAGCCGATAACACGGAGGCTCTTTTCTGTTTTCGGGCATTTCTTTGACCTGCGCAGGCCCCCCATGCTCGGAGAGGGGGCTCCCAGGAACAATCGGAACCAATTTGTTGAGGACATTTCTTGAAGCAATTTCCAGGGGCTGAAGGCGCTTCCTCTTTAAGTACTGGTAACTGAGGTGAGCAGGCTCTTGCCCCAGAGACATTCCATTCTCAGGGTTTTTTTGTTGTTGTTTTTTTTTGTTCTTGATGCTGGAATATCTTCAGAATGCCCTGGCTGGCATTACTCTGGATGCCTGGGTAGTGAAAAACCCCTAGGAGACTTCATAAAGTACCAACTGCTGGCAGCTGCTTAACAGTATTGATTGCCAATTAACAGGCAATAACTGTAATGTAATGCTCAATATGCGTAAGTAAGAAGACGGCCTGAGGAGGAGAGGAGAAAGGGGGGAAAAAAGAAGCGGGCAAAGTACTCTGGATACAACTACGCGTATTGGATGGTACTGGGATAGCTTTCTCCCTTATATGAGGTTCGGAAAACACTGTGGTTCGGCTTCCTGACCCCCCCTGTTGTGATGGGGAAGCATCTAAAGATTGCCAATGTAATGGCTCATGTTGACTCAAATGCGGGCCTTAAATCAAAAACGCGGACGACCCAGATGAAGACAGCCTCAGCAGTTGCAAGGGCTGAACGCTCGCAAAAAGCTTGGCGGGGCTCATTGCTGATGTCTAGCCCTCCGAGCTCGGAAGAAGATGTGCTGGAGCTTGGAATGGGGGCTAAAACTGATCAAACTTCAGAAATGTCCGAACCCCCCCCAAGCGGGAAAAACTGACTGTAAAATTAGGTGCTCAGGCGATAGACGTGGCCCAATTTGGCTTAGTCGCAGAAGGGATTATGGCTGGTGAGGATAGCTGGGCAGCAGGGAGTTCAGAGGAGAGGACGAATCAAGAGACCACAAAGGAAGACTCCTCTAGCATGCCTCAAGGAAAAACCAAGGAATGTCCATTATTCTTGAAACCCAAAATACCCTCATTGCCTGTCCAAACTCCAGTTTTAGAGCAAGAATCTGCTGATAAAATTCAAGCAAGTGGGCCATTAGATCTCCAAACTTCTACCTCGCCACTTAGGCCATAGGAACAACGGAAGGGGATTCTAGTGGATGGCCAGCCTCTGCCCTCTATGGTGGACAAAATCACAGTGGTGGGACAGCAAGATCTGGTGCGGCTAGCACCAGAAGAACCCTTAGGAAATCAGACATTAGAGGCCAGGAAAAGTATCCAATACGACATAAAAACGATGTTAAATCTCATCCTGGATGAGATACGTGAGCTGAAAACAACGCAAGCAAACGAGATTGCAGCATTACATCAGCGCTTGTCAAAAATCGAAGAAGCAGTTGGTAGCTATCCGGTAAGATTACAATAGGCTGAATCCAGGATATTCCACCTTGAAGATCAAATGACCTCGATGCAGCACCAGGCTACTTTGGATAAAAAACAGAAAAATCTACTGGAAAGCAAACTGGAAGAGCTGGAAAATCACTCTCAACGCTCTAATCTGTGGCTGGTCGGGGTCCCAGAAGGCTGTGAGGGGTCTCAAATGCTTCAATGGGTCGAGTCATTCATTAAGGATAATGTGCTGCCCGAATTCTCTGGAGATCTTCCATCACGAGAGCACATAGGGTCCCTGCCCAGCCATTCCCGAATTCAAAGTTCCTTCGAACAATCCTTGTCAACTTCACAGATTTCCAGGTTAAAGAACAGATATTGACTAGAGCTATTCAAAAGAAGCAATTCTCAAGGCGTGAAGTTGCCAGCTGCTGTTTTTTCTCTGATATGTCGGCAGCAGCAGCTCGTCGCCGGAAGGAATTTGTCAAGCTTCTTTACTTGTTCAAGGCACAGAGGGCTCAGGCGGCTATAGCCCAGCAATCAAAGCTACGAGTCTTGGTCCAAGGCAAATTTCATATGTTCACAAATCTTGTTGAAGCACAGGAACTGCTACAGAAAATTACTACGGAAAAGTAGAGAAGCAGGAATGACTGCTGTCTTTTTTTTTTTCTTTTCCCTTTTTTCCTCTTTGTCTGAAAATTATTTAGTTTTCTCCCTTTTGTTTTTTTCTCCTCTCTTTGAATTGTAAGGGGGTGGGGTGAAAGGTCACTCCAGGGTGCAATAACATGGCACCCGGATCAGGGGTAATTCAGGGTGGAGAGGCAGAGGGTATGGTGGGCTATTCCCCATCTGCCTGGGGGTTGGAAGAGGCACAGGGAATGGGTGGGGGTTAGGGAAGGGATAAGCAAGGAAAATAATGAGCAGGGAAATAGTGAATTACACAGGATGTGCTCTCAAGTTAGTAAGATACCGCAGAGAGTGGCTTTGGTGGGAGACGACAGTAAAAGAAGGGTTAAAATTGTAGAGAAAAATTTCAGAGTGGTAAAAGCTGAGATAGGCTTTCCAAGATGGATCAAATGATGCAAAATATAAAAGTGATTACGTGTAACGTCACTGGATTGCTGAACACGCGTAAAAGTTGTGCTTTTTTAAATTGGCTAACATCCCTCTCTCCTGAAATCATATTTCTACAAGAAACGCATTTCAGGATTGACACCCCCAAGATATCTCTACCTAAGAAATATGCGTTGGCGTATTTCTCATCTGCTAATTTAGCAGTGCGAGGGGTCGGGATTTTACTATCTAACACGCTGGATTGGCAGGTTAAGGAGGTCCGGTGAGATTGAAAAGGTAGATGGTTATGGGTGGAGGTAAAATTCGAGGGAACAGTGCTAAATTTAATTGCTATGGCCCCACAGAGGACGAAACCACAGCACTTGAGCAAATTTATCAATTAGCAACAAATATGGAATGTATAATGATCTTGGGCGGCGATTTTAACTATATTCAGAATCTGGCACTCAATACCTCAAATAAAGCAAAACAACAATTTAAGCCCAAAACTGCAAAGTTAATAAAAAGTTTGTCAATAGATTTTGCCTTAACAGATCCTTGGAGGCAGGGGCACCCCAGCTTCTCTCAATTTACCTGTTACTCCTCAAGATGCAGAATGGCATCCCGACTGGATTTTTTTCTGGTGGATAAACTGTTAGCCAATGGTGAAACAGAGATATTGGCAAACTCTTTTTCTGATCATTCTGTAGTTTCTTTTATGTTCATGTTAGGGATCACCCCGAAAAAGAAATCAAGGTGGCAGTTTGATAAATCTTTACGAGAAGATATTACTTGGGTGACTGAAACTAGAATTTTTATCAGGTATTTCTTCCAGTTTAATGCAAATACTGCCCCAATCTTTATGGTTTGGGAGGCATTTAAAGCTACTTTTAGAGGACAGACGATATCCTGTTAGTCTAGGATAAGTAGACAACGCAAGCAAAAGATTCTGGAGCTAGAGACCGCTGTGGAGAAAGCTAGACAAGACGTAAACTTAACAGCAACAGCAGAGCATATTATTAAAGCACAACAGCAAAAATTATCAAAAGCTAAGGAGCAATTGAAGGATTTTTTTTGTTAGAGGAGATCTCCGGAAGCAAGGCTCACCAACAAAAGCTCTATGAGAAAAGCCAGCATTTTGGCAGATTTTTGGCATGGACCACGAAGAGTCAGAGAGCGGTGCAAATAATTAGTCATGTTAAAAATCCTTCTACTGGCCTGCTAGAAGAAGATGAACAGGCGATTTCTGAGGTTTTTCTCTCTCATTTTAAACAAATTTATTCGGAAATACAGGCGGTAGAAGAATCAGAATTGATGTCCTATTTCGAATCACTGGAGCTACCGCAGATATCGCAGCTATCGCAGCAGCTTATTGAGATGCTCAATGGCCCAATAGGAATCTCAGAAACTCTGACAGTGTTAAAAAGTATGTCCAACGTCAAGGTTAGTGGGGCGGGTGGGATTCCAGCGGAAGTCTATAAGATATTCCAAGAAGAACTACTTCCTTTTTAACAAAACTGTTTAATCAAATAAAGGACGGGATAGACACCCCCAAACGTTTCAAGGAGTCAGTGCTGGTAGTCTTTCTTAAAAAGTATAAAGATCCTCGCGATCCTAATTCCTATCGCCCTATCAGTTTGTTAAATACAGACTACAAACTGTTTATGAAGATTTGGGCAAGAAGGATTGCTCCATGTACCCAACAGGTGGTTCATACAGATCAAAATGGCTTCCTTCCATGACGGCTAATGGCCACTAACACATATTTTTTAATTGCAAGCTATTGATTATTTTTCCGTTAACAAGATCAAAGCAGCCATTCTGATGATGGATGCCTATTGATTTGGTAGACTGGCGTGCCCTATTTCTTATTTTAGATAAGTTTGGTTTCCCACTACAGTTGACACATATGTTAAAAGAATTGTATGGTCAGGCGGAAGCCAAAATGATCATCAATGGAACAGAAGCCGGTAGGGTAAATATTAAACGCGGCACGCGACAGGGTTGTCCGTTATCCCCTCTTTTGGTTTCTGTTTATTGAACCACTAGCTGTTAAAATTCGTAATAATTTAGTGATTTTGCCCCCCATGGAGGGGTGGCAAAAATTAAGCTATATGCAGATGATATAATCTTATATCTCAAAGCAGGGGTGTCCAATATACAGAATGCACTGGACGAAATCCAGAAATTCACGCAGGTAGGGGGATATAAAGTGAATCAAGCTAAAACAGAATTCCTCACATTTAATTCAGTGCCTTCTGATATCCCGGCTTCCCTACAACTACGATCACCACATCCAGTCAGATATCTAGGTATCTTTGTCACATCCGATTATGGCCAATTATTCCCATTGAACTATAGTAGTACGCTTGCGAAAATGAAAAAAATATTAGATAACTGGTCTTTGCTCCATCTATCATTGATAGGACGCATCTCCATGGTTAAAATGTCGGTGCTCCCATTGTTTTTGTTTCTTTTTAGTAATCTTCCTTTGAAAATCCCAAGTTCCTATTTTAAAGAATTGGACGAAATGATCCCGAAGTTTGTGTGGAATAATAAAAATTATTATTAAAGTAGCTGCACATGGTGACAAGTGAGACACTAACTACCTACAGGTGACAGCGCCGGACTGGTAATGCAAACCAGCCCTGGCAATTGAGTTGGGCCGGCCACGCAGGGTGGGGGTGGTCTGTGCAAGTGGAAAAGACTGCAGCTCTTTTTTTATTACAGGGGGCCGATATAGCGACCATGCTGCAAAACCGGCCCCTGTAACAAAAACGGCCCCACAGGGGTCCAAAACCGGCCCCCACAGTGGTGGCCCACCAGGAAAATGCCTGGTGCCCGCTACGGCCAGTCCGGACCTTACAAGTGATATTTGCTATAATCCGCGGTGATGTAGACAGAGTTGCGCAGACAGTGTAATATCCCCATTAGAAATGATGGGTAACAATCTTTTGTATGCAGCAGGGGACAGGTAAAAAATTCTTAAGTACGTAAATGTAATTCAGTGAGAGTGAATAAAACTTTCCCTAGCATGCCAAGACTTTGTTTAAATAAAACACAAATGTACATTCATATAACAGGCAGTGTTCTAAACTTACTGTTACCTCAATACAGCATTCTGTAGCTTCAGAAGAATTACAGGTAGGTATCATTTTGTTTTAAAGTCTTATGTCTTGAATCATAAATTACCTCCTTAGTGAACTTCAAACAAATTATATAGGGAATGTAATATACTGTACTGCGGAGCTGTTTTAATGGCAAGAGGAGCCTAATTGTCTCATAATTTCCCTTTCCTTGCTACATAACTTACTCAACCAGACCAGCTGTCCTGGCTATAAGCAGAGGTGATGTATAATGCTACACATACAAAACAATTGTCAATGTTAAAAATTAGTTGAACAACGAAGAAGTAAACAAAGGAAATACTTATGCCCTTATGTATTCACACATTTGGCCATAGACACAGAATGGGGAAAACCTGTTTCGACATCAGAAACTAGGTGATTAATCACATCCAAATTTAAGGTGTCACATGAAGATCTGTGGGCAGGACCCACGGGCCCAGACACCCTAAGGTAAAAAAAAAACGCCACAGAAGTTCAGGTTTTGGGAAACAAACCTTTCCATCCAAAACAATACATATGACCCGTGTAAAGTTCTAGATGGTTCTTTAGAAATCATAGGGGCATATTCTCAAGGACTTATCGCCAAGTTAGCGGCACTTTATCGCAGCCAAAGTGGCGATAGATTTATCGCCCTATTCACAAGCAGGTGCTAACAGCCGATATCGCCAGTTTTCCGGCGATAGCAGCCGCAAAAAACATCGCCACGGATGACACCGGCAACTAACGCTAATGAGATGCAGAGTAGGCGTTCCTGTGCAAAAAGCTGTGAAAACACCACTTCGGTATATTCTCTACGACCAGCCAGATCGGCGATAAGATCCCAAAACATGCGATAAGGCGCGTTAGCAGCAGGGATTTAACACCTGGTCTTACCTGGTGTTAAGTCGGACGACAACCTGCACCACAAAAGGGAGGCCAGACCAGAGCCACACCTGAAGAACAACAGATGCCATGGAGCTACTGAACATGCAGCTCGGAACCCCAAGAGGGCCACAACACCCACCGCCACAACACCCAGGCCTGCCACCCGCCCGGACCCCCTCCGCTCCCCCCCCAGACTACCACAGAGGCAGCGCAGACAAAGACAGCGGACCCTCAGAAAACGCACCAGCCCCACAGACTTAACACCAGAGGATGTCATTGCCCACTACAGGCTCAAAAGGACAACCATCCTCCGCATCCTGACCATCATTGCCCACAGGCTGACGGTACCAACACAGTGGACAAACAACATCCCTCCGCAGACAAAGCTGCTGGCTGTGCTGCACCTGTTGGCCTCTGGTACCTTCCAACCAACAACTGCCAGAGTTGGAGGAGTCTCACAGCCAGCCCTATCCAAGTTCCTCACACCTGTATAGGATGCCATCATCAGCTTGGTACCCCAGCACCTTTACTTCCCACACACTGCGCAGGAACAGCTGGAGACCAAGCAAAGCTTCTACGCCATAGCTGGCTTCCCGCCCGTGTTGGGGCAATTGGCTGCACACATGTACTCCTCGTGCCCACTGCCGCCACTGCACACAATTACCGCAACAGGAAGCACATGCTTCCCATCAATGTGCAGGCAATAGTGAACCACCTGGGACTCTTCACCAATGTCGTCGCCAACTACCCAGGCAGTGTGCATGATTCCTTCATCTTCCGACAGTCCATCATCAACCAGTGCTTTCAGGATGGCACCCATGGGAATGCATTGCTCGTTGGTAAGTACCAAATGAACACACCACACACCTCAACTCCAAAGTCATGCAACTCACGACTCTGGGAATGCACACGTTACAAACCCACATACAACATGCCAAACAACATGCCCACCTACCAGACACAGCAGGGAACACTTGGTTCTAAGATTTTGAAATTAATTCATGAGGGAGCAAAGGAAAGATCAGAGGAGAGTCATGTAGGTCAGATAAATGTAACTAAAATGATAAAAAAACATTGGGCGGTACTCGCGCCTTTAGATCTCATGACAGGCACCCCACTTTTCGCCTTTAAAAGAGGACGCAACATTAGGGATCACTTAGTAAGGGCCCAAAAACCGATGAAAAAGGACAACTCTTTACACTCTTTCTCAATCTACCTCCTCTGAAAGGCCACTTTAAGTGTAATAATTGCATGGCATGTGATTCCACCAAAAACACTAAACTGTTTGAATTTGGGAACTCCAAGCACACATTGCAGGCCTTTACCAACTGTAATTCTCAAAATGTAATCTATTGTATTGAATGTCCCTGCAAACTACGATACATCGGCCAAACGACACAGAAAATCAAGGCCAGAATCGCACAACACCGGAGCAGGATCAGATGTAAGATCACCACAGCACCATTAGTGGAACATTTCATTGAAAAAGGACACTCAGAAACGGACTTTACATGGCTGGTGATTGACAGCCTGCATCCTAACCACAGAGGCGGAGATCAACAACAAACTCTTAACCGCCTTGAATGTAAATGGATATTCAAATGTCGCACAATTGAACATGGACTTAATCTCTCTGGACGAATGGAACGCCATTCTGTAAATATCACTTTCATGTATGGACACTGTCACCTGACCTTACAATTACCAACATGCTGGAACTCTGAATGACTGTGACCCTCAATGCAGTGTCCCTTTGTTCTCTGTAAATACTTTTGTTGAAAAATATTTTTGTGCCTGGTTAAACATTTATGGTTCCACTGCCTTTATTAAATGCAGGTTCCCACCCGTGTTATATTCACCGCCTGTATTGGTAGGTTCAACAGCCTACACCTAATTGCACTTATAGCTGCCTTGTATTTATGAAAACTTTCTCCTACCATGAAGCTTTAAATTTACTTTAATTTAGATTCCTACCAAAGCGGTTCTCAGCTGAACCTTGATATATTTAAAACTAGCAACTGTCTCTCAGTGTTAAACTACTCCACTGGCTTCATATTCGTGGATACATACAATGTTTGTTACTAATGGGTTTTACTCCCCGTGTTATTTCACAGCCTCCACTGGTAGTGCTAATCATTACTCACAGCTGCCTTTAGCTAATGCAGTCGCCCTCCCAGCTTGCCTTAATTAGATTCTTGCCCTGAGGCTTTTTCTCAGCTGAACCCTGCCCTGAGGCTTTTTCTCAGCTGAACCCAGCTATAAATAGACTCACTTCCCTTTCAAACCTCAGCATTCGATGCCAGCAAAGGCAGAAGCAGGACGCTCCCGTCTGCACAGCTCCAGGCTCCCATTTAAAGGCCCTGCAGTTCGTTTTCTAAAAGTAAGTGGTTTCAGCACGCTATGGCCATGAAATAATTTCACCAACTTGTAAGCCTTTATTTTTTTAAAAACCTACCCTGTGCCCTTCTTGCCTTAGAATACAAAAACCAATCATCCCGGCCAGCTGCCTTTCCATCCCGGGTTCCCTCCAAATAAGTAAGTGTTCCCTTGATTTCTTGCTCCAGCCCCCACGCTCACTGTCAAATGCAAGACCCCATTAATTTTCTCCTTTCTTCAGGCAAACAGAGTCCTGGACAGACATTCCCACTCAGTTCTTTGGCGCCATTAATTCACGCCTTCAGCCCATTTTAAAAGTATGTTCACTCCTGTAACCTTTTGCTAAACACTAAGCTGTTACTTTAATAGATTCAAGCTTGTGCTTAGATTCAAGTTTGTGCTCTAATCTAATTACTGTCTCGTTCTCACTGATTAGATCAGTACCAGCTGCCCACATCATTAACAGACGAATGGGCCTAGGATGATTTTCCCTTTCTTCTAGTAAGTCCACAACTCTTTCCTTAGCATTAAGCGCCTTGCTATCAATGCACCAGTCTCCCTTTTCCATGATGCCTCCAGTTTATAATGGGCTAGGGACCATGTTAAATAACAGCTGCAGTAACTTTCTACTCTCACCTCCTTGACTAACTTAATGTCTCATAGCACCAACTCAGTTGTACAAGGAGCCATTATGTTTCATAGCGCGCGCTATTCTTAACTGTTAATTTTATTTCACATTAATTGTGTTTTACCCTGCTGCCTCAACCAAATGCATGGTTTATGCTGATTAGTTGCATAATAGGGAGCCCCAATCAATGCATTAAATTGATTGTTTGTATACACAGAGGGTCTTCAAATTAATTATATTTCCCATTCCACTACCTCCTATTTAGATTCAGCTTGCCTCACCCTTGTCCTGAAGATGAACCCCACTTATTGGGTTCGAAACGCCGTCGACC
The DNA here is from genome assembly GCA_963921515.1 of Calotriton arnoldi. Lineage (NCBI taxonomy): Eukaryota > Metazoa > Chordata > Amphibia > Caudata > Salamandridae > Calotriton > Calotriton arnoldi. The sequence continues at coordinate 573,484 of CAWUFW010005352.1, forward strand.
ACCATACAACATGAACTCCTATTACTCCTTGTAAAATAACTGTGGAGCTCATTATACTGTTGTCAATGCGATGCCTTTTTAAACCTCACTATCACCCTGCATGTCACGCTTCCTTTCACCTAAATGTATGTGAGCACCTGAATACTATACAAAAAGTTGTAAAATAAATGTCTATCATTTATCTGACCTACATGACTCTCCTCTGATCTTTCCTTTGCTCCCTCATGAATTAATTTCAAAATCTTAGAACCAAGTGTTCCCTGCTGGGTCACTTTCTCGCTTTGGACCATTTAGGCCACACCTGAACCACTGTTTCCTTAATATCTCGCCACCCCAGGTTCACATATTGGGGTACCCTTGTCTTCTCAGAAAACCACCTACCAGACACGACAGCACAACTTACTGTGGTAACCTGGGCCAGCCATGTACACAAGCCATGAACGGCATGGCACCTCAGCCACACAATAGCAGCATGTGGGGAGAGGTGGGAACCAGGCATGTGTGAAGGAGGCAAGTGACCCATGAATGAGAATGTACACAATGCCAAGTGTGGCGTGAATGTGCTGGCCAGACTGCAGTATGCAGACCACAGACATGTCCATGTCGACATATACTGCTGGTGTCTGGAGTGTAGTGGACAGTGGACGCAACCATGTTACCCCAGGCAGTGGGGAAGATCGCGGAAATGTAGCTTGTTACGTCCCCCCCTGTAAGCGTGAGCGGAGTGGGCTGGCCCAGCATACGCCAGGCCAGCGTAGGGGTGTGAAGAAAAAGCACGTTGCACCGGGCGTGGTTCTCTTCCGCAATGGCCAACGTGTCTGCCAGGGTGGCGCCTCTCAGCCCGCCACGAGGCCGACGCCGTGAGCGGCGGTGCCTGCGATCCTGTGCGCCTGCTGCACCTTAGGCCGCTGGTCCCCAGACCCGTCTTGGCCGCCCCTGTGCAACCAGGCCTCACTGCCCACCTGCCGACACCGGCGTGTGTCAAAGAGGGCCCGCCACGTGCCGGTGCAAGCTCCAAGCCCGAGGCCCGCGACCTTGGCAGCCTCCTCAGACCATCACGGCCTCCGCGACACAGGCCCCCAGCACTCCTTTCTCGTTGACGTACTCCACCGCTGCCTCCGGCCTACACTGCGGTCCAGTAGGTCACACATTTGGAACTGAGTATTGATTATTCAATGGCCGAGTGCATATCATTGTACGCAAGGAGAGGAGTAAAAGGAAGATGCGGTTCAGTCCGGAGGAAAAAAGGATCATCGTCATGGAGGTGATCGAACAGTACCAACAACTGCTTTGGTGCCACTAACTCTGTGCATCGCAAGCCAACGACACGTGGCTGTGGGCCCCTGCTGACCGCTGCCTCCGGCCTACACTGCGGTCAAGTAGGTCACACATTTGGAACTGAGTCTTGATTTATTTATGGCAGAGTTTATACCATTGTACAGGCCTCATCGCAGACTGCATCCCCTTTCAGCTCTGGTGCCACTAACTCTGTGCCACGAAATTCATGGACACTCTCTGGTTGAACTTTGGTGGCGTCTCAGTCAATGGCCTGGGGGTTGTCTTCATCATCATGTGGCTGGTACTGACTTGGTGTGAAACATGAGTCTGTAGCATTCATCTCCTCCATATTGCCTGTTTCTGCTTGGTTCTGCTCTCTGCATCATGCCCTGGAAGAACACCTTCCACTGTCCCCCGAAACACTCCGCGACATTCACCTTCGACATCGACGAGGACCCGCTCAGCTCTCGTGGCCCTACCTCAGTGCACCGCAAGTCACCGTCCCGTGGCGTGTGCCTGTGCCGGCCGCACTGCATCCGGGGCCACTAACTCAGTGCAGCTCAAGTCATGGACCCTGTCTGATTGAATATTGGATGGCCTCTGAGTCGATGGCCTGGGGGTCATCAACGCCATGTGTCTGTGGCCCTGTGCTGACCGCTGCCTCCGGCCTCAACTGCGGTCCACCAGGGCTCACACATCAAATCGAGTCCTGACCTGCCCAGACGACGCATTTCCGCTGGCTGCACACGCCACCACCTCCAGGACCACCTCCAACCAACAACTGCCAGAGTCAGAAGAGTCTTACAGCCAGACTACCAGAGTTGCTCACACCTGTTTTGGATGCCATCATCAGCTTGATACCCTGCTCAGCTCTTCAGGTGCCACTAACTCAGTGCACCATAACTCATGGACCCTGTCTGATTGAGTCTTGTGCTGTGTACAGCGGACGCAACCATGTCACCACAGGCAGTGGGTAAGACCTTGGACATGTAGCTTTGTCGTCCCCCCTTAATACGTAAGAGGGGTGGACTGGGCTGGCGTATGCAAGTACAGCATAGGGGTGTGAATTATTATCCCTGGGCTCTGGACGTGGTTCATTTCTGGGCTACACAGGAAACCAACTGATGCGTGTGTCTCTGTTGCAGTGTCTGCGCCACACGGCCCGCAATCGACAATGTTGCAATGTTGCATGCACCCAGAGGGCGGCTGCGCACGAAGGGATTGTACAAGGAGCACAAGGCCGCCCGGGCTCTTGGCTCATGCATGCCAACTGTTGTGTGTGTATCGCCATTGGTGCACCATAAGCCTAAGGCCTAGCCTCAATTGCAGCGTGAAAGCCACATCACATTTCCAGAATGCAAGCAGTAGTCAGACTAACATTAGGGATGAAAGCTCCTTTGTCTCAATACATAAGGCGGAAGGACATCTGCACCTCCGACCTTGGTCTTGCATGCGGCAGGCACCCCCTGAGAGAGATACCATAGCAGATAATGACGACTCCCACACTACGCACAGCGCTAATGAAAGACCAACGTAGCCACACCCCACACACAGAAGTTCTTGCTCAAGGTACTCTTGCATGGAATGCCCTTGACACTTCCGTACACAACAACCCATACGTCCAAACGTTGCACACACATACAATTCATTGCTCTGAGCTGTGGCATATCATCCACATAACTGCCGCAGGTCAGAAGAGTGCCGGTTCTACGAGAGCCACCAACGTAATGGCAGAACATCCAGGGCGCATGCACAACGCCTGTCACGTGGAACTGTACCGTGACCGAATGCTGCCTGTTAGTGTCTGATGCATTGTTCTGCATGTTGTGGCCCTTGTCTTGCTCGTACTGACACGCACATGCTAATAAAGTCTACGCATCTTCACTAGTGTTCAACTGTGATGAGTGTTGATTAGAATGACAAATCGTGTGCCTCAATGAGCATTGTCCGTACACAGGGAGGGACTGACTGACGCATTTCACTTAGGGGTGAGTCCCTATTGCCAGCTCCACCTCTGTGAGCCAGACATAGTGGTTGGGATAGTTGCTGATAGACCTGTGCTCTTACGTGTCTTCAGCAATGTGAGTATGGTGTCCATATTCCTGCCATGTGGATCAATGTGATCCATCACTACAGGCTGTGTCCAGCCAGTTGAGTGTGAGTAGGTATGCGAGGAGATGTTCTGTTGTCAAATGTGATGGGGGACCCTACTTTAGGCCTGCCAACGACTTTGACATCTCATACCCAACCCTATTTCTAACATTGCGTGGGGCAAAGCTGAGAAATTGCGCGATTGTTGTTTCAGAGCATTGAGGCCACAGCTAGTGCACACATCCCAATCATCTCACTTCCTATGTGTATCACGGTCACACATGCGCATTGCTTTAATTTCCCAGGGTGTACCTTTTTGGGCAATCAATGTCCTTACATTCATCCATACTTTCATACTTGATCGATTATGGACATGACACATCTGTGTGAATTTAAATGATTTATTCACATTCGGTGGAGTGTCGGAGCTGGAGCAGTACATGGCCATGCACACCCCACATTACAATGTAGCCCAGTGGAGGGCCAGCCAGAGTCATTTAGGGATTGACAAGTACATCGGAGGAGGAAGAGTACAGTCCGCAGTCTGATTGCTGTGTCATTGGTAAGCAAACAAAATATGGCAGTCCATGTCGAGGTCCAAGGTGAGTGTCGCAGAGTGTTTCGGGGGACAGTGGGAGGTGTTGTTACAGGGCATGATGCAGAGGGCACAACCAAGCTGAAACAGGGCATATGGCGGAGAAGAATGCTACTGGCTCCTTCTTACTACAAAGGTGGAATCACCCGCATCTTCGTCCTCTATGTCATCTGTCTGACATGTGGGTGCTGATGTTTGGTCTGCAGCACTGTGTGCCACTGACACATCAGGGGCCGGAGATGTGTGTGTAGAAGTACCAGCAGCATTCATCAGCGACTGCCTTAGTGGCAGCAATGCGATGATGAGGATCTGCAGGGCATGGAAGATCCCAACAACTTTTCGATGGTGTGCATCCGTGGCAGCCATTCTTTCCGCATGCATCCGCTCCATGTTCTCCATTATCCTCAGCATCTGTGCCAACTCTCGGCTGACATCGCTGAGGCCACTCTGACTAGGCAGTTGTTCTCCTCTCAAAGGTCATGACTCCAGCAATGTCGGGCATGGATTGTTGGACATCATGGAGCGAACTGTGGGTGTCCGTTAGTGAGTGTAAGTGGTCCCTGATGGGACTTAGACACCCACGTATGTCATCTAGTTTGGCTGCCATGAGGTCAAACCCCACCGCACCTGTTCAGCCACCTCCTTCTGGCAGTCTAACACATGGCCTTGGAATGCGATGTGTTCTTCGGTGAGGTGCTGGGAGCCAGCCGTGGTGGTGGGTGCTTCCTGCTGTGTGGTCTGTGCAGGGGGTGGGTTCTCCTCGATGCAGCTGGGCTGCCCTGCTCCTGGAGCAGGGTTGCTGTAGCTGTGCATGAGCTGTTGTAGGGTGTCGGTGTCGAAGGTGTGGAGGTCCTCTTCATCATCACTGATGAGTTTTCTGGTCTGCTCTGCAGGAGGTGTTGATTGTCCCTCTGCAATGTGAAGGGGAGATGCATTTTAACATTGTATTGACATGTATGTTGACGCATTGTTCTAGTTTACATACAGACTGCATGACAATGTACATTGTGACTGTTTGGGAGGAGCTGACTATTTGATGCGGGACAGTGGACATTTGAACTACATCACGGATGTGAGGTTGTACTTGTACATTGTCATCTCACAGTTTCCTGCTATGCCAGATGTGATTGGCCAGTTTCTACGCACCAGCGGAACCAGTTGTGTCCTCTGTTCTGTAGTGAAAGTGTTGCACTTTGTACCACATTGTCATCAATGTTGATGTGCTGTTATTGCTATGTGTGTGCGCTGCATTGTGGGAGAGTCGCCCCTGCAGCTGTGATTATGCTGCCCCTTATCCCTTTGAGGCGGTGTGCCTTTGTCTTCTGTGCTTCTACAGTGCTGAGATGTTGCAGACTTGGCAAATTTTGGCTCGAGTTCGTATTTTGGACTCTTGGGCATGGTTTATCCGCAGATGTGTTGTTGACGTCAGGGGTTGTTTGTGCACGTGGATGTGTCAGAGTGTGACCTGCTCCTTTACGGATGTGTTCCACACTCAGCCACCTCAGTGTCGTGGCGTGCACCATGTCATGACAATTGGACTGCAGCCATGCTGTTCGTCATGCGGTGTCACTTGCATTGTCAGTGTGGCTCACAGACACGCAGCTTTGCTGGTTTAGACACGTGTGCATGGGTTGGTTGTGAGATTGGTGCTGTGTGGGGAGGGACCCCTTTGTGCCCATAGTGGACGGGGGCCTACTTGCTGTTTGTATGTGTGCTGCAGTGTGCCAAGGGGATCAGGGACATGATCCAGAGTCATTGTGGGTGTGCAGTGTGCTCTACTTAATTGTGTATGTGTGCCATTGTGCCCATCTCCCCCCGTCCACCCAGTCCCTGTTCGGCGCTCACCCTGGTGCTGTTGTGTCAGGTCATGTCGAGCAGTCTCCGGACCCCCAACTCCTGCCACCGTCGCCCCACTGATGACTGTGGCCACCATTTCCTCCATCTCATCCAGCTCCTGGTGTTCCGCTGGACTGCCACCTCCAGTCTGCATTGCTGCCTGATGGTTGTCAGCGAGTTTCTTCTTGGTTTTACGCTTCGCATCATTCCAGCACCTCTTGACCTCTCCAATTGTCCTCCTCCTCACTCCGACTGCATTCACCTTGTCCCGGATGGACTGCCATATTGCATTTTTATTTGCCAATGACACGTTGGAGGTGACGTACAGTTGTTGGTGGTGTTCTTTCACCTCCGTGATGATGATCCTGTTTTCCTGCGGACTGAACCTCGTCTTCCTCGTCTTCTTCTCCTTGCCCTTCCGTGACCCCGAGGTCCCAGGCTGGTCCTCCTGGGGGCTTGTGGGGTTCTGGTCGTCCTCTGTACTTCCTCCGGCTTCCTCCATGGTGCATCGCAACTTTTTTCGCGTTTTTTCGGCGTCGCGTTAATTTTAACGTGGTCATTTGGCGTGTTGTCGTGAGACTATTGCATGGTGCCGCCGGGTTGAGAATACAACGTTAACACGGCGTTATTTTTCCGCGATGGACTGCGATGTGCTAAGTTGCGTTAAGCTAATTTTGCGATAATTATCACACATTCTTGAGAATATCCCCCACAGTTTTGTGAGATGTATGAAGTTTTTGGAATTATTCATAAGGCTTTTTGTGATGGAGAAGTAGAAAACGATTATAGTGAATCCGCAGACACTATTTAGTACTGACTTCGAAGTCCAAACAGGCGATGGCACTGACAAAACCAAGTGTCTTTTTTTGTACATGTGAACGTGCTTCTTCATTTATTGTTGAGTTTGTGTGTTGATTGTATGGATAGGTAAGTGGGTTAACACATGCATGAGTTAATGGTTGGAAAAATGAAGAGATTCTTCAGGGAGTTTCTCACTCTGAAAATGGTCAGTGATTACCTCTTGTCAAGGGCAGAAGTACTCAATTTAGAAAGTGGGAAAGGGATTGAAAAAAAATCCTCTGTGGTTAAAATATAAACTGTGGAAATGTATATTACAGTTAGACATGCTAATTGTGTGTCTGTCTAAATGTCTGTACTTGTGCGTATTCCTCGGAAGCCGCAACATTTGGATACTCCGAGAATTCTAGGAAAGCTGAAAATGTATACACATCGTTGGCATGGAGGTATAATGATAGATTTCCAACTTTCATTTAGAGTGTTTAAGTCGACGTCAACGTAATCCAGAGCAGCAGGCCGAAGCAGGTAAGGGAAGCGGGCAGACGACCTTGATGAAGGTGTGACTATAGGTCCTGCCCCCTCGCGGGATTCATGTTGCTCGTGATGAAAAACTCATCATTTTAAGCAACTTTAGGAGGACCCATCCTCCCTCATCACCACACCTTAGCGTGTGCGGCACCACCATTGGTCACATAAGCCACACCTGACCATCACGTTCACTCACTTAAACACTAACACATAGGTCTTGAAGAAAGCCAGCAAACGTTGCTGTCTGGCTGAAACATGTAGACCTGAACTTTTATTACAGGATATTAGAGACATAATCTAATCTCTACACATATCCGCCGCCTTTTTTTAGCACTGCCACAGGGCCCACCATTAAAATATTTACCTTTAGTCGAAAGGGACCCAATGGACAGTTTTTAAACTTTACCACTTTAGCACCAGTCTGCACCTACCACACTAAAAACCAGCTCAGCTGTAAATCAGGCGTTGAAGCACACCCGAGGTGCATTCGGCACCTTGGGTGGGACCCGATGATGAAGCATGCCACCAACTAGGTTGGTGGGTGAGGGTTTTCAAAAAAACAAATGGTTTTCCCACACATGGACATCTAGCTTCAAAAGTGTGAGCTAGTTCTTCTTGATATCCATTATTTTATAGAGAAACACAAGTCCTCAAAAAGGCGACCCTACTCTGCAAACAGATCCCCTCGGGCTGGACCAGGCTGTGTGGAGTAGCAGTGTTCTTTCTCTTTTTCTCGTCCCATTCCCCTTCCCTTTTGGGACACCTGCCGGGACTCCTGTAGCAAGTTCAGTAGTGCCCAGAGGTGTTCTAGGAGGAAAGGGGACAGTTCATCGCTCCTGCAGACAACCTGAACTTCAGGTAAGTGGCTGCGCCACAGTCTTACAGACGGGGTCCTACATCCTCTCCCGCTAGGTAATGGGTTTGCATCATCCCGTGGGGAGATTCTTGGCTCTAAACCTACTTACACTTTAGACATACATGGAGTAGGGATTGCAAAGTAGGAATACCTCTGATTACTACCTTGAATTATATGCCTGCATATATACACCGTCTTAGCACCATGGTGGAACTGTATCTACTATTTACTCTTTTGGGGGCATATTATCAAGGGCTTTATTCTCCGCTTTTTGGCTTCAAAAGCCAAAAAAGCGGAGATAATGTTTTCGCCTATTAACAAGAGGGTGATAACATGCATTAGCGCATGTTAGCACCCTTTTACCTGACGCTCTCCTCTGCATCTCTAATGAGATGCAAAGTGGGCGTCACTGGCAGAACAACCTTGTAAATATCGCTGATGTGCACATAGCGATATTTACAAGGAGGCCCAGGCATTTTGCAGACGTTAGTTTTTGGCGAAAACCGCGGTTTTCGCTAAAACTAACGTCTGCAAAAATGCTGACTTACCTATACTTTATATTGGAGGTGGATTATGCTGATACGACCACAGGGTCGTATCAGCAAGCAGTTATCGCCGCTTTTCCATGGAACATCGCTGGAAAACCAGCGATGTTCCATGGAAAACAAGCTATCGCAGGAATAATTATCGCCATTGCGCTATGCGTTGTTAATACAGCGCTAGCATGGCGATAATTATCTGCGGTAGCCGGCGATAACAATTCTCACGCTGAGAACGGCCAGCGATAATTATCGCTGGCCGTTGATAATATGCCCCTTGGTGCTTTAATCACTTTCATCTGCTTCTGTCTACTGATTATCGCAGCACATGTATTCTATACAAGAATAACGTTGGTTCAATAAATATATTGAAAACGTCCCATTGCGTATTCTCTGTATATTTTCTGAGAACAAGAGTGCACGAGTGACTGGGCAAAAGGTTCTGATCTGTTACCGCTATCCCTAAGGGGTCAGGGTTGTTATGTTCAGTGGTTGCCAGAAACCATTCACTTCCTGTTCAGGTTAGCGGGACTTATGGTGGCACTGTGAACTAGCTGGTCTCTAGGCCAACATATACTGTGGGGGTGCTTGGGATCAGTCTAGGCACCTCACCCAAAGTTTATGTTGTCCACAAACCCGCAGGTCCCATGGATTAGTGGGAACTACACGACGGTGTCAGGTGTATTCTTGAGTCTGAAGGGCACTACCCTAAACTTGAAGTGGCCCTCTGGAGTAGAGAATGCTGACCTCCCTTTTGCCCCCTCCATTAGTGCTATCTGCCAAAACCCTGAAGTAAGATAAAAAGTACTCAGAAAATTGAAATTGGCTGCCCCCAACCTATCTATGAGCTCATCAGCTCTGGGGATGGGGTGTGCATCAGTCTTGGTGACTGAGTTGAGCCCTCTGTAATCCACACAGAATCTGAGTTCTAGGACGGCGCCCGTTGGGCTGGCTTTGGGTACGAGTGCCACTGGACTGGACCAGGGACTATTGGAGTGCTCTATCACTCCCAAGTCCAACATTTTGGATATTTCCTCCTTAATGCTGGTCTTCACCTTATCTGAGAGCCTGTATATTTGATTTTTTGATAGGCAGGCTGTCCCCAGTATCAATAGCATGGGTATACCAGTGGTTAAGGCCAGGGATGAGGGGAAACAGTGCAACAAACTGTCCCAACAACCGGTGACAGTCCATCAGCTGCTCTGGAGTCAAAGTAGGAGAGAGGTTGACACCTTTCACTGACCCATCTTTTCCTTTAGAGGATGGGAGATCAGGGAGAGATTCACTCTCCTCTTCTTCTCCATCAACTGTCATTAACAGCACGGTGGCCTCAGACTTTGGTAGTGTGGTTTAGGGCGATTGATATGGAGTACCCTTAAGTGATTCCTGGGAGTCTTGAGGTCCATCAAGTAGGGGGCCTCCCTCTTCCTCTATATCACCTCATAGGGCCCTGTCCAACAGTCATGGAGGCACCTGTGCTCTACTGGCTCCATTACCCACCCTTCTGGCCAAGCACAAACTCTACTGGAGTGGCTTTCTAGTCATTTCAGAGTTTCACGACTTCCTGGCTGGCTTCCAAGTTCTCCTTTTTTCTGGAATTTGGGCATCTGTCTCCTGAGGACTAGCATGTAGATAAGCACATCTTGAGAGGGTTCCTGGGAGCTTGCTCTTATTCTTCTGTTATGTTTCATATAGGTACCCTAATATAGGCCCGGGTAACATCATACCCTTCACCTACATTTCCTCCCCTACACTACACTGTAACGAGCCTTTTAGGATTGAACCTTTACCTAGTTCTAGTCCTGGGTGCAGGAGGAGGGTGTCTCCTGAACAATAGAGTCCTATAACTCCATCAATAGACTCAAACAGTATGAATGGATATTCATAAGGGTTCTTAGAAACTAGGCTGGGGCTACACCACCTTCCTCCCCACATCTACGTACACGGTTCATCCCATACGTCATCCTCAAATCAAACAATGGCTAATACAAGCAACAAGGGACAAAGGAGCCCTAGATACTTTCTGTATAAATATAGCACCTCTTGCTAGTGTTAGACAGAGGGAACCGAGACTTCCAGGCCGACACACTGACCAGAGACGCTGAGGCTCCTGCATGCAGACCCTCCCGCTGACAGTGGTCTGAACATCCCTTGCGGGGTGTCCAGCTCAAGACCAAGAGGGGCTCCTACATTCTCACTTCAGGTAATGGGGTTCGACTAAATCCTAGAGGGATTCTTGGCTTCACACCTACTCACATGCTAGGTACATTTAGGTACATCTAGATAGGCATCGTAGGAGTACGCGCTTTCTTTTATCAATGCATTTTATATTCATGTATTTATTCATGCATAGTGCAAGATGGTAGAACTGTACTATCCATTTATATTCATAGTACTTCTAATCATATATCTCTGCTACTGTCTAATGGTTGTTGCAGCTCATATATTATACACAAACATAAACCTTTTATTGAAACGCCCAGGCTGTTTATTCTGTGTATCTCTGAGACGAGATAAGTGAGCACGAATTACTGAGCGAAGAGTAATACATTGTTTCCACGATCCTGAGGGATCAAGGTTGTCATGTTCTAAGGTTGCCAGAAACTATTCTCTCCCCGATAAGAGGAGACACTAGTGGCACTGTGAGCTAGCTTATGCAAACAGGCTAACATTCTCGGTGGGGGTGCTCAGAATCAGTCTGCCACCACGCCCACAGTTTATGTTATCCGAAAGCGCAGGTCCTCTATGGGTAATATAGGAACTACACGACATGGCGCCACCAACGATGGTTGGGCTCTTATTTAACAGTAGAATCTGAGTAGTTTAGTTGTGCTATTCTCAGAGACTCCTACTCACAAAACACCAGAGACGTCTGGAGTGGGTGGGCATAAAACTCTGCCACTGCTCAGTAGGCGAGAAATCCTATTTATTGGCTGTTGGTTAATCAAGCTTGAAGGATATTGTGTTCCTAAAATTGTGCATAACACCTTATCTTAGTTCCCTTGAACAAAACTTTCTCCTTTTGCAAAATGACTGCGGACGATAACCCAGTGGTGGCTAGATGCCTCTCAGTAGAAGACGAAGAGGTGGATGGAGTACTCATTGCACCTAAATTCAGACATAATATCACCCTGAAACTACTAGAAGATTGTCTTAGCACCTAGGGGTGGCTTAGTAGCTTTCGTGATTGAGGCACACGAATCAAACAAAACAGAGATATTTTATTCGTGGGTTACATTCCCAGCAGCAGATGCAAGAACACAGGGGCCGATTCACAGAACTAATCTGAGATAAAATCCTAAACTTACTCCTTTTGGTATTCACAGAAGGCATTTAGTTGTAGTAAAGTTAGACTTCTAACTTTACTACTACTAAACTGAGACAAAATCCTAATCTTTATACTTTCGTACTCACAAAAGGCATTTAGTAGTAGTAAAGTTAGGAGTCCTAACTTTACTACTACTAAATGCCTTCTGTGAATACCAAAAGTAGTAAGTTTAGGATTTTATTTCAGATTAGTTCTGTGAATCGGCCCAATAGACATTTCACTACTATACACATCTCTCCGCATATTAGAGAACTACATTGGCGTCCAGTAGCCAAGAGAATCAAATTCAAGGCCTTGACCCTAGCATTTCGGGCATTTTACAGATCGTGCCCTGCGTATCTGAAACAGAGACTAGGGGGCCGATTCCGATCTCGGTCGGAGGCGCACCCAATACCATTCGGTCGGGAAAAAAGCCATGCGAAAGCCTGTTTCCCGACCGAACCGTACGCGGGTCCGGCCGAGCGAGTACGATGCGACTCGCCGACCGACTCGTCCGGGCGACCCGACAACTCCGACCGACTCGCTCGGACTCGAACCGCTCCGACCGACTCGGTCGGACCCGAGTTCGCACCGCGCAATGGAGACGTTTTCCGGCCGGGTAGGTACGATGCGCACCTCGACCGCTCCGACCGACTCGCGCCGTCCGACTCGAACTCGCTGTCGGAGCCGTACTTTGGGGGTCCGTGTCGGACCCCCTGTACGCGCACCCGTGCGAGGCGCACACAGGGGGACCCATGGGTCCCCCTACCTGTGCATGTACGCCGCGAGCGCTCGCGGCGCACTCGCTGTAGGGGGCGCCTTGTCCGCCTCGCACCCATTGGAGGCAATGGGAGCCCGCGTACGCGTTGTACGACCGGCTCCCATTGAGTTCAATGGGAGTCCGACCGACTCGTGTCCGATAACATACGGACGCATCGTACTCGTTCGGTCGGACTGCACGGGTCCGATTCGGTCGGAAATCTCTCCGGGTCCGGCTCGGTCGGAGAAATTTCCGGCCCGAATCGGAATCGACCCCTAGGTGTTTACACGCAGTCGCGTGTTCTGAGATCCTGCTTCCAGAATTTACTTTGCACCCCTCGAGTGAAGAAAACTCGGTTGGGTGGCAGATCTTTCGTGTTTGGGGTGTCTAAATTGTGGAATTCCCTTCCCAACTCCTTGCGTCAGATATCTTCTGAAACACAATTTAGGAAGGCAGTCAAAACTTGGCTTTTTAACCTGGCTTAATTTGACGTTTCCTGATCACTGCCTACCTCCAGTGTGTCACTTGTCGCTTTAGCGCCGGGACACCTCCTAGGAGGTAGCTGTTCGCGCTCAATAAATGACTGTATTATTATTGTATTATTATACAGAAGGAGATGCACCACAGGAATATGGTCCTTGCGAGGACATAGAAGTTACACTCACTTACCAGGAACACCTATACTGGTTTAAAGGCGCCCTACCCCATATAAGAAACAGAGTAAGATTAGGTCCTCTCGGAGGAGACGGTGCAACATGGCCAATATTAGCGGCCTACACACCACATCCTGACATTGAAACAATGCCGCAACCAGACTTACTCTTACAACACAAGGATTTAATTAAAATCTACAGAAACCTGACACAATATGTCATGAGGACTTTCACAGTCCAACCAACATCAGTTGCCACAAATGGAACTCAAATTCAGGGTACAGCAACTAAAATTACACCACAAACATTACACGCAGTAATGGGCAAGATGCCCACGAAACGTGAACAAATGCCATTCTGGGTAGCTCAGAAAATAACTCAGCTAGAGGCAGTATTTCCGAATACTAACCCATTTGAAAAAACACAGAATGCTAACAATCTGCTTGCCCATGGGGATAACACCACAAGTAGAGGACTGCACCTCTTGGGGTACAGTTTTTGCTGCCATATATACCAGAACACATGGAATTCCTTCATTAGCAGTAGTACCTGATGTATTGAGATAAATACAAAACCAGTACGGAGCAGAACCTGCCCTGAACTTAGGGATGAAGTTATTAAATAACTATGACCAGGTATCAGCCATAATACTAGCTAATATTAAAGGGGAAGCAGCTTCAGTGGCAATCCGCCAACGCCTAAGGGAGTTCAGTCCATTGGATCAACAACACGAACTGCCCAAAATAATTGAAACTCCGTATGCAGAATTAGGCAGAGACAGTTTGGGTGGAAAAGCATTAAAACCACAACTGATGGGCAGTCCTGAAAAGGACACTACCAAGCAAACACCTGCTTCTCCTAAAAAGAAGTGGGATAATAAAAAACAACAAAAGTTTAAAAACAGATCTCAATCCCGAGGCAGATTTCCTCCACAGGAGCCCTCTGAAAAGAGGTATAACCTCAGGAGTAGGGATAATATTAGGAAACCTGACAGGTATCAGGATACTGATACACATTCCTATCGTTCCTTTCAGGGCTCAACGAAAAACTCCGAGAGAGAAGGACGGTCAGAACATAAAGAGGAGCGTACGAAGTCCAGAGACAAGCAACACGCTCAAGACTATACTTCCAAAAAAGAAGAAAAACCAAAATCAAAACCGCAGTTTAAGAAGAAGAAAGTTGCAGGCATAAAGATCAGACATGCCCAGAATTCTGAGGATGCAGCTTTTGAATGGGGAATGGGCTCTGACGATGCTAGACAGTGCGGCAGAAGTAACAATAGCTCGCCAGAACCTGAAGGAATTTCTGGTGACAGAGGACTAGAATGATTACATCACGGTGGAAACACCAGACACCAGGGTGAGCGTCCCACATAAGTTACACGAAATAACACTCCAAATGGAGGGGGACAAGCCCAGGAAAGTTAAAGGTCTCTTTTGGGAAAATCTGTCATCTGGTTATGACATCCTATTAGCAGAACAAGATTGGCCGCCAACATTCGTTATGGAGTGCCCCAAGGGAGTAACTGTAATATTTCCATCATTCTTCGACCACGTTCCCATACATCTTAAACATGCATATGCACATGACTGGGCGGTTGCCCTAGCCCCAGCATTGTGCAAAAATCATGCCGGTTGGGATGAGGATTCAACCCACCACGTGATCCCGTTAAAAGTTTCACAAAATGCTCAGAGGCAATACCCAATAAAGCAAGAAGATAAAAATCAGGTCAGGGAGATCTTAGATCAAGGTGATTGAAACATGCACCTCAACAATGAACAACCCTTTGTTTCCTGTATCAAAACCGGACAACACATATCGTCTAGTCTTAGATTACAGACATTTAAACTCATGCACAAAGACATTCGCTGTCCAAAATGCACACAGTGCCGCATTAATGAATAACATTGTGCGGAAAAAATACAAAACAACACTAGACATCTCAAATGGATTTTTCTGCCAAAATATAGCGCCTGAAAGCAGGTATTTGACCGCATTCTCAGTGTTGGGGTCACAGCTGCAATTTCGTCGTCTCCCCCAGGGGTATAAGAACAGCCCGGGGGTATTCCCAGCAAGAGTAACAGAGTTACTCCAAAATTTTGATGAGGAAGCATTGTCCTATGTGGATGATATTTATCTGACGGATGATGACTTAAAAAAGCACTTGACCAGGGTGAGCACCATTATCATGGGATTCGCCTCTGAGGGCTACAAATTTAATTTTAAGAAATTTATAATAGCCCACCTCAATGTCCTACGTCACATTTACACCTCCGTTGCGTCACTTTTTGTGACGCTGTGGCAGCGTAAATAATGCGCCATGTTGCGCCATATTTACAAAGTGACGCATCTAGGCAGATGCGTCACTTCGTAAACCCCTGCGCTACATTATACCTGCCTCAGGTATAATGTATGCAGGGTGGGCGTTCCCCTGCAAGAAAGGGTCGTAGGAGTGGCGCAGCGAAATCTCTGAGATTTCGCTGCGCCACTTCTAGGAAGCCAATGCGTCAAAAACTTACGCCTGCCTCATGGCAGGTGTAAGGGTGACGCAGACCATTTCACATGGGGCTTGCCCCATGTGAAAGGAACATTGCTGGAGTTGCGTCATGCTTCCGACACAACTCCAGCAATGCACCACTTTTGCACCAACAGATACGTCAGTTATACTGACGTATCTGTCATTCCTTGCGACATGATGCGTCATACTGTAAATATGATGCATCATTGGTGTCGCAAGGAGGGCGCAGTGAGAAGTGTCGCATCGCTGCTTTCACGCAGCGATGCGCAACTTCTCATAAATGAGGCCCCCTGTTTTTAGGATAAGAGCTTTCAAGTGAAGGAAAAAGCCTGGCAGCTAACTTTTTAGAAAAGTGTGCGCTGCTCCAGCCTCCAAAATCATTAAAAAATCTACAATCAATACTGGGATTCCTAAATTTCGGAAGAACATACATTTTAGATTACACAGAAAAAGTAAAACCTTTCTACAAATTAATAAAACCTGACTTTTCAGTCAAACATTGGACACAGGAACATTCAAATATCCTACGTTCATTACAAGAAGACATGATTGGTTCCAAACACTTACAGACACGCGTAAATGCACAAAACTTGGTGATCCGTGTAATAGCGGGTCAATGCGGGTACACTTACTTAACCTTGAATGAAGGCGAAACAGAACTGATCGCATACAAATCACACCTGTACACAAACGCAGAAATGCGTTTTACTTCAACAGAGAAAATCCTGACAGCAGTTCAGACCGCTGTAGCAAGAGAAAGAGCACTGGCTCAGGGGAAACGCATAATTGTCGTAACCCCGGTACCTGCTTTAGAAGCTGTTACAAAGGCTAGCATTCCAAAAGCTAAAGCTTTACATCCAGGATGGATACAATGGGGTAATTCTCTTACTGCAATGGACGTTGAATACAGATTTGATCTGACTCTAAAAACACAAGCATTTCTGCAATACGAACAAGAATATCCTCTACCAAATGAAATATTGCCTCTCGATCAGTATGAATATATTATTTACACTGACGGATCTGCTCAACCGGCATAGGGAGTAAGCAACAATACAGCGCAGAGTGTGCAATCGTTAAAGGTCGCATGCGGGATGGAAAGTTCCATCAAAGTTGCATCAAAACGCAATCTCTAGGAGATTGCACGGCTCAGTTGGCAGAGTTAAAAGCACTGATACTGGCACTTGTAAATACGGATCATGAATTCCCCACACTAATTGTGTGTGATTCCTTTTACTGTGTGCAGTCATACAATGAGTATTTACATCAATGGGAACTAAACGGGTTTAAAGATGCAAAAGGTGGCACAATTAAGCATAAAATGCTATGGGAACAGGTAGTGGAGTTGATAAACGACCTACCAAGGGCTCACGTGATACACACACTGAGTCCTCAGCGTGATGGCATTCACGTTGAAGGGAATTCATTGGCTGACGAAGCTGCAAAGGGGGCTGTATGCACAGCGTCCGTAGCTGCACTCACTCGTTCAAAAACGAGAATAGACAGTGAGATTATGGTCGCTGTCATTGCTTCAAGCAAAACCAGTGGAGCAGTACCAAAGAAATTTCCATTCAAGTACTCCTACCAGTTAGATGCAAACAACATTCCATATGCTCAGATTCCTGGAGTGGGGGACAGAGTAATACCAAATATGGATCGTAGGCAAGGTTTAATACTAGCAGCACACGAGGGTTTGGGCTCTACACATACAGGCGTTACAGCGACTATTTCATTGTTGAAACAGCGCTATTGGTGGCCCGGTCTAACGAAGCAAACTAAAGACTATGGGACCGATTCCGATCTCGGCCGGTAGGGCTCTGAATCGGATTCGGCTTTACCGGATCCGATTCGGACGCCCTGTTCCCGACCGAGTCGGACGTGCGTCCGGGCGAGCGAGTACGATGCGAACGTACGCGAAATCGCCGACCGACTCGTTCGCGGGACCCAACCGCTCCGACCGACTCGCACGGACACGACTCGCACCGCGCAATGGAGACGTTCCCCGGCCAGGTAAGTACGATGCGCGCCACGAGCAGTCCGACCGACTCATGCCGTCCGGCACGAGAGAGCAGTCGGAGCCGCACTTTGGGGGTCCGTGTCGGACCCCCCTGTACGACTAGCCGCGCGAGTCGCACACAGGGGGGACCCATGGATCCCCCCTACCTGTGCATGTACTGCGCGACCCGCTTCGACGCGTACCCGCTATAGGGGGCGCCCTTGTTCGCCCTCGCACCCATTGGAGTCAATGGGAGCCCGCGCACGCATTGTACGACCGGCTCCCATTGACTTCACTGGGAGTCCGACCGAATCGAGTCCGATAGCATGCGAACGCATCGTACTCGTTCGGTCGGACTGCTAGGGTCCGATTCGGTCGGAAATCTCTCCGGGTCCGGCTCGGTCGGAGAGATTTCCTGCCCGAATCGGAATCGGCCCCTATGTCTTGAAATGCGACATCTGTCAACAGATGAAAGGCTCCACCAGAACATGCCCAGCGCAGACACCGTTACTAATATCTGACAAACCTCTCGCATGTGTGTATTTGGACCACTGCGGCCCCTTACAATCTGATGGGGCTTACAAGTATATCATGGTTGCAGTGGATTCCTGCTCAAGATTCCTATGGGTTTGGCCTCAGCACTTGGCTGGCGCTCGAACTGTTATAAAAGATTTGCGAGTCTTTATCGGGACATACGCAGTTGGCATGTTACATTCTGACCGTGGTCCGGCGTTTAGCTCTCAGTCTTACAAAAAGGCCATGAAAAGTATGGGCGTTGCACTGCGGTACTCCTCTCTGTACCATGCTGAGGGAAATTTGGTTGTGGAGAGGAAAAACCGGGACTTAAAGCAATCTTTAACAGCTAGGGTATTAGGCAAGGGCGGTAGTTGGGTCAGTCACCTTTATGGGGTCCAAAGAGCACTTAATAACCAGGCAAGAAACTCTCTAGGGGGAGTCACTCCATATGAGGTCCTATTTGGGACGAGAATGTGGGTAGCTGATCTTGAGTATGAAGGCACAGTGGCGGATGAGAAACCATTTGATATCCATGATCGTTTGGCTGTTTTACAGGATCTAAATGAATCCAAGACACAACAAAGCAACGTTGTCCAGAAACAGACCGCCACTGGGGAAGTCAATGCAAACACGGCAAGACCTGTCTGGATCCCAAAAATCGGGGATCTGGTCAGAGAGAAAATAGCGGACAAAAAAGAATCATACAGAAAGCCTATACCTGTCCAAGCAATTCAAGGAACACGAACTGTTCTTTTGCCGCCTCTTGCTGGGAAAAAGGAGAAAAGATTTGTCTCAATCGACTTAATCAAACCACACTATGTGGCCAATACTGAACAGTAGGCCTCGTGGACTCCACAGTAGCAGACGCCCTCCTCTCGCTACAATCCAAGAAGTTCATACAGAAAGACTAATCACGTTTGAAGAGCCTCCTGTGAGGAATGAAGGACTAAGCAACAATGCTATGGAACTCGTACCCCTTGAACCCAAAGTTCATCTACAAAATGAAACTCAAAACAACACTCAAGTTGCAATCAGACCGAATACAGACGTCTACATCAACATGCCTCGACGAGAGCAAGATGCGATTTCAACAAATCCCGATGCAATTCCTACAATTGATCGAACTGCTTCTGGCTACTTCATGAACTTTGATACGTTTTCTTTGGATCCAAGTGACCCAAAAACGACGCCAGCCCAAAAATCACGTAAACAGCAAGCTAAAGACTTTCTGAACTTTCTTAAAAAGACTTACCTGGTATCACCTTGGTTAGAACTTTGGGTAATTACTGGGATTCTATTTTTTCTTTTCTGGCTAGGCTTAGTAATATCTTTTAGCATGCTTATTAATGGATGATATCTTCAGCAAAGCTCTACAGCCCCGAAACTTAATTTGATTTTAAAACTACATCGATCGTCTCATTGTGAACAGAGAGCCTTGTTATCAGTGAACATCAAAGCGGTTCCTATACCAGATGGTATAGTTTGGGACAAGGTTGATTTCGAAATATTCGGTCCGACTGAACTTTAAAAAATTTCTCATTTATTTAAAATGTCATTAAGTGATATCATTACCTCCAGTACATTTTCTGATGATTGGGACTCTGAAACTGTTAATAACATGCTGTCTGATTTAGAAAAAACTGCTGCATTTCCGAACACTGAAATGTTAGAAAGTAATTCAGACTATGACACTTTGTACTGTTACCAACATTATGGTCATCATTTCCTGCACAAATCTATTTCACCTAGAAATGTGTTTGAGTACCATCAGTGGGAACATTGCCCTACACCACCAAAAGGTAGTTCGGATACATTTGCACAAAAACTTTCATATTTTTCAGGTTTTAACTCCACTGACCCAACCTCATATTATTATAAGGATACACCAACATCAGCACTGAAAATTATGTTGGCAAATACCAAACAGATTTACTCTGCTTCCTTTATTACCCAACTGTCTGAACAGGGTTTTGACCTATGGAAGGACACAATAGACTTAAAATCGGTCTGGGGTTCTAGGGATTGGCAAGTCCAGGGAACAGAAGCGCTATTTAGAGCATGCCTCATTCCACAGCAGATGATATTTCTAAACGAAACTGTGCAACAGACATCCTGTCTTGGAATAGCCAAGGTCAAGGACCTGAACACACCTCGATTTCCAACACCATCACAGATGGGAGGGTGGCAAAATTCGACTTCACAGGAAGGGGCAACCATAGATGACATTCTAAAGTACAATAGATCAGACCCAAATTGGGAAAAAGGGGTGGTTTGGCCTTTAGACACAAACATATGTCATAAACGATTGTTGGGTATTACCGAAGGGTACAGTATCCACAGGCCAGACCCACGTTATGTACAAAGAGAACATCCAGGGGTAGTGACATCCTACAGTGTTGGGAAGTTGTGCCTTGATTGGCTAGAAACCTCAACACTAACAGAAGTGAAACAACACTTAGCCTTACTCTCGCAAGACATGGATCTTAGGGATTTTTTACAAGGTCCCAGGAAACAACGTCATAAACGTTTCATATATGCTGGCATCTATGCTGCCTATAATGAAGATTGGAAAATAAAGAGGCCGCAGAGAGAATACGGGAAATAGACCGTATTAACCTAGAAAAATCATTGGCTGTGGTAGACAATGGGTTAACAACTTTGTCCTCCAGAATATATTCTTTGGGCAACATTGTGTCTTCTGCAATAGATATCCTAAAACAAGATTTGGCCATACTACAACACGGGCAATCTCAATTAAGTTCTATCATGTCATTGAGCTGGACGCTGCAATCTTTGCGTGCAGGCTTTGTGTCTTGGTGTTTTATAAACAGTACGTCTCTGTTTTCTGAATATAATCTAACAGATAAACAGGTTGAAATGGCACAAAGGGGAGCTAAATATACAATGTTGCGTATTGAAAAACTGGACCGACTACCATTTACAGTAGCGGAAGCTTCGTCTAGTGAATGGCTGATCCATGGCCACATAGCTCTACCGGTCACTACTTTTTAGTTTCAATATTGCCGTGAACAACGGCAGGCGGGCAAATATGAAAAAATGGGTAAGGAATACATTAGGGAATCCTGGGATTTACCGTATAGATTTCGATGCCGGAGTGGGGATCGAGAAGTGTTTCTAAGTGGTACAAACTGCAAGAGCGCTTTGAGCAGTTCTCTCATGTGCCGGGACATTACATTGCACGGAGCATGTAATGGTTTGTTAGCAAACTTGTCCTGCCACATGAAAGGGACTCCAGCTGCCATGATCAAACCGGTATTCGAGCTGCTCTTAAATGGGAGTTACTTGATGCTGAACGATCAAGGTTGCTCTGGTATGCTTCCGGGCATTGCCTATCTGGTCACTGTGAACTCCAGGGTTACTTGCTGTATGCAAGTATTGTTTCCCCCAACAAGTACAGTCAGGGAGGCGCCGTTATGGCCTTCACTAAATGTTTCCTTTATACAATTTTATACTTTGAGCAGACTGAAAGCCATGCTTTTACAGTAGACCGTACCCTTAACCTCCGCTCGGGAGACCTTTGATCTTCAAATCGCAAGGACCTCGACTGAGATACAGGCACTTATACGTACAAACTGCCCCATTCATTTAGCAGAAATGGTGGGTCGTATCTTTAATATGTCTGATACGAGTGGTATTGTACACCTATTCAAGACCATAGGGTCAGGACTTCTTAGCACCTTTCAGTCACTCCTCGGAGTTATCCCGAACTTTATACACTCCGTATTTGGAAGCATTTTTGGAGGTCTACCTCTGATCCTGCTATTAATAGCGGGAGTCCTGATTGTCATTTACCTACTACGCAATGGATGGCCCAATTACCAACGAGATGGCAAAAGCACTCCTGGAGCGGAAATACCATGAACGCATGGTACAACATCTGGGCACACCTCGCTTGAGGGAACTAAGCACCTCTTGGTTCCTATCGTTTAGACCAGTCTGGATGGACTGCATCTTACCTGTTCTTCGATGCCTGTTTTGCGGTGAAGAATGCGTGTTGGACCTCTGTCTGACACTTGCGACGGACTTGAGTACCAGGCTAGAACCTTTGAGGGCCCATGCTCGGCAATGTCCCCAGCGTATTCCCATCTTGATGGCTGCATTCCTTGAGAATCCGCAGGTGCCTTTTACAACTGGGGTAAGCTTTAGCTCCACCACTAGCACCAATAGCACCGAGGTATCGACTACAGCACCGGCTGCCTCTACACCAGCTATTGTCAGTTCTGAATATCATCTGTGCTCAATTGACGTACTCTGTGAGGTGTTACAAGGACCGTCCCCTGCAGCAGCAAGCAGCAATGATGTTGCGCCTCCCAGCCAGGACATTTAATCTGTAATTGGCTCATCATGTGCTGGGAAAGAATTCGGATTTTCATTTTTTCTAAAATTAACTAAATTTGGAACACTTCCTGAAAATTGACACTCTCTCGCTGAAAAGAATGGCCTTTTGACGCTTGTAGACTTTGAACTTATGTAAACGAACTCAATTAGGACTGTGGCTTAGGTGACAATTCCAAACAACTAATTTTCGTAGTAAGATTTTTAATTTTTACCTTTTTTAAACTGTTTTTAAAATAATTGTACAACAAGATTTTAACGAGGCACCTTTAAAAATGTTCTATGAACTAATATCTAGTAAAGAGAATGGTCCACTAGTATTTTTATCATTGTTGACTGTTTGGAAGAGGAGTGGGTGTTATGTTTCATATAGGTACCCTAATATAGGCCCGGGGAACATCATACCCCTTCACCTACATTACCTACCCTACACTACACTGTAACGAGCCTTTTAGTATTGAACCTTTACCTAGTTCTAGTCCTGGGTGCAGAAGGAGGGTGTCTCCTGAACAATAGAGTCCTATAACTCCATCAATAGACTCAAACAGTATGAATGGATATTCCTAAGGGTTCTTAGAAGCCAGGCTGGGGCTACACCACCTTCCTCCCCACATCTACGTACACGGTTCATCCCATACGTCATCCTCAAATCAAACAATGGCTAATACAAGCAACAAGGGACAAAGGAGCCCTAGATACTTTCTGTATAAATGTAGCACCTCTTGCTAGTGTTAGACAGAGGGAACCGAGACTTCCAGGCCGACACACTGACCAGAGACGCTGAGGCTCCTGCATGCAGACGCTCCAGCTGACAGTGGTCTGAACATCCCTTGCGGGGTGTCCAGCTCGAGACCAAGAGGGGCTCCTACATTCTCACTTCAGGTAATGGGGTTCGACTAAATCCTACAGGGATTCTTGGCTCCACACCTACTCACATGCTAGGTACATTTAGGTACATCTAGATAGGCATCGTAGGAGTATGCGCTTACTTTTACCAATGCATTTTATATTCATTTATTTATTCATGCGTAGTGCAAGATGGTAGAACTGTACTATCCATTTATATTCATAGTACTGCTAATCATATATCTCTGCTACTGTCTAATGGTTGTTGCAGCTCATATATTATACACAAGAATAACAACTGTTCAATAAACCTTTTATTGAAACGCTCAGGCTGTTTATTCTGTGTATCTCTGAGACGAGATAAGTGAGCACGAGTGACTGAGCGAAAAGTAGTACATTGTTTCCACGATCCTGAGGGATCAAGGTTGTCATGTTCTAAGGTTGCCAGAAACTATTCTCTCCCCGATAAGAGGAGACACTAGTGGCACTGTGAGCTAGCTTATACAAACAGGCTAACATTCTCGGTGGTGGTGCTCAGAATCAGTCTGCCACCAAGCCCACAGTTTATGTTATCCAAACGTGCAGGTCCTGTATGGGTAATTAGGAACTACACGACACTTCCTTAACCAGACTGAGGGGTCCCCTGACAGGGTGTCCATTGAGGAGTTCAAATGGGGTGAACCCAACTCCCTCCTGGCAGATAGTAGGCAGGGTAAAAGGACATCCCACAACCACCTCATGGGCTTAGACATGGCCATAATCATGCCCTTCAGGGTCATGTTAATTCTTTGAACAAGTCCATTGGTCTGGCATGGTAGGGTGTGGAGAACTTGTAGGTTACTCCACACTCCTTCCACATGGACTTCATGTATGCTAATATGAAGTTGGTGCATCTGTCAGACACCACCTCTTTGGGGAATTCTTCTTGGGTAAAAATCCTCATCAGGGCCCTAGCCATTGCAGGTGCAGTCACAGACCTCAGAGGGATGGCCTCTGAGTATCTAGTGACATGGTCCACCAAAACCAGGATAAGCCTGTTGCCTATGGCAGTTTTGGTGCCCAAGGGTAAGGCAATGTTGATGCCCACCATTTCAAATGGAATGCCAACAAAAGGTAAGAGATTTAGGGGAGCCTTCAGATTTTTTCTGGTTTTCTCACTGGCTTGGCAGGTGGGATATGTCCTGGAAAATGTATCTGAGGATGTCTTCATCCTGGGCCATTACAAGTGGGAGACAAGACTTGCAAAGGTCTTGTCCTGCCTCAGGTGTCCTCAAGGGGTATGTCATTAACCAGTCCCTGTAGGAAGGCCCAGCAGCACTGAGGGACCACCAACACATTTGTCCCACGCATAGATACCTTTGGCTTACTATACTGGAGGTAATTCTCCCAATAAATGAAGTGATCTCCATAGGTGTCACCAGCTTCCTAGACTTCAACTTGCCACCACATGCCATCTAGGGTTGGGCACTCCTTCTGTGCCATGTAGAACTCCTTCTTGGTGGCCTCAACCTCAAATTGCCATCCAGGAAGATCAGGCAGGTATGCTAGGGTGACACTATCCTCCCCGGTGGGCTCCGGGCGGCCTTCTCTGGTATCCTATCCACCTGTCCCGTGGGAGTTTCAGGGACTGATTTCCCATGTCCCCTGCCCTTTCCTGGCAGCTGCCTGGGCCATGCTTCTAGACTCCAGGCTTCCTTGACTCCCCTCCTAGGCAGCCGTGGACCATATGGTCATGCAGACCCACTCAGGTAACCTCAAAATTTCCAGGTGTGACCTGAGGTCCACTTCCTTCCAGGCAGTGTGCTCTAAGTAAAATCCTAACAAGCAATCCACAGCCATGGCAGGGATGCATACCCTAAGAGAAAACCTGAGCGCCCCCCACCCATTCAATAGGAACCAGAGCCACTGGGGAGTGTCTCTCACAGTGGTCTGCTACTACAACCTGGTGGAATATATTGGGTATCACCTGCTCTGAGGATACCTGATGACACCTAACAGCAGTCATCCAGAGCCTCCACCCTCTTTCCACTGATGGTGACCCACTGCCTGTATTTGGAAATATTAGACGACATGTTGGCTTTGAGCACTTTCCCTCAGTCACCCAGGGACATTAGGGTAACCTCAACTGTCTCCCCCACACTAACTGGGGCAATCTCCTCCCCAAGCGCTACACTGGCCGACCAGGTGTATGCCTACCAGTGTGGGGCTGTTCCCTCTTGGCGCACTTGGCATCTCCCTTGGTATGCCCAACCGGTAACACTCATAGCACTTGGGGACAAATTTACGGGTGCTCTTGTCTACAAACCCATTTATCTTTTGGCCAGATTGGGGCTGGGTCCTTTTCCCCTGTGAGTTATTTTGGGGTCCTTGAGAGAATCCTTCCTCGTTTTCTCACTCCCTCCTTCTTCTGGTGTGACCCCTTACCACTCTTTTGGGATTCCCCCCACATGCCTTCTTGGGCACTCTGATACTGACCCAGAGATCCGCCTCCTTAGCAATCTACCTGGGTTCAGTAACCTTACTATCGCCTAAGTGCTAGCGCAGCTCTGTAAAATAGGTATTGAGCATTTGCTCCGACAAAATCAAGTTGTACAGCAAACCATAAGTATCAGTTTTGCTGCCCCCACCCACCAAGCCATACAGTGCCTTGCTGTAATAGTCCAAGACCAGTCACTCAAGACTGGTGTGGGAGCTTGTAGCTGTTCATGAACCTATGACAGCATTCCTCTGGGGTCAACCCAAATTTGGTGACAAGAATGGCTTTCATGGAAATATACTTGGCCTGGTCACGACCTCAAGTGTAAGAAATATGTCACTCGCCACTGTAGGCATGCCATAACCTATCCCCCCAATACTCCTCTGGGACCCTGTGCATTCTCAGGGCTACCTCTTAAGCAGACAATCACTTGTCTACGTCATCTCCCACCATATAACTGAGCACCAGGCTTTGTGCTATGCTGCCCCTCACCTTTCCAGGGGACACTGAAGGTATGCTGCCACCCTCACTGCTAGATTCTTAAGCTTGCCTGGCCTTGAGCTCCTGC